>CM070726.1:55041104-55641104 GCA_036346275.1 Otatea glauca | reverse complement strand
TTGCCGCACGACCTCAGATGGGAAATTATTTGATTTTTGACACATCTGACAAGAGCTGGATGCTATGCGACAAATTGGAGACTAGGATTTTGGATTTTATCTATTTTAGTGTCAACCCTTCCAAATGCAATGCTATTGCATATGCCTTGTATTTTTTGGGGGGTGTTAAGGGTATAGATATTGTCTTATATAGACTCCCGATATATAGGTTTTTCTTATATAGATATTACCTTATATAGGCTTTCCTTTTGTATCAGCTTGTATATCTATATATTCTGGCCTACTGGCTTCATATTGAATATAACAAATGCTATTCATAACACTTGGGTTTGTCAGCTGTTGTGATGCTGTATTTGGGCTTCATGTGTGGTGCTTTGCGCTGTTGCTATTTTGGTGCTGGTGCTTGTTGTTTGGAGGAGGCGATGTGTTGCTGCTGCTGCTAGTTTTGCTGCTATTGAGTATTATTCCTTTATTTTGTTGCGTCAATCCAAGTCCTTAGCATCTATTTCTGAGTTCGTGCTCACTGTGCGAGCCCACAAATTCCTTGTCAGTTAGTCAATTGCTTTCTGGCTCTCCTGCCCTTTTGCATGGCAGCAGTCACCGCTCTTCTCTTTGAGCCGCTGTAGATCGTAAAAGTCTTTATGATGTCACTGCTTCTCTCTGAGCCATCGCCCCAAGTTTCTAAAGTCGCCGCGCTTCTTACACACCACACCTCTACTGCGCTTCTTCTGCACCGCACGTTTGTCGTGCTTATCTCCATCCCTCTTCGACTTGATTTGACAGCTCTCTCTATGTGAGTCGGTTTCATCATCTTCTTTGTCGTGTTGTCAAGGTCGACTTTCTTTCTCTTGCATTTGCTTTCTCAGCCCCTGCACTTTGTGCTTTATGGATTGCCGCACGACCCCATATGGGAGGAGATCATTTGATACTGGACACATTTTCCAAGAGTTGCACGCTATGACGAAAACTTCAAGACTAGGACTTTGGATTTTCACTAGTTTTTGTGTCAAACCTTCCGAATGCAATGCTATTGCATACACCTTGCATTTGAGAGTGGGGATATCATCAAATTAAAGTAAGGGCAGAAGATATAGAAAAGACTGCCTTTGTATCCAGATATGGGCATTATGAGTATACAGTGGTTCCATTTGGATTAACTAATGCCCCCGGAGTGTTCATGAATCTCATGAACAAAGTGTTTATGAAATATCTGGATCAATTCATTGTTGTATTCATAGATGACATCCTAATCTATTCTAAAAGTGAGGAAGAACACAAGGAACATCTGAGAACCACCCTTCAAATCTTGAGAGAACATCAGTTGTATGCCAAATTCAACAAATGTGAATTTTGGCTGAGCCAAGTATCTTTTCTTGGACATGTCATATCTGGGAAAGAAATAGAGGTAGACCCAAGCAAAATAGAAACAATCAAGACATGGAAGAGGCCTACCTCTCAGACTGAGATTAGAAGTTTTCTTGGATTAGCAGGGTACTACCAGAAATTCATAAAAGGTTTCTCCCAGATATCTGCTCCTCTCACCAAGCTTCTGAAGAAGGATTGTAAGTATGAATGGACTGACAAGTGTGAGGAGAGTTTCCAAAAGTTGAAACAATCTTTAACATCCACTCCAATTTTAGCTCTACCAGAAGAAGGTGTTGAGTATGTGATCTATTGTGATGCATCTAAATCCGGTCTAGGATGTGTTCTGATGCAAAATGAGAAGGTAATTGCCTATACTTTTAGGCAATTACGCCCCCATGAGATCAATTACCTGACCCATGATCTAGAATTGGGAGTTGTAGTGTTTGCATTAAAATTATGGAGACACTACCTGTATGGAGCCAAGTGTATTCTATACAGTGAACATAAAAGCCTCAAATATATATTTACTCAGAAGGAGTTAAATATGAGGCAGCGTAGATGGTTAGAGCTCATTAAAGATTATGATCTCTCAATCAACTACCACCCAGGAAAAGCAAATGTGGTAGCTGATGCATTAAGTAGAAAGGCACAATGTCATAGTTTGACCATTCAACACTTCGTGCCTGAGCTAATTAAGGAATTGGCTAAAATGGAAATTAGCTTTGGCATATCCTCATCTGCTGCGATGTTATCTGCTCTTTCTATCCAATCAACCCTTTTAGATCAAATCAAAGAAAAGCAAGCAACAGATAGTTTCATTTTAGAAGAAATTCAGAGGATCAAGTCTGGTCAGCCTTCTGAGTTCAATTTGGATAAAGAGGGAAGCTTGAGATTGCATCATCGCATTTGTGTTCCCAAGGATACAGATATTAGAACCACCATTCTTAAAGAGGCTCATGACACTCTATATTCTATTCATCCTGGGAGCACTAAGATGTATAAGGATTTAAAAGAGAACTTTTGGTGGAGTGGTATGAAGAAAGAAATTGCAGAATATGTGAGTAAGTGTGACACCTATCAAAAGGTTAAAGCTGAACATCAGCGTCCTGCAGGCTTGCTACAGCCTCTCCAAATCCCTGAATGGAAATGGGAGGATGTCTGTATGGATTTTATTACTGGCCTACCTAGAACTCAAGCTAAGAAAGATGCTATATGGGTCATAGTGGACAGACTTACCAAGTCTGCTCACTTTCTTGCCATTAATCAGAAGTATTCAGCTCATAGGTTGGCTGAGATTTATATTGAACGGATAGTCACACTTCATGGAGTCCCTAAAACCATTATATCAGATAGAGGTTCAATCTTTACCTCTAATTTCTGGGGAAGTTTGCAAACTGCATTAGGAACTCAGTTAAAATTTAGCACTGCTTATCACCCACAGACGGATGGACAAACAGAGAGGGTGAATCAAATTTTAGAGGATATGTTGAGGGCTTGTGTGCTGAATTTTAAGGAAAGTTGGGACAAATACCTTCATCTAACAGAGTTTGCATATAACAATATCTACCAATCGAGCATTCAAAAGGCCCCATATGAAGCTCTATATGGTAGAAGGTGTAGATCCCCAATCTGTTGGTATGAAGTGGGAGAGAAATCATTAATGGGTCCCGAGTTGATTCGTCAAAATGATGAGAAGATTAAAATTATTCAAGAAAGGCTGAGAACTACTCAAAGTAGGCAAAAGAGCTACGCTGATAAGCGTAGACGAGAATTAAAATTCCAATCCGGTGAACATGTGTATTTGAAAGTGTCCTCAATGAAAGGAGTGCATCGGTTTGGAGTGAAAGGCAAACTCAGCCCTCGATATGTCGGCCCATTCAGAGTTCTGGAACAGAGAGGTTCTTCTGCTTATCAATTAGAATTACCTCCTCAGCTATCCAGAATTCACAATGTCTTTCATGTTTCTCAGTTAAGAGCTTGTCTCAGAGATCCCTCTCAAGCTTTGCCAGACCTAGATATTCCCCTAAAACCCGATCTAACTTATGAAGAGCGTCCTATTAAGATTCTTGATACAGAAGAGCGTAATTTTAGAAGGGCCACTACAAAGTTTTGCAAGGTTCAGTGGAAACATCATACAGAAAAAGAAGCTACATGGGAGAAGGAGGAAGAGTTGCGAGAATGTTACCCCTATCTGTTTAGGTGAGTTGGATTTTGGGACGAAATCCCTTTTAAGGAGGGTAGGATGTGAGGGCCCTCCCCATTAATTCCCCATTTGTCATGCATCATTAAATATAACCATAACATTAGCATCATCATTAGTAGTAATTATGCATTAGGAAATAATTAAGCATGAGCATTAGGGAACCAGTCATAAGCATTGCATGTATGCTATCTGGAAGCATCAAGTGGTATGGCAGTATGTGTGTGAGAGAATAGAAGAAATGTGGTAAATTAGTAAATGTGATAAAGTGCAATAGTAAAAAAAGAATATTACCTGCAGTCAATGGAAAAGTGAGCTAGTAAAATGGTAAAGTAGTAAGAAGTAAATTAGTAAGTGCAGACTGGTAATTCAGTGCAGCAGAGAGGATAAGATTTTTCTTGAAGAGAGTGCCTTGTCTTAGTTTCTACTGCCGATACAACCAAGGCAGCAGCCTCCTCTTGCCTTCTGCCTTATAGTTTAGCCAGAGGAGTCACTTCCTTTCCTCCTTCGTCAAGAACCAAAGCCAGGCAGCAAGAACTCAAGCAGCCACTTCCATTTCCAGTTTGCAACCAAAGAACCAGCCATTCCAACCCAATAGCCAGTCAAGAAACCCATTACAACCACAAGAACGCAGCAAGCAGCCAGCCAACAGAGTGAACCCAGAGCGCAGCCAGGAGGTGAAGCCGGTCAAAGAGAAGAAGATCAAGGAGCTAGGAGGAGGAAATCGAACCGCAAGCAAGGGATCGACTTCCTCTACTTCCTCTACCTCAACCTGAACTTCATTCTCATTCCAAAGCCAGCAAAACTGCAGGACCCCAAGTAAGAGCATGCTGTCAACTGTAGTAGAGTAGTAGAAGAAAAGAGTAGTCTCAGAATATTTTGATTCATCACTGACTTTGGTCTCAAATATTTGAGCCCCGGTAGCTCGCGAGGAGCGTCCTAGTTAACTAGTATCGACATCCTCGACACCCAACCTAGAGCTCAAATCCATTCTATCATAGACCCTTACCTGTAACTTACCTCAAAAAGTGAAGCAACCAGTAGATCCAAGCTCAAGAAAGAAAATCACAGAAAGCCAAAACAGAAACTCCCCTATTCTGCATGAGCTAAGGTTAGCTCATGTGCATGCATCAGGCTCGGCTAGGGGAGAAGCCGGTTAGAGGGAAGGTAGTAAAAAGTAGTAGCTTGCTGTTGTATCTCCCAACCAAATGAACCAGAAAATAGCAAGAAGTTCGGCCAAGAGATCAGCAACCACATGTGTGAGAAGAAGTAGCAGAAACAGAGAAATAAAGGGAGAAGTAGTACTAGTCGCTAGAGAAGCAGCCAAATGAATGACCTCCAGCCAAGTGAGTAGTAGTAGTAATAGTAGCTTGCGGCCAGGAAGCCAAGAAGGCTTCGGCCAAATAACCCAGGACATCCGAATGATTTAGAGCAAAATAAGTTAAGTGGCCAACTAGTAAGTAACCAAATAGTTCAGCCATCAGTAGAGTGGATAGCATTCGGCCAAGAGCAGCCGAATGGCTTTCCTGGTAGCAATAGCCAGCCGGCAATAACAGCCACCAACCGAAAGAACTGATAATCAGTAAAAGTCTTCGGTCAAAATGAGTAAAGACAGTGAAGAGCAATTGGCAGAAAAGGTGGAACAATGGACCAGTACCTGCATGCATACATCATTAGCATTAGTAAGTGCATTAGGCATACCAAAGAAATATAAATATCAATGTAGTGCATGCATGTAAAAACATGAATGTCAAATTTGTTAAATTGATAAAACTGCTGAAACTGAAAGGTTGGAAGTGCTACTCATATTAATAAAATGCAGTATATTAATGTAGTATAATTTTTAGGACCAGATCAGAACCCGCAGATCGACCTGAACCTATTTTCGAGTGAGGTCGAACCTTCCGGGTCTATTCCAGGCAAGCCTATTTCCTTTGATCATATTTTGATTAAATGTTTTACTGTTTTATGAATTATGGTATCATCACTGCATTGAAAATTATCTTCTGAATGAAAATTATAAATTGGAAGTGTGGGTTGATGGAATGGATGGTTTAATAGAGGAATTGGAAAATGAATGGTTGGAAGGGTTGATGGGAAAGTATATGTGGATAATGTGTTGGTGTGTATTAAATGGAAGGGTAGAGGACGCCGATGAGGAGGTGGTCGCTGGTGGGGTCCTCTACAATAGGCTAGCATATAAGATTAAGTAACAAACTAATTTTTGAGCAATGAGCTGTAACTTGGTGCCAACCACAGTGTGTGAAATCGGTCAGAAAAGGTTGTCCTAGGATGGTATTAGTTTCTCCACAATGGGTAAGAATGTATAGTCGTGCTGGGAAATACCGGTATGACCCAGGGGGACTGGAAAGGAGTTAGTTGGGGCGGTATATTTGAAGCCCGGTGGGTACTGCTAGCGAGGATGCGAGTCAGATCACTGGCAGGATGCCAGAGTACAACTGTATGAGAGGTGGGGTAACCTAGGGGTGGTGTACCCCATACTCAGTGCAGGGTGGAGAACTAATACCGGAATATGATAAACGTTCTGGGGCATCTCTTGTGGGTGTCACTGTGGGTAAAGTGGTGCAAACCTGCGCAGGGTAAAAATCTTGAATTCAAACCAGTCTCTTGGATTAGAGACTACAGAAGTCATACTCATTATTAGTAGTATCTTTTAGAAATATAAAACTGGCAACCTTTAAAACTAAAGTCTATTATTTAGAAAAAGGGTATTTTGGAAGGAGAAGGGTTGTAGGTGGAGTTGTATAGGAAAATTGGGTATTTTGAAGAGCATCTACTGCATTCATATTTATTATTGCTTGTTGAGTACTTAGTACTCACCCTTGCTTAACCCTCCCCTTGCTTAGACGGTGAGATCCGTGGATCATGCTCCGAGGCCTGGGTGGAGGATCCTTCGCAGGAGCAGGACTTACCGGAGGACGGTTACTACTACTACTACTACTACTACTACTACTATCAGGAGGAGGAGTAGTAATAGCCGGTCCTATTTCCATGCTAGTTAGCCAGACGCTAGCCATGTGGCAGCAAATAGGAGGTTTAGTAGTCTTTTGTTGTAATATATCCTTTTGTAAGCTAAGGTATGTAAGATAGCTTGCGTGGCTAATGGAATGAAATAAAGCTTTCATTTGTGAGTCTCTAATTATTGTTCTGCTGCAATACTCTATACACAGTGTAGTAACTAATAAAGCATCGGAATGTCCGATGTTTTGCTAGTTACTGTGCTGAAGTCCGTATAATTAACTCCAGGTGACAGTTGTTACCGAGGGTTAATTATGCGGGTCGTCACAGCTGGTTTTATCTGAAGTGAGTTATGTTTGCGCCGGACCGAAAAAGTTAGTCCGGCGTACACAAGAAAACGGTCATCTAAACCCTGCAGATTCTTGGTTAAGATTGAGGGCAGAAATCTTAACACTGGACTAAAGAAGTTGGTCTGCAGAGAAGAAGTATTATACGCCGGACCTAAAAAAAACTGGGTTCAAATTGGTCCGGCGTGAACGGTGTACGCTCGGTTGAATTTTATCAAAGAGGACTCTTAGCGCCGGACTGAAAAAGTCGGTCCGGCGTACATGGTGTGCGCTCGGTTAGAAATTGAACTTAGAATATTTGAGCGCCTGAGTAAAAGAAGTTTGGTTCAGAGAGAATTGTTTTGGCTAACAAAATAAAACTCTGGATTTTTTAGGGAGAAATATGAAAAGTCCTATACTCTAAGTAATCTTAGTGATTTTGCATATGAACCAAGATCATTTCTTATGTACCCTTTTAATAGTACGGTGATTTTAACTATATGATTTGAATCAACTCCCAAGTCAAAACTAGAAAAAAATACCTTAGCCTTGATCTTCCGGAATAGCATTTGTAAGCTTGTACTAAGTATACTTCTTGATCATCAACACCAAAACCTACAAAATAAGTATAATAAAAAGAATAGGGGATCTAGATGCTCTCATATATGTGGCCACAGTTACTATTTACTAGTAACAGTGACTAGTACATTTACTTTGTATGTTGTCATTTTAGTTTCACACTCTTGCTTGGTTATGTAAACTGATATGGTTATTCTTTTTTCAGTATTTGTTCTCTTAGGTACGATCAGATTGGGAATCCATGAAAATTGATGTGATGTACAGAGCTATAAAATACAAGTTTTCAACTTAACCCCAACTGACTGACATGCTGTTGTCAACAGCTGGCTCTGTTCTTGTTGAGGCATCGCCCCAAGATATATTTTGGGGTGGTGGGCGCGAGGGCAAAGGTATGAATTACTTGAGTAGATTGCTGATGCAATTGAGATAAGATATTCTCGGAACGGTTCAAACAACTGTCAAGGTAGGGGAGCCAGCTTGATTGGCCGGAGAGGTAGTCATAACACCAGACATTTAGGTCTGGCATGTTCTTGACATTTTATAACGTATTATGGTGAGTGCCATCCAAATTTTGTTAAACATGATTTCTCTTTCCATCTCATTCCTATGAAATTTGAAACTTGAGTTGCTTTCTTGCCCCCAAATAATCTTACCTTTGGCTTTTCAAATCTACACCTCATAACTCTTTATCACTTCACCTTTTAGACTCTTTACATTATCATCCCTAAGGTTAAAAAATATTTCCTGGAAGCCATCGAATTTACAAATTTTTATTCGTCACATTCTGCAACATTGACATTAAGATTGCCGTTTCTAGTTTCCCTACCCTAACTACATACTTGGGAGTTCGGACTATCTTGGTTCAAGTTCTGTGATCGTCACCTTATTGAATGATGGATTGGATTTGTTTGAGCCTTCTGGTAGGTTATTAACACCATGATGGACATGGTTTTCATGATTCAACCTAAAGAGAAAAGCAGGCCTGGAAGGAGCAGGCAAGGTAGTAGACTTTCCAACAAGCATCAGGATCACATTGGACATGCTAGGTCTGTCACTTGGATTTTCTTGAACACATATTAGTCCAATGTGTATGCACTTGAGAACCTCACTTTCAGGGCTGTTGTAACGCAATGATGGATCCACTATCTCTGTTATCATTCCCCTGGTCCAATTCTCCCATACCTGTGTATAAACAATTACTCATCACAAAGCTAATATATTACCAAATATTAGAACGGAGATCATTAAATAGTTATAAAATACTCACATAGCTTAAAAGATGCTCGGCTATCATTGTTTCAGATGAGATAGTGTTTCTCCTCCCAGTCACTATTTCCAGAATAATCACTCCAAAGCTGAAGACATCTGACTTGGTCGAAACATGCCCAAGAACCGCATATTCGGGTGCCATATATCCACTGCACATTAGAAAATTATAAAACATTGCTTCTTGAGAATGCGACAGTTACGATACAGCATAGGTCAAGTAGAAATGACTTAATGGATAAGAGTAACTGAATCCATGTAGACTTACTAGGTTCCAGCTACTCTTCCTGTAATATGCTTTGTGTGATCGCCCTCAAAAACACTTGCCAAACCAAAGTCAGAGATCTTTGGATTCATATCCATTTCTAGTAATATATTGCTTGGCTTCATATCTCTATGTATAACTTTCACACGGGACTCGTCATGTAGATACACCAAGCCTCGAGCAATACCACAAATGATCTTGTACCGTGTATCCCAAGCCAATTGTTCGCGCTTTTCGTCATCTACATGCGGTGTTGTAGGCTAAACAAATCATTGCATACTCAAACAGTACAGGAAAGGTTCTACACAAGACAAAGTAATTAAAAAAGGAACTAATTCTAAAGGTCCATGGACACGTGGGTGAGAAAAGTAGTCATTTTGATTATTCTACAAATCAAAATAACAAGTTTCTTTTTCATCCACTATCATAGCATCTTTGAATTATTCAGTTCCAGCTGACTTTAAATGCCAATAACCAATGATGGAATAATCCAACTAGCTAAGCTTAGGGAAGCACCTTCCCAATTTCTACTTCTAAAAGAAAGCAAGGATGTCATATATCAGTTAACCTGAACACCGTTTTTCATAATTTTCCTGAATATATTTGTATTTTCCTCTTGTCCCCATGGTATTTTTTTTACTTGTAATTCATGCTAGCTTCATGAAGACTTTCATCATCATTTTTTCTTTTGTTTGTCTCCTTTCTTTCTTTAAAGAAAAAGGTAGAGATGAAGTCAGTACAACTAGTACTCGTGGAATTCAAAAACTTGGAATAAGAAATGAAGTAGAAATTTCACTACCGAAAATAAAGGCGTCAAGACTTTTGTTTGGAATATATTCATAGACAAGTAACTTGTCCTCTCTATCTAGGCAGGCACCTAACAACTTCACCAGATTCCGGTGCTGAAGCTTGGCAACTAATAATAGCTCATTTTTTAGCTCACGTAGGCCTTGTTTTGATCCTTTTGCTAGTCTTTTTACTGCTATTTGCTGTCCATCTGGCATCAAACCCTGAAAAACAGCAACTTACAGTAATAAGAAATCATAAAATCCAACTGTGATTTTAATCGTCACTTGACATGTACATGTAGTTTATGGCGTTGTGCTAGTATAAGGAACGCAACAAGTAGAAACTAGCTTTAAATAGGATATTGAGAACGTGTGTAATGTGACTCATCTAGATTCAATCAAAATGGCTAGGGTTGCTAGTTCTTATTATCCTATTTTATGGCTAGTTCTCATTTGTTGTTCAGAGAGAACAAGAATCAACAAGAAGTCAGGGGAAACAATACTGTGACCGAGTATCGGAATTTGTCCTTGGATTACCTTATAGACTTGTCCAAATCCTCCTTCCCCCAGTTTGTTTTCTTCAGCAAAATTACCTGTAGCTACTCTTATCACTGATGGGTCCAGTAACACTGATTTAATATCTTCGATATCCTCCGAACAAACTGTAACTGTGTATAAAATACAAAGAACTGATTTTTTTCCCACAGAGAGCCGGTAGAACAGAAGTTACAAAACACATATGTTTTTAATTTGGCATGATATATATGTAATACCGATCGTCTGATCAGATATTGTTCTTCTAATGAACTAAATACACTGAACCTTAAGGAAAGTGTGTCGAGGGAGCAAGCTATAATGGATGCTTATGTAAGGGTGACATCAGGGTTAACAATACTGATTTAACCCGGAAAATTGCTAGTGCCTCGGCACCAAAAATCATCGAAAATCGCTAGAAATCACATGAATGCCGAAGTCAAACAATTTGAAATCAGCGGTAAAAAAAAATCAAAAACAAACTGAAAATCGACCGATTTTCGACGATTTTTCTTCGAAAATCGGCAACCTAAGTGACACTAGTTTCCTAACCGATTTTCAGCGATTTTTCAATGATTTTTGGCGCACTCAAGGAAAATTGGAAAAAATTAATAAAAATCATAATAAATCCTAATTAATATATAAAACACCTCAGAGAAATTTTAATAATTTTTAATTCATTTAGCACTTCTAGAAAATAAAAAAACAGTAATTAATGAAAGGAACAGAGACACTGTCAGATTTTTATAAAAATTTACAAGTTTGATCATGATATGAAATTTAAGTTTACCATAAAAAGTGCCCAAGGATCATTTTTTTTAAAAAATTATAGAAATATTAGACTTCATTTAATATCCCTAGAAAATAAAAAACAGAAGAGCATATACGAAAATAGTAGCACTGTTAGAATTTAAATAAAAAATACACATGTCTAATCATCATATGAAAATTTTACATCATCGTTATAATTGCCTTAGTACCCTCACACAAAATTTTCATAAATATTAGACTTCATTTAGTGCCTTTAGAAAATAAAAAACAGAGAAACATATACAAAGATAGTAGCACTGTTAGAATTTTTAAAAAATACATAGGACTGATAATGATCTTAAATTTTTCAGCATCATTGGCATTGCCTCAGGGCCTCACACAAAAATTTTCAAAAAAATTTAACACTTTTTCATAATTTTTTTTTCCAAATTTCTCAATTTTTTTTGAATTTGAATTTGAATTCCACCAGTTTACTGAGTTGTTTCAGAAATCAAGCCGTGTCGATACAGCCGAAAATATTAAAAACCGAGTCATTTTCGACTGTTTTTGAACCTGGGTGACATGGTAAGATAACGGGAAGAAATAACAAAGCTACTGATACTGGCCAGTCCAACTGCATATTTCAATTTACTAAAGTTATCATGGTGCCAATTCATAGTACTGTAAAGATACTTACATGATAATGTTTTCTTTAGACTTGATCTCTTCCTCCATATGCAAATTGATATAGTTGAGATTAAACCAAGTGCTGTTACCACAGGAAGGACGATTCGCAGGATTGCAGGACTGCTGCCATTTCCACTTGAGTTACTGCCCTTTTCCTTGGGGTTAGTACCATTTCCTTTATCTGTGTACTAATAGAAATAATTAGATTAAGAAAAAAAGGACATCTGCGGATTCGTTGTAAATGTGATCCACAATATTTTCTTTTGGAGGGAAGCACAATCCACAACTTTGCAATGAGGGGAGAAAATAAAAAAGTATTCATTCGCTTGTAAAATAACATTTCGCATTAACCATGACGCAATGTGACTCATAATGCAAAAAAAGGGGGGGGTTGTTGAATCGAATTCAAGCACAAATATGTATCACACGTTGCATATGAAATCTGGCATAAGTTTGCTCTTGAACTCTTTTACGGTACACTAAATTCAATATAGACTGCTCATTCATTTAAATCCAATGGATCAGATTAGCTAGTATTTATTTATACTTCCTTCGATAGTATAGTAGTAGAAATAACTTTAACAAATCATTGGTTAGATTTAACTTCTATACCCGTAAAATTTCTCTGGCTCCCTTGTATTAGTCACCGTATATCTGACAAACGACCGAACGAGTCTGGGATGAATGAATATCTAGAGGCCTTTGTGAAGGTAAGATGGGCAAGTGGACAAACTCAATGACTGGTTTTGACCCTGACCCTGACTGTGAGACTTTAATCCAGCATCCGAACCGCGACGGAAGAGGACCATACCAGGAACCGGAACCGGCGGAGGAGGGCTGCCGGGTTGCCCGCAACCCAAGTACGGGCGCTGACCGGCGACATTGCCCGGCGGGTCGTAGTTGCAGGTGATGAACGTACCCCCATCAGCACTGTTGTCGCAGGTCACGCTCGCGCAACCAACCCTCGTCGAGTTGGCCCAGACGAGCTGGGTGTAGTCGCCGCACGCCTGCCCCTCCTCGCACACGTTGCTGGCGCAGTTGTAGTGCTGCTTCTCTCTGAGCCAGGACAAGAGCGCGTCGGAGGCGGTCCAGCCGATGCCCGCTCCGCCCTGGAAGATGTTCTCGCCGTACGGGCCACCGGAACGGATTTTCTTGCAGTCGCCCTTCCTCTTCTCCGCGTAGTTTTCGGCGTAGGCCGCCACAGTGCTGTCCCATGAGAGCATGCCCACACCGACGCCGGCCCGGGCCACGTTTTGGAGGTTCAGAAAATCTTGCGGTGAATCCTGCGCTGCAACGCCCAAAGAAACGGAAGAACAGCAGGAAACATGTATATTCATTTAGGGGTATACTGACTGAAATGAAGTAAGAGAGGTGCTTCAATGCTTTTCTTTTTTACAGTTGCACAAATATTAAAGCATGAATAAAAGGTAGATGGAGATTACTTACCCCTTCGCTTGCTTTAAGATTTGTGCAACTTATATTAGGAGGGAAAGCATTGAAGCACTCCTCATGAAGTAATGGTCAGGCAGGTGTATGTCTTTCAGCTTAAAATGTAGTCAACTAAGAAAATAAGGATATACACAAGAAAGCTTTCAGATGTAATAGTATTTCATCAAATCTGCAATAACGTTTACTGATTCTCTTCCGTTGAAATTCAAGTGATGACTACTGGAATAATATACAAAATTAGTAGTCAGGCTACTCGCCTATTGAACAGATGTTTACTTGTTCCACTGTTTCTAGTTCCTCTAATTTTCAAGTAGAGTATCATGAAGGGATCTCAAGGAGTGAAAAAGGGAAATATCAAGTCTGAACCCCTCTTTCAGCCTAAATTCTTGTGTACTTCGCATGAAAGTAACTTTGTTGCATCAAGAATTACCCGAGCGGTTGAACTGCACGCACCCGGCGTACGGCCGGGCACCCAGCACGTTCCCCGGGGGGTCGTACTCGCAGACGATGAACGTGCCGCCGCCGCCGTCGCAAGCGACAGTGGCGCACCCGACCCTGGTGGTGGTTGTCCACACCACCTGCGTGTAGTGTCCGCACACCGTCATCTCTCCCGACGCGGTGCACAAGCCGTTGCTGCAGTTGTAGGACTTCTTCTCGGAGACCCACGAGGCCACCGCGTCAGTGGCCGTCCAGCTCTCACCCACGCTGCCCCAAAACAGGTTCTCCCCGTAGGGCCCCTTGGAATGCACGAGTTTGCAGTCGCCTTTCCTCTCGCCAGCGTACCTCGTGGCGTAGGCCGCCACCGTGTCGTCCCACTCGAGCGGGGCGACGCCGACGTCGGCGCGAGCCGCGTTGTGGAGGTCCACGAAGGTCTGGGCCTGGGCGGAATACTGGGTGTCGACGGAGGCGGCGCCGGCGAGCACGGTGGCCACGCACGGCAGTAGTAGAAGCGCGGCGGCGGGTGCAGCCATCTGCAACCGCCGCTTGTTGATTGACTGACTAACTCGACAGACACTTTCTCTCACAAAATGGTTAATTTACTTGTTCGAGAAAGGTTGCGATGCCTCGCTGGTGATGGTGGAGACGCCGCAGGTGACCGTGCCCAAGGGGCAGGTCTGGTGGCCGCCATGGTCTTGGCTGCAGTGCTTGATTGACCACGGCGACCGTCTTTAGTGTAGAAAAATGCGACGTGATGATGGAAAAGCCCCCGAAAAGTCCACACGCACCCCCGGATACGACGACTGCCTTTGGAACTTATCCTGGCATTTCACAAAGAAATTACGAGATGGCTTCTGTTGAAAACTATAGGCAGAGTTCGAATTGATGATAGCCGTAGTTCCATCGCTGTAGTGCCTCATGTATAGTTGACTACATTGTCCCTGGCCTGCTGAACAATGTAACTCATGGCAACAGAGGCTTTGTATTTCAGGCCAATGTCGGCGAGTCCATGTGCTGCCATTGTAAGATAGAACCACAGAATAGATCCTGGATTCTCCGTTTAATTCGGAGAAAAAGAGAGATTGCTGCCAGTGAAATGCCCATACGAAGTCAATTTTTTCGATTAGATATATAGAACCCCCAAAAAGGAGTATTGAAGATATAAAAAACCTGGTTTTTCTTTCTAGAAAGACAATATTTCTTTCATCCTTTTGCATTGAAATGGGTAGGATTTTTTTTTTTGAGATGGAAAACAGAGGATTCCATTAAACTGAGGCGACAGTTGAAATCGCTGGCCACCAAATCAGTTACACGAGCTAGGGTTGAACCAGGCCAAAGCATTTCAGCACCCACAGATAGCCTTGCTGTAGTTGGTCAACTTGTGTGCTACTCGGTTCCATGCCCTTGGGCAGTACTGAACTTTAAAATACTGAAAAATACAAAGAACAATGAATTTTGATTATCTAAACAAAACTCCCTGTTAAAAGATAATCTCTGTGATCTGTAATCTTCTGTAGTTCTGTTTCTCTGTTTTTCTGTTGTCGCTAGTTACTGCAGCATATCCAGCTAAGTCTGTTAGCGATAGCTTTGTTCAGTTAGAGAAAGCTTTGTGCGGTTGTAATCTAAACTGATTGTAACTCTGTTATCTATGAGTATATATATTGAGCGGAACCTATTGAGGATCCTTGCGGCAAATATCGTCTCCTTCTTTACATGGTATCAGAGCTTTAGGTTGTCAACCATGTCGATCATTGCTTCGCATACCACTGCATCCTCTCCAAGCTCCGTCTCTAGTTCTTCTGGTCTTCTTCCTACGCCGTAGATGCACTTCATCAACATCAAGCTTACAAGGGAGAACTATCTACTCTGGAAGGCGCAGGTCATACCATACCTTAGAGCACAACAATTGCTCGGGTTTGTGGATGGCACTGCCGAAAAGCCGCCCACGCTGATCTCTCAGACCGTCGAAGGAGGTGCACGGCAAGTTCCAAATCCGGCACATTTCCTATGGGTCCAGCAAGATCAGCTTGTTCTTAGCGCTTTACTTTCTTCCCTAAGCGAAGAAGTACTTGCGCATGTCTTGTTCCTTTCAACTTCTGCAGAAGTTTGGAATGCAATTGAGAGCATGTTTGCCTCTCGGTCAAGAGCTAGGATCATGCAGATACGCATGCAGTTCTCCAATCTGAGGAAGAAAGATGTCCATCAGTGACTATTTTTTCGTCAGATGAAAAGCCTTGCCGATACCCTTGCATCAATCGGTAAGCCTCTTCAAGGTGAAGAAATTGCATCATATGTTCTTTCAAGACTTGGTCCAGAGTATGATCCTCTAGTGACATCCATGACCACTCGTCCTGAACCAATCACCCTTGCTGACTTGTATGCACATTTGCTGAATTTTGAGTTAAGGCTTGATCTGAACAATGCCGAAACTCAGATTCAATCATCTGCTAATAATGTCACAAAGGGGTACAGCTATAATTCTGCAAAAGGAAACAACAACAGCAACTACAGTAATTACAATCGTAACTCTCATCCTTCTGGACGAGGACGTGGACGTGGCTCAGGACGAGGAGGACAAGGCAACAACTACAAACCGACTTGTCAAGTCTGGGGTAAGAAAGGCCATGATGCTCTCCGCTGTTATCACATATTCAATCATGCTTATCAAGCTGAAGAACAACGAATTGCTGCTGCGGCTTCTGTCGGTTCTTATCAGTTGGACCAAAATTGGTACGCTGATACTGGCGCTACTGATCACATTACTAGTGATCTGGACCGGCTGAGTGTTCGTGATCGCTACAAAGGCAACGATTAAGTCCAGGTTGCAAACGGATTAGGTTTGTCGATCTCTCATGTTGGTCACTCTACTATTGCTTGTTATTCTCGGTCTTTAAATCTTAAAAACGTTCTATGTGTTCCACACATCAGCAAACATCTTCTTTCAGTCCATAAATTTGTCTCTGACAATGATGTCTTCTTTGAATTTCATCCCAACTTCTTTTGTGTAAAGGATCGGCAATCGAAGACAATCCTCCTACAAGGGCAGTCTAAGAACGGCCTCTATCCAGTAGCTGAAGCTCAGTCTCCTCATCAGTCCTTTGCTGCTGCCAAAGTCTCCAAGGAGCAATGGCATCAGAGACTAGGACATCCGGCATCAGTTGTCACACAGACTATCCTTCAAACAAATAAATTAGGTTTTGTGTCCAATAAATCTGAGCATGTTTGTGATGCTTGTCAACAAGCAAAGATTCACCAACTTCCTTATCATGCTTCAACACATGTTTCTACTTTTCCTCTTGAACTAGTTCATTCTGATGTGTGGGGTCCTGCTCGCATATCCTCTGGAGGTTACAAGTATTATGTAAGCTTTCTTGATGATTATAGTAAATTCACTTGGATCTACCTCCTCAAATAAAAGTCTGATGCTGTAAACGCCTTTTCTCAATTTCGTCATCATGTAGAACGTTTACTTGGTCACAAAATTCGTGTTATGCAAACGGATTGGGGTGGCGAGTATCAAAGAATTCATAAGTACCTTAACACTTTAGGAATATCTCATCGAGTCTCATGCCCTCACACCCATCAGCAAAATGGAGCAGCTGAGAGAAAACACTGGCATATTGTGGAAACAGGCCTAGCTCTACTATCTCATTCCTCTTTACCACTTCGGTTTTGGGATGAGGCTTTTCTCACTGCTACTTATTTGATTAATTGACTGCCTAGTCGAGTCCTTGATAATGACACTCCTCTTCATCGCCTCCTACATGTCTCTCCTAATTACTCCTTTCTCAAAGTATTTGGTTGTGCATGTTGGCCCCTTCTTCGACCGTATCGATCACATAAGTTGGATTTTAGATCACAACAATGTGTGTTCTTGGGATATAATAACATGCATAAAGATTACAAATGTTTGGATAGATCATGTCGGGCCCCGAGTATGCAAATTCGGACCCTCTGTGTATTCAGCACTAGTCCAAGATCACGCTAGTGCACACAGTCTCAACATAGATGAAATATCACAATCATACACAGCGGAATAATAAATAAAGACTTCATCTATTAATATAGAACTATTGAACGACCTTAAGGTCAAACTTACACTTGTGAGGCCTTGGTGGTTTCAACTCAAAATAAATAAACAGCAGTGGAATGAAGAACGTCGACGAATCCCATCAATATGCCACAGGCAACTGACAAGGTTCAACTCCTAGATATTCGCCTCCTTGTGGAACTTCTCCTCCTTCGAAGTTGTAGTCTTCTCCTCAACTGATGATTTTGTGTGTTGCAAGGGGCGAGTACATAAAGCACTCAACAAGTTGCGCACAGAATGCAAGTCTAGTATTCTATATGCATGGCTTAGTACAAAGGTATGGCTATCATGGCTATTTTGCAGTAAAACAACATTTATAAAAGAATATAGTAAATAGATTGAAATTGCAGTAAAATAAATAATAACAATAGATAGATTCAACATTTGACAAGTAAACCAAGTTTTCAATCCTAAGTCAATTTCCACTCTCCATGGCATCCTGCCATCCCAATAAGATTCGTTTAACAAAAGTCTAACCCTTGACTGTAATCCCCGAGCATTGCTCACCGCGAGCACGGCTATTCGAATAGTTTCACACTCTGCAGAGGTTATGCACTTTACCCACACGACATGATCGTCCCTTGTTGCCAAGCTATTAGCACACTTCCTTTGGTGTGCCGGCAGGGTAATCATGACAAAGCCTTTACAATGCTCCATCTAGACCCAGTACTGTTCGCTAAGGATTCAACACTGGTGGGACTGGTTACCACATCCAAGGCCCCCCTCTTGCGCCATGTGAGTCTACCAAAATCCTGAAACTCACTAATCACCACGACAGTACCGAAATCTAGACTTTACAAATAATTAGTCAGCTAGGCTGTCCCATTCTAGACATGTGGTTGCATGATTGACTCAGGTCAAAGACTCGCAAGGTTAAGTCCTTAGGGTGACTAGGGCAAGACTTCCACATACCCTCTGCCAAATCTGGCCCACCTTGGCACACTACCCCTCGCCACTTGCCCCAATCTAAATCATTACCACCCCAGTTGATTACCAAGCATCACATGCTATCAACAAGTCAACCTCGTTGCGTGACATCCACTCGTCACCACAACGCAATCTCATTGTGTGACCACACATGACACAAGTTCATAACCTTGTTCCATATTCCATTAGTCAAGATTAATCAGTGATGATTCAACACATGTGATGATATGGCATGGCTAAGCAATCTACGACGGTCTAACCAGCCCATATTGATTATTAATATTAACCAACTATTAATTAACCATCCTAGGGTGACAATTAGATCATGGCATACAATGGCAAGGTAGGGTATAGATCAAATTGGTATAATAGCTAAGTCCCAATTTAATTTGAAACAATTGTATACTTGAAATAATATGCAATAGGGTAAAACAAATATAGCAATTTTATACACATAGGTTCAACATGATCAAAGCACAGCTTGCCTGGCCCTTGCGATTTTTACTGTTCTTTACTCTTTATCTTTGATTCTTGATCTTTGATCTTCAATCTTTACCTTCTTGATCTTCAGCTCCTTAGAACAACTTCAGGACGATGCGTCTAACGATTAAAGAAAAAGCAAATACAAACCAACTCAAAAGATAAATCAAATAAAATCCAAATTGAGAATGGATAGTATTGGATCACAAAGGCTTAGATGAATTTAGGAACTTGAATGGATTAGATCAGAGATTAGACAAAAGAGAACGAGCTTTCGGAATACACCAAAAAGGAAAACACTGATAACTGAGAAAGAAAGAATAATATTCCAAAGAATATTTCTTCTAAAGTTATTATCTTGATTGGATAGACAATGACATATGGGCTCTCGATCTATAACTGGGTCTATAAAGATACGTTAGTTCGCAATGAACTAAACTGATGCTCAATACTGACTTTTGTTGACCAAGCAGATGCACAGTCGAACAAAAGAAAGATAGACTAATAGATTAGATATGGCACAAGGATACGATATATGGCCAATGGTCTATCGACCATGTCCACGAATGACTTCTAGGTCAATGGCAGATTGGATTTTCAAGAATAGGACATGGACAAGCGGGGTCGATATTCATACGATTAGATCTGAGATCAGTCATACGTTGATCAAGAGGCTTGACGATGACAAGGCAGCGAGGAAATGAAGACAAGGCTAAACTCATGGGTGATGGGGTTAGATTACAATAAGGCGATAGAGAGGATGATGATATTGCACTAGGGCTTTTACGTGCATGCACATCTGCGATGATAGCGAAGCGACGACAAGACACTCATGCAAAGATAAGATATCGATTGTTGGTACAATGATATGGTAGCAGGGTTATGATATGGCTCAGGATTGATCTGCGAGTTGCGAGGTTTACATGACATGATACATCGTCAACGACAGATTGGACACAAGATTAAGTTAGGGTTTGAGAGGAATGACTCGCGGATAGATCCACTTGGCATAGGGATAGGATAGGTAGGGTTGGCTCTGCGATAAAAGATTACCAAGAGTGGCTAACAGAAACAAGATCCAATAATGAAAGGGGCTAGATCGAAGACGACGGGTAGATTCTAGAATATGGCATTGATGGCAACCGAAGACCAAATGAACTCTAAAGATGGGCAAACCAGAGAATGATGGCCTACTGGACATGACGATAGGACCAAGGCGAACTAAGATGGTAGGCGGTAAAAAAGGCAGTAAGGCACAGACGATTTAAAGGCGACTAACGAATATTAAAATTTTCGGTTGATGGAACAGCAAAGGGGAAGTGCGCACCATGTAGAACGCGGCGAGACGAGCTCAACGGTATAAGCGGATTTGGCGGAAACCCAATAGACAGATCACAAACTACCAAAGAACGGCTGCTAAAACTAATAGATCAAACGGTCATAACTATTAAAATAATGGATAAAACCTAACCAAATTTTACAGAGAGCTATCTGGGACCCTAAGGCACAATATGACGTGAAAGGATCGGAGTTTTACCTTCTGGATCAACAGGCACGACGAGGAAGTTTTCACCATGACGTCGCGATCGATCGGGAAGATTGAATTTTCTGCAGAAATCCCGTAGACAAAACCTTGAGTTAGGATGGGCACTGAGTAGAGAACATCAAGATGAGTCTACAATAAAAAGGGCACAGTCAAATTCGCAAAAATGAAGGAGAACGGGCGACGACAAGATTGGATATTGGAACGGCCATAACTTTTGATTTTGCGGATGAAACTGCACCAAATTTTGTGGAGAAATATATTAGACCATAACGCACGAGATGACGCAAAAGAGGATTTCAAAAAAACTCAAAGAAACAATAGGGAACGCGACACCAAGTTCGGCCGACGAGGGCGACGCACCGAAAGAGGAACGGCTGCGACTTTTCGGGTTTGGGAGGTGCTCTGGGGATTAGAGGTGCGTGGGAGGGGTCTTAGAACACTTATATAGGTTGGGGAGTCATGCCATGCAAGGAAACACGATGAAAAACCGGATTTGGATTGAAAAAGGATCGGATCGAACACCTACCGCGCAATGAACAGTAAATGATGACGTGGCTAATTGTGGTGCGTCGGATGTGGATCGGAGGGCTGAGGCTGGGTGGCAACGTGGCGACTCGGGAGCTGACACGTGGATTTAAACCAATTTCCGAATTAAAATAATTCATTTAGAGCAATAAAAATACCAGAAAAATTCTAAAAAAATTATAGAAAATATTTTAAGACATTTGGAGCTTGAATAAAATATTTTTAAGCAAACTTTATTTAAAATTTTGCAGTATTTAATTAAATTTAACAAAAGGCTTAATTTAAATTAATTTCCAAATAAATCCAAATGAATAGCAAACGAACTCCGAAAAATCTCAAAAAATTACAGAAAATTCCTTGAAGCACAATGAACTCAAATAAAACTCAATGTATTTTAATTGAAGTTTATATTAGTCAAATTAAATTGTTTTAGCATTAGAAAATTCCAGATTAAGCTTTATTAAAGTGAGAAAATCAGCGGGGATTTTTGGAAAGATGAACTAAACAAAAGATTTTTGAAAACCCAAATTTTGGGATGTTACAGATCATCTGGTCGAGTCTACATTTCAAGGGATGTGATTTTTGATGAAACAGTATTCCCTTTTGTTGCCTCTCAGGATGTCGGTTCTTCTGCCCAAACAAATTCAGAGGTTCCATCCTCTCTGCCTCTACTTGTTCTTGTTTCCACCGATGCTCCGTCATCTATTTCTGAACCAGCATCAGTAGATGACTCAATAGAGGATCACATACCTTCAGATTCTGCCTGTCCTAATGTGACTGGCAATTCTGTGCCCACTGCAGTTTCTTACAGGTCACCATCATCGTCTGATTCCTCCTCGGCAGGGGGAGATACCAGGCGAACTCGTACTCGTCTTCAGAACAATATTAGTCAGCCGAAGCAATATACTGATGGCACTGTTTGTTATCCAATTGTCAAACGACGGCATATTGCATCTCTGGCTGAAACTGCCGTGCCTTTTCCCTTCAACAGGCCATGAAATATCCTCACTGGAAGGCAGCCATGGATGATGAATATGCAGCACTAATGAAGAATGGAACATGGCATCTTGTACCTTTAAAATCAAGGTGTAATCTAATTGATTCAAAGTGGGTCTTCAAAGTCAAACAAAGGGTTGATGGTACGGTGGAACGGTACAAAGCCAGGTTAGTTGCCAAGGGTTTCAAGCAGCAACATGGTATTGATTATACAGACACTTTCAGCTCGGTTGTAAAACCTACTACAATATGGCTCATTTTGTCCCTAGCCGTCTCTCAAGGCTGGAGTCGACAGATTGATGTGCAAAATGCTTTCCTGCATGGCATTCTCCAAGAAGAAGTTTATATGAAACAGCTACCGGGCTATGAGAACAAGGAACATCCACAGTATATATGCAGACTTGACAAGGCATTGTATGGTTTGAAACAAGCTCCAAGAGCTTGGTATTCACGGCTAAGCTCAAAACTCTATGACCTTGGCTTTTTTTCTTCCAAAACAGACACCTCTCTATTCATACTCAACAATAATAGAGTTGTTGTTTATGTGCTAGTATATGTTGATGACATCATTATTGCTAGCTCATCTTCTCATGCCACATAAATGCTTATTTAGCAGCTAAAGAGAGACTTTGCCATCAAAGATCTTGGGCTATTGAGTTATTTTCTGGGTATTGAGGCAGAGTTTAGAAGAAGTGGTGTTGTTCTTACTCAAAGGAAATATATTCAAGATATTTTACAAAAGGCTAGTATGCAGCGTTGTAAGCCTATTTCTACACCAATGAACTCAGCAGACAAGTTGTCGAGAGAGCAGGGAAAGTCACTGAATGAGGCAGAAGCTTTCCTCTATCGAAGCATTGTGGGAGCACTCTAGTACCTTACTCTAACAAGACAAGATCTTTCTTTTGCGGTCAATAAGGTGTGTCAATAAGCTTTCCTCTATCGAAGCATTGTGTGCCCCTTGATGCAATATATCTTGGGTCGAACTTGATATCTTGGAGTTCTAGAAAGCAGCCCACGGTGTCCCGATCAAGCACAGAAGCTGAATATAAAGCAATTGCAAATGCAGTCGCAGAATTGGTTTGGGTTCAGTCCATTCTGAAGGAATTGGGGATTTATCAAGCAAGAGCGCCAATCTTATGGTGTGACAATCTTGGTGCTACTTACTTGACTGCAAATACTATTTTTCATGCTAGAACAAAACATATAGAAATAGATTTTCATTTTGTCAGAGAACAAGTTGCAAGCAAGGGACTTGAAGTTCAGTTTGTTTCATCTGAAGATCAGATTGCTGATGTGCTTACAAAAGCTTTGTCTAAACCTAGATTCAAACAGCATCGATTCAATCTCAATCTTGTTGACGCCGGTTGAGATTGAGGGGGACTGTTAAAAGATAATCTCTGTGATCTGTAATCTTCTGTAATTCTGTTTCTCTGTTTTTCTGTTGTCGCTAGTTACTGCAGCATATCCAGCTAAGTCTGTTAGCGATAGCTTTGTTCAGTTAGAGATAGCTTTGTGCGGTTGTAATCTAAACTGATTGTAACTCTGTTATCTATGAGTATATATATTGAGCAGAACCTATTGAGGTTCCTTGCGGCAAATATCGTCTCCTTCTTTACACTCCCAAACTGGATAGGTCTTGGCCATTGCCTTCAATAGCAAACTTGAGATTCTGAGCATCGGCTTCAACTTCAATAACTTTGGCGCCGATAGTAACCGCCGCCTGGAGAGCCTGCAGACAAGCTTCAGCCTCCGCATGGAGGGCAGTTGCAACGTTCTGTAACCTTCCCGCCCCTGCACAATGAGCATGGCTCTCCTGATCCCTGATAAAAATACCCCATCCTCCATTGTTTGTATCTGCATCAAAAGCATGGCCACAATTAATCTTCAAAGCGCCACTGTATGGAGGGTTCCATTTTGTTGTCGCCGGCTGTTTCTGAACCTCTTCAGTTCCAAAAAATTCTCTGAACTCCTGGAGATAGGATTGCGCAAGGAAGCAGATTTCAGAAACTGTCTTCTTCACATCCCCTGCATTAACACTGTTCCTGGATGACCACCGCACCCATAACAATGTGACAATTCGGATTTGATCTTCAGCAGGGTAGTCCCGAACTCTCGTGAGGACCTCAGTTGCTGATGGGCACTCAAGAATGCAGGTTTCTCCAACAGTGTTTGGCTACTTTGCATTTGAAGAAATTGTGCCCACCATCCTCATCAAGCCACCGGCGGACAGGACACAGTGCGTCAGCATCAATTCCACTCCGTCGAAAATTATTTTGCATGGGCAGGCTGTTGTGCGACAAGCGCCAAACGAATGTTAGTTCGCCATTGGTAGGATTTTAGACGCATAGTAACATCACAGGTAGCTAGACTTGCACTGAACGGTGATCATAGTTTGCTTGTGCTGTTTGTTGTGTGGATGGATTAGTTTTTGACAACCGGTCTAGCCGCTTTTGGGCCATCGTTCCCATCTAAAATTCTAGGTCAGATTGCTTGCAGTGCTGCGCACTCATCCATTTGTACCATATCATGTCATACGACGATATGGATGTTATTCCGTCGAGATTACGTGAAGAGCTAGCTTTGAAGCCAACCTAATGCCTCTTCTGCTGGACATGCCAGCCAATTCACCATAAGCAATGTCCAAACCATCACTGAGCTCATGAAACAAATGAAGGCATCTTGGCATCTTTGCTGACTGCAACTGATAGAATGTTTACAACGAAATAGCGTGCGCTTAATCATCAAGCAGCCCTCTGTTCTTCATTTTCCCTGTTAATGTATCTGTTTCGTCTTCATGACGAGCAGAGAAGATGCTAGCTAGGCCTGTCCGCGCAAGCGATGATAGATGTTTAGTTCACAGGACAGTTTCTCAGACATACGCTCATCCAATCCTTATTATACATTGACATGTATTGTCCCTTCGAAATGAAGCTTTCCATTGGTTTTTAATCCTTACGTATGCCTGGAGAGATAAAATCGGAAATTTGTATCAGTAAGGGAAACTTGAACCACTGACAGTTAGTAACACAGTAGACGCCGAGATGGACAACAACTTCCCGGCCAGTCTGTTAAATAGCACAAGGGTTAGGCGTAAATATTTAAATACTGCATGTGAGGTGTTTGGAAACATCGTCATCTACATATATGTGTGTATGCATGCATGTTATCTCAGGCTCACTACACTGTTTAGCAATTTGACACTGCGACAGCGATACAAAATTACGTCCGTGCTTTCATAAGAATATAAGATCGATGAGTACGAACAGAAACCTCACCGTCACGCCCCCACGAGAATCACGAGCACGTAGCACATCATTGCTTCCAGGTCTGACTAGTGAATCAAGGGGCATCGCTGCATAGTTGCGGAAAGAGATCTTTTATTGGGACTCAACTTAAGCACTTGACTATTTAGTTTTTTTGAAACTGTAGTGATTTTTTTTTGAAATACTGTAGTGATTTTTTTAATACTGTAGTGTGACGTTTTCACTGTAGTGGTTACTGTAGAGTATTGTAACAACATATTGTTTATCGATCCGAACTATTCAATTGCTCGATCAGACGCTCCTGATTTATAAGTTACAGTCCTGATAGGGATGGCAGTATGACACAACAACCCTTTCTCATAATTGCATAGCAAGAGAACTACTCCATTTTTCACTATGACCTGCGCAGGTGAGAAAAAAGGACTGATAAGATCGAGGAGACGAGAATAGGAGATTTGAAGTGGCTGCGAATTAATGCAGTACATGCTTGGATTGTGCTTGCTAACTAATCCACATGAAATGCTTCAATGATTTCTCTCCTAATACAAGTTGTAAAAATTTTGAAGCAAACGAAGAGATAAATAATCACTATCTATCATTCATTCATGCTTTAATATTTATGCAACTGTCAAGAAGAAGAGCATGGAAGCACCACTCAATGTCTAATTGATGTTGTTGTACTTCAATTGAACAAATTGTGCATAATCAATGGAGTATATACATTAACCGTTCTGTTGTCATTAACCAGAAATAAAAATATTGGTTGACGAGATCATACAGGCTTCGCATATAGTCACAAATGATGACAATTCAGAAACCTGTAAATTAGTTGGTAAAAAAGAAAACAAAATATCTCTTTCTATTTGGTGTTCCAATTGATGAAAGTAAAAAAAACTAATTAAAAGTTAGAAAAATCCTTATATGCTATTGAATTTGTTCTGATCATCGATCTTTAACGAAAGCCATGCCACATAAATTTTCCTAATCCTCTGACGAAGTGAGAGGACAACATGGCCATTTCGGGGGGGGAAAAAACAACTGACGGATCAACCATGCTCTGAGCTCCCAAAGCTAATGGTAGAGGCATATTCGGGTATGGTTTTCAAAAGTAGTGACATATCAGGGAGAGACAATTTTTTAGTGTAGATCAAAGATTTACAAAAACATTCAATGTCATATAAGGAATTTTTCCATTAAAAGTTGTACAAAATTGAGTGCCTTTCTCACAAGTAGGAATTTATAGAAGACTAGAAAGTTGTACAAATTTTTGTTAGAATTTCTAGCATCAACCAGAAAAAAATATTTTCATTACCTTATATAGATTACTGAGCATCCACAATTTAGTTATGTCTTTAGCCTCTAAAAAGAGAAATTGGCTTGGAGGCTGCCTCTAAACATTATAGTAGGAGTAGCAGCATCCTCCAAGCTAGAGGCTGCCTCTAAGCTTGTTGGGCCTGCCCGTCGTAGAGAGAGGGTAGGAAATATAGGGTTTGTTTAAAGGACCTGTAATTTTTTCGAGAAGCTGTTTTTAGATTTTCTAAGTTGAAAAGTAGCTGTAGCTTTTTATAAGAGATCGTTTGACAAATAACTAATTTTTCTCAGCAATAGGCTGTAAAAACAGGTATAGCCCAGCTTTCTGCTTTTGGCTTTTGCTAATTATATATGATTTATAGCTTATGCTAAAAGCTACTTAAAAGTTGAGCTGTTTAGGAGGCTTACTGGCTTTTCAGAAGCTAAAGTTGGCTTAAAGCCCCTCAAACAGGGCCATAGATGAGAGAGGAATAATTTTTTCTTTTAACTTATTCATGTATTGATCCCACCTTAACGAGGATTAAAGGTGCTAGTCATTACAAGGAATTGTGCTAAGCTTAGAGCATCTATAATAGTAGAGACAACTGCTATCTATATACTTCTTTATGTCATCTTAGGGTTATCTCTATGAGATTTTACAATCTTTTAATTGTGGTACAAAAAAGTTTTTTTATAGTTATTAACTCATGTAATGATGTTTTATGCTGTTTATATGGTCGTCTCTTCACAAAAGAGAAAGCTATACTCTCTCTCCTCTTTCTCTTCCTTTCGTGCCATCAAAAATCTTAGTGATAAACCAGCTGACACATCCTTAGAGCTTATGTAGCCTGTAAACACTGTATATGTCTGATGCCCCAATTGATCTAGCCAAGTCATTAGCAATAGCATGCATGTGCGAATAAAATCTCCATGCGATCTACATCATGTGCTCGAAGCCTCTTGACAAGCTGGCAGGCATACGTTGATAGCCCCACATATCAGCATCAATGCGTTAGGCCATGTTGCATGGGTAGACAGGGCTCGGTCGATTGAGTGCTTTGATAGGACACATGCAATACCCAAATCAAGGTCGAGGTGGATATGTAAGATTGGTATGCTAATTTGCAAAACGCCGGTGGAGTAAAACTTTAAAAAACATACCATGTCTTTAGAAAATCTCAAGTCATGATCATTACGTAAATCTAAGCTAGCTACTAGTGCCTACAAGCCTATGTACGCCAAAAAAAGGACAGCGATTTAGGGCTTTCTGAAACTTTCAAACGCCTGCCTGCCTGCCAACTCTTCACCGTTGTACCCTAAAATATTATTTTTTTCGGAATTAGTCCTTGTACGTTTTTTCTTTTTACAAATATAGCACCCTGGCCTGCAAATCCTACGCACGAAGATGGTGAAAAATACAAATCCCGCGCATGGGAGCGCGGAAAAAACCACGAGGCGATATGTGGCAAAAAACCGAATGCCACGCAACCGCAGAGAATCCACCGGCGATAAATACCACGTCTCCACTCAACGGCAATCCAAAATTCAAAAAAAAAATACCGCGACCTAAGTGGAGGCCTGACATTCGGTTTTCCGCCACGTGTCGCCTCGTGGTTTTTGCCGTGCTCCCCGTGAGCAGGATTTGTATTTTTTGCATTCCTCGTGCATGGGATTTGCTAGTCAGGACTATATTTGTAAAAAAATGTTACGAAGACTAGTTTCGAAAAAAATAAAAAAATAATTTTTTAAACGGCTACGACAATGAAGAGTTCCCTACCTGCTGGTACTTTCTTTATTTGCACGAGGTTCACACACACCTTTATATATTGTCGATCTGTCATTGCTTCAGCATGGCAATCACACAGCGTAGCCCAATACTTCACAGTCGATCGCTCAACTATTTAGTATCATACGGCCAAGGATTCAAATGTTGTCGAATTTCATGCCCCACAAGATCTAAATTAACGGGCAAAAAATTCTGATTTTTTTTAAAAAAATACTATATTACTTTCATTTTTTTCGACGAAATTTCGTCCAAACCGGGCGAAATTTCAAAAAAAAGGATTTTGCTTTTTTATGGCCAGATTTGACTTCAATTACATCAATAACCCATAAGAAAGTAATCTTTGATGATAATTTATCGAAAAACTTATTTTTTTGGGACATTTTAAAATTTTGGCAGAAACACTTTTGGCATTTTATAAAATTCTACAAGCTTGATAATGATCTGAAAAATTTATGTTACTATATTTAGTAGTTTATGATCATACATAAAAAATTTAAAATAATTTAAATACATTTGTTATCTCAAAAAAATCAAAAATAGAATGAACATAATTGGGATAGTAATCTTGTCAGAATTTTATAATTTTCTCCAGTGCGATAATCAACTAAAATTTTTTTACAAACATTAACGATACATCTGGACCATCCAAAAAAATTTCAGAATTTTATAACGTGGTTTGAATCATTTTTCATTTTGTTCAGGTTTGCCGGTAAGATTTTTAACAAGATAGTATCGCTATCCAAATTTTCAAAAATTCATAAAGCTTGATCATCATCTGAAAATTTAATGGGAATATTATTAATACATCATAATCACGCACAAAAAATTTCATATATTTCTAATGTGGTTTGTCCTATTTTTAATTCACTTCAAAATTGCCGGTCAGCGTTTTATCAGGACAGTACCAATGTTTGAATTTATAAAAATTCCGCAGTCTTCATAATTATATGAAATTTTAAATAAAATATCAAAAATGTGTCAGGAATCTCTAGAAAAAATTTGACCCACTTTTCAGCCAGTGCAAAACCACTGAAATTTCGGAAAAGCTGGCCGAATGATTTGAATTTCGATCGAGATTTGTCCGAAATACCAAGATTTCGGTTCCATGCGAAATTTAATCCAAAAACAAAATTTGAATCCTTGCATACCGCAATAGTGATGGCACGACAGAAACTGTTCACAGTGGGACCCTGATTGCGTGAGGAGAATTGAACTAGGATTTAGCTAAAATATATAAATTAGTTGAACCAATTTTTTATGCAACTTTGAAAAAAAGAGAGCATGGAATCACCTATCAATTAGTTACACCAAATATTTCGTCCGGATATTCCACAGGGACCGGATTTACAGATGTTCAGAGTACAGACAGCAACCATAGCTCGGACAAAGATCGTCTGTAGTAGCGACTGTGACTGCAGGCGATCCTAGCCGTATATTTTAATAATCAGTGGATCAGATCTACTGATACAATACACGTGCTGGCTGATTTAGGCCATCCGGTTTGCATCCAGCGGCCTGTAGTACGATTGATTTAAGTTGCAATTACACTACAGACTGCATAGGAACTGTGTCCCCGTAGCTCAATAGCTCACACGAGGATCACAAGAATGCAACGTATATTAATTTTTTTTGAAATAATTGACTATTTTATTAATATTATAAAAATAAATAGTAAAAAAAAATTCAAAAACAATACTCAATCGTTACTTTAATTATTTGATAAACGGCCACATAACTTCTATCGCCTAATGAAATGGCCACAGGCTAAGAAGACACCTTCTATCGCCAGTTAAAATGGCGATGGACTATGCCAAATTAATTGACCATAGCACCCGCCGGCCAATCAAATGATGTAGGCTAAATACATCGATGATGGTAAGGCTCCTGTCAGCTAATTTCTCTGTCGCTAAATAAATAGATGACAAAGCCTGTCGATTATCTGAACGACGTAGGCTGAATAAATCGACGGCAAGGCTTCCGTTGCAATCGAACTATCACAAAATGAATTGGCGACCGGAGCTGCCACGTCAGACTGTCGCTGTTTCATTTGGCTACAGGTGATTATTTTTTGTAAATTCTTTTTTACTTTTTATGTTTGTAATATTTCTAAAAAATATATTGTTTTTAAATCGCATACATTATTGTTGTAACGTCGGAATTACTATGGTATTGTATATTATATATGCATGTGGGTTGCGGTGCAAGTACATAGTACTCGGGTCCAGGGTTTCACTTTTGGTAAAAAAACTCCTCGAAATTCGCTCGTACCGCTCCGGTTCGGTAAAGGATTTCGTTCCGTTTACCACTCAAGTTCAAATTCAAAAATTCAAAAAATCAAAAAAAATTATCCAAAGGTTCCCTAAAATTAGTATTAATAGCGTTATGACCTCTGGTGTGAATATTTTTCGAAAAAAAACGAAGTTTAGAATTTTACAACATTTTTTTGCAAAATTTCTTGATTTCCCCCTAATTTTTCAATCTATCGCCGATTTTCGCGGAAACCGCTCGAAGTTCGCCGCTTTTCGAGCGGTTTTTGACTTTTTCATTCGAATTTCGCTCCACGGTTTGACTAGATTTCAAATTCTTTTGCCCTTCGAAACAGTTCGGTTTTTCGTAAATTTTGTTCGATTTTTCCGTGAATTTCGATACCGCCGGCTCGTTAAAATTCGAGATCAAAACGGTATTGTTAACCTTGCTTGGGTCCAATTAAGTTGAGGACATCAAGCTATTGCCTCGTTCAAGACTGATAAATTAAGCAGCAGGAGGGAAGATATCCACACGTTGGTTACCAGATTTGAAAGGTTGGGATGCGAATAAACAATAGCAATATCTTTTCACTCTGATTTCTTTTCTTTTCTATTTTTCCTCTTTAAGCTGATTTTGATTTCATAATCCCAAAGGTTGCATTAATTATTAGGATAGAAAGGTAACGGTCTTTTAGAGGCAGTTGTTCTTTTAAAATAGTTTTGTTCAATTTAAAGGAAGTAGTTGGAATAATCCTGTAGGTTGACAGGATCATTTTATATCCAAACAACCACACAATTGCCAACTTGTGTATGTACTTCATCTTAAACCTGCACGAGATCACACGTACGCGCGCTTACAATAATATTTCTAGTCCAAAAGTGATATACATGCATGCACAAACATGCTTTAATATATTTGTGCCATGTTCCTCGATCCAATAGAAAAGGCACGCCTACTCGTAATGGCAATACACGTCTTGATTTCTTTCAGCTACAACCAATAATATTAATCTTGCACTGCTTACGCGAGGACATAAACGTACTTACAATTTAACCCCTTGGGAGTAAGTAAATGTTAGGAGCTACTCTCAACGGAGTAGGTATGGTTAAACTTTTAAAATTTTGATTGTTAATATCATTTAAAATATTTAATTAGATATATAAAAAATCATATATGTAGAGTTGTCCAGAAAAGTACTTTCATAATATTATAATTTTATTGGATTTTATAAATATATTATTATAAAAAATTAGTAGTCAAAGCTGTATTTTAAAGACCATATCAATGTCTAAAACGTTAACTATTTGTGACCAGTGGGAGCAGTTTGTTAATGGCCTAGCTAGAACTTTTTGTGCAGTTTGTACTCATATATTACTTACCTCATGCCGGAAAGAAACATCGCCTGACCGGTCGCGCCACATCACCTTTTTCGCGGAAAGCCCTTCTGTGAATTATGAAATTACACTGAGCCCCTCTCGCTGTGCCTTTTTAAAAAAAGCCCATCTGGTTACAAAAAATTACAAACGATCACACGCCGGCTCTTTTGCAAAAAAGGACTCATGGTTCCGAAAAGTTGTTGAAAATCTCCATGTCTCGTTTGCAAGAAAAACTCGTGGTTCTGATATTTTGCGTCCGAACTCGAACCGATCCCTTTTGAAAAAAAAACCGTGGCCATGGATTTTACACAGTAAAGGCCAGCCATTTCTCGAAATCTTGTTCTCATTTTCCGTTTATGCGAAACGATCCCCACTAATTCTAAAATTTAGATTATTTCGATTTTATATAATTTTACGGTTCCGTCAAAGAAAAAGTGACCTACACCGTACGTTGAGGTTAATTTAGAAACTAGAGCACTTCGTCGAATTTCGATTGGCGTAGCATAGTACGCTGCTCAGGCTAGTATTATATTATAGTGGCATAACAACTTCGTAGATTGGTTTGCTTCCAAATAACCTAAAAGCTTGCCTGTTTCCATTTCCATGCCATTGCGTGTGAGGTGTGACCGGATGGGATCACACATCCGCGCATGCGCCATTGCCAAGTAATAGCATAGTACCCAGTGTTTTGGATTTCGGTTTCGGATAAAATACCGTTCATGCCCGGAAAACAAAATTTCGGCGAAATTCGGTAATTTCGGACAAATCTCGTCCGGAAATTCAAATCCAAATTTTGAATCCGGTTTTTTCTACGGAAATGCGAATTTGGCGAGAATTGGCGAGATCTCGCGAGAAATGGCGAAATTTCGGCCAGATTGACAAGCCCGAAAATTGGTCCAAAAGATGAAGAAAAATTTCGAATTTTTTTTTGGAGAGTTCTGACGTATTATTAATGTTGTCATAAAAATTTCAGATTTTTTTGAATCATGTAAATTTTTAAAATTGAAACATTGGTACTGTCGTAATGAAACTTCACGGCAATTTTGAACTGAATGAAAAATGGGGCAAAGCATATTATAAATATTTGAAATTTTAATAGCATGATTCTGACATGTGAATAATGTTGCTATAAAATTTTCAGTAGTTACTGAAGCTCGAGGAATTTTTAAAAATTGGAGAATTCGGGTATACGTGCGTGAAGTATGAAATTGGGGAATTCGAGTATACCTACTAATCTTATTGTATATGGAAATCTTATTGTATATTGAAATCTTATTCATATGACCTACATTGATCCTACTTGTGTTTTGAAAAGGTTTTATCAAAATATCACATTTAGGGGGAGTCAAGTTTGCTACATGTGCAAATTTCGTCCCTGTTTCTTCTATATGTTTTCTTGAAAAGGTTCATCGAAAATGTCTTATAACCAGTTAGAATTAAATTTCTCATAATTCTCGTTGGATCACTTGAATTCTTTGTCCGAAGTTTTTACTTCTCTAGGACTAGTTAGCGATACTAGTCGATTTCTGCGGACTAGTTAGCGATACTAGTCGATTCACGGACTAGTTACGAAGTGGTCGATTCACGCCGGACTACTTACAAGTGGTCCGGCGTGAACAACTTTATACCGGACCACTTCCAAGTGGTCGGCGTGAACAATGTTTATCCTATTTCGATTTTTATTTTTAAAACATAACAAATGATGTTAAAATATTTTTATAAATTTTATGTATTATCCTACATATCTTATGATACTCCCATAAATTTTTCATAGCATGAAAATGCATTCTCAATTTTTAAAATTCAGAGAGTGTTTTAGAAATGCCAAAAGTCTAAAAATAAACTTTTTGAAACATTATCATTGAAGATCACTTCGAGAACTTATTGATATAATTCCATCAGATCCGCCAAAAATTCAAATTCGGTTTAAAATTCCGAAATCTCGGCGGTTTTGCGAAATCTATTGAAAAATAAAAAATCGAAATATACTGTAGCAATTTCAAATTTTTTTCGGATTTTTACATCCGGCCGATCTATGCAAACTCGCTGGGGTCTGAAATCCGAGATTTCGGCGAGATTTCGCCGAATTTCGGCGGTTTTTGTAACCTTGATAGTACCACGTGATACTCCCTCTATTTTTTTATTACTTGAAGTTCTGGAAGGATATAGGACTTTCACGTTACTTTTTACAACTTTATGTTAGGTATACTAATGAAATTATAATATTATAAAAATATTTTTAATAACAAATATAATAATATAGTTTTCGTGCAGTGAATTCATACTTTTTAAACTGATAGTCAAATGGCACGGATTACAGAGTATTCAGCAGAAAAGAACGAAGGGCATGTAATACTATAAATCCCTAGTTCCGTTGTTATAAGATGGTATAAGGAGCTATTGTATCACACCACGTTGTGTAAATCACATGCATCCAGCCACGTCTTAGATGCACAAGATTAATATCTGCATACAAATTTAAGGGTTTTTTTTCTAGAATGCCATATGTCATCTTCTTTATTCACCTCCACCTTTCTTCTTTCTCTCTTCCCTAGTCACTTCCTCCACATCCCTTCCCTCTCTAACATAAAAAAAATTAAAACTAGAAAATTTTAAGTAGGAAGGTTTAACTCGAAAAATTTTAAATAAAAAATTGCAACTTAGAAAGTTTCAACTCAAAAAATTTTAAATCAAAAATTTCAAATGAGAAAGTTTTAACTTGAAAATTTTCAAATGAAAAAAATTTAAATAATTTTTTTAAATCAGAAAGTTTCAACTCAAAGAATTTTAAACAAAAAATCTCAAATTAGAAAGTTTTAACTCAAAAAATATCAAATCGAAAAGTTTCAACTTTGAAAACTTTTGATTCAAAAAACTTTCGGTTCGAAAAGTTTCAATTAAGAAACTTTCGAAAGTGATTAAAAAATAATTATTATTCAAAAACTTGAGAGAAAATTAAGAAAAATAAAAACTATTTTGAGTTTGAGGGGAAGGGAATGAGAGAGGAAAGGGGATAAAGAGAATGATGTTAAGTATTGCGATGAGAGAGTCTTTGAGGTGGAAAAAAAGAAAAGAGAAGATGATATCACTTATCAGAACAAGAAAGCATTCTCATCCAAGATCTGACGGGAGTATTATCAAATTATCGATTCCGAATTTTATTTTAAGATCCGATAATGCCATGCTGTTGTTTCACAATGAGAGACGATGTGAATCACCGATCAGATAGGCATTCCTATTGTAATATTATTACATTAAATTTGCACACATCTTTGTGCATGCATCTGAATCCATTATGGTCTGTGTGAAGGATATTTGTCATGTCATATTAACATGTTAAAAAGGTGATGGATGGAACCAAACATTGCCTAACCGATCCTTTATATTCAAATCTTGATTAATGAAAGAGTAGTGCTTCAGCACAAGTTGTTCAAATGTCGCAGTCCTTTCTTCACGGAACAATGGGAAATACGTGGAACTCTCAAGCATCATACAAGTCATCTTCGTGATTCCAATCATCATCTGTCCATTGAGGAGTGCATGCACGATCATGGAACAAATACAGGCCACTGAGCCATCAGAAGAAAATCGGATGATCTAGACGAAGGTGTCCAAGAATCGATCGAAATGGTCACCTGGGTGACCACAATGTCCAGTAGCTCGAGTGCTACAACAATGTACTGGGGAGCCATCTCTCTGGTCTCCGTGCTTTGCTTTTAACTTTGCAATTGCAATACACACGAGTCTTACTAAAACCAACATCAAATTAAATATACATGCTTTCTAAGATTCTACTGAATTTTCACGCGTCCCAATAAGAGCAAATGTCCTGTCACTCTCGGGAGAAATTGAAGCCATTCATCTCGCTGAACTCGTGCATGGACCAAATTGCGCATTTCACTATCAGGTGTGGACGGCATGCACCACTTATTTATTTGTTATATGCGCCAACACGGCCGGTCACTGTTGCAATGTGTGCTTCTTACTGATCTTTTCTTGCACCGCAGACACACAAACCGTCAAATAAAATGGAGATCCTTTTTTGCATGCTATATTCCATCCATGAGAAGTTTTGGTACAGAGTTCCATTAAATCATGAAATTGGATCTGTACCTTTTGGGACAGTAGCACTGATTCCAGGAAGGCGATGTCGGCTAGCCAGCTAGAAGGGTCTCTTGAGATGTTGTGCTGATCAAAGTTAGAAAATTCGGCGAAATTTGGCAATTTTTCGCCGAAATCTCGGATTTTCGGATCCCACGAGATTGAAAATACAGGCTAAATTTAAAATTTTGAAAAAAAAAATAGAAATGTTACAGTGATTTCGGTAATTTCGGCAAAATTTCGGGTAAGCCCGCCGAAATTTCGGCATAATTAACCGGTTTTACAAATTTTATGGCCGGATTTCACCGGAATGACATCAATAACATATAAGAAAGTGATCTTGAATGATAATTTATCCAAAAAGCTAATTTTTGAGACATTTTAAAGTTTCGACAGAAACACTGTTGGAATTGTATAAAGTTGAGAAAGCCTTTTCATGCTATGAAAAATTTATGGTACCATCATAAGACACCTAGGATCATATAGAAATTTTTTGAAAATATTTTAACTTCGTTTGTTATGTTTTAAAAATAAAAAACTGAATTAGCATAAACAACGCAGTAACCGTGTTAGAATTTTATAAATTTCTTCATGTTTGATAACCACCTTTAATTTTTATGAGAAGTTAATAATTCTCTCATAACCCCTCTGTAAAAGTTTCATAAAATTTGAACCTGTTTTGGATACTCAATCAAAAATTGTAAACGGTGTAAACACGCGCTCTGAAGTCCGAAAACTGTGAAGTACCACATTCACATTTCTTGGGAACTTTTTTATGTTCGATCATGATCTCAAAATTTTATGAGAAAATCATCGATACTTTCCAACTATGTAAAAACAGTTTTATAATTTTTGCATTCTCGAAACTATTCAAAAAAAAATGTAATGTGAAGTAGCACTTCCACATTTTTTAAGATTTTTTTATGGTTGATTATGATCTCAAAATTTTATGAGAATATGATCAATGCTTTAAGAACATCCAAAAAATTTTCCATAATTGTTTCATACTTATAACTATGAAATTTTTTTTGAAAGAAAACATTCATTTTGTTTGAATGTGCCGGTAAGCCTTTTAACAGGACAGTAGCACTGTTCGAATTTTCAAAAATTCATAAAGCTTGATAATCATCTGAAAATTTTGTGAGAACAATAGTTATGGATCATAACCATGCACAAAACATGTCAATAGTTTCTGACCTGATTTGTACCATTTTTCATTCGGATCAAACTTGTCGGTCATCGGTCACTGTTTTATCAGGACAGTACCACTCTACGAATTTTTAAAAATTCCTCAGTTGTGATAATCAGTTGAATTTTTTGTGAGAACATCAGTAATGTGTCAGGAACCTCCAAAAATAATTTCAATTTTTTTCGTTTTCGTTAATGTTTGGACCACTTTTCTGCCGGTGCAAAAAAACCCGAAATTTTGGGTTTTTCGTCGAATTTCGAATTTTTGTTACTACATGGACCGGATTTGAATTTTCAAATTCAAATTCCGTCCAAAATTTTTCCAAAATTTTGAAATTTCGACGAAATCTCACGATTCGACCAGAGACGAAATTTATTTTGAAACCGAATTTTCAAACCTCCTTGCTGATTAGACTTGGAAAAGGTGTTCTCTGATAGTACAAGTAGAATGTTAAGATGTGTAACATGCTGATCCAAATTCGTTTCGATGTGTCTGGTTCACTTGTAGGACGGATTCAAATTCCACACCTTAACTAGAGGAGGGATTTTATCTACATCTGAATTATTTAAATTTGATTAAACGTCTTTTTTGATTACTTTTATGATTTCACCATATATATATATATTTTTTCATCATATACTTCTTGTGTGTGCGCGTGTGTATATATATATATTATTTTGCTTATATTTTTGTTATTATTTTGTGAAAAAGGTTAATACGAAAATACTATGTTTGAATCTAATAGATATTATATATTAATACAACTCATTTTAGACAAATAATATAAATCTAATGTCACCGCAATTCTATGTAGGTCATACCAACCTTTGCTTTAATGGCCCGGGTATTACAAGATGCCAGTGGTTTGCAAAGCTAGAGATTTGATATGCACTGGAATAAACGTACGTATTTGATGACTTATCAAAGACTTTTCTAGGAATATTTTGGGACCACTATAATTCAGATCTAACTCTTGGCTGTAAAATGAATGGCATTGAGGCTGACAGCTGTCTCTAAGCTAGTGGTCAAAGTGATCATGAAATTCACAGACTCAGGGAAACTTTTAGCACATGAGATTTCACATAGTACAAGGTAAAAGCACTTCAATTAGCCGTCCAGTGCGCCTATGATCTAATTGCAAATGTAGCAAGGGCTGGTCAGCTGGTGGCGGTGGCAGATCCAGAAAAAGCTTTAGCCTTGGAGCTAATAGAGTACTCCTAATTATCACCTATGTCATATTTTAGTGAGGTTATTTTTTTTACAAATTAGTACGTATTTATATGTAAATTTTGACATGCGCGGTCACTTGACGCACAGCTAATACGTGGATCTAGTGGATTCAAGATTACTTTTCCCCTTTTGGAAAACATGTGTTAATTAAGGGTTTAAAGTGCCCATAAAATTTTAAACTATATATATATATATATATGTTCTATACTGCTCTTTTTTAGATAGGGTGTTTACAATCTTCACCCCTAGCTAGGTGGTCGGGATCCAACGTTACGTCTTGTTATTTTGAAGACAGTATTTCTTGGTTGTATTAGGGAATATTAATTCCTTGATAGTGCTTTATTTTTTCAAATTCTTACTCATGAACCATTCATTTGAAGGAATAATGGCAATCATTAGAGCCACAATATATGACATGTGAGCAGCTACAAAGTGCGATGCGCAGCCGTTCCTTGACGCATAAAATAGAACAGCATGCGTGCAAAATTCACGAGCAACAACAACAGACAAGCTTGTGTTGTTTGAACGGTCAGCGACGGGGGGCATCATCATGGGCAGCCAGTGGATCGGATCGAACCGATGCGCTGGTTGAGTCAGGCTTCTCAACAAATTAAACGTGAGGCACGGGCACGAGCGCAGATGGTACACCGGTTGCCTCGGATGCCGTCCTATATGCGCGCGCGGGCGCGGCTCCTGTCCTGGCTATAGCCTATAGCTGCCCCAGCCGTACGTATATAGTAGTACGTTCGTACGACGGTCGAGTCAAGTGGCAATAGCTGGCCGTCGCGCGGCGGATCGGAGGGCGCCATTGTTAAGTTCCCTGTCCTGCGCCTGCGGTGTGGTGTGGTCCGGTCTACGATCGATGGTGCAGCATCGTGTCCGTGCTCCGTAGAGCAGCGCCCTACGGCCAGCGATGTAGGTGTACGGGACTGTACAACGCGATACGGTTGCCCTTTCTCTCTCAGAATTGATAACACGCGTAAGCAACCGATAAAACGGACACTCCGTACGTATAATAGCCCTTTCCACACTTCTCTTCCATCTTCGATTCCCCAACAGCACATGGATCGATCCACTCCACACATTTTCTAGACCTCCGATCCATCTCTAACCATGAATGTCGTCCTTGGCGACCAGAGCAAATCTCCTCCCGTCTCTCTCTACCTCCACGTCCCTTTGTTCGCGGTGGAGAAGCTAAAACGGCAGATCGACGAGCATACGAGCTGAGAGGCTGGCGGTAAGAACTGTTGGGAGTTGGGCATGAACTGCCACGACGGGCCTGGGGCCGCCATAGGCGACGGCAGCATGGCACAAGGAGTTTGTCGGGCCATGCCACGTCGGCGAGACCCGGGACAGCATGATGGCACACCAAGCCGTCGTAGGGTCGGGCCACCATAGCACACGCATGCTAGAGCTAGACCAAGAATGTCTGACAATTGTACCTTAGCCACCGTGGTGCTGCGTTTGTCAGTTGCTGCCGCTGCCAACGCGTGCTTTGCCGTGTCCTTGGGCCGACCTAGCCCGACATCCATTCGGGCGGTGTCGTGCTTGGGTCGTGCCGTAACGGTAGAGCCTAACCACCGAGTCTAGCGGTAAGACACCAAATCGACATCAACTTTACCGTATCTGGTGCTTACCCACCCTAGATCTAAGCCTTCTATCGCCAGTTGAAGCCGTTACGCGAGAGTGTGCGGGCTCGCCATTCCATGTGTTCCGCAGCCTAGGGGTGATGGAGACTCCTATAGAGTCCTCCTCCTCTGAGCTAGCATCGTTGCTACTGCCCACTACCTTTCTCTAGTGGGCTTTTCTCAACATTGTTGTAGCATCGTTTTTTCGTTGTTACAAGGAGGATTTTTTTGTTGCAACATATTTTTTTCTCAAATATCTAGCAAAAGGGATTTGTTGCACCGAGTATATATTTTTGCCACAATAGAATTATTTGTTTCTTGCACAGTTTTGTTGTGTAGGTTTGTTGCAATCGAAGGATGTTATGTTGCATATTTAACAATTGGTTTTTGCATTTGCTTTTTTGGTTGTATTAGTTGTGTTGATTTGTTGCAATATTTAGCATTGATGTTGTATCATAGTTTTTAGGTGTTGCATATTGGTGTTTGGTTATTTCGATGTAATATGAAGTTATTTTATCGTGGATGCTCGATTTTTATAGTTCGCTCAGTGATGAGTGGATTTTTAAGCATGGGAGGAGGACGCTCGCGGCTCGCCATGAAGCCTGTGGGAAGGAGATCGAGGGGAGGAAGAGAATCATGGCACGCAATCTGATGGTTCATTGCACGAATATAAGAATGTGCGTCTGATACCAGGGTTCCAAAATTTGGCAAAATTTTGGATTTCGGACCACCCCGAATTCTAAAGTACCGGTCGGAAAAAATTTAAAAAAATTGAATTTGCTACAGTAAACCGAAATTTCGTGTTTTTTGGCCGGTTTTGAAACTTTTAGGGACGGATTTGGTCCAATAACCCTTAGGAAAGTCATCTCCTATGAAAATTTGTTGAAAAACCGAATTTTTTAAATATTTTAAAATTTTGGCAGAAACACTATCAGATTTTTATAAAATTTTACAAGCTTGATAATAATCTGAAAATTTATGGTACTATCCTTAGTAGATTAGGATCTTGAATAAAAAAACTAAAAATAATTTAAATTCATTTGTTATCTTTAAAAATAAAAAACAGAATGAACATAATTGGGACAGTTATATTGTCAGAATTTTATAAATTTTCTTGAGTGTTATTATGATCTAAATTTTTTTGAGAGATTAATAATTGACTTAGTACCATTATGTAAATTTTTCAAAAAATTTAAACTTTGTTTGTTTGGTCAATCAAATCTATGTAAGCATTAAACTTGGTTTGTTATATTATATTTCAAAAATAAAAAAGAAAAGAACATAAATGGTAGTGTGCCTTGTAAGAATTTTATAAATTCACTGAAATGTGATCATGAATCACACTTTTTATGGGATATTAAGAACTTCCTTATCACCATTCTGTAAAAATTTTAAAAAATTATGGTTTACATAATTTTCAATTTTGTTCAAGTTTGCCGGTAAGCCTTTTAACAGGGCAGTAGTATTGTTCGAATTTTTAAAAATTCATACAGTTTGATCATCATCTGCAAAATTTTATGAGAGAATTATAGATAAATCATAACCATGCACAAAAAATTTCAACAGTTCCTAACTTCATTTGTACCATTTTCCATTCGGATCAAACTTGTCGGTTAGTGTTCTATCAGGACAGTGCCACTCTCCGAATTTTTAAAAATTCCTCACATGTGATCATCAGCTGAAATTTTTGTGAGAACATTAGTTATGGATCATAACCATGCAAAAAAAATTTCACTTGATTTGTACTATTTTCCATTCGGATCAAACTTGTCGGTCAGTGTTTTATCAGGACAATACCACTCTCCAAATTTGTAAAAATTCCTCAGATGTGATAATCAGCTAAAATTTTTGTGAGAACATCAAGAATGTGTTAGGAACCTCCAAAACAAATTTTAAAATTTTTCGATAACGTTTAGACCACTTTTCAGCTAGTGCAAAAAAACCCCGAAATTTCAGAAATTTCGTCCAAAATTTCGGGTTTTTTGCCGAATTTCGGATTTTTATTTCCGGAATGGGCCGGATTTGAATTTTCAAATTCAAATTTCGTCCAAAATATTTCTGAAATTTCGTTATCCGGCCAGGGACGAAATTTATTCCGAAACCGAAATTTGAAACCTTGTCTGGTACTCTGGTGTTCCCCTTTTTTTTTTTGTCCCTATGATATGATGTTACAATCGGGGTTTAGTTTTGGAAAAAAAGTTTTAGTACTACCTGTGGGCCATGGCCTTACAAAGTTCATTTGGAATGGTGCTGTTCGTCGCATTGCCAGCAGGGGGGTTTGTTTTACTGATACATTTGAAATAAGTTCGTTTTTAAAAAAAGATGTTAAAAGGTTTATTCTATATTGACTCCGTGATCTGGATGGTCTTTGACGAATTACCGTGTTGGACTTGGAAGTGAGTAGTGCCTTTCGATTGAAGCCATGCATTACCCTGTTTTACATGATTTTGACTATGGTTGCCTAGAATTTGGTTTGTTGCTAAATTGTTTGGTACGATTCTAATCGCGTCAATGTCTTTCGTTCATTTTCTGAGTGATTCTTCACCAAATTGTGAGTACCCAATCTCATAACTAAATTAAATTTGGGTACAAATAGGTACAGAAAAATCTAAAAAAATGTAGTTTTTTTAGCGATCATAGTAAAAATGCAGTTTAATTATAGGCAAGAAGACAATACGAGTAGGGGTATGATTTAGATTTGACCTTGGAAAGAGTCGAAACTTTCGGTGTGTGGTAGAGCCGTGGGTGTTCGACTCTATCCACTAGGATTCAAATCCTGTCGATTGTTATTATGTGCGAGTACATTTTTAACAAGAACTTTGTGAGATTGTGGATGGCTCACGTGTGTGTGGGGTGTGATGTGCATGCATGTGGTGTGGTGTGCGTCCTTGGTGTGTGCATTTTTTTTGTAATCCTAAAAAAATCAAAAGGATAGTTTTGCGGTGATTATCCTTAACAATCTTGAAAAGTCGATAGTATATGTAGTGGTTTCCAGCAATCTCATCGACAAGGTTCATGATATCATCGATAATCATTTTATCGAGCGTATCGAGCCAGCTCGGTATCTGAAGCCGCTTGGTAAATCGGTAGAATTAAAATTCAAATTCAAAAAATTCAAAAAAAATTAAAAAAAGTTATGAGAAAGTACTAAATTTTTTATGTGAGATCCTGAGGCAATGCTAATGACGCTGTAAAAATTTCAGATCAGTATAAGACTTGTGTATTATATGCTCTTCTGTTTTTTATTTTCTAAGGGCACTATATGAAGTATAATATTTCTGCAAAGTTTTTTTGTGGGGTCCTAAGACAATGCTAATGATTATGTAAAATTTAAGATGATGATTAGACCTGTGTATTTTTTAAAAATTTTGATAGTGCTACTGTTTTTATATATACTCTTCTGCTGTTGATTTTCTAGGGGCACTAAATGAACTCTAATATTTCTGAAAATTTTAGTACAAGGTTCTTGTGCACTAGTTATGATTACCTTAAAATTTTAGAGCATGACAAATCATGTAAATTGTTATAAAAATCTGACAATGTCTCTATTCATTTTCATTCATTGTTGTTTTTGATTTTTCAAAAGCACTAAATGAATTCAAAAATTGTTAAAATTTCTATAATGTGTTCTATAGATTAATTGGGATTTATTTAGTTTTTATTCAATTTTTTTCCAGTTTTTTTGAATTTTCCTTGTGTGTGCGCCAAAAAACAAATAAAATAGCTGAAAATAGGTCGGTTTTTATATATTTTTCCGGCGTTGTTTGACTGCCGAGTTTAAAATTTTTAACTTCTAACTTCTTCGATTTCGATCGATTTTTTTTTTGATAATTGAAAATCGCAAATTCGATATTTAGAACCTGGGTGGCTCTTTACGGAAATCTTAGTTATGATTCTTTTGGATTTGATCTAAACAGGGTGTACAAAATTGAGATAAAAGCGTGTAAAGATAAAGATGATGCGGATGACAGCTGCGGACCCAGCTAGTAGTTAGAACTTTGAGCGAAAAATGTGAGTGGTTGTTTGCTCGTTTAATTACGCCATTTGGGTCTATGCATGCTTGGTAGAAACATGAACTAGAGTTCAGATCCAACTTTGCCTCGGAAAACCTTAGACTAGAAATAAAAGAAGCGAGCAACTGGAATAGGAGGGGAGCTTTTTCAAGGTAGATACTCTCTACGGTCGAATCTCACTTAAAATATCAATCGCAACCTTTCAATATATACAATAAAAAAATGAGTCACAACAATTTGCTACTAAACTTGTAACAAAAATCTTTCCCGATGCAATAAGGATGAAAAGCACGACTAAAAAAGAACTACCAAATGCAACATTATGATAAAAATACTCATATATATTATTGTTCTAACAAAACGCAAAATCACCTGAAATTTGCTACAAACATTTTGGAAAAGAATGTAACATTTATATAAAACTTACGCATTAAATCGACTTAACTAGTACAACAATCGAGATGAGCTCGGATGAGGAAGAGAAGGGGGTTGAGCATGTGGATGACCATGATGGCAACGACTAAACTGGGACTTTGCCTTTGCACTTGACCCTTAGAGGCCACACCACAACTTCATCACCGGTCCTCTCACTACTACATAGAAGAAAATCACATACAGTTGAAAATAGTCAACACTAACAGTCTTAGAACCGTCTATGAAAAAAGAGTAAGTGATGATCAATGGTCATCACAGATGATTTAGAAACCGTTTGTGATAGTTACACATCACGAACGGTTATCCACAAAAAGATCGTCTGTAATAGTTACACATCATGAACGGTTAATACATAAGAAACTGTATGTGATAATGGTAAATACCAATCGGTCTGCGATCAAGATAAATAACACATAACGTATGATTGCATTTTTATACATAATTTTAGTTTTATGGCTAGTTTCAGGAATCATGCTAGCCATGTCCTCCGTACAGATACACAACACATATTGAAACGTATATAAGATACACAATTCATATCCGAGATAAATACACAAAACATACATTCAAACAAACATAAGACACACACATAATTTACAGTTGAAATATATACACATAACAAACATTCAAACAAAATAAATCACTTAAAATTCGTAATTCAAATACATCTACATGTACTTTATGCAATTTACAGTTGAATAATACACATAATCCGCTATACAACTTACGGATTGTCTGAGGCACTGAAGTCACCCCCTAGCTCGACTTACATCAGCCAGGAAGAATACAACAAGCTCTCCTCGAACCTTCGCAAGATCCTCAAGGGAAAAGAAGAAGTAGCAATTTTTTTACTTGATCGATCCTAAATGTATGCAAGGTACTTAAGCTACTAGACTACTTCTACCATATCTTCACTCTTAACTCAAGCAATGAAGTTATAGGCTGATGGTAGTACCTGAAAAGTGGTGGAGGAGGGCGGCGGCTTGGTGGGGAGAAGACGGGGATGGCAACGGCGTGAAGACGGTGACGGTATGGTGACGAGGGCAACAGAGCGGTGCAGAGAGTACGGCGATGATGTAGTGACGAGGGCAATGATGCGGTGCGAAGAGGACGGCAACGGTGCAAAGAAGAAACCCTATATTTTAATAGGGAGACGCTAAGTGTGAGTATATGAATCAACCAGGCGGGAAGTAAATATACATAGTCGTCTGTTTGTCAATACAAATGATTAAAATACATCAATCGTCTGTGATATTTGTTCATCATAGATGTTTGTGATAAAGAAACCGTCTGTAATAGTGCATATCACATATGGTTATTTGAGTAATAATTGTCTATGATATGCAATTTTTTTGATGTAATTTTTTATTTTACGGCTAACCTCAGAAATCATGCCAGCCATACCCTCTGTACAAATATAACACAAGACAATAACATTTTACAGTTAAAAATATGTACAACCATAGAGTACAGTTAACAACAATTAGTTAACAAAACACATATGAATCAAATGAGAGATAGTTAAGAAAACACATGTAAAATTAATAATTGATCTCAGTTAACAACAGCCAGTACAACATATTTCACCATTAACAAAAGTACTCCAACTGCTACCCATCAACAAGTACTCACACACCCTGTCTTCTCTTTCAAAACATATTAACACATGGTTGTGGCTTAATAGCACTAGAGTGGGTAGGGTCTCAAGACTCTTCAAAAGATACGACTTAATGAATACGTTTGAATGCCACATCTCCATATGTAAACCTCTCACAACAACCATCCAAATTCTTCACAAGAGAAAGATATTCCAAAAAGACAAAAATCTAGCAATCGTAATACACAGAGAGGTTGAATGGGCTTCATGGTTCTTTGCATGCATAACACATGAGGTAAAGAACACCTTATCAAAGTCCCCACCATCTACAATCAATAAAAGCACATTATCCATAGGACCATACTAAATATCTTGAATTTTGGCTATGCAACTCGACATCTTAACTACAAGTTCATTAGATAATGATCTTGTCATCTGCTAAATATATTTAAAAAATAGTCAATACTAACAAGGTTTGATCTTTGGCTATATGAATGAAGTAGAAAAAAAGTACATAATTGAACCTATTACATGGATTATTAAGAAAGTCGTAAAAAAAATCATTTTCGATTACGTGCACTCAAACATAACATGGAGTTACAAAATACTATTAGAATATGATAACCTAGTTATAACAAAATAAAAATAATAGAGTTTACAACATATAACCTAGTTATAACAAAATAAAAATAATAGAGTTTACAATGTATATATATATATATATATTTTTGACCAAATGTATATATATCTTATGACCAAATAAGTAAAGCTTCCACTAAGATATTGCAGATGAAAAAAAAACTATGAATCTCGCCGTTACACAAAGGCCGAGATATATCGACAGATCGAATTTTTTTTACAATCGTGACAACTTTGAGCAAAAAATGTGGGTGTCTTGCTTAATTATGCCAGTGAGGTCCATGCATGCACCGGTACTTTATTGGTAGAAACATCAACCATGGTGGAGCCATTACACCGTTTTTTTTCCCGAAATCTTAGACCAGAAATGAAAGATACCTAGTTATGAAACTTGGATTTGAACCAAACAAGTAAGTACTGTGCCAATCTTGGATAGAATGACATGGATAATAGCTAATGCAGCACAACTTTGAGCAAAGATTGTGGGGTGTCTCGCTTAATTATGCCAGTTGGGTCCATGCATGTGTTGGTACTTAGTGATGGAAACATGAATTAACCTGGGTAGAGCATGAAGACATGGCGTGAAGCTGCTGAAAAGGATTCTTGTGTCGGTCCAAAAGTTTTACTAGCTCACGTTTTTTAAGAAAAAATCTTATACTGGTAAAAAGACAGCCTAGTTATGGTTAACTTAGATTTGAACCTAACAGCGGGGTGTGCAAGAATGAGAAGAATGCTTATAAGAATAGAATGATGTGGATAATGATTATCGGTTTTAAATCGATCAAATTTCATCAAAGAAATTAAACTTAAAGTATAAATTTGACCATTTTTTGTCGGCTACTGCTTTGTTCGTCGGTTTAAATTCAAAATTTTAAATTTTAAGTATCTAAAACTTTTCCGGACCGATATTTTTGTACCGGTCGCGGTTGGCAGGAGGTAGCATCCGATTCCCAATTTCGCGTGCGCGCGGAGCCAGTGGGTGGCGATGTGGTCCTTGCAGCGTAACATATGCAATTTATCCACTCGTGCATCACGTTGCTAATTTAGATGATCTGACCGACCTGGCTAAACGAGCCCATGCCATCTGACTAGGGGTGGATGGGTCCATCTGGCTAGGCGGCTAGGCCAGCTTGCTTGCTGCTCCAGCTCCAGTCCAGGGCCCTCACGTCGATTAAAATCTGTCGAAATTTCGCGAGATTTCGGTTTTCGAACGTGGATGATTTTTAAAATGTCGGTCGAAATAAAAAAAATTAAACTACTATAGAAATATCAAAAATCTCTACGAGATTTCGCCGAATTTCTCCGAGATCTCGTGTTTTTGACCGGATTTGGTCCGATAAACCTTAAGAAAGTCATCTCTTATGAAAATTTGTTAAAAAACGAATTTTTAAGATATTTTTTAAAAACTACAGAAAAACATAGTTTGATTTTTATAAAATTATACATATTTTATTCTGATGCGAAAAATTTACGGTATAGGATCGAACAAATTTTTTTTTTGCGGCGAGCCACCCACCCAATATATATATATATATATATATATATTTGCTGTTCGGGTCTGTCTAACACTTGAATGGCCTACCACACATAGCACAGTCATATCACTGTGGCAAAACAGAAATACCGTCGTACTCGCGTGGAAAATGTCGCTGTGCTTCCCGAGCTGACGCTGCGCGCGGTAGAAACGAAGAGAAAAGGTGCTTAGCGGGCAACAGAAAACCGCACGCTACTCACCGCTTTCGCGACGAATTTTCGAAAGCTGTGTGCATGCAGCACACATTTTTTTTCTTTATTTTTGTCCTTTCTTTTAAAATTATATATTTCTAGAAGATTTCTCGACTGCATAAGTATCGGTAGATAATATATTTTTATCTATCGTGCTTTTATACCGTAACAAATGATTGGTACCATATATTACCTCCAGCTCAAGTACCGTAGCCAGTACCTATAGAGCTCAGTAGGAGAGGTCCCTGCAATATCCGAGTCTTACCAAGTTTGTCATGCTTAGTAGGTTGGCTCATGCGGTGATTCGACCCGCCTACCATAACAGATACTATTGTTGTGGCCTATGCTATCTATCGAGTTAAAAGAGTATGATAGATAACATGTATCCTCTGTTGTCACCACTTTTACGGTTAGAAGCACACAGTTTTAATTGGGACGATGCATAAATTAATTTGGAAAAACAAACGTGACGGGGCAACATGAGATCAAAGCTTGCGAATTTCCCCCAACGACCCCTCGCCTGCGTCCTCCGGCCGCCCTCTTAAGCCTTTTCGCTCCCCCGGTTTCCCCTCACCCCAGATTCGACCCCCACCGCTATCCATCTACACATACTCGGGAGACGGGGCGAGGACTGAGCGAGAGGCAGAGATAGCCACCCTTGCAGCCTCCTTACTACTACCATTCGCCGGCGCCTCTCCTTAATAATCAATTTGTTCGTCGTTAAGGCCTCTCGTTTCTTAACCACCTCATTGGCTTGCTCGGTTTCTTTCATTTTTTTATGGGGGAGAGAGAGAGAGAGAGAGAGAAGACCATTGGTGGCCTGGCCTTGCGTTGCCGTTGCGTGACTTGGCCCGTGTTCTTGCTTGTTGTTTGCAGATAAAATAATAACCTTTTTTAGTCCGTCCCGGGTTAATTTGCAACTCCCGTGGCCGTGAGCCTGCCTTCCCAGTCCCACTCCTTCTCTTGTGGCAAGAACCGGCAGGCAGCCTATTCCCTTGTCGGGCATCGGAGGCGGGAGCTAATCGCCGGGCAGAGGAGGAGGCTTCCGGGGCCAGGACGGCGCGCGGCGCCGGGGGCGGATCGGCCGCGAGTGCATGGTGGAAGCCGCCGCGGGGCGCCGGTCGGGCTCCAGCCGTCGGCGGCCTAGCGGCGGAGGGGAGCGGCAGCAGCAGGAGCGGCGCCTGGTCGCGGTCGCGGTCGCCGCGCGCGTCGTCATGGTCACGTCTCGCTCCTCGGGGCCAGCCGGCGGCGGCGGGGGAGGGGGAGGAGGCGCCGGCGGTGGGCGGTGCCTCGAGGACCTTCTCGACTGCCTGCTCGGCGTGCTGCGCGCGCTCGGTGTCACGTGGGCCGCGCGGCCTCAGAGGCAGCCGCGCCCGGCGCCGCCGAGCGGAGCCGCCCCTGATGCGGCGGACGGCCGGCGCTTCGTGGCGGAGCCGAGGGGGTTCCCCGGACGGATCGCCGGCAATGGTGCCTGCGCCGTCGCTTCGCTGTACACGCTGCAGGGTAAGAAGGGCATCAACCAGGACGCTATGATCGTCTGGGAGGTAAGAAGAAAACACCATTATTTTCCCGCTATATTCTCTCTACTTTTCTTGCAATTCTTGTGCCATGTGATTCTTGCTGTACTATTGTTACTGTTTATTAGATCTCCGTAAGCCAGAAGCAAATATGGTTCTACTCGTGGATTAAATTTACTCTATCTTGCTTACATCCAGATTTGCTTTGTCAGAATTGAGTTGATCTTGATGTTAACCTCAACAAACTGCTTAATTCGGGCACTTCAAGTGTATGTTCTTAGGGGTTACGCAACATGCGGAAACAACGTGCCCATACCATCCTATAGCTTGCAACAACTGAACTTTGACTCGAATTGTATGTTTCTTTGACATGGATTGTCATCGGATGTTGCTGGTAGAGAGTTTCTCTTTTGCTAGTTTCATTCAAGTGTAATGATTGGTATTGTGTTGGAATACTTCTTCGAGGTTGGAGGGCTCCACATGATTCTCATCCTTATCCATTCATAGTTCTTTTTTTTTCTGGCCTTGCTGGATGATCTTATCTGCTTGACGCCCCTTCCTTCCCTTTCCACATGTTTGATTACAAATTTGGCTGCATGTCCGGTGCATGCCACATATATACCGATATACCGTTCCTATCACATTTTTTGTGGAACTTATTTACCTTTCAAGAATTTCCTAGGCAGTTTGCTGAGCTTAGACTCACAGGTTTTGTCAACTGTAGTAGTCTCTTGCAAAATGCACACTGGCTTCTTTAAATATAAAAAATAGGTAATAACAAATGCTAATTTCACCCTAATTAACCATTTGCCACATCCCTTTCCAGTCTATTGTTTAACATGTCAAATGTTTTGACATTTTGTTGATGTTTTTCCTACAGAGGATATTATTGACTTTGATGAACTATTTTTACTTGTGGCCAGAACTTCTGTTCAAGAGATGATACCATTTTTTGTGGTGTTTTTGATGGACATGGACCTTACGGCCATTTGGTTGCTAAGAGAGTTAGAGATCTTCTGCCCATAAAGCTTGGTGCGGACTTGGGGACAGATGAGAGTAGAGAGACATCCATTAGCAACATGAAGAGCAAAGCAAATGAAGTAAGTTCGCCTGAACACATAAACAGAGGAGATATAACCACTTCCACTGGAGCTGAGCAGAATGGGGAGCACCCAGAGATCTTCAAAGCATTGAGAACTTCATTCTTGAGAGCGTTTCATGTAATGGATAGGGATCTCAAGTTACATAAAAATATCGATTGTTTTTTCAGTGGAACTACAGCAGTGGCAGTGCTCAAGCAGGTACTTGAACCAAATGCCATAAGCAATTTTGTATCTTACAGACACAAACTTTGTATATTGATTGTACACTGTGTTTCTAACTGTGTAGGGGCGCAATCTTATAATCGGCAACTTGGGGGACTCGAGAGCTGTCTTAGGCACTAGAGATGAAGATAATCAGCTTGTTGCTGTCCAATTGACAGTTGATCTCAAACCTAACATTCCAAGTATGTTTTGTAGTTTCTTACTTACTTTTGTGGTCTATTGCTTCTCTTTTCCCCTATTTGTCTTGTTGATGTATTGAATTTTGTCAGCCTTGTTTTGTCATCCTGTTTTGTGCAATACACGTATGCAGGTTAGGGTGAACAGTAGTATTGTGGACCACCTGTACATCTCTTGCCTATGTGACATTCCTGTATCTAAAGCCGTTAGGTAATTTGCATAATTTCTCATCATGTAACAACCAAAGGAATTTGATTATTTAATCTGCATGAGCTTAGCTTATTTATCAGAGTGCCCATGTAGATCAATTTATTTGTTTTTGTGGGAGGCAAGGCTACCATGCTTATTGTAAAGTGTTATTGCATATATTTAATTACTTCATATAATTCTTTTATGTGATATGCTAGAACAGAAGAGAAGAAAAAGCTGTTAACTTAAAGGCCTTGTTTAGGGGGGGGGGCGTAAAACCAACTTTAGCTTCCGAATAGCTAGTAAGCCCCCAAATAGGTCAGCTTTTAAGCGGCTTTTGGCATAAACTAGAAGCCACATGTAACTAGCAAAAGCCAAAAGCAGGGCGGGACGTGCTTTTGTAGCTTATTATGGAGGGGAATTAACTGTTTGCCAAACGTCCTCTTATAAAAAGCTATAGTTGCTTTTTAGCTCAGAAAGCCAAAAAACACCTTTTTAGAAAAGCTACAGCTCCCCCAAACAAGACCGTTATCGTCTTGCTGTTGAGATTGTCCATTAGTGTGTGTTCAATTAACATGTTTCTGTCTTTTGTAACTCAACATTAGATCTCCATTTTCTAGTACAATAACTTAACCAGTTAACTAATTTAGTTGTACTGCGGGTAATGTGTAACTAAGTTGATAGTCAATTTTTCTATAGTTATATGCTATTTCTACTCATCCAATAGATTCACTTATTGTAAGTTTTTGTAAGTCTAAAGAAGCATCTTAGTATTTCATAGTTCTACAATGTGTGCATGTGTTGTTGTTGATTAAATTGTTCGTTCAAGTGTTTGCATGGAGTAATGCTAAAATCCAGTGACAAGCTGTCAGATTCATGTAGAGTAGTGAATAGCAACAAAATAACCAAGGGAAATCGCTGAGAGTTGCCTTCCAAGTTTTGTTTTGTATTGGTAGTTCAAAACAGACTGACTACCTCATGTCACAAAAACGTCACTGTGAGGCATGCAGTCAAACATTTTGGTCTTTGATCGGAAAATTCTTTGTAAATGTTTAGATTATTTACATGAAAATAATGAGTAGAGCTGTCAAAAAATACTTTTGACCGTACCATACTCCTCTTAAACTTTTAGAATATATAAAAGTAAAGGTCAAAGTTGTGCCTAGGCACCCATCAGACTCTGAAAAAGTAAAAAATGACACAGAATTTGTGATCAGAGGTTGTATTTCTAAGTTCTAACCCGGAGAAATTTGCTCAATAACAATACAAAGACAGCAAATTAGAAAATATCACTTGTCAGTAAGATACCAATGCTATTTTCCTACTTCCAAACACTTTGTAGTGCTACTGAGCAATTTGCCCCTTCTAATACCTGTAAACGAAAATTTGTTTGGACTTTCGAGGAGTGATTCGAGATGTTTATTGTCATGGAGAAATTTGCTCAATAACACTACAAAGATTTGCAAATTAGAAAATAACATTCAATGTAAGGCTGATAGGTGGGTCCTAGGGTCACTTCTCAGAAAGATATCAATGCTCTTTTTCCTACTTCCAAACCCTTTGTAGTGCTACTGAGCAATTTGCCCCTTCTAATATTTGTAAACGAAAATTTGTTTGGATTTTCGAGGAGTGATTAGAGATGTTTATTGACATCATTCCCAAAGCTAGTTTATTTTGTTTTTGAAACTGTGCTTTGGCATCATTTTGGCAAGATGTACATGTTAGTTCAGTTGTACATATATGAGTATGACAGCAAATATTTTCATGTTACTGTAGCGGCAAGTAACCAATTACCGCTGTACAATAAACAATTAAATGCCATACTAGCGAAAGTTATTGTGTTAAAGCGTGCCTTTTCTTTTGTTATTCTACACTTTGCATGATTTATTATATATCAAGATTACTAGATGCCGACGTGGTTCTTTTTTCAGGTGAAGCACAGCGAATCAGGCAACGCAGGGGCAGAATATTTGCACTTCCTGAGGAGCCAGAGGTTGCTCGTGTTTGGCTTCCAAAGTACAACTCACCTGGATTGGCCATGGCTAGGGCATTTGGAGACTTCTGTCTAAAGGATTATGGTCTAATTTCTATGCCTGAAGTCTCCTATCACCGCATCACAGAAAAGGATGAATTTATTGTGTTGGCGACCGATGGGGTGAGCAGATTTTGAGTTACACCATGTCATTTCTTGAGTATTCCTAAGTTGGACCTTTTTTTTGTGTGCTATGTGATAGAATTACCTAACTTATTTGCTCACTGTAGGTGTGGGATGTGCTGTCAAACACCGAGGTTGTTAGCATTGTCAGCAGAGCAACTTCTCGGGCCTCTGCAGCGCGGTTTCTAGTCGAATCAGCTCACCGTGCCTGGCGTACACGGTTCCCCACTTCTAAGATTGATGACTGTGCTGTTGTCTGTCTCTTCCTGAATACAGATGAAGCAAGTGAAACATCAAGTTCCAATGCCAACAATTTGGTAAATGGTGTGGAAATTAGCAGTGATCAGCACTCCACAACTGTCCAACTGAGCACTGGAGTATCTGCGAGTGTTGTTACTGCACTGGTAACAGATAGTGATGAGCTGTCTGTTGTTGATGCAGCCGCAAAGCCGGCCGCTCTCAAGGATTTTTCAAAGGATGTTTCAGGTTAGAGCAAACATCGTCAAGTGAGCTTGCCTATTGCCTGAGATTGGGCATTTGTTGGACGATCCGTGCAGTTGTGACGGTGGGCGTGCACATTCAGAATTCTGATGCCGAGACCGATGGCTGTTTTTACATGCACTGTCGGGGGTCGCTGCTTGCTATTTTTCTGCATGCAAGTGTGAGTAAAATTTGCAGTTTTTACCTTTTGTAAAGGTGTGACGCCAGTCTAGCGTGATTTGTTGTATTTCGTTGTAATAATTTTGTTCCTGTTATTGTCGGTCTATCGTAATCATAGTACCCCACCCCACCCCACCCCACCCCACCAATAGGAAGAAGCCTTTCTCCTCTTTTTGTAATATTCATTCGATTTCTCTCCATCCAGTGGCTATGCTGTAACGAGATAACGCTCGCCGGCTGCGTACGTTAATCTTTCACCACGTGTATGGTAGTTTCCTTGAGAGATTACGAGGGAATGCTTTAATCAGGGGCAAGATGATGGAGAAGATAATAATGATAGATGACGATGCGTTTGGCTGTCGAACGCACGGGGGCTTTTGAGACATGGGGAAGAGAAGGAAACGGAGAGTGACATCCTGTCGCCATCTCCACTCCCTCTTGCAGAGGAAGAGGAGTGTCGCTCGGTCAGCGGAATGCATGGTGCATCTCTCGCTAGTTCTCCACCATTGTTGTCTTCCCGGTCTTGTCGACGCTCGCGGGAGCAGGTCGCATGTACGCAATGTAGGCAGCTGCGGCTGTCAGGGTGCTGAGCACGAGCATAGCACTTCGGCAGGCAGCGACGCTCTCCGAGACTCTAGTTCCTTGCTGTTCTCCTGGTGAAGCGATCGTAAAAGACACAAGGGGAGCCTGCCGCTGTTCTACTCGCACTCCCCGGCAGCTTCGACATGCTGGAACACACTCTGCCGGCCCTTTCTTTGTGTTTATTTCTTCAAAAAAAAAATGGAACACACTCTACATATGAACGCTGCAGTCCGTACCGTCAGTTCCAACTTACATTCGTGTCGCAGCTGCACAATCGAGCTAGGAACAGGTAGTAGCATAGCACTAAGCAGAATTATACCGCGTCCACAAAAAATGAAGACTCGGCAAGAAACAATGAACATTACTATTATACTGTACATTCTAGCGGCTACGACTCTAGCAAATAACACAAAGAAGGATACAGTGGATGTTTGTTATCGAGTCCCCAGAATGTGCAGGATAAAAGACAGATTCGCTTCAACAACTAGGGAGAACACGATGAGACAAAGCTGTTTTTTCAACCAAAAATTCATAGTAAACTTTTACAGCAAGAGTTTATAATAACCCACACATTCGCTGTAACACTGTTACTCCCAAGATGGCAAATTTACGATTTTTTTAAATAATACACTGTTGAAATAATTTAAAAAAATATATACCGAAAAAACAATTAAAAAATATGCCTATGTCGCTATTTCAATTGGCAATAGAGCTCTTTTGCTATTTCAATTGACGATAGAAACTCTATCGCCAAATAAACTAGTGACATACATTCTGTCGCAAAATGAATTCGCAACAGTGTTTTGTCGCCAATTGAAACGACAACAGAAGCCTTAGCCTTGTTAGCCAAATGAATCCGCGAGTAAATAATCTGTCGGCCAATTCAATCAGTGACAGAACAAATATCTGTTACCAATTGAATTGGCGAAATTTTGCACTGCTTATCTGTCGTCCGTGTAAAATTTTCACGATTTCGTTTGGCGACAAAACTTATGTCACAGTTTTAAATGGCGACATAGGTATATTTTTGTAATTGTTTTTTCGGTATATATTTTTTATAATTATTTAAATAGTGTATTATTTTAAAAAAATCGCAAAAAATTTACACTACTGCGTTCTGGTGGGCGGGATTTACTGAAGGTTTTCACCTTGCGATGCTTCCTCTCTTCCTCGCTGTCCGACTCTGCACGCTTGTCCCTACCTGAATGACTTTGACTCCTGTTCCAACTCATCCCATGTCTTACCCTTCTCCTCCTCCGACTCTTCTCCAGAATCATCCTCGTCTGACTCCACCAGAGACTCACTGTCAGAAGCATCATCATCCAAATCTGTCTCGGCATCAAATTGTTCATAGCTCTGATCTGACTCCTCAGTGCCTTCTGATTCAGAATCACTTCCCTCCATGTTCAGGAACTCCCAGCCACCATCATCAACAAACTTCTGAGGGCCATCAGTGATGGTTTTCATAATTGGACGCCAGTTCAAATTCAGCCTGCTCTCGTAGTACTTGAGGTTTGCATTATATGTTGTGATCAGATTTCCGCCATCGATGGAGCAGCACATCCTATGAAGTGATGAATCAAAAAGATCTTTCCTTTGGCCTCCAAGCAAGCCTTCAGTTCTGTTGTACCATGTGTGCAAGCGATGCTGTTTGTAGCACCTCCTGCAACATCTGAGGGATCTTACTTACGATTTGCCGTGTAAAGGCATGCCCATGATTGAGATATGAATCTGGTTGTGTAGGAGACTTGAGTCATATAATTATGCTGTTCACGTGTTATGTCTTCAGCAACCTTGTTCCTTCCGTGGGCTCCAGATGAGATTTTTTCCCATTAAAAGGTCACTACCCGGAAAGGTTGTTCACCTACTTTTCCTGTTTGTTGATTTGCCTTTGGGAGTGTTCCTCTGACGTTTCCACAGGGATACGTTCGGCGCATTCTTTAGGACCGTGATAAAATGCTAGCTTCAATTCTGAATGTCAAACTTCCTGATGTTCCCTGTAAAGTTGTTCTTGCTGAGTACTTGGGATTGAATCAACATGGCCATGGCTATGAAAAGCAACTCGGCGTTTGTTAGAACCAACCGGGATCGGCTCGCTCAACGACGAACGCCAACAATGCTCGGTAGGAACTCACGTGAACACACGCACGAGAGAGCAGATTTTTGGAACTAGATACACACAAGAGCTCAACGGAGACAAACACCCTCTGGTTCAAGTAGTAAAAACAATGATGAGTACATATCTTTTAAAGCCAGCACTGAGCACTGCCGAACATCACCCTAGTGCCCAAGTCTCACGCGCACGTATGCATGATCTACTTGACTTGGACTTCACTGCTTCTCTGGCCGCACGACGCTAACAACTCGATCTGAATAATCGCAGTCCACCGTTTCCACTTGCACTACCCCTGCATGTGTGCCGCTTGACTGATTTTCTCTCCAGGCGTGCGTGCAACACATGCATACGTGCAATACATGCAGATCCTAGAAGCTAGCTAACAACCTGATGTAGACTCACTTCACTAGCTAACAACCTGATGTAGACTCACTTCACTAACACATGCACATGCTTACTAACTAGCTAGATAATTGATCAATATATGCAATATGTGCCTACGATAACACCGTGAATGTACCACGCTGCCTAACACATACATGCAAAACACGTCTAACAAATGATGTGATTAAACAACTATCTTATATGCAAGACTAACTCACACCTAAACATGAACAAATCAAGATTATGACAATTATCGAGAAATTAGTTTGTTCTCTTCTCCCGCAGCCTTGAGCCTCAGCAACAAGCCTTGACTTGTCAGATGGCCACGGGTCCTAGCGCAAGCTTTTCAGTAAAAAACGGGGGACATTTCAAAGTGTTATTACCTGATACCCCGTCTTATGGGCAGTAGGTTTAGAATCAGATCATAATTTTATGAGGTACGATATGAACACGGTCGTAAAAACGAAGAAAATGAATCTCGTAAAATGAAATAAAATAACAATATTAAAGTAACCACGACGAGAAAGAAGGATTTGACGAAACTGACCTCAAATTCTTTAAGCATAACCTCAAAAGAGTGTGAGTGATTGTTGCTCTTTCACAACCTCTCAAACCTTTTAGGACCTTTGGATCCTTGTTCTATACAAGAATATAGTGCTAAAGAATAACCTAACCTCTAATCCTCTCGTGCACCTCTTGCTCTAGATGAGTTGACTTGTGGCTTCTTGGTTGCTTGGGTTTATAACCATTCCTAGGTTTATATAGTCTTCTTAATTCTCATTCAAAGCAAATAGTAATCTTACCCCTATTAGGATCAGGAATCCCTCTCCTATTAGGATTTATCTAGCATACACTTTCAAATCCTAAAAGATCATATGAGTCACCATATTTAGCAATCTCAATCTTGACTTTCATCCGTTGAAGCCACCATGCACCTCCAAGAACTCACTCCAAATCGACTCCGTATTTTTATTTTCCCACCTTTGGGAGTAGAGTGCGCCCACCACAGGGACTTATGCAAATCACCGTAATGTGCGCATTGATGTTTGGGCTTAGCCTCTCGAACCCTTCACCTAAAATCCCTTTCTTTGTATAGTTTGGTTAACCATAACTCCTGTTCCTACAGCCTTCCTTACAATATATTTGTACCACCTCCGAGCTCCATCTACTCATTGGTACTGTGTGGTTGATCCCGCAACGTCTTCCTTCTTCTAACAGCTCGCACCTTCGCTTTTACATTTGCTAAATTTTGTAACTGTCTTCGCAGTTCCGCACATAACTGTAGTTGAGATCTAATTACCTACCGTTGATGACACGGTTTCCATCTCCTGATCAGAATTTTTTCAAACATCCAATTGATTGTCGTTCCTTTAGGTTTACCCATCATTCGATATTCTCCATTGCTCCAAATATTTTTCATGATTACCTGTCATTTATAAGTAACTTGCATAAATCCACCTTGAAGTAATACATTACAACCTTCGAGTTCAAGCAACCTCACGGATATTAGATTCTATTTTAAGCAGGGAACATACCGAATTTCCGTCAATGTACGATGTGCTCTATAGTACATCTCCAATATAACTGTTCCCGCCTCAGTAATTGCATATCCTTGCAATCGGCCAAGTGATCAGTTTTATGCATCAGGCGTAGAGATCATTTGTCAAACATCTCTCTCGTCGAACATATATAGAAACAACAACCTAAATCTAATATCCATCCATGAGAAGTACCTGGTTGCCCTTGTTCTTGACTTTCTTCTTTCTAAAATTCTTGCTTTTGTCTACAACACTTACTGCAGCCAATGCTTGATCACTCGAGAATGGAGATTCAGATGATTTTTTCAAGGACTTTGCCTCCAATAAACATGCAACTCTGCCTCGTGGAAGTTAAAGAGTGTTTTTCTAACAAGAATATTCATCACCAATTGACTCCCATAATAGTGGTAGAGATGATGCCAGTTTGACGACTTTATCGTTCTACTCAATTTTCTCATCCACACTAATCAACTGTGTAATAAGCTTGTTGAAGATATTGAGATGATCAACAAACCATATATCTTCATCTATGCGCAGCCTTATCGCTTCAGCACCCACCGGTTTGTCAGCGACTTTGCCATATACAATTCTTATAAGTCATTCCATAATTTCTTTGGTGAATTCTCCTTGATCACCAAGTATTTTACCTCGTCGGAGAGACATAGACGGATTGTACTGACAACATTCCGCTCCATCACCTTCCAAAATTTAGCGGGCGCCTTTTTCGGTTTGTTCCCTTCAAAAGTGGCGATTAACTCTTGTGAGACAATGACATCCTTCACCACACATTGCCACACGTTGAAATTTCTTCCATTGTCAAATTTATCTACTTGATTCCACATCATCGACATTAATTTTGATTTTTGTGCCACCTAACGCTTTACCCACCTTCCCACAAATCTGATTAATTCAGCTTTGGCTCTGATACCACTTGTTATACTCTGATACCCTATCTCATGTGCAACGACCCTTGGATCGAATCAGAGTTTTGTGAGATATAGCACGAGCGTGCGCAATCTTAAGAACGAAGAAGATAAATCTTATAAAGAGAACCAAAATAATAACGTTGAAGCAACCACGACGAGAGATAGATTTGGCAAAGCAAACCGCAAATTCTTTAAGCACAATCTCAAAAGAGCACACGAGGGATTGTTGCCCCTCACAACCTCTCGAACCTTTTACGACCCTCGAATCCTTGCCCAATACAAGAATCTACTACTGAAAAATAACATAGCCTCTAATTCTCTTGTACACCTATTGCTCTAGATGAGTTAAATTACGGCTTCTTGGTTACTTGAGTTCTCTATGACCACTCTCTAGATTTATATAGTCTCCCTAATTCTCTCCAAAGCAAATAGAATTTCTACTCCTATTAGAATTAGAAATTCCTCTTATATTACATCTAGCACATCTTTCTAAATCCTAAAAGACTATGTAGTCACCTAATTTAACAAAAAGCTAGAAGAATTTCAATGTTGATGCAGGGGGGGTTATCAACCACAGATCCGCACATCTGATGGACTTCCACCAATAAGTGCAAAACTGCAGATTAGGTGAAAAACAGGTACATTTGATAGCAATGATTCAAAGAATACATCTTCAGAGTTTTGTGATTGGACTAACATGTCATATATATACATATATATACATACATACATACATATATACATACATATATATATATATATATATATATATATATATATATATAGCACTTCTTCAGTTGGTAGAAATACGGTAATCTTTATAGCAGAAAGAAAAGGTGCACAACGAAACAGCTATATGCTTTGATGAAACACAATATTCCAGCTTTTTCTATCTTAACCACAACTGGCAAAAATATTGCAATCTCAAGACAAAAGGGAAGGCTAGAGATCTGAACATTTTATTTTCTTATACCATAGTCCGCTAGTTGCTGCAAATCATAAAAGAGGAAAGATCCACACTGTTAATTCCGAATAACAAAAGCATATTTTTGGTAGCACTTGCTGCTTGAAACCAAGTATGAGAACTACAAACACTAACTTTTAGGAGCTGGAGCCTGGGACTAAATGTCCTTTCTCTAACTGCAAGCACTACGCCATCAGAATCCATGCAGATCCACGTCAGAACAAAACGGTAAAAACCAAGTATAAGTTGTCTCATTTCTTAAGCGGATTCATCCTTTCCCTCAGGTAATACAGCTTTGCTCTCCTGACTTTCTTCCTGTCCAAGATCTTGATTTCTTTGATGTTTGGTGAGAAACTGAATGCAAAAGTGAAGCTGCATTAATAAAATAGTCCACATAAAACAGGTAATATGTAATGATATCTTTCATATTTGACTTCTTCAACAACTTATGCCAATTTTTCATATGAAAGATTGAAGAAATGAACTGCAGAATAAAAGTGCACAGATCCCGAAAACAAAAACAGAGGCCATATGAAATATCCTATATGCCATTCTTCCAATGTTTTCAGTCCCCGCAGGATGAAGAACATGCTATGATGTAATGAAAATTGTAGTTTTGCCATAGTTAGATGCACACATTTATGAAACTACAAGCTCCATTTCTAACAAAACGCTAACACGGCACAAGCACTTATTGCACTAACATTTCTGTAAAAAAGGTCAATGGAAAAATATGTGCTTGGTATTGAGTACTACCAGTATCCATCCTATTGTGTGCTTTCTTGAGAGTTAATTAACCAGATACATATCATTCCATGATTTAGAAAAGTAGTACACATGGTCATGGATTTTCAACTAACAGAAGGACCAGAATGAAGCTCGTGCCACCATTCTCATCGGCAAATGAGATACTATAGGGCATATCAAGAAGCCAGCAGATAGCCAAGAAACAAAGATACTAAACCTGAAACTGGAAGCAATTTTTCCAGTTCAGCCAACTACAGTTCTAATACATTAATTGTGCATCTACAATTTCATTTGTGTTTAATTAGCCATATGAAACCAAATGGTAAGTTTATGCACAACTGACGAATGTGACCATCCTGTTGTCATGCTAACGAATAGGAAGAAATGGCCCACTCAACCAACAACTCTTAAAAGTATTGTGAATGATTGCCAGCTTTGAATGAACAAGTGTTTATTCCCACAGGAATATAATAGTACAGAACCAAGAAATAATTCTGAGTTACTGATACCCTACGTGAAAGTTCCGAAACAAAGCAGTATATACATAAAAATGGAAAAGAGAAGCACATATTTGGTGTCACTTACAGTGGAAAGACAGACTCAACTCCCACACCAGATACTAATCTACGCAGTCTGAAAGTTGTATTGATCCCAGCATTGCGCCTTGCAATGACAATACCTTTCAATGTAGACTCACGCCGCTTGTTCTCAGGAACTTGCTGTTTACACATAGAATCAGAACAATACACATGATTGAATACCACTAAACTGAGAATGCAAATGACTTAGTAATTACCACTCTCATTTGAACAATACATCCAGGCTGTACATCAGGAATCTCTCTTTCCTCACGAACCTTTTCGACTGCCTCTTTGTTTAAGATCTGGCAAAGTCAAATAATGAATATGTTAAGCTGCTTTTAAGTGTTTATTGTAATATTACTGTTACTGGATGTTATATAATTCCTGCAAATAACACTAGGCTTACATTCATAATGTGTCTGGCTGTCTTGTCAGGTCTCTTGAACTTAATGCGTGGGGGGTGCTCAACAGCGGGAGAGCTGGAGCTTTCATCCTCAAGAGAAACCTCGGCATTCCCCACTGTTGATAAACCCCTAATCGCCAAAGCCTTCATACAGAAATCAAAGGTCTGAACACCATCACGAGAAATGATTGGACTCTGCACATCAAGAAAAGGATCCGATAGACATGACCAAGACAAATTAGTATCACACAGGATCGCAAACGCACAAACCCACAAGTCCACAACTGGTACGAACACGCACCCCAATAGGACGAATCCAGCTGTAAGGCCTCAGGGGTTTGATGACCCACTGATTAACCCCTGACAGTGCAACTCCAGGAACTGCACAGTCCAGGAGCTTCGCAGAAGTGCCATGGCTTCCAGCTTGACAGACGCTCCGCAGCAAAGACTGCATCATGTAACCAATCCTCTGCATGGAAAATGCACACATTGTGATCAAACCGTGTAGGTGGATTCCATTGCTTGCAGGAGAGACAGGAATGCGCGAGTAGCAGATAAACCATAGAGAACGTATGCAACCGCAAGAATGCCTTCGTCAAAGATGGCATGAAGCTTGAACGATGCCAAAATCAGCATTTCGAGCGGGTATTCCAACGATCTTTAGTAAATATCTCAGGAAGATTTGTGTTTGAGCATATGATCGCTTACAATCACAGCAAAGGCTAAAGAAATAAATTGGATCAAAGCGAAATCAATCAAAGAAGTAGGTCGGGCTTACCGATAAAAGAAATCAGTCGGGATGGATCCCTCTCCACTCCACGCCAATAAAGTAGAGGGAGGAGAAAAGAGCTCGTGGCGAAGAGGGAAGGTTTGGCGGCGGCAGCGGCTGCTTCGGGTCTGGGGAGTGGGTAGGATCGATCTCCGGAGGCGGCGGCGCCGAGCGGGCCTCGAGTGTTTGGGGGTGGAAAACCCTAGTACAAGATTTTGCGGTGAGTGCGCCTCTCCGTCCGTCTACGCGCTGTTTAGATGGATGCAGTATGCACGGATCGGTAGCGGCCAGTTCTAGAGGAGGCCAAGCACGCAACTGTAGGTCCGGTCCGGGCACGACACGATCCAGAGCTAAACGGGCTGTGTCGGCACGGTCGAACCAAACGTACCGTGTTTGGGCCGGAGGAGCGGCACGGCGGGCCGGCACGGCCCGTTTACGTGCCCCGAATTTTTTCCTATAAATAGATGGCTGCCTTCTCCCTATTTCTGCACCAGCATCTTGCATTCTCTTCTAATCATTCTCTTGTGGAAATTCTTTTGCTCTTAGTGCTAATTTTGGCAAAATTAAAATTAGTTTTGTCAAAAATCTGAAATTCGGCTTTCGGCTTCTGTCAAGAAATCAAGATGATAATTGTGATTTATTTTTTCATTTTGTTAGTATTTTAAATCATATTTTAGTATTAATAGCGTCATTATTTCTTGTAGTTTGCTTTATGTAGCCCGGGGATTTTTCGTCGTTCCCAGCTTCTGATTTCGGTATTTCACCCGAGGAGCTTCTTGCATCATATGCCGAAGAAGCTGCAGGAGCTGTGCCATCTTCAGACTCTACAAGTGCTACTGCGTCGGCAAGCACCGGGGCGAAAAGAACAAGACGTGGTACATCGGGAGTCTGGGAAGATTTCGACCAGATTTTTGAGACATCAAACGACGTCCAAATCAGGTATGTTGTTTGTAAATATTGCAAGCATAAATTAACTGCGAAATCTTCAGGTGGAACGGAACACTTGAAGAGGCATCTTGACAAATTGTAGAAAAAGCAGAATGGCTTTGAGGCGACGCAATGTGCAGTACAACCCCGACGGTACGGTACATAACTGGGACTACAATCCTGAGGTAGCTCGTGAATCTCTTTGTCGTTTAATCGCTTCTCAAGATCTTCCTTTAAACTTTGGTGAGTCAGCTGCGTTTGAAAGCTATATTAAGATCGCTCATAATCCTAGGTTTTCTGCAGTTTCTAGACAGACAACAACTAGAGATTTGATTAAATATTATAATAATTGTCGCAATAACCTAAAAAAAAATTTAGTACCTGTACTTTTTCTGTGTCTTTGACATCTGATATATGGATTGGTAGAGCTAAAGAGGACTACCTTAGTGTAGTTGCTCATTATGTAAACGATGATTAGCAACTACAAAAGAGAATTATAGGATTCAAATTAATTGATGTAGCACATACTGGTGAAAATATTGTTGATTGTATTGTAAAAGTTGTGGAAGATTTTGACCTTAATGATAAGATTTTTGCAATAACATTAGATAATGTTTACGCAAATACTTCTGCCATGAACATACTTACTCCGCTTTTCAATTCATATGCTGAATCTTTCTTATTACATCAGCGTTGTGCTTGCCATATTATTAATCTTATAGTTAAATCTAGTTTAAAGAGGTTAAATCAGTATATTGAACCTTTTCGCACTGCAATATCTTTCTTAAGTCATTCTAATCAACGAGTAGCAGCATATAAAACTTATTGTATTGCAATGAATGTACGTCCGCGTAAGTTTGGTTTGGATATGCCTATTAGATGGAATTCTACTTACTTGATGCTTAAGAATATCATACCATATGAGAGCACATTTTCTGTTTTTATTAACACACACTGTCATACACGGGATGATCAACCGGTACTCACAGAGCAACATTGGTATGTTGCTAAATACTTGCTTTCATTTTTAGAACTTTTTTTTATTCCATTGTTGCTTTATCTGGAGTTTATTATTCAACCTCTCCTTTAATTGTGCATCATATTTTAGAAATTGCTACCCACTTAAAGAGCCACGAAAATGATAATATATTACGGGAAGCTGTTTATGCTATGAAAACTAAAATTTTGAAATATTGGCAAGAAATTCCTATGTTATATGCATTTGCATTTATTTTAGATCCTAGAGCTAAAGTTCGAGGATTCTCTAATGTTCTCTCACTTTTAAGTGATGCGGTAGGTACTGATTATTCCAGTTATTTTTCAAATGTTCGTGCTAACTTATCTGAAGTTTATGATAAGTATGATCGGAAATTTGCTGGAGTTCGCATGCAGCGACCTCCACCAGCACCCACAACAGGTAAGAAGAAAACCGCGTGGGAAAGATATGGGGTACAGGTGGCTCTTTCTCAAGGAGTTCAACTACATCAATGACAAGTGTGGACACATCAAGTGGTGGAAAGCTAGCTGCCTATCTCAACAGCGACACTGTCAACTACCAAGAGAAGCAAGAGGAGGACTTCAGCATTTTGCAGTGGTGGCACGAGCACAAGATAACATATCCGGTGCTTTCCATACTAGCACGGATGTGTTATCAGCAGTTCTGTCTCCACGGTTTCTTCGGAGTCTGCTTTCAGTCCATCCGGAAGAATAATCGAGGAGAGAAGAACAAGTCTGACTAGTGAGATGGTGGAAATACTTCTCACTGTGAAAGATTGGGAACAAGCTAATCAACGAGCTCAACATACTGCAGAAAATACTGAGTTGGCGGAGACGTTCGAAAATCTTTATCTAGATAACGAGAAAGAATAATTGTAATCTTCATTTTTTTATTGTATCACTCAGCTATAGGCCGTACTCTTTTTCCTTTGCGAAGGTTTTCTCGTGTTGAGTTTTTACTTGGCAAAGTTTTTAACGAGGCAGCCAAACATCAATAAAGCTCATTATTTAATTCAAATTATTTGTCTCATTTTAGAATTTATCTCGTATTTTAGCTTTTTCTTAATTTATATATATATTTAAAAAGTTTTTGTTCATCCTTCGAGTTTTTCTAATTATTCTAAATTTTCCCATTTTTCTGAATTTTTTCATATTTTTTTGCATTTTTACCATACTTTATCTATTTTTCTAATTTTTTCTAATTTTTTTTATTATTTTTTTCAAATTTTCATTTGCTAAGCAGACTCTGGGCCGACCCGCCCGTTTGGTCTGCTGAAGGACTGGTCGGTCCGGCCCGGCCGAGAGGCCAACAGTCGTGCTCGGGCCACCACCCCAAGACGTGGTCGGCACAGACGCAGCCGTTTACTAGCCGTGCCTAAACGGGTTGTGCCCATTTTTAAACGGACCGTGCCGTGCCGGGCGACCCGTTTGGCCACCTCTAGCCAGTTCACTAGCAGTTTCCCATCGGGTCAACTTGGGTGTGCTTCTCAGTTTTTTGGGGGGGGACAATCCTCCAAGAGCAAGTACAGTAAATAAAGCCTACTACTTATTCTATCTTTTATTCATGTTAACTAGAGTAAGCATTAATATCAGTTTATACAATAGCTATCTTCAAATGTTGGCTCTAGATGCTGTGCAATAACTATTTTTTTCTTTTGTACATAACTAATCTACATTTGCTTCCGTGCTATGCTTACTACTCCCTCCGTCCTGGAAAATAAAGGACAGAAGAAATTTTAGGACAGATTATGGTTTCTGCCAAAAGACTCTAATGCCCCTATTTAATACTGTTTCTCTATTAATTGACAACATGCATGCATTGATTAATCATGATTATAGGGAATGACTTGCCTCATTTTTGTTTTGGAATATGTGTGGTCGCATGTATCTGCGTGCATCTGCATGCATGGGCACAATTTGAGGACACAATTTAAGGGGGAGAGCTCTCAATCCCTAATATTGGAGGACACAATTTGAATGCTTCTCTCCCTTACTTTCAAGGACGGAGGGAGTACTAAATAAGAGCCAGCTCTCTTCTCTCTCCTCTTTTCTCACTCTTCAACATAGAACAAAGCTGATGTGAACATACTAAAAACTAGTTAAGTGCCCGTGCTTGCTACGAAAATTCTCAAACACAACTTTATTAAGAAAAGATTTTCAAAGCAACACCCAAATTGGTTGATGAGAAAGACATGCATGAAGCGAACTTGTTAGCTACTTAGGAGTGTTTCAAATTATCAGTTAATCATTCATGCTAGTATAATTTTAACAAGCCTCGACATGAGGCAAGAATAAGGAAAGGTTGAGCGAACAGAAGGAAAGGGGATGAGGGCGGGCTGAGCAAATAGAAGGAAAGAGGGGGAGGGGGTATGGAGAACGGACCGCTGCCACCAAGTCGTAATTAGAAGTAGTAGAGATAGGTTGAGGTGACCTTGTTGTACATGCCCTAAGGCTAACGGTGTGGAGGTTGACATAGTGGCTGAGGACAAGGAGAACTAGGCTGATGACATTGGTGTGGGCCTCAAGAGGAATAGAGTTGTATTGACAGGTAGACTTGGGCATTGGGTGGGTTTTTTTTGGGCCAACTCGTGGCACAAAATGGTACACATGTGCGTGGATCGGGCCAGCACGGCACGAATGATAGAGCCGCACTAGGTCTCATGGTTGGGCATGACGGGTGGCACAACATGGCCGCCTGTATGGACCGTGCTTGGACCGACATGGCACGAAACAGGCCTGAAGAGCCCGAAGCAGGTACAGCACGAGGTGAGGCATGACGACACTGCGGCATGTTGTGGCTCGCCCTGCGATAGATGCCGTTGCAGTCCTCACATGCAGAGAAAGGAAAAACAACATAGATGCCAAAAGGTGAAGAATAAAAATCGGAGAGTACATGCTCAATAACACCGAGCATGTGCACTAAAGCAACGCTCCACTATCTCTACACGCCTTTTATGTAAACTGAACTTGACATCATGGATAGCAATGAACTTAACTTGCTCTTGTGGTGGAAGAATCACCAACATATTTATCCTGTACTATCATAATTTGCACAGGATGTACTTATAGTTCTAGTGTCGACTGTCTCATCGGAAGCCATTTTTAGTTTGGTGGGGAAGATACTTAAGCTAAGGAGGTCATCTCTCACGCTTAAGATGATTGAGGCAATCACATGCCTCAAAGACTGGGGGTGGTAGATGATAGAACACAATATCAGACCAAGGATCCGAAGATCATGGAGGCGTTAGCTGACCTTGACCTCGACTAGTTTATGTATATGTATGTAGTTATTGTACTATTTTTCCTTACCGAGGGTACCCTACACTGGGGTGTAAGGTTTTTAACGAGGCAGTAACTCTGTATATGTTCAAGAATGAATAAAATTTATTTATTTTCCCCCAATACTTGCGTCCACTGCCTTAGCCCCCCGTGTGGCTCCGACTCCTTCCCTCTCATCGCAATAGTGCAAATGGATCGAACCTGGACCGACATGGCACAAAGCTGGCATGACTCACTAATGGGCCGTGCTTGGGCTTGCTGAAGGCGAGTCAAGCCGGCACCGGCACGGCACGGTGGGCCACCTAGACCGTGAGGGCACGGCACGGTCTAAGCCCATGGCTTGTTGTGCCCATGCCAGCATAGCATGATGCCCATGTCTACTGACAGATGAAGAGGTGGTCATCTTCAAGGGCATGACAACAAGTCCCAAGGGAAGAGATTGAGGGCCACCGTGTGCCCTATAGCTTAGGACCTTCTTGGGCAACCAAACTATGGTTGAGCTATCTCCTGGCCACTATGGGCTGCATAATTTTGTAGGAGTGATGCTAAGTTTATGATGGTCAAACCTAGGTGACCTCTTTTGTGTAGTTTGACATAGGTGGTAGCTTTACACCTATCCTTTTGTGATGATTTTAGACACGGTGGGAGGTGGCCGACATAGGTGGTAGATGCATGGCACCTTAAGTTATGAACTTGTATTGCATGCATGCATCATAGTTGCATATTAAGCCACTTAGTTGGTGGTAGAACAATGGTAGAATGTTAGGTCATATCTATTCAAGTGACGAACTTGTGCTTGTTTAATTGTTGGGTTGTTTGTATGATGATATCGTGCATGTCATGCTCTAGTTTCATGTTATCTTGATATCATTCATGTGATGCTCTAATTCCGTGTCTTGTGATGTTGTACTTGTGATGCTCCAGTTTAGCCTACTGTTGTTCAGTACTTCCACTGCATGTTGATGTCAGTTGTTGTTATGATGCTTTAGTGTATATGTCCTAGCAAGCTTCTTTTGCTCCTATGTTTTTCATGCCGTTTTGTTGATTACATCATTTGTGATGTATGTTCACTTCAAATTGTCTGATGGGATTGCTGCTTTCCCTACGATGATTTGACAACATTTACAGCTATGCACCTTATGGCTTGGCAAACAACCTGCCGAGCTCCTCAAGTGTAGGAGCTAACTCGTGGGGATCAAATCTACAAATTATTTCAGAGGAAGGTTTTATTTGAAAAAAAAAACGTTCACTGGGGGCTAAAAAAAGCTAAAATTTCCATTTTTTCTGATGCCATTTGCATGCATTTCGATTTCTGGTTCATTTACTGCTAATTTGATTTGACCTTCTGCTGATGAACCTTGCTACAGTTATGGTTTGACATGCATGTCCATCTCTTCTTGAGTTCCAGGTAATTTCCCTTGTTGCTGATTTCAATTATGTGAGTTTTCCGATCTGTTTTGTTTTGCCTATGATTAGAGGACTATACATCAGATCTTGTTGAGGCTCATTTGCTTTTTTACCCCTGTTCTTGGTGCAAATGGTGAGATGCAGTCACAACCTGAGGCCACCAATTATTTAGTTGAAGCAAATGATGATATCCTTCTGATGCGTGATTCCCTTGAATTGAAAAAAATTGCCGAATGAGACACCTCAAATCTGAGTCGGATTATGATAGTCGTGTCTGATTCTGAGTAGCATTTCCCATGTCCAAAATAATTTTGCCAAATCAGACACCCGAATCTGAGTCAGATTCCAACTCCTGTGTCCATGTACAAGCAACACTGTCCGGTGCAAATGATGCGTAGGGATCAACCTCTGATGCATGCTTCTTCTGTGTTTTCTCGTCACTTCTCTAGGGTTTGGCAAATGATGAGCATTTCCCAGTACTTTCCGTTATGATGTGCTTTTGTGGCTGAGAGCATAGCACAATTGGGAAAGTGATTAGGCTAGTGCGATCTCTAAGCACTCTCCCAGTTGAGCTTGCTCCCAACCATCTGGTGCAACTGATGTGTACAGTCAGCCTCTGAAACATGCTTCTTCCGTCTTTTCTAGGTACTTTTCTTACTTTTGGCAAATAATGAGCATGACCTAGTTGGTAAGTCATATGATGTGCCACTGTGGTTGTGAGCATAGCTGTGGGAAAAGTGGTTATGGCTAGTTTGAGCCCTAACCACACTTCCTATAGAGCTGTCTCACCACCATGCCGTGTAAATGATGTTAAGGGTCAGTCTGTAATGCACGTTCTTAACAGTTGATTTTGTAACATGGGCAAATGATGAAAATGACCATGGGCAAGTGTGCAAGCTCTATCGAGACAGGGTTTAGGGCTACAGTAAACCCTCCACTCAATCCCGTGGGACCTGCACACTCGCATAAGGGCTGCAAACCTCTTTTTAATCACAACTGATGCCTGTCTGTAACAGCCTCAAAAATCAAAAAAATAAATAAAAATGAAATAAAAATCTTTTGTGTATTATTTTTGAAATTTCTGAATTTCCTGGATTTTCTGAATATTTGTTTGGCTTTTCTTTAATGCAAGAATGTGAAATAAAGAATATAATAAATAGAAAATGGTAAAAAGTAAAAATGTCAATCCAACAAAAATTTACCAAAACTTCCAAAAATATCTGAGGGCTCCCCTCAGCTTGCTTAAGGTGGTGGGTAACCTGGATTTATAAAAATATTAATTAATCAAAGATAATCATGGGTAAAAATCTCAGGGTAAAATGGTAAAACAATTTGGTAAAAATATCTGTAGATCATCCTGACCCAAAATTTTTATCTTGCCGACATCAAAACAGTATCAACCTCCTGTAAAAATATTAAGAATTTACTAAATCATTTTATAATTTTAAAAATTCGAAAACAGTGAATAAATAATCTGGAAAACAGTAATGTCAGAATTTTTAAAAATTAAATAATTAAAATCTGTAATTTTTACAGAAGGTGTATAATGTCATTTTAAATCATCATAAAAAGTTTTGTAAAATAATAACTTCATTTAAATCGCAAATTAAAATAAGAACAGAATAGGCAATGCAGTAACTGTTGCAATGTCAGAATTTTATAAAAATCATCATGCATCATAAAATGTCGAAAATTTTTCAGGAGGCTGGTAATATCCTTGCCGACCTATGGTAAAAATTTCATAAATTTTCGTGCCCGTTTGAACGTTGAAAACCCCGTTGAAACTCCGTTCGGTCCCGAGGCTTCGCGGACTTCTTTTTTCTCTCTCTCGACGTGTGGGCCCGGGCTGTCGGTGAGCCAACTCAGCCAACAGTCGCTGCCACCTCGCCCCACGCGTCAGCGACCAACGGCGTTCTTCTTCCCCTCTCTCCGCGGCCGACGAGACCTCTCGGTCTTTCTCGCGCGCGCCCAACCGCCTCTCGCGCGCCATATATAAGGCACCCATCTCGTCGCGGCCGACCTAGCCGACTCCTCGTGAAACCCATTCCGCCGCTACTTTGGTCATCGTCCCCAATTCCGCGAAAACCGCAAAGAGGGCCAAACACCATATTTTCCACTCCACCATTTCGCCCTAATCCGTTTCGCTGAAGCTTCCTCGTGCCTCTGAAGTCCATCCCGAGCCCCGTACGAAACTCATTCTTCCCCATGAGCTCCTCCGCCGTGTTTTCTTCCGCCACCACCGCGCACGGTGAGACCTCTATTCCGCCGCTCATTCTTTGAACTAAACCCGAAATGGGATCCTCAAGTCCACCGATGCTTTTGGTAGTGATCTTCAAGCTCGGGAAGGTCTCGTTTTGCGAACGCCGGTGAGCCGTGAGCTCGCCGCCTCTCTCCGGTGGCGGCCGCCTCCGCCATCTCCGCCAAGCGCCACCACCCAAAGATGCGCACGAGTGTGCTTGAGCATGAATCCGAACCCATTCCGTGATTCCGCCAGTGCCGCCGGCGAGCTCGTCTTCTCGTGATCTGCTCTGGTCACCGCTAAGCTGGCCCACTGTCACCCGCGTCTTATTGGGTCAGCGCCACGACATGCGGACCCGCACTGTCGGTTACCAGCAGCAGCAATGCGATCATGTGAGCCCGCAGCGTCCACCAGCAGAAGACGCTACTGGACGCCGACGGTGGACCCCATTTGTCAACGCCTCAAGCGCGGTTCCGCCCAAAATGGAAAGCGCGTTTTCCGCGCGAAAGCGTACTTTCCATTTTCGGCAATTTTCTGATTTTTAGTATTTAATCAAAACCTAGATATTCATTTAGCCATAACTTTTGAATCACTTAACAAAATTTGATGAAATAAATTTCTAAATTCATCTAAAATCCAGTAGATTCAGAATATGCAAAAATATTTCAAAATTGAATTTTATTTGAAATTCGAAGTCAAATTCAAAAGAAAGGTTAGAAATATGTCATGCATGAAAATTTTGCAAATAACCTCCAAATTTAGTAAAATAAATTTTATTAGAATTATTGTAATCTCAGGAACCAGAATCTGTAATAATACTTAGGGTGTGTTATAAGAAAAATTTAAGTTATAAAATGGATAGTAAATAATGCAATAATGGCTTAAATAAATCATATCTTTAAATTGCAAAAGAAAAATAAATAAAGCATGTAGCCATTCCTGAATTGGTGAAATTATTTTATTTGAATATTTCCATCTGATTTCTTTTTGGCCTCATTGAAATTTGGTATTTATTCTATGTCGCCTTACGACGTGTAGAACCCGACGAACCCGGTACATTCGACGACCAGGAGTTCGAAGTCGAGGAAAATCAGCAAGGCAAGCAAATCCCTTTGATCATATTGATCCCAGTTTTATAAATGTTTTCATTAAATGTTTTACTGCATACTTTATTTTGTTAAAGTCTGCTATATTTCGGGTAATGGTAATTGTACCAGTAGACTTATAGAACTTCCTTGATAAGTAGAAAATTGTGAACCTTGAAAACCCTAGAATAGCTTAGACAATATTTAATGTCAATCTGGGTTACTCACATTTAGTGAAATGCTTAGCCAAAGCTAAATGAAGATAAAGCTGTGATATGATTAAAGACTTTGGACATGACATTTAAATGGGTATGACCATTTTTGTGGTTGGTATTTGGTTGGAAAATGAAAATAAAACTATGGTTTAGATGCGGGCAATTATTGGCAATAGCCGTGTGTGCATGTTTTGCACTTAGAATAGGGTGGAGATTATTGCCCGTGTCGGATTAAGGACCGAACTATGAGTTGTTTTCAGGCCAAGAAAATTCATATAACCACAAGTGCTGGTATGGGACAGCTCTAACTTATTAAGTTGTTTAAAACTAGCTTTGCACTTAGAAGGCCGGAGTAGTACGAGCTGTTTCTTAATGAATTGCTCGACGGACGCCCACACCGAGGTGATCATGGATTAAACGTCTACCAATATAACGATGTACGCCATCATCGTGGGTAGTTCCATCATTTCTATGCTCGAGTTCTTACTCCACAAAATGGGTTTGTCGTCATCGTCTTTGGTGCAAAGTTAGGTTTAAATAATGTAATGATTATAACATGACTCTGCGGCACACCAAAGGAAGTGTGCAAATATCGATTGCTCAAAGAGTCAGTCATGTCTTGTGGGAAAGTCAGTATACCTCTGCAGAGTGTAAAACTAATCGATTAGCGCGTCATGATCATGGACACTTGGTAAAGTCATCACATAGTTAGCTGTTTTGCTTATTTTCATAAAATGTGGTTTCTATCATGCGTTGTTAATATTCCACTTGTGTTGGTGGAATGATTTTAGATATGGTCGTTATACCTAAGCAATTGTGAAATATTGATGTTTACTTTACGTTACTTCAGAATTTACTTGCTTTTACTTAAATCCTGTTTTACAATCTACTACTCTGTATTTACATTTTAAAAACCAGCTTTATGCAAATTAATCTTAATAGCCTTTCTTTGAAATGGCCTGCATGTATTTTAGGTTTTGCATAAGTCTTGCGAGTACGTAAGTACTCAACACTCTTGTTGATATTTTTAGGTGAAGGATGATTTCCCAGCGAATCTTACGTTGATGCAGGATACGGGAATTTAACGATGACTTTTCTAAGGATTTTCCTGTCGGTTGCTGTGGAACAATGGGTTAAAAGGCATACTATGAATGTTGTCTCCATCTGCAGTTTTACTTTTGGTATTGTAAAAATAATATGTAATCTTACTTCCGCTGTGTAATAAAGTTTGTGTATGACTGTGATAACAATTTGTATTTGTGCGTACTAGCTACTGATCATGGGACTAGTACTGTATGCACATGGTATCCATTTTTGGTATTGATTTATCAAAAATGGGGGCCTCACACTGTCCTTCTGCTAGTTCTTACCTTCACCCTTTTGGTCTTTGTGCTTACAAGTTGGCCAGTGATGACAATTCATGCTGGTTTTAGTTCGGCAATATTCAGTGTTTGTCTTTCTAGACCTTCTATGTGAATGCATGTTCAAAATGTACAAAAGATGCGTATTTGAAAAAAAAATGTATAAAAGATGTGGAAGGCAAACTTTGGTTGCCCAACTTATGAATGATCTTGTGACAGAGAAATCTCAGGGAACAACACACATATATTCATGTTATGAGGCCACTTGTACAGGTACTACTGCTGGTTATTTTGCATTGCTACGATCTATGTTCCTAGGCCTGTGATGACTAAAATGCAAGGCAAAATGAAATGGTTGTGCAATCATCAGTGTTGCCATGATCACCACTCTACAGTCTACACTGCAACAGTGGAAGACAATGGTCCTCCTTGTGAGAAATGCAGCATTAGCAAATTTATCATGACTTTAATTCCAAGCATATTATATAATCATGGATCAACATTGACATAGAAGCATATGCAAAGATACCAAAACATGATACTTGACAATATCAAAGTATAAATGCTCATAATCAGGTATTTAAGCATACATATGACAATGAGCAGTAACTGAGGCATACAACTAGCAATAATGCTCAAGTTGATATATATAAAGTGTTCTTAGATATCGGGCTGCCTTAAAAAGGCCTCCTTGCCACTAGAGACAAGTTATAGAATAATTTGTGACAACCTTACCATGAATCGATAATTTCAATACTTGTCAGTTTAAGAAACCTAATCAATTGATTGAATTCAAATAAAGTATACATATGCATATACATACACACATATATACGTATATATGTATATACATATATACACATTTGAAATCATGGTGCCCAGGCATCAGTAGCATGTGGCGAACTGACGCATGTGCATGTCCATTGCCCGGCCTGATGTTACCAAAAGCTCAAAATTAATGCCCCATTAGGAGAGCAACAAATTATAATGAGACCAAATGAAAATTTTATATCAAATTTTTTGTAATTTGGAAGGCATCTAGGATCCATCCACTCCGAGATATCCACTTGGGAAATGGAAGTTTACCTCTGCAACCTATAATATCCCCCTAGGAATTTAAAAGGAACAGGCAATGCAAATTCCAAACTGTCAAAACGAAGAATATTTCATTGTGCTAATAGAGTGTCACCCGCCTACATTAGCGCGTAGCAGTTTATAAGACAATGGCAATGTATAGAAGAAAAGCAAAAGACAGCAACCTGATCCTACAGCAAACGCAAAAGACAGATCCGGAAGCTTAATAGTTCAAACCGTTCTACCTGCAGAAATCTACCATTCAAGTCATAACCATAATTAGTTAAGTGGAGCGTTCTGTTTATCATTTGCCTTAGGGTTCTCCCTCCTCCGCAGTACAAAGCGGTCGCCATCAGCAGAAGGATCAGGCTGTCCAGGAGAATCAGTTGTTTCCATGCTCGGCTCAGGAGATGTCTCAGTGTTGAACTCTTCAACAGTTTTTTCTCCTGTATCACCGCTTTCGTCTCTACTGTTGTACCCTTGATTGGACAGCAGTATATCTCCTTCACTGACCTTGGAGTCCACTTCATCAATAGTTACTTCTGTCTGAGGAAGTCTCTGCTGGATAGGCACAGCATTGCTGATATGCTGGCCTGTTCTTAGTTCTTTATAAGCAACCAACTGTGTCTGATATCTCTCCTTGTCTTGTACACCTCTTTCTTGGTATACCTATTAAGAGTCACAAAAGGCATATATCATATGACAAATAGCTGATGATTTGGAGTAATGAAATTCAAAAACATTGTTTCTAATCTTACAGCTTTCTCTTCCGGGCCTAGATTGTTCCATCGTTCACCAATCATTTTGCTGATCAGCCTGTCCTGTCCAGGATACTGTGGCTTAAGCTTTCTGTGCTGGTCCTGGAAGAAGAAATTATAGCCGCTCCTGTTTGGTTTGGGATGTCTGGGATCTGTTGTACTCAGCTTCTTCCTGCGTCGACGGCGACGACGCCCACCCCTCAAATCAGTGTTGCTAATTGCATTGGGAGGTGCCGGAGTTGGCAGAGCAGGTTCTTCAGTGCAATTATATAGGGTTGCTTTCGTTGATTTTGAGCCCATAATAACAGTTACTACGTAACCATGTTCGAACTTGCTATCAATTATTACATCTACATCAACGTTATCTGAAGACGAAGCTGGGCCTAAAACAGTTGAAGGACCAAGGTGTTAGTCATCTACATGTTAACCTCTTTCCTCAAGGATATTAAATCTACAGAAAGTCATTTCCATTTGTCAACTATGTTTTTCATAATAATGCTTTTCTTAAGCGGTTTAAACACCATATAGACGTGCTTGTACCAAAGTTATATATATTGATCTACAGATAAAATTAGTGACAGATGAACCTGCAAGCTTCAACTAGAAGAAAGATTAACACATCTTGTAAGAATAAGATGGTAAATATCACAGTAATTCAATATTACCTAACCTGAAGAGTAACATTCCTGTTCCTTTCTAATGCATGAGTTGCTACAGAAGATGAGTAAACTGAAACTGACCTGAAGGGGCATTGCTGCCCCTTTTTCTTTTCTGGGTAGCTTGGACTTCAGCTTTCACTTCTGTGCAGGACATTGTTCTGGGATCTGCAGAGACAACATGGTATGAGTTACAGCAAGAACGCAACAACCAAAACTAGAAGATAAATTTTCGTAGATTGCACGGACCAGTTTCTTGTTGATACCAGCCTTGCGCTCCAAAGAGGTAGAGCTGCTCAAAATGGTATAATAGTGACATATAGTATTTCTTCAACATAAAAGAAGCATTTGTCGCAGTAGCGGGAAAAATAAATGATGCGGTTACTTCTCTCCATCTGTTATCTGCCTTCACCTGTGAGGAAAAAAAAAACAAGATTCAGTTATCTACCTGCCAGTCTGACTTTGCATGTCAGAAAATCAAGTAACGATTAACAATGAGATCATGAAAACACCACAAATTTTGAAGTGCCATGCCTTCAACTTGCTTTTCTTTGACAAACATCTAGACTTGCCGAAAATGTAGTAAAGCATCAGTAAGACCATGTGTGAGTTCCACTTGATGTGGTAATAACCCTACCGCAGCAACATTCTATAATCAGGGGAAGTTTACATAGAACATTTGAGTCTGTTTTATTAAAAGGTCCCAATATTCATAGAACACAACAATTGACCAATGCGGACCTCTTGCTTGTGCGAGTAACTGCTTGCACTGTTTCTGTTAGGACATGAGGAATGTGCCCAAAAGTCCAATTTTTTTTTTCTTTCGGGTCTTGACTCCCTCAAGTCCAATCTAGCTAAGCAAGGTCAGTTTCTGATTAGCTGACTCCCAGCTCTGCCCCCCAGCCCCCCAAGTCTTCCCAGTTCAGATTCTCACCACTAGAACATATGCGGATATGCCCCTCCAAAATTTCACAATTGTATAGTACATTGTTTGGCAAAAAATAAAAAAAGGAATATTTAGAACATATGCATTTATGTATATTCGCTGGTGCACATGTTTAAACGCATTCTATATCTATCATTTTTTGAAGGATTTTCCCAATAATTGACATCTTATGTAACTTTCAAGCATCTAAATGAGAAAGGTTATAATTATATCTGGATTGTTCCAAGTGACATGTGGGAATGAGAAGCGATGGGTGAGAATTCCCATCACCATTCTCCAATATTTGGCATGGAGGAATTAAGGGGAAATAGGATAAAGACCCACCAATGCAATAACAGGGGGAGGGGATAATGGAATTGGTAGGAAGTGAATTCCCATGCCCATGCCCAAATAAACCAATGCAATAATGGGGGACGGGGGAATGGAATTGGTAGGAAGTAAATTCACATGCCCATTCCCAAATTGAACCAAAAGCTCAATTAAGTGAATGCTCTATGGGCACAAACTTTAACCGCACGTGTAGTAACATAGTTACCAGAAAAGCGGTTCGTCTGAGTCGCGGTACAAGATTCATTCGCGGTTCACCACTTTTTCTTCCAATTTCCACTGCGAACATGAATCTTGTACCCTAAACCGGTTCGAGTTCGATGAATCCGGTTCGCGATTTGCAAGGGTTTACAATGAATCCGGTAACTATGGTAGTAACAATTCATGTAGGCCAACTATTTGGCAAATGACATAAGATGGCAAAAATAATTGCCTCACAGAGTTCAAGTACTGAACACAAGCTTAATGACGTAGTTTGCACCTGATAGTAATGATTAATTTTATCGGGATTTAGGGCCTGTTTGTTTTTGCTTTGGATTCTCTAGAAGCTGATTTTGGATTGTGATTGTAGAAAAGTTGATTCTCCAAAAGCTGAAATCCAAAAACACATATGAAGTGGATTGTGGATTCTAGTGTATATGGGTGGGTTGGATTATGATAATCGATTTTTAGAATCGGGTTGTTTGTTTTTTATTCTGCTTTTGGAGCCAGAATCCAGAATTAAAAGCAAAAACAAACAGGCCCTTAATCTATCACCATGATCAGCAAGATAAACTACAAGATTGCCATTACAAATAACTTTGTTGCATTCATTAATACAACAATTTTCAGGTCCATCAGAAGTGAATTTAGGCCCACCTGACCATATTAGCATTTGCTGTATCTAGTACAAAGTAGTAACACTGCAGAAATACAGCTTGTCAATAAAAGTGACAAATTAGCACAACTGCAGCACATTAACTTTTCCATTTAATATAATACATATCACAGGACATACTAATTTGTTAAGTTACTTTAGACAATTGAATATAAAGAATCATATTGATTTCTTGCCTTATCGATGCCACCTCGCGAAGTGACCTCCTTAAATAGCTGATGAAGATCCAGGTCTTTTCCACCAATAATTGGCACCCTTACAGAAAAAGGATGTTAGAAATACACCAAATGAAGCATGATCAATGATAAGAGTAGAACAAATAAGTAACAAAACAAAAACAAGTTGCAAATGGAATCATTCATCAGCTGATATAATATTACTGGTAATGTGAAGTTGTGAACAGAGATTGTTGATATATTCAAGTGACTTAGACGAAAATACCTGTCAGTTTTTTTTATATAATCCAGCTAAAGCATTTTCTTTCTGTCAAAAGTATGTTTGTTTGCATACTAAGCCAACTGTCAATTTTAAGTGAAGAGTGACAATAAATGTTGATTAATGTAATACCATGAACTAGGGAAGCTCTTCAACATGCAAAGGAAAATATATCTTTGTGTAGGTCTATCAATTTGGGATTACCATTCATTTGAGAGGCCACTAAAGCACTACAGACCATTGCAAGAACCTCGAAAAGCAAGCCAACAGGCAGCATCAAATTGGAAGATTCAGTTATTTTGCTGAGAAAAGACGTGAGAAAAAAATTGGATATGGACCCTTTTCTTTTCGCCCATTTGTCCAATTGCTCAGATTGCATCTTCAATTCTTCATTACAAAAGGGTGCTTCTACTCAATGAAAAAAATATGAACTTCCAAACCAGAACCAGAGAATGGAGATGCATGTGTTATACATGTACACGATCTTTGCTTAAAAAGTGAACAAATAGCGGGAGAGACATGTTTAATGACATATGGTAAATGAATACAAACTGGTGTGTTTCAAAGACAGCCGACTGGTCAATGGATTATGTGTCACTATACTATAATTTTCTAGAAGGACAACAATCCAATCTGATCGTCGAACGAAACAAGAATCCGATATCTGGCCTGCCAACTAATCAGAGACAACAAAAGATAACAAACCAGCTACGCAACTGGGATCAATAGATTTATGCCCCCAAGCCATGTTGGCAGATTTAAGCCACATAATTTCAAGGGAGGCATGGGTTGATTAGTCAAACCGAACGTATCTGGGTGCAAATGCAGGCATTTGCATCATCCGTTATCAATATTGCCACCTTTCCCCAAACTTCTCTTTCTCTCATCCCATCTTTATCTCCCAACTTGCAATTTTCGCGCATTGAAGAAATAAACCACATATAAAGGTAACAACAACAGTAACAGTAGTAATAACCGCACGGCATCAAATACAAAACAGCGAGAAATTAAAATGCAGGCTCATAGTGGGTTGATCCGTGATGGTGGATGCAGATTGGGAGTTATACGGAGAGAGAGAGGCGGTTGCCGCCGATCCCTTACTTGAGCTTGGTGCCCATGTGCGCGTGCAGCCTCTCGAGCGCCGCCCTGAAGATCGCGGCGTCAGCCACCACGTCCTTGTGCTCCGCCATCCGCGGCTGGTACGCCACGAACCTCCCCGTCCCGCCCCCAGCCGGCGCCGGCGCCGGCTCCTCCACCTTCTCCTTCCCCTTCCGCGCCGCCGCATCCGCAACGGCCTCGTCCGCCGCCGCCGCGCTCATCTCCCCTGCGCACACGCGACCAAGCCATCGTCATCGCCTCGGCCTCGCCGGCTCCGCAACCGCGCCGCGGCGTACGTGCGTCAACGAAAAAGAAGGAGAGAGAGAGAGAGAGAGAGAGAGAGAGGGAGGGAGGCGGCCGCTTCCTCCACAGTCCAGCTATTATTTTTCTCTTAAAGAAAAGCAGACGCCACGGCCACACCATGCCTTCTCCTCTCCTCTTCATACCTTAAACTACGCTACGCCTGCGAATATTTTGCTTCTCCTACTTGGAATCCGACGATGGTTTATTGTGAGGTTAACGATAAAAATGAAATAAACAAGGGTGCCTGTGCCTGTGCCTGTGCCTGTGCTTGCAGGAGCGATAACGTTATAAGTATAACCCAAGGTTGCGTTGGTCGTTCTCCGCCGTATGTGTTACCATCAAATAAAAAGAAGGTACAGATAGATCAACAGATGGATACGGCGAGTTCACTAGTAATAAGTATAGATATAGCGATATACGATATAGAGACCAATTCTCCCGAAAAGAAAATAAAGATATGCGAGAGATAAGCGTGTATAATATGTATCCAAGTATAGAATGATCCAAGACAATAACGTTTGAAGATGGCAATTCGCCTACGCCTAGATGCGGTTTGGAAAGGAATTCACAGTGATGTACTTCCCAAAGAGTGGTATTTTGAGATAAGATGGAATTTGAACCAACGGTATAGTCTAGCATTAGTGAAGACACGCAAAGGTTCACACGTAATGTAAAGAACTTTTTTTCTTTTTGAAAACAGATGTACCATAAGGATTGATTAATAAGGAACAGAGATGTGATGAGATGATTTAATTTGGCGCAGGTACGAATACAAATGGTTGTGCTGCTCTTAGATGGAATTTAATGACGAGGGAACGGTCCCTTTTTCACACGCCATAAATAAGACTTTTTCCTATTATTTTGAACTGAGTTCGGAAGGAAACAAAAAGGTAAGGGATGTTGTTGTTTTTTTTTATGGGGGAGACGTGCGGCTGAGATGGGACGCCCCGGGGCAAAAAGTTTACTACTGTTTCGGAGAAAAGTGAAAACGAAAACTCTTTTTCAAAAACAGAAATGAAAAATATCGATACGAGAAGTAGAGTGGGCCAAGGAGAAAGAAAAGTGGGTTTCAGCCCATAAGAAAAATAGAGATTTTAAATTTATTTTCAAATTTAAATAATACTATAAATATATATTGCTTTATAGAAAAAATCAAATAGATTTTAAAAATTCTACAAAAATTCTCAAAAATATTTTATAACATTTTGAACTTAAGAAAATTATTTCTAGCAATATTTAGTTTTGTTTTTTCTCAAATAAATTATTTATTTAAATATGAAAATAGAAAAAACATTAATTAAATGCTGAAAATTTAGAAATTTTTTTTCATAAAATCCGAATTGAATGCTCAATTAAAGAATTTGTAAATTTTTAGGTGTTACAACTGGGAATATACATGGATGGAATTTTTCGCTTTCGTTTCCGTATCCACTCCGTTCCGCATCCGTTTCCGTCACTATCCGTTTCTGAGGTTTCCGATTTCGTTTCCATTACTGGTAAAAAATGTGAAAACAGAAACGAACAGCCATTTATCAACCGTTTCCGTTCCGTTTTCATCCCTATTCGCTGCCTTACTTCTGTTCCGCCGGACGGGTTCCTTTTATATTTTGGCCCGGAGCACGCACGACATGTCACTTGGTGTGCGACACTTTTGGCATATTTGCACTCATGCGAAACTTTGCATTAGCTAATTTATTTTTTTTATTACTCACTCGGTTGATTTGTATAAGTCGTGATTTGACCATTGTGGTCTCCAAATTTAAACTTGGACAATTAATTTCCTTTACACTGCTTTGTTCATAGCTACAAAATCATAGTCATAGAAAATTTCTTTCAAATAAGAATCCAACGATATCACTTTTGTGCCACTCGACCCATATATTATTGGAATAACTATTGGTCAAATGAACTTTGAATCTTGAATTGCATGGGCATCTTATAAAAACCGATAGAGGGAGTACTTAGGTAGATATTCGGTGCGAATCAATTAAATGTTGAAAATTTTGTGAAACTATTTATGGAAGCTTCCAAAAATATCAAAATATTAACTAGGTAGAGGAGGGTGTGTTCTACATATGTGCGGGGTAACAAAAAGACTCCTTGTAGGGAAAAAAGAAAAAGACAAATAACCAAGGAATAGTATGAAATCAATGTTCATTGAGTATTTGTTATTTTTCGCACCTCGAAATACCATTGAGTTTGATCTTGAAATTTTATATGGTTGTAGAACTAAAAATCAAAATAGGGCCTTGCTCCCGTCAACCCGTGAGCAATTCCCCTATTAGAGGATGGGTATGATGATATTTTGTCCCTGCTACCTCTTATGGGGATCCCTATCCCCACTATACACCAATATGCACTCATATATACATAGATTGATACATCTACAAATCTAAAATATAAGTATTTTTGCCTTTAGACTAATATATTTTGGTATAATCCGTAGTAATAGCCCATTTAATATTATCCTACAATCTCATATATTGATAAATATACGTATTTATGCATAATAATATGATAAATTTATAAAATTATGTCAATATTCCATCAAATTCCCAGTGAAGACAGGGATAGGAGAAAAATCACCCATGATAGCTAAACATGAAGCGAGGATGGAGGCCATCCCCAGCAAGGAATAGACCCTATTGTCATCCTGTGTGGAACACACCTTCCTCTATATGTGGTAAGTTTTAAACAATTTTATCAAACTTGCACGGTTGATTTTCACAAGATTTGTAACATATGGCCTATTTTGCCTAATACGCATGTAATTTAATTTTGGGGGAAATTACTAGGTATCACTGCAAACATATTGCGAGCTGGAAAATAACACATGGTCAGACCTCACGCGTCAATCCTACATTGGATTTTTATTTTCCTAATTTACACATCTTTATCATGTTAATAAGGAAATATTGTCTTTACTTTTCTAGTTATTTTTGAAAAAAAAAATTCTAGTTTTCAACATTCAAGTGTAGCCTGAGCACGTATTTCAAACTCCAACTCTAAAATCATTTATTTTTCACCTTTCAACCCTTAAACCAGTTGAAAACACCTCTAAGCCCAAAATCACAGTAGTTTTGGCTAACATGATGCGTACGTGTGGAAATTCCATTGACATCGCATCCACATGGACAAACATCACGGAGTCAGTCATGCTAATTTTGCAATATTTTGTTGACTGCGATGCCACATCAGCGTAAAGCCCGCTTACATGGCAAAAACTACTATGAATGCTAATGTTTTTGGCCTAGGAACAGCTACATGCAAATAATAGATCAAAGAAACACATGCGAGAGAACACATAAGCTTAGGGCAATTTTCTTGTGTAATTCATCTGAACCTTGATGCTAGTATTTATAGTACATACGTAGACCTATCTACAAAATAACTTAAAGAATGAAACAAATTGATTTGATCCGATTGCTGATTGCACCGTGATCTTTACTTGTCTTACACAACATGGCAAACCAATAATATAAAGTCTTGATTACTTTCCAACAATCTCCCTCCTAATCTAGACTTGGTTGCTTGGGATCTTTGATGCCCGACAGATCACATATATCTGCAAACTTGACTCGCGTAAGTGCCTTTGTGAGGATATCCTCACGCTGCTCCCCTGTGCACACGTGCTTGACAACAATCAGTCCCTTCTCTATGCACTCTCTCATAAAGTGAAACCGAGTATTGATGTGTTTTCTTCTCCCATAAAACATCGGATTATTTATCAGTGCAATTGTTGATTAGTTGTCAATGTACAAGATGACTAGACTTGGGGCTTTTCCCGTTACCTCACTTAGGACGCTTCGCAACCATATGCCTTGACATGCTGCTGTTGTGGCGGCCATGAACTCGGCTTCACATGTCGACAGGGTGACACTTTTTTATCTTTGAGATGCCCAAGTGACTATGTTCCCGTTGAAGTAGAACGCCATGCTGCTTATGCTTTTTCTGTCATCTACATCGCCTGCCATGTTACTATTGCTATAGCCTACAATCTTCTTCGCACCTACTCCTCTGGAATAGACCAAATCAAAGTTTGTTGTCCCCTTCATATATCTGAGGATCTGTTTCACAGATTGCATGTGTAGCTGAATTGGCTCACTATGCCAACTGCATACATGATTTCTGGGCAGGTGTGATTCATGTACCGTAGACTTCTGATGATGCTCATGTACTTGGTTGCATCAACTCGGACTCTATCTTCATCCTTCCCGAACTTAAGTTTTGGCTTCATGGGATACCTTGCTGAGTTGCACTTGCTCATCTTAGCTTGCAACAAGATCTTCTTTGCACACGTTCTCTGCTTGAGGATGATGCAGTTCGCCTTGTGATCTACCTCAATCCCGAGGTAGTATGCAAGAAGATTGAGATCACTCATCTTGAACTCCCTCTTCATATGGTGCTTGAATTGCTCAATTTTACATGCACATGTGCCGGTGACAATGAGGTCATCTACATATACACCAACAACAAGTACCTCACCTTCATTACACCTCTTATAGATGGCTTGCTCTTGCGGACACTTCACAAACCTTTGGCTCTTGAGACTCTAGCCTAGTCGGATGTTCTACACCATTGGGACTTGAAGCAGCCTGTAACGCGCCTTTGAGAGGTTGTACACCTTGTGCCCCTCGCCTCTTTGATGAATCCTTCTGGCTAAGCAACATCCTCTTCCTATAGGTCACCATTCAGGAATGACGACTTGACATCCACTTTGCATTGCAAGGGCTAGCAGAAGTCTCACTGTCTCGAGCGGTGCTCACAAAAGAGAACACCTCATCAAAGTTAATCCCGTGTTGCTACACGTATCCCTTGGCAACCGGCCTTGCCTTGTACCTCACGACGTTGCCATCCGAGTTATTCTTCAATTTGTGCACCCACTTGAACCCATGGGTTTATGACCAACTGGCAACTCAATAAGTTTTCAAGTCTTGTTTTTCTCGATAGCATCAAGCTTGCTTTCATTGCCTCCTGCCAATGCTACTATCATGCAGCCTCGTGATAACATGCCGGCTCTTCTGTAGTTAGAGGTACAATCCATCCACGCCCTCGATCTCCTTGGTCACGGCATAGATATTGTCAATATTTCGATATCTATGAGGTCCACTCTCGTCATCTGCTGAAGCAAGTGAGATAGGCCCTATGCCTGTTCTGCCTCCTATGGCTGCTGGTGTATTCATGGGTGTCACTATATCGATGCTCTTTGGCTCCTCCATGCTAGGGATAGTGTTTATCACCGCCACACCTGACGAGCCAAACAGTGTTGAGCTTGGTGACCCCAGTGCTGCTGGGTTGTGTGGGGCAGCCTCCTGTTGCCCCTCATTTAGGCTCATTTCACCAACACTTGTATGGCCAAAGATAGTAAATATCGTCCAAGGAACGTTAGTTAAATCGTTGTTGATGTCATCGTTCAATGGTCATTCCTTTCCTTCCTCGAACACCACATCGCAAATGGTTTTGACCTTAGGAACAACTGTATGCAAATAACAGATCAAAGAAATACACGCGAGATAACACAGAAACTTAGGGCAATTTTCTCATGTTATTCATCTCAACCTTGAGGCTAGTATTTATAATACATACATAGACATATTTATGGAATAAATTAAAAAAGAAACAAATTGATTTGATCCGATTGCTGATTGCATCATGATCTTTACTTACCTTATACAACATGATAAGTCAACTAATGGAAAGTCTTAACGCTCTACTTCTCTCTTCACTGGACAACGGCCATATTCTTCTTGTCTGCATCTCTCGGTTTTCACCTTCATTAGTCTTTTCCCTCTCCTCTTGTACTCCTTAGATCCTTATTCTTCTCCTTCTTTCCACAAATTGTTCACCAAATCCTCTTAGGTGCTCACCATGTAGGGGCTTGGCGTGGCTGCAGCTAGGAGGAGCTCCAAGGCGAGATGCGGATGCGGTGGACTAGCGGAACCTAATGAGGCAGAGCTCCAAAACGTGGCATCGGTCTAGCGAAGCTCGACAAGGTAGAGCATGAGAACACAGCCTTCCCATAAGGCGTAGGGATCCACCTTGGCTGGAAAAATTGTGCACACAGCCATGCCATGGACACCATGCCGCTCGTCCCTAGACATGCTTGCGACCATCAACAGCGTGACTTCCTGCAACCCGAGTTCAAAAAGAAATACAAATATAGAAGGAAGAAATGAGAAGGGATGAGGAAGAAGATGAAGTGGAGAGGGGTAGGGGCAGGGCATGGCCTACAGCGACAACTGGTGGAGAGGAGACGAGATGGAGGAAGAAGAAGATGGGGAGGGCCATAGGAAGAAGAAGATAAGGATCCAAAGGGGATGACATGTGGGCCTTTCATTCTTCTTTTAACACATGTAACATCCATGTCAATCAAAACTAATTTGGACTGGGTGGAGGGGGTAAAATGATTAGGTTTGATATTTAAGGTTGTGTTTCATATGGTTCTAGAGTTGTGGGTTGAAAATCGGATTGATGCCATAGTTGATGGTTATAAAATGGATCTTTTTTTCTAGTTCTTTCGGTGAAGCTAATTAGAAAATTTTTCATCTAAAGCACTCCAAAAGTAACCGGCGATATGGTACCACTCAAACTTGAAGGTTCAATGAATTAGCATCGGTATTTTTTATCTATTCTTTCATAAATAATATATATATATATATATATATATATATATATATATATATATATATATATATATATATATATATATATATATCAATGAAATATATATTTGCATTTTATACACTTTTTAGGCTTAAATGGAATTCTACTTGTCAGCTTGGAATTAGTCATTTCTAAGTCTATAACACGTGTAGTCTCTACTTTTTGTAGACTTAAAAATCCCTACTTTTGGAAAACAGGGTACTCGTGAAGGTGAAGGGTGATGCTGACCTAGGATTTGAACGAGTGATCATGTCTCTCCATCTTTTTCCTTTTATTTTTTTTATTATATCCCCTTTTCTTTTCTTGGGGGTATGGATGCTACTTAATTGTCAATCTAGCTTTCCGCCAATGTCCTTACTCCTTGCAATAATGAGGGGCCCGCATAGTTTTTCATTTTTTGTTTTGTTTTGCTCGTAGATAGGTGTATGTTTATCACGAACCAATGTGATTTGTGTGGTGTTGAATTAAATTAGGTGGTACGAACACAAAACGAATGGCAGGAAAGATCATACATGCGTACATAACCCTCAAATACTTATATATAGATAGGAAAATGTGTGATATGTGACATTGTATGGTGGATAAAGCGCCACTTATATGCCAAAAAAATTGAAGAGCTGAAAACGAAAGGTGTAGTTTATCTGTCGTCATTATTGCAATTCAACGGATCACTTTATCACTTGGTTCCCCGTCGTTTTAGGTTAATTGACACTTGTGGCTCTTGGTGATTCCAGGAGAGAAAAGTATACAGTAATTATCTCAAAACTACATATTTACTGTCAAAACTATACAAAACTAAATGTTGAAACAATAGCTTTTGAATTCCAGGAGAGCCCGCTGTTTGTTTTAGCTTTTGATTCTGGATTCTGACTCCAAAAGCAAAATAAAAAATAAATAGCCCGATTCTAGAATCCGATTCTCACAATCCAACCCACCCATATACACTAGAATTCACGATCCACTTTATATGTGCTTTTGGATTTCAGTTTTTGGAGAATCAGCTTCTCTACAACCACAATACAGAATCAGCATTTAGAGAATCCAAAGCAAAAACAAACATACCCTAATTTTGCTGAACTATATATTTAAAGGACAAACTTTTCACAGAACTATATATAGGATCTGAGATTTCAGTCGTACGCTACGGTGACATGACGACATGACGGTGAAATGTGAGACCCGGCATGAAATGGATGTGAAAGGTTACTTCGTGTCGTTGATACATGGGTCCAAGTGTCTACGACCGTAGCATATGACTAGAAAAACTGAAAACCTGTAATTTTTGTGAAATATTTGCTGCTTAAATCTTTAGTTCTACGAAATTACTGCTGATTAAAAGCTGTAGTTTTGTGATGGTTTTAGCAATGAATCTGTAATTTTCCTTAATTTACTCAAAAGTACATGGATACACGTTATTGATCCCACGAACAGATGTGCACGGCTATGAGATATGATCGTCTAATCATACGAACAAATGGCTGCTGTTTTTTTCAGTTCACTACTACTAAATCTCACGGCATTAACATGGTGAGGTTACTGCTATTGTTTGTCATTGGCTAGTTGCAGTAGTCTGGCCAACTACCGTGACACGCGACACAATGCATCTTCCACTATACACACGCGACCTTTGTTCTGTATCAAACCTTCATCGCTTATCCTCCTCAGTCTTCGAATCTATCTATCGATTCTATCCCGCCCAAGTTTTCCGTTTGGTTCTTGCGTCATTCGCATCACAAGAGCTCGACGTGAGTTCAAATCAAATACACAAATAAGATACTCCATGGCGTAAAATACATCACGTGGAATGTCCGGAAAGAAAGAAGAAATTTAAGGGTGTTCCAAAACAAAACCACTGAAGAAGCATAATTAACTAGTAAGACGATAAAGGACATAGATTTTAGAAGGAAAAATTGGTTTGGTAATACTAAAAGATCTCTACTCTAGTTTTATATCACTCAAAAGTCAAAACTTTCCTAATACACTTTAGTAGCGCCGAGGAATGCATCCTTAATACACTTTGATGCCACCGAAAAGACATCCTTAATACACTTTAATACCACCAAAGAATACATCCTTAATACATTTTAATATCAGGCATCCTTCGGTTTTTACGGCATTTCCGTCCACTTCCACCGTTAGCACAATCAAAACTGACGGTTTTACCCTCGAGTTCACGTGTGACGTGTCCTCTAATCGGTTCCCATCTCCAATGCGTCCTCCGCCGCTCAGCCTCTCTCGGCTGCTCCCCCCAGTCCCTGTCAAGGATCCGTTCTTCTCCGCAACCTGGTTGAAGCTCGTCACTGGCGTCCATGGAGGCGCCGCTAGGTCGTCGTCCTCCACCATGATACGTCTGCGGACCTCTCCGCGGCTCCCCTTCTTCGCTCACGGCCATGGTGGCGCGGCCGGAGTCGTCGTCGATGGGGATTACGGCCGGTGCAGTTGATGTTTGCTGCTGTTGCTGTGGAGTACGTGAATGGTGCTGCTGTAGTTAGCTAGCTTCTGTAACAATGCAGTTTTCTGGAGCAATTTGCCGTCCCAAATCGTATAGCAATTGTTGTATTAGCTTGTTGCATGCTATTTTCTGTAACTTTGGAATTTAATGAGTGATGCTAATGTAAATGGAACAGCAACAAATGTCAGACAATTTGGAGCAAATTTCTGAAACTATGTGTGCTGAAAGCCTGAAACTATTGTAGATCAATTATCTAGAACAATGCAGTGATGCTCACACAATTACAGTGCAAATTTCTAACATGCATGACTGGAGCTAACATGCACAAACCACATGAAACTCTTAATCCACAGGATCAGCAACAGATGATCCAACAGAGAGCACATTAGTGAGACAGCAGGAAGCAAAACTATAGCAGAAGAGGGATCATATTGCCCTTCATAAACTACATAATTTCAGACAGTAGGTCTGGGTGGCTACCACACAGATAGCATCCAACTGAGTTCATACAGTAGCAGGTTTGCCACAACCACAATAAAAGCATTTTAGTAGAAATTCTAGTTGATGAACATCCTTTCCATGCTGATGATCCATCTTGTGCAGCTGCCCTCTGCCTAGTAACTAGCCTGGGACTCGACGGAGAGCCTGTACTACTTGCTGCCATATTCCTGGTTACTACCCTAGGACTGGATGGAGAACCCGTACTCTTACCTTCTTCTTCTTTCTGTGAGCAAAGGGTAAGGCAAATAGTGCGATCAACCACATGTTGAACTCTATCAACTGTCATGTAAAAATGAACATCTCTACAAGAAACTTTTCATCAGTGGCAAGCCTAACAGTTTGTTGATCTTTGGAAACATACCAGAAATTTGCCACTTGGAAACTAGCCCATCAATATTAATCATGCATGTCTTTCTCCATATCAAGCATCGAGTACCCTTCTGGGTCCTCCACGACCCAACCAACGTCTTCTCCCTTCCTGTACTCCTTTCTACCGTCAGTTACAGTGAGATATGAGCTCACCGATACCACTACTCTGCATGCTGTCTTCGGATTGACTCTGAAAACAGCCGCATTGCAATGCCATCACAGGGCATTTCATCTTCCTTCTTACACTAACTAAAATAGGGCTTTGGACGAAAAAAAAATAGAAATCGGGATAGTAAATGCTAACGGAATGGCATAAAACTGAACGGTGATTCTTTGGATGGTGTTAAAGTGTACAGTAAAATTCGATGGTATAAAACTAAAGTCGAGATCTTTAGGCGTCACCAGACCAAATTTTCCATCTTAGAACGATGCATGATATGTTCTTCTAATTGACAGTGTACTGTAGCAGCTTGCTCTGCTAGAAAGAAGCAATCCCTTCGTCCAGGATCAGCATCAACAGAACGTGGGCCCAACGAACGTGCACCGTCCGATCCAGATCGACGGCCAAATAAATCGGAGGAGCCGCAGAACCCCCCCCCCCCCCCACCTGGTCCCCTTCCCATCTCCCGTCTCTCCGCTCCTTCGGAGGCCCCTCGCCGCGGACCCCGTCCGCCGCCGCCGCCGACGCCGATTGTTCTCGCGAATCTTCTCCTTCCGGTACATTCCGCACTCCGATCTCACCACCCTCCGCTCGCACCCCTGATTCGATCTCTCTCTCTCTCTCCCCAATTTCGCGGATCCTCGAATTGCCTCCGATTCGATCGGAGACGAGAAGGGCGTGGCGTTTCGTGCGCTTTCAATTAGAGATGTATGCGCGTTTATTCGACCGAATTTGGAGATTCCGTGCGTGCCTGTTGGATCGAACAGCCGCCTGGCTACAAGTCTTTAGAGTCTAGGGTTGACGTGTACTCCTTGCTGCTGGTTGTTTCAGTGTAGTGGGGAAGCATGGCGCTCCGGAGGTTGCTCCAGGGGAGCGTTCTGCCGCGGATGGCAGGCCGGGCGGTGGCGGCGCCGTTCTCCACGGAGGCCGGGGAGACTGTCCGCGCCACGCTCTTTCCCGGTGATGGCGTCGGGCCTGAGATCGCCGAGTCGGTCAAGCAGGTATGGAATTTTGGTTCTTTTTGTGTAATTCATGTATGATCACAATTCGATGCGCTTTTGTTGCCTCCGTGTGATGTGGGACTTGCTTTATTGTTTGATGCTACACCAATAAGGACATATTGTCCATGCTGTGCACTAGAGTATTATTTAGTGATTACCAGCCACAGATTATTACTGACGTCACTTGTAATTTTTCTGGTGCCCTGCAATTTTAAGTTCCAGCTAGAAAGGGCAGAAGGTGTTTCCTCATACTTTGATGTGATAACTTTTGATTTTTGGATCCTCTTTGAAGAGGAATGATCAATTGTGGTTTCCAAATATGTCTGCATCAATCACCTAGGCTAATCCTATATTTTAGAAAATTTAGGATCTGCAGCTTGGCCTAATATTTTGATCTAAATAAATTAGGTGCATTATTCATTCATTCAGTATGGAGATCTAGTTCATGGCCACAATGACATTCATCATTAATGTATCTCCATGTTGAATAAAATGCAGTCAAAAACAAAAAGGCATACTTGGAGGTGCTAGGTCCTTAAGCCACCGTAGGTGCAAGGTGCAAAAAAAAAAGCATGCCCTAAAAAACATCAGGCACTAAAACATAAAAATAAATATTTCCAAACTATTTAGGTGACAAGAAAAATATTCTATGTAGAGAATCCACAAGTGATTAATATTTTTGTGTTTGGATCAGCTAGGACATTATTTTCCAAGTCCTTATTTATTGGTTAACATAGCACCACCCCACCAATATCCTCTTTGGCATATACAAATGAAGCCATTCTTCTTGAAAAATCAAATAAATATTTTGTTTGTTTGTTATTGCTTCATCAACTTATTTTGCAGAGATTAAATTAAATTCCAACCCTAGAAGGGCTGGTACCAGGAGGGTGGATGGTTAACTTCATTCCTTGCATTTGGCTGATTACAAAGCCTAACCCGCCAATTTTTTGAACAGTGAGCTTCAATTTTCCACAAGGAATTGAGGATGAACTCCTTTCACTTGCAGCTGATCTCTCTTCCTTTTCCCTTTGAAGTTTGTGTGGGTGATGCGTTAAAAGTTAAAACAAAGCCTAGACTTTGATATTTAGGACCAATCCACTATGTTATTGATCTTCATTTAGATTTAGGCCTACTTTTGTCTTGTTTTTTTTCAATTTTCCAACCATGTTCGGTTGCGAAGCGTGCCTCGCCTAAGGCACTGTGCCAGGTGCATCTGGAGGCCTTCTGCTTCAGCGCACTTAGGTGCTTGTCTTTTGTGCCTTTGTCAGCATGGATTGGATTAGTCCTCTGTTACTAGGTCAAGCTTAGAGTTATCTTATATTTGGATTAGTTTTCCTTTTCAAACTCAAGTTATAATTGGTCTCCTTGGGAATATGGAAATGTTGGAGCTCATGCTGTCAATGCCATGATGCTTGCCGAGGATCATGAATTATGCATACATACATATGGTGTGGCTACGGTGCCCATTTGAAATGATTGTTTGAATCTAACGTTTCAGTTTCTTAATTTATCGGTTCCTTCTATCGGAGCTGTTATTTCCAGGGAATATTTAATGAACTTGATCACCTAATGACGGGGACAAAAGATAACAAAAAATATGAGCTAGAAGTTAAACTTTTTATCATTTTGGGATATATGAAGATAGTTTTCCCTTGCAAGTTGGTTCAAGCACATATTTTTTATGCTGCCTGTGGCACCATTGTTTGTTACAATTTTCCAGGGTGGAAACTATCAAAGCCCTCGCCTGAGGTCTTTTAAAGTTGCCATCTAGAATTAAAACAGAAAATCTGCATCTTTTTTGCAGTCAAATAACGTTGAATTCAAGATTTACTGGCAATGCTACTATGTTAGTCAACTGCTATTCATTAGCTGACCATATTCTATCTCAAGTATTCTTTCTAATTTGCATGCGTCTAGATTATGTACTGAGATGGAATTTTACAATCACTGCACTGACATGACATAAACATATCATCGTGCTTGCTATGCAACTTCATCCAGCCAGATAGAACTATTCTGACAGTTGATTCCACATAGTCTCATCCTTAAGTTTCAGATATGGCCCCATGTACTGGAAAAACACTTTAATTGTAAAACAGTACGTTTGCAAATGAGTTCCACAAGGATGCTGCTGTTCGCATGACTGTCGTTAACTAATGAATTCATTTATGCATGATTCCTGAGACTGTAGCTTTTTTTAGCTATATCTTTGTGTTAAGGTTTTGTTTTTTCTATTTCAGGTATTCAATGTTGCAGGTGTACCAATAGAATGGGAAGAACATTATGTTGGTACAGAAGTTGATCCCAGAACAGAGAGTTTTTTGACATGGGAGAGCCTGGAGTCGGTGCGTAGAAACAAAGTTGGCTTGAAAGGTCCTATGGCTACACCTATTGGAAAAGGCCACCGATCTTTGAATCTTACATTAAGGAAAGAACTCGGACTTTACGCCAATGTCAGACCTTGCAACAGCCTCCCAGGCTACAAGACCAGATATGATGATGTGAACCTTGTGACAATTCGTGAAAATACTGAAGGAGAGTATAGTGGCCTTGAGCATCAGGTATGCTGTATGCATTCTTGAAAATCATATTGTTTCCATTGTTCTTGTTAGCATCCTTTGACATTGTGCACTACTTGTTTTCCAGGTCGTGAGAGGTGTTGTGGAAAGTTTGAAAATTATTACTCGCCAAGCAAGTTTAAGAGTGGCAGAGTATGCTTTCCATTATGCCAAGACCAATGGCCGGGAGAGGGTCTCTGCGATACATAAAGCCAATATCATGAGGAAAACAGATGGACTTTTCCTCAAGGTTTGATGGCTACTTCTGTTCCTTCAACTTACCTTTTTTAAGGAATTCTTCATCTTACTTGATGGTATATACTCCTTATATTCATTTTCTTGGGAGCTAATGAATTGTTATTTTTTTATATACAATGTTAGTGTTGCCGTGAAGTGGCTGAGAAGTACCCTGAAATCACATACGAGGAAGTCATCATTGACAATTGCTGTATGACGGTATGTTGATCTGTCAACACCGAAACCTACACACCTTTTGGTGTTCATGTTTACATACTCTTGATAGTGATGCCCTAAATTAGTGCTATCTGCATTTCAATTATTGTTCTTTCTATTCTGCACACACATTATTAACATCACTAGGTATGAACTGCATCCACTTGCAGCTTGTGAAGAACCCTGGTCTGTTTGATGTTCTAGTGATGCCAAATCTTTATGGTGACATTATTAGCGATCTATGTGCTGGTTTGATCGGTGGCTTGGGCCTAACACCCAGGTAGAGTTGTTTATTTTTGCCCATCTATTTGGGTATCGAGATAATCAGACAACATCGACTCAATATTGTTGGTTCCCACAGCTGCAACATTGGTGAAGGCGGCATTTGTCTGGCAGAGGCTGTCCATGGTTCTGCTCCTGATATTGCTGGCAAGGTAAATTGGTCTGAAACAGCTGCTGCTTCATATCATGATTCATGATATTTTAACTTCTGAGGCTTCTCATTATGTATGTTTGGAGTTGTAGCATCAGTATCACTTCATGAGTTGTTGTTTTGCCTTGTGAGTCTGGTGTTTTTTCATGATTCGTTGTTTTGCCTTGAGAGTCTGACGTTTGTCATCATGCGTGTATGAAACCAGTAGTATCAGTTAGTAGAATAGTAGATATTTAGCTGGTTGTTGCTTCTTAATCCCTTGTTCTCTAGACCAAGTCTTTCACGCAAGTTATTAGTATGATTGTTCCTTTATCCTTAACTGAATGATTTATTGGTTGTTTCCAGAACCTTGCGAACCCAACTGCTCTTCTGCTGAGTGCTGTTATGATGTTGCGCCACTTGCAATTCAATGACAAAGCAGACCGGATCCACAATGCCATCCTCCAGGCAATCTCAGAGGGGAAGTACAGGACTGCTGATCTTGGCGGGAAGGCATCCACATCAGACTTCACAAAAGCAGTTTGCGATCATATCTAAGCACCAGTTGCGGTTCTTTTCTCTTGATTGTTTTCTTGTCCCTAATTTTTGTTGCATAGCGAGAGGAGCTTTAACATTAAGAGGTTAATTGGCCGGCACCTCGTATTTCTTTGGGCGTTAACACGGTTTAAGACCGTCAAATAATTTTGTCACATTCTTGCTCTTGGAAAAGTTTTTCTAGCATTGCAGTCAAATCGAAGAATCATCTGTAATAATCAACAACAGCATCATAGCAGCGTATATAATTTGTTTATTCGAGTTCTTGAAAAATCCGAACCACTGGTTCACTGTTCAATCTTTTTTTGCTTTTGGTCATGCTCTTATGGTTTACCCCAGTTGTACATCTTTTCAATATAACCAATGCGACCATCCAATCAAATGAGTGAAATGAGACTTGCACATTGTGCCTACGAGGAAGAAACAATATTTCCTCACTTTGTTGTTGAAAAAAACAGAGCATAATATTTTGGTAAACATGTTTGGTAGGAGTTAGGTATTCCTAACTCAACTAGATCCGTGAAGCTGGAGCTGTACATGTTTGGTAGAGTTCTAGATCTTAGGTGGACCTAAGGCCATGTTTGGTAGAGCTTTAGATCTCAACTCTACCTGATATCTGAAATTTGTAGGCTAAAATAAAATTAATTAAGTTTATATTTTTTGTCTAAAATGTAAATAAGATGATCAATCTAAACACTCTTAATGTACCCACAGCTTCAACTCCATGGGTTTGGTGGAGCTAGAAACCAGATCTAGAGCTGTACCAAACAGGGTCTAAGAGTATTTAGATGGATCATCAGACCAAAAATATAAACTTAATTCACTTTATTTTAGCCTACAAATTTTAGATCTCAGATGAAGCTGGGATCTGAAGCTCTAAAAAAAAAAGGCCTATATCTCTAGGTTTTTGTTCACTATGTAGTATTCCGGCCTAAATATTTGCTCCTTGTGCATTGCAAGTTTGCAACTGAGAGGAGGTATTTAGCCTCCGATTCAAATGTTTCGAGCCTTCAACCAACTATTGCCCGAGGGAGGCTCACATTCACTAGAGAGACATCAACAAAACAATTATGGTCAGAAGCTTAGACGACTTATAAATCATGATTGAAAGTCGAACAATCTTCCTTTCTTTTATGTGAACGCCATGTGACCATCACGGATCTAGCCAAACACAAACTAGGTTGTCCAAATTAAGACGACGATGCACTGTCTACATAGAAGAACAAGCATGGCAGATTTACTAGGCCAAAACCCAGCTCGTAAACAATGCAATATATCGACCGAATCAAAGCCAGAATAAAGGGCGTTTCCAAGTTGTAACTTGGGGTGTGTGAATCTCCAAATCAAATCGAGAAAGAAAGACACTAACTAGTCACAACAAACAGAAACATCATTTCGATGGAAACACACCATATTTATGTACACAAATTATTCAAAAGTTCAGTAGAGTAAAACCACAGCTGGTGATAATAATTTAGCTACCTCCAAATAGCGTGTAGCATGCATGGCAGAGCTAAGCAAATATAAGTTACACAGCAACCATTCTGTTTCAGCTTCACATCATCGCTGCTTACACCAGTGTGATAACAGCACAGATGGAGCCTAACTACTACGTATTAAAGTTATAGCATGTATAGAAATCACGAGTGCAGGAGGACTACTGATCAGAGTCTACTCCTTGGTATGGATGGTGGTCACCGTGGAGACCATGGAATCAACACCACATTTGTTGCGGACGTTCGAGCCCCTGCAGATCTTGTAGTACCCCTTCTCTCCCCAGTTTTCACCCCAGGAGTTCTTGATGATCCAGTAGGGCTTCTCCTTCAGGCGGATGGGGGCAAAACCAGCCGACCCGTAGCCAACAAGAAGAACACCGTGATCAAGGTGCCTGCCGCAGATGTATGGGCATGACACACCACCAATGTATGTCTGCATGTACGCAGCATTGATACCAACTGCATGAAAGAGAAAACATGCGTCAGGGATTTCATTATCCATTATTGGCTGTTCCATGTATTTAGAAACACTGGTCAGACTTATAAACGTGGGAGACAGTTTTACTTACTCGCCAATGGCCCATGTTTCACAAGGTTAGCAGTAATTTGATCTTCATCAACAGAAACAACACTGAAGTTTTGGACTGAAGCAACAATCTTTGACTTGTCAAATTTGCAGGTACCATCCCTCCCAGTGTAAGGGTAATCCTTCTCACTCTCAAGGCCACCAGATTTCAAAAGATAGCTGAAGGCTGTAGTCATCAACCCACCGTTGCATCCAGAATCGCATGAATCAGGTTCTGATGTGTCACACTGCAAAATGTATAACAAGAATGTAGCACAATAAGTCGAGGCACCCATTGAGGTAAAAGCAACATGAAGCCAGCAACAATATAGATCCTACTGACAGCTAGGCAGTAGTACTAAGAACGGTAAAATAAGTCTACAAACAAAAGGGTGGGTTACATGTGTACAATGGTGAGATGCACTATTAAAACCACTTGGCATTTGTGAGAGAAATTGTTCCTGGTGCCATTTGGAAATATCACCATACTGGAATGAATATTGGTAAGCTAAAATTGTTTTTGCTGGATGAATTACATTTGCTAATGAAGAAATTATTTTAATGAAAAGGTGAAACAACACATATAACTTGCTACTTTTCTACACATTAGTTTCATAAATTCACGTACCAATGATTCCGTAACATCACTTCAGAGTTTAGACAAATTAGAAAAAATCCAGAAGTCCAAATTGATTTTCTAGAGGCATGGAACGTATATCTGCCTTACTAGTTACTACCAAACAAGATCCTACACAGCATTTTGCAATTTCTTTTAAGAAAGAACAGTTTATTGATCCTACAAGCAGAAACGAAACAACATTGCAGCTGCATACTCTGGAAGGAAAATAGCAAACTTGGTTGTTTCAAAGTGGATGAGAATTCTCGTTTCTTAAGTTGTACTGGCCAAACCAAAAGTACAGTGGTGATTCAGGAAGAAATGCTAATCACTGATATTAGAAAAACTGGTCACCAACAATTTATGAATACAATGATTTTAGCAGTCGAAGCACCTAGATAGTGGTTGCTCCAAAGTCCAGATGACACCATTGCAGGTTGCAGCAACATAGTTTCCCAGAAAGATCATACCAGAATTTGCCCATTCAACATCGATGCTGGTGCTAAGATGGGACTCATCTGCAGTTCCTTGCCCGAGGGGAAAGACTCACCAAGCCAGCTAATCAATAACAAGCTTTAACAGTACTGATACAAGCTCACGCCCCACAGTTTTCCTTAATTTTTTATTTCAATGAATTGTTCGGTTGAGATGTGAGAAATTCAATTTTCATCTCCCCTATATTGGCTTCACTCGTGATTTTCCCTTAGCACATGACATGAAATGATCGGTTTATTGGACCTTGATTTCGAGGTGAGTATGACGCATATCCACTCGACCTAATATTTCTTATCATCCTCTTTGTTTAACCGACCTACTCCACCACCATCAACTGGTTCTCTAAGCTATCTTTGATTACTAACCAACAACCAGTTCTCTAAGTTACCCTTGCTTACTAGTTACAAGGTATATCACTTTGGTTTGACTCAAGTACTGATCTCAAAATTGCCACTGATTTTCCACCCAATTTCCCTTTCAAAGTTTCTCAGGGAATCTTGCAACTTTCCCCTCCAAATTCCCCTCTTAAAATTTCCCTTTTCCCCATTATTTGGTGCACAACCCAATCAGAAACCAAGAAATTAGGAAAAGGACACTACCACCAGCTGACAAAACATGGGCAAAAAGTCAGAAAGATCCAGCCTTTCTTGCAGCAACCATAAACCAATCACAAAAAAAAAAGAAAATAAAGAGATAATAAGGCTAGTATTGCAAGGGAAAGAAAAGAGAGGAAGAAGAACCTCACCTCATGGTCGCAGTCGACGAACTGCTGCTCGGAGAGCACCTCCATCTTGCCCGTCGCCAGGTAGTGCGCTCCCTCCAGCGCCCCCGACGCGCTGAACGACCAGCACGACCCGCATGAACCCTACGCATCAACAAACCAAAACGAATCAACAAAAAAAAAATCAAGGATCGATACTTGATTGGCAAATCCATGGGAGCCGGGCGGACCTGGTTCTTGACGGGCCCGACGGCGCCGTGGTCCCTCCAGTCGAAGTCGTCGGGGAGGCCGTCGGTGGGCAGCACCGGCGCCTCGTGGGCCGATCCAGCGATCTCCCTCAGGAACGCGCGCCGCGACCTGCGGAGGCCGAGGAAGGTCCGGCGGAACTCGGCGGGAGTGAGGTCGGAGAACTTGGTGACGCCGTGCTCGGCGGAGGGGTCCAGCAGCTGGTGCCGGCGCGCGCGGCGCAGGTTCGCCTTGAACACGGACAGCCGGTACGCGTGCTCGTCGGCATCCTTGTACGCCTTCCCGAACCTCTGCACGAAGCTGGCGAAGTGGGACTCCGCGTTCAGCTCCAGGTCGTTGTCGCCGGCATCAGCGCCGCCGACGACCTGCCGGATCAGGGGCTCCTCGTCGGCCGCGGCCGCCGGAGAGAGGAGGAGGCCGAGGAGGAGGAGGGGAAGGAGGCGACGATCCATCGGGAATTTCTTGCTTTTCCCCTTCAGCTTTGTTTGGACTTTGGATTGGTTGCTTCGGTTTCTTGGCTCACTCCACTGGTAGACTAGTGCCTTTTATAGGGAGCTGTTTGTGTTTAAGGCGATATTTTCTGTTTACACTTCTGGTTCTGGGTGCTGTCCTATTTGCAAACGGGCCCTCTAAAGATTGGTGATGTGGAAGGATCATCCAAAGATATTTTTATTTACTTATGGCAGTTGCTAGATGGCACCTTAAACAAGAACCACCGAGGCTGCTTGTATGTTATCCTTATTATGATTTTGTGTATTCCTGTACCGTTATGTCAATGTTTTATAATAGGATTATCAATATCGTATCGGTACCTGTCGATATGGTTATTTCGGTATCTAAACCGATATAAAGTAGCCATATGTACTATACCGACCTCAATATCGTTCGATATCGGCTATTTCGGTTCGATATCGGTCAATACAGGTCATACCGGTTTCGATATGGATCAATGGCAACCATACTGGCTTCGATACCAGTCATACTGGTGGAATTGATAATATTATCTATTGAACTATATGTTATATTTGATAGTACTGCTATATATTTAGAGTAATAGTATAAGTAAAATACCCATAACCACTTTAACTTAAAACCAAAGTGTTCGGTTTAATTAAGTTTTGTTACTAGAATTGAATCTCTTCACATTTATCAACCATATCCACTTCACATATACCATACCATTATCCACTTCTCATATTCCACACCATTTTCCACTTCACATACTCCGTACCCATTTCCACCATTTTATGAAAACTAACCAAGTGTGGTCTTTCCTCAAAATACCCGTAACCAGGGGCACAACTATTCAAATAGATTATATACTCTGTGTCTCTTCCTACTACTGCACATGCGAGCGCACACGGAGGGAGAGAGAACGGGAGAGAGCGTGTGACGGAGAGAAAGAGATGATTTGCTAGGGAAGAAGAACATAGGTGGGGCGTTGATAGGTGGGACCCGGGAGTCCGCTCGTTAGCAAGCTAGACTATGCTTACGCGTGAGGGCTCGTTGGGCTGTGAGAGAAGGGAGGAGGGGAAGGAGAAGGGGGCGGGAGAAAGAGAGGGGAGGAAGGCTGGCTAGGCTGCCCGTCGGATTTGGTGAGAGAGGGAAGAAAGAGATTTGAGAATTTTACTTGCACTTCAAATTGAATTGAATTTAAATTTAAATTTTGAAAAGGTTTTGCAAAACAAAGATTTTAATTATTTTGACTAGCACACAATTTGATTTTAGCATTTTGCAACTTTGATTTTTGAGCAAGGAATCTATTTTAAATTTGAAATTCAAGCCAAAGCTTTTGGAAAATTTTGAGATGCACCAAAAGTTTTTGAAAATCACGAAAATTATGCAGTTTCAAATTGTGGTCAAAATTGGGACGTACATTGCGGTGTCAATGGAACGGAGCAACAAGAAGCTGCGGTGTGTAACGAGAAGCGTCGAAGTTAGTTTCGGTATATGGCTATGGTGCACTACAAGTTGCGAGATCGAAGCTGAACAATCAAATTCGACCAAGGGCGGCACAACTCAAAATGTGTATGCTTGTTTCGAGTAATTTTGTAATTAGTGAATCAAAGCAGGAGAAGCAACCTTTCTCTTGCTCCGAAATTTACACAAGAATCAGCTGGGGCTTCTCCAAATGTTTGGGCCAAGCCCTGATAGTCAGACAACCGTGACGACAAGACGAGCAGAGCAGGCAACAACCACTGCACTGCCACTGGTATCTTCAATTCTTCGTGCGATTGTGCAACTGCCGGAGGACGTCTTGGAGAAAACTCACCAAGGTCGTCTCTTTCGGCGTTGAAAAATGTGCCCATCGACGTACCGTATAAACCAGTGCACGATTAAACAAGCTTACTCGTCCCTTTCCATTGCATATGATACGAGAAATCGGAACTAATTAGAGTAGACCCTGCTAGTGTATTAGCAGCATGAGCATGATTTTTTTTTGACAAAAAGCATGAGAAAGTTGACAAGGCGTGCAGGAGAGCTCTCTACTGTTTTGGTGGTTGTTGGGGTGATCAGACCACGACTTCATCGACACGTTGCATTTGCTTTGGAAATATCTCTCGCTGTATCTGCTTAATTAGTTTTCTACCCCAGCAAACTGACTGGCCCCGTCGGGTAGCAGAATTCGATTCGACGCCTAATTCGGCCTCTTTTGAGATACTGGATCTTCTTAGAATCTTTCTAGGAAACCTCTAGGGAGAGGCTGCGTTCCTCTCTAATTTACCGTTCCAAACTGAACCGTGATTATCAGGGTGCTAAAGTCACACACAAAAACTAAAGTAAGACCCCGGCTGGAACAAGGGTTTTCGTAGGAGTTCCCTGCGTCATACAACACAAGAGTCGACCAATTCTAAACTCTAAACACTAGCAGTTCCCAAAAAATGGATTTCCAGATATCAAATGCAACAGAAAGTTGGGAACTCCGTACGCCACTTGCATCATATGCTAAAACATAAGACCAAACTTGCAAAGGCCTCCAGAGTTCGAGCTCTGCATCCATGATTTGGAATCTTCGGTCCCCCCCCCCCAAAAAAAAGGAAAAAAGATTTGGAATCTTTGAATGAATTGATTTGGACGTAAACTACTGGCAGTTCCGGATGCATTAATCTCTTGTGACACTTCTTCTGAATGCAAAAGGACGTCGCCGTTGATGGAGAACGGAGAGTGCAGCTGTTCCACAAAAATCAAGAGAGAAGAGACCAATCCTGACATCGGCGCTGCGGTCACTGCAGCTTCATCACTCACCAGGCCCAACCTCGCAGTTTGCACTCACAGAAATTTACTCCATCAGGCATCAACCCTACACGCTATGTAGCTGTAAGCCTGTAGCTAATCACCCGTCCGGCTTGTTCTTGGTTTCTTTTCTTGTGCAAGCATAACCGACGCCCTGCATAATACATCGCACAGTATTTGAACATCTCACTTGAAAACATGGATCAAATGGATGTGACGAAACATAGAAGGAAGAGCAGTAACCGTACAACTTCTACTGAAATCAGATGACTGATTGGTCTGTGCGCCTGCTCCTGCCACTGCGATCTTTCTGCTGGACGGCCTCAACACCTTACGGGCACACAGCAGCTCCATTGTCATCCATGGCAAGGACAACTCGCATCTTCATCTCCCATTCTCGGCTCTTTGGGGGGGGTGTACACTTCAGTGAATGAATTTCTCACCAGCAACCATATTTTGGCATAGCTGTTGCTGACTCAAAATGAAACCCCTGTCTACCTCTATTTGTCCGGGAGCAATTGCAAGCGTTGTGTTTCTCAGGGACAACTGCAAAAGTTGTTGCCAATAAGAATTTGGGATCTCGAGATGATAATCTCAATCTCACTTGTTGACAAATACTCCTGAAAGTAAACGGTGATTAATTTTCAGAAATAACAAAGTCTAAATTTTTTACAATTAACAAGTGTCTTTTCAAGTAACAGTAAAAATAGCAGTCTGTTGAAAAGGAAAAATGTAACCTTCAACAGATTGCCAATTGAACAGTCATATGATAACAAGTTGGGAAATAGGAACATATAATAAGATGAGAGAGTGCACATTGACAACAGACAAGAGAGAAACATTAAAAAGGTGCACTGCATTACAGCTGAAATTAACTACCGATTTATACTCTCTCAATTAAATACTTGTGTGTTCCACCGAATCTGCACATTCCTCCACATGCACACACAGACCAACAAGATCCTACTAAAAGAGCATTAAAGGAAGGATCTATTCCACGTCCTAATTTATGACGAAATGCCAAAATCACTGACATCAACAATTCCATAAACACATGGGACCAAAAGAACAGTTGAAATGGGCGAGACCCTAGAAAGGGCAAACTAGCCAGGGTTTAACATGTATACCAAGTTTGGAGCACTTCGCCCGAGTTTGAGGGACCTTGATCTCAAGTTAATAGCAAGTTTGGATTAGTTCAGGACAAATTTGAAGCTGGTCATGCATCACATGCAAATTTCAACTATCTTCTTCAAAAGGAAGAAAGCAATAAAAAGGGGCAGCAAGTAACTGGCTCTTGGCATAAGCCACCCTGCACAACATATATTGAAAGAACACAACCAAGTCCTAGGCCCTCAATTGTGAAGGTTGTCCTAATTTTTACTGGTTCTCAACGTTTATTGTTCATAAACTGCTACGCTCCTTGTAACCGAGCCCTGCTGATATGTACCTCTCTGAAATAACCCTAAAGATTTAATCAAGCAAATAAAATTATTAAGCAACTAATCAAGCAAATAATCAGTAATTTGCTTAATAACCAATGTTATGCATAAGCCAACCATAATGACCAAAATATCCCATAGTAACTCGGTAAGAAAGGTAAGGGTAAAAAGGTAAGAGAACCACACTAAAAGAAGAGATAAGACCAAGCCACACCCAATGCATCCCCTTTTTCCTCACTCCAACCTAGAGCCTGCCAAGCACAACACATACATTTCCCCTTGCCATACTCCCAAACCGAGAGAGCAGCTCATTCATTCCCCGTCTCGCCTCACACTCCAGACCAAAGGCAGGGAACCAGAGCCAAGCATTCCCATCCACTCCTCAAGCCACACTGCCCCCAAAACCGAAGGCACCAGAAAGGAGGAGCACACCCAGGAGGAGTTCAGACCGAGAGCAAGGAGCAAGCCCAAGCCAAGGAAGGGAACCAGGAGGAGAAGGCAAGAGGAAGCAAAACTTCGGCCACTCCCCCACCAACACCTCTTCACTGCCCTCACCAGCAACACCATCAACCCTAGTACTAAACCCAGCCATAAGTGCACTTCACAACAGTAGTAGCATTTCTAGCAATGTAGTATGCATAGATGGGTAGATCGGGTAAAATAGCAAGTAGATCAAGTGAAAACCCTAGTGGTCTCAGAATATAGCACTAGAGGAGGCTGCCTTGCGCGTGCCTAGGTTCATCTCGTACTCCCTGGAGTACGATTGAACACCGGTATCGCTGTAATACCTCCATCCCACAAGTTTTCATGTGCAAAAATCATCACAGACCCTAAAACTTACCTTCTTTAGCACACTGCTGAACACAAAAGACAACCCAATGCCTCTCTGCAAGCAAAGCCCCAATCAAAATGGCTAATGCAGTAGGAACCCAAAGATCCAAACCGAGTAGAGACCGACAGGGGAAGAGAGGGCTCGGTCGGTGCCGAGGCCTGAGCTGAGGCAGGCGACGCAGGGCCGGGCAGCAGCAAGTCGGCACCGAGCCAAGTAGGAGTAGGAGAAGAATAGAGGGAGGGCTAGGGAGAATCGGCCGCAGGGAGACGCTAGAGAGAGAGAGAGGGCCAGGGGAGCTCGATCCAGAGGAGAGGAAGGAGTAAGAACCAAGAGAAGCCAGGGAGTTCGGCCGAACTGGAGAAAAAGGAGAGAGAGAAAAAGAAAAAGAGGGGAAAGAAAAGAAAGAGGGAAAAGCAGGAAAATGATTCCAGTTGTCGCGAACCGTAATTAGTTTAACTAATCATCTAGTTGTACGTCTAAAAATAAAAAAATAGTAAATAACCGCGAATAATTAAGTAAGAGATATATAAAATCTGCAAAACCTGTAATAACTAAAAATGGCAATTTTAATGCCTCACCCAAATTTAAAATGAAGGAAGAAAAATTATTGTAACTCAAAATACGCCACATTGAAATTTGTGCCAAGTTAATAACTCACAGTAGTTCAAAAAAGGTTGGACGCCATAAATCACGTTCTAATTAATTGCTATGTAAATTTAATATTCTACGATTTCAGGACTAGAACTGAACCCACCATCCAGCCAGTTTCAGAATTCGAGCGAGGTCGTACCTTTCGATTATATACCAGGCAAGCTCCCTTTTGATCATCTTTATTAAATATTTTCCAAATAAATTTATTACATATGTATATCATTGATGCATTGGAAAGTAATGTTTCAGTTGAAAATCTAAACCGGATATGGATGGAAGTATAGTTTGAGAAATCAATTGATGGGATGATAAATAGATATTGGTATTCTGAATTGGCTCATCCAACGAATGGAGCCGTTGGCATATATTTATGTATGGTGGGTAGCGGGAGCCGATGAGAAGGATTGTCATGCCGGTGGGGCCTTTTACATAGGTTATAATATAAGGTCAAACAATTAACACTCGAACAATGAGTTGTAATTATAGTATTAACCATAGTGTGTGAAATCGGCCAGAAGAGGTTGTCCTATGAAGGTATTAGGATCTCCACATTAGGTAAGAAAATTTAGTGCGCACCTCTGGGATATACTGGGAGGCCCAAAGGGGTAGGCAACTTTGGTGGTGGTATATTTGAAGCCATGGGTAGAGTTACTGCTAACGGGTAGTCGAAGTACAACTGTTAACTGCGAGTCTGGTGGGACAGCCTAGGATAGGTGTCTCCGACTCGAATAACAGAGTTAGAGATCTAATACTGGATTAGTGATAAACATTTTGAGGCCTCACAGGACGGGGTCACTATGGGTAAAGTGATACAAACCTGCACAGAGTTTAAATCATGAATTCATGCCTGTTTCCTGGATTGGAGGCTGCGGAAGCTAAGTTCGCCTCATATACGAGTGCTAGTAGCAATTTTCATAACTAAAATAACCAACCCTTAAAGAAAACAAAAAAAACTAATTTCGGTAAAAATCTAAATTTGAGGAGAGGTAAGCAACAGTGGAATGTGAGGGAAAAATTCATATATTGCATTTGCTATTAATGATTGCTAAGTATTCATGTACTCACTCTTACTTAAATCCCTCTTTACTAGAAAGTGAGTCCTATGGATCCATCTACGAGGCGTGAGGTGAGGGTTATACGTAGGACTAGGACTTACAGGAGGACGACTACTACTACCAGGAGGACTAGGGGGTTTGGTAGACCGTGTCCCCGTTTTGGCAGGTCGTCAGGGTAATTAGATGGTTGTAATATATTTTTGTTGTACTTGGATTGAATATAAAATTAATGAATTGGACTTGTAGCCCTGCGTGGCAAGGGGCTGTAATAAAGTTTCGATTTCAATCTCTAATTATTGTTCTGCTGCAACACTCTAAATACGGTATAGTAACTGATAAAATGTCGGGTCACCCGATATTTTGTTAGCTACTATACCGAGATTCGTGTAATTAACTTGGTGTAATGATAGTGTTGCTGTCGTTACCCCGGGCTAATTATGCGGGTCACAACACTCTCCTTTGATGATTGAATTTTCATCCTTTGGTGGTTTGATAACAGCCAAAAAGTCATCAGGGGTTCACCCATCTCCATTACTTGATCTATTTCATTCCTGCAAAACAGTCAGGCAGTCAGCACTCAGCAGATGAGTCACTGTATAGCTCTCCTGATAATAATTAACGAATTAACCACAAGGACATGGAAAATAAGGACCCATTTGCACATGATGAGTGCAGCTGTTGTTACCTTAATTAATTTTAGATCAAGCAGCACCATTGCCATGTAAAAAAGAAAGTAAATATTATACTCTCATCAACAGCAGGACCATAGTTTCATTGTTGTGTGGTACTTTGCTGCTCTGCTTTGCTTTTTGTTCAAATTTCCTTTATCAATAAGTTATCATGGTAGACATTCTACTGTCTAATAAGAAAAGCCATTGATGAGCACTCACAGAACAGTAACTTGAGGTTGTGGTATCATCCACCCGGTCTAACCTCAGAAAGCAAATGATGAGCACACCATAAAGAATATATGATCAATAGAATTACTCAAGAACTGCAATAGCACACAGACAAACTTTTTTTGGCACAAGAAATTAATGAGTATACTAGATGCCACTTCATCTCATCAGGGATGCACTCCTTCCTAACCATCTTAGCTCCTTAGCATCCTCTCAACTCTTAAACTCTTCAATTTCAATGCTGGATGACAGCAAATGGTGTTGAGCTTTCATGACATGTTGTTTAACTTTAATAACTTAAGGGCTTCATCCGCACGTCCTTGCTCAGAAAAGCCATTAACAAGGGAATTGTATATCACGATATTAGGAATACATCCGTACATTGGCATTTGCTCAAAAACTTCAGTCGCCAAGTCAACCAGCCCATTCTGGCACAATGAATTAATTAGTATGCTGAATGTTGCTTCATCTAGTGGGCGCTCCTCTCTAAACATCTCAGCTATAAGCTCCCTGGCATCCTCCCATCGCTTTGCTCTACACAAACCCTTCAGGGCAGCACTGTAACAAATTGTGTCAGGCTCACATGGCATGCTTCTTAGTAATTTGAGAGCATCTTCCACACGGTCTTGTTCAGAAAAACCATTGATAAGGGAACTGTAAATGACAATATTAGGCGTACATTCATACTTTAGCATTAGCTCCAAAACTTTAGTTGCATACTCAACAAACCCTTTTTGGCACAAGTTATTGATTAGTATACTAAATGTGACCTCATCTGGGGGGCAGTTCTTTCTAACCATCTCCACTATAAGCTCCCCAGCATCCTTCCATAGCTCAGCCCTACACAAGCCCTTCAATGCAGCACTATAACAAATGGTGTCAGCCTTGCACGGCATGTTGTTTAGTAACTTAAGGGCATCGTCAACAAAACCTTGTTCAGACAGACCATTGATTAGGGTGTTATAAATGATGATATTAGGTGTGCATTCATACTTCGGCATTTGCTCAAAAACATCAATTGCACACTCAACCAACCCCTTTTGGCACAAGGAGCTGATTAGGATGCTAAATGTCACTTCATTTGGGCGACATTCCTCCTTAACCATCTCAGTTATAAGCTTCCCAGCATCCTCCCATCGCTCAACTCTACACAAACCCTTCAACACATAATTATAGGTAACAGTATTAGGTTTGCACGACATGCTTTTCAATAACGCAAGGGCTTCATCCACACGTCCATATTCAGCAAACCCATTAAGAAGAGAATTGTATATGACAATATCAGGTGAGCATCCATAATTTGGCATTTCCTCAAAAACTTCAACTCCATAGTCAACTAACCCTTTTTGGCACAAACAGTCAATAATTAATCCAAATGTCACTTCATCAGGGTTGCAGTCATTTCTAATCATCTCAGCTATAAGCTCCCCGACATCCTCCCATCGACCAGCTCTGCACAGCCCCTTCAATACAGATCTATAGCAAACAGTGTTAGGCTTGCACGGCATGCTGCTTAGCAACTCAAGGGCGTCGTTCACCCGCCCATATTCAGAAAAGGCATTAACAAGGGCACTGTAAGTGAAATTATCAGGCTTACATCTGTACTTTGTCATTTGCTGGACGACTTCTATTGCATACTCAACCAACCCTTTTTGGCACAAGTAACTGATCGCTGTGTTGAATGTCACTTCATCTGGAGGGCAATCCTTTCTAACCATCTCAGCTATAAGCTCCCCCGCATCCTCCCAACGCTCAGCTCGACACAAACCTTTGAACGCTGCGTTGTAACTAAAGATATCAGGCTTGCACGGCATGCAGTTAAATAGCTCAAGGGCCTCCTTCACACGCCCCAGCTCTGCAAAGCTACTGATAAGTTCATTGTATAAGATGACGCCCGGCGTACACCCGCACTTTGACATTTGATCAAGAACTCCCATTGCACGGTCAACAAACCCACTTTGGCAGAAGGAATGGATCACCATGCCGAACGTGAGGTCATTCGGAGGGGAACCATTCCGGACCATCTCCGTGACGAGTTCCTCCGCGTCGTCCCACAGCTTACCGCTGCACAAGCCCTTCAGCAGGGTGCTGTAGGTGTACGAGTTGGGCGCGAGGGGCATGGCAGCGACGAGGCGGCGCGCGTCGTCGAGCCGGCCGTCGCGGCAGTACCCGGCGATGAGGGTGTTGTAGGTGACGACGTCGGCTGCGCCTGAGGCCGCCAGGGACCCGAGCATGCGCTCGGCGTCGGTGAGCCGGCCGGCACGGCAGTACCCCGCGACGAGGGTGTTGTGGGCGACGGCGTCGGCAGTACCGGCGGCCTCCGACGCCCGGAGCACGCGGTCGGCGTCGGCAAGGCGGCCGGCGGCGCAGAGCTTCTTGATGAGGAGGGTACAGGGGACGACGGCCGGGGGCTCGGACATGGAACCGACGAGGCGGAGCGCGGAGTCGAGGTCACCGAGGTGGATGAGGCGGTGGAGCCGCTGGTTGGCCCCGCCGCGCCGGGGCGGGGCCCGCGGGTTGACCCATCTGGAGGTTGCTGCGGCGGAGATACGGAGGTGGAGACGGACGCGGACGAGGTGGGGTTTGGGATTCGTCGGAGGGAAGGCGTGGACAGAGGCGGCGGCGGTGGGAGGCGGAGGCGAGGAGGAGATGGTGGTGGCGACCGTCGGGGGTTCCATTGGCCTGGCCCTGGTGCGCTGCATGAGTGGCGTTTCGACTATGTTTCCAGATAAGGGACGATAAGGAAATTTACTTTATTTTACCGCAGCTATTAAAAAAACTGTACTCATATATAAATACGGTGGTAAAAATCATAAACTTAATATATTATGAAATCCATTATTTTCCTTTTTATGAGATTTTTATTATTCCCGCGAAATCGATCTAAATAGCCTTAATGAGTGGTCAAATTAGAGAAATTTGAGAGCGCACATCTAAAACATCGTATATTTCTAAATAGAGGGAGCAATTGTTTATGTGTTATCTTATATGGATGAATTTCACAGGAAAAAATATAAAATGTCCACAAAGCATAAACTAGAGGTCCGTTAGCATTATTCAATATGAAAATACATAAATCATCGGGACTAACATGCTTTTGAGAAGAGGATTGATTCTTAGGCATGTGTGTTGACCCAAGTGTTCAAAGGATGGCAAAGCATGAAGCTCAATAAAGATTTAAGGTTCTTGATACTAGAAATGATTCAAGGAGCTAGATATAGATCATTGTAATGGCAAATTTTGTTTTTTGCTTCGACTGTAATATATTAAGAGAGGAAGATTAGTAGCTTGAGCTTGGTTTAGTTTGGCTAACAAGGTGTGATGCACACTTAGTCTAGCTTAGTTCTAGTTAGAGGATGCCTAAGGATGAAATCACGATTGCGGCTACATTGAAAAATAAAGATAAATTTGAGCTAATCCCATTGAGGTGGGCCAAACCATTGACTCAAAGCATGAGACCAAGAGGCATTATTCAGGGTCATTTGGAGTTTGAACGTATGTAGTTGGAGCATCTGGGTCAACGAGAATCTTGGGTCGAACCATTTGTCCAGAGAGCAGTTTTTCAGAGGTTGCATTGAGCTGGATAATCCGAATCGGGTCGGGTCATTGACTCGAATCATTTGTCCAGACAGGTGATTTCTTGAGGTAATTAAGTTCAAGAGGGATGATTCGGGTGACTCCTAGCATTGTGTCGAATCATTTGTCCAGAAAAGGGTTTTTTGGGGCTACAATAAGGCAGATAACCCAAGTCGACTCGGAACATTGACACGCTGCATTTTTCCAGGGGATATGCTTCCCAGGGTTTGCACATGCTGGATCATATGGGTTAAGCACATAATCTAGGTTAGTCAAATGATCCGGATCGAAACGGACGTTCTGGGTCTATGCAGTGGCTATATTTTTTACCATTGGACTATGTCATGTCAGATGGCCCGAGTCAAGTTGTTTTTTCAAAAATCTATTTCCAATGGCTAGTTTTCTTTGAGGACCTATATATTCGAGGTGTGAGCATCAAAGCTCTTTTAAAACCCGGGAAGGATACCAATATATTGTGGAGTTCAAGAGCACTCGTGAGCACGGATTGAAGATTTGAGAGTGTTATTGAGGTTGGGTGATAGTAGATTACGATGTAGCGTGCGCCACTCTTAGTTGCTCGACTTTGCTATGTTCAAATGATATCCTTCGTTTTATTACTCTTGGAGATCGTATCTCTAGACGGCTTCAAGGTGAGCTTTTCTTTCTTTCTTTCTTTTTTTTAAGGAGATTAGAGCCGAGTTCTTGGTGACCTTCCTTGGTAGTGCCTGTGGAAGGCAGTGGGAAGGTTTGAAGTCCACATTTTCGAAGAGTAGAAGGTATACCAAGAGTAGAGAAGCTTGAATCCATACAAAGTGTTCAAGTGAGAACGATACTCTTGCAAGAGTGCTTCAACAACGAGTAGGGAAGACTACCGAGTCTTCGTGACCTCGGTTAAAAAATCATGTCAAGTTTCTCTATTGCTCTCTTTTATGTTTTCACATTTAGTTTTTTGCATATTAAATTTCTAGAATTGCATGTTAGAGTAGGTCATGACCTAGGTCGCTAAACTCATTAGAATTTTGTAGGAGTTATTTGATCGCGTCTTCAAGACGCGCTAGTGGAGCCTTTGTTGATTAGGTTTTCTTTTACTTAATTGCATAAATTGTTTTTATTCTAAAATCTTTTTTAAAAAAATAATCACATATTCGTCCCTTTCTTGGCGTTTCGCTTCGCTGAATAACCGGGAGAATTCCGGATAGCCGCCAGACACTGATCGAGATTTTTCCCCAATCCCGCCTTCACTACAGTACTGTGCTTCCTTTCCTTATTGGGCTAACACTGACAGACGGTGGAGTTAAGGTAGTACCTGGATGGAAGGGCCAAATCCAAAGAAAGACAAAAGGTTGTGTTCGATTTCAACTTTAGCACAATTTCTACTTAAAAAAAGTGGATTATTTATCGAACGGAAGGATTCTGAACAACTTCTCCCACAATCAGAAGCTGCCCTCTACATAGAATCAAAATCCGGCTAAAACCTGATTCTTGTTGATTCTTGCCAGCCTGCTCCGGAACCTAGAAGTCACAGTTGGCCTAACTCGATTCTTTCACAATTAGAAACAGTTTCTTCTATAATCTAGAAGCTGAAACGAACTGGACAGAGCATCCATTCCTCGCTGAACCTGACGTGACCACAGTAGCACAAATGTACGCACGCCCGCGTACGCGGAAAACTGGAAATGCTACGGAAATTTAAGTGGGATAGCCCTTCCTTCTCTTGTTTGAGCACGATATGTTCGTCATGAGACCTGCCTTACTAACCAGTGGTGGTCAGAATACATAATTCACGCCGTCAAAATACTCCGGGTTGTGTTTGATGGCAATGGATGAGCCTGTGTCTTATGCTAATGCCAAGGAGTGTTGGCGGGAAACAACGTGTGAAAGAGAAGCTTAGTGCTATGGAAAAAAGACGAATTGATCATTTGTCTTATTTTACTTGATGCAATTGATCATTTGTTTCGTTTGTCTTATTGACATATGGTCTCAGAATCCGTATGTCAGTGAGATATCATGGGACACATGATCAATGACACAAGTAAGTGAGGACAAATCATCAATTATTCCGGAAAACAATGGCGCATGGGAGTTAAAGAACTTGCCACGTTGACATTGGCCTTGTTAGGGTTAGCACAGCATATGAAAACTGGAGACAAGATTTAACATGGAAAAACCTAAGCGGGAAAAAACCACGGGAAACAATTCACTGTAATGTTCTAATGTTTACATGTACAGGGGGTTGGTTTATATAGCTAAAAGAGTTCTAATTGTAGAAGATTTGGACTAACAACATATTTGAATAAAATCAAAAGATATGATAAGTTGAGATATTGAGTTATCTCCAACAAACCTCCTCTCAACTCAAAATCCATAACGAAATTGTTTCTAGAAAACCCTGAAGGATAATTAAGCATTGAATACAAGTGCGTTAAAAGTCCAAAAAACTAATGAACAAGGAAGACTGGAACAGTCAATCCAAACATTTGTAGTGCAAAAGACAAAGACTAGAACAGTCTTGTCCAAATGCTTCTGATGAAGCAAGATTGAGCAAACCACCAGAAAGTCGAGAGAAAGACTGGAACAGTCAATCCAAACACACAACTATCAACAAAGTCTTCGACAATTCATAACCCCAGTAAAGTCTGAGTCTATACAACTGAGCTCCTGAAACAAATGCTCAATCATCAAACGGCATAAGCCAAGACATCACCTGCGGTGCTTGATAGATAGCGAAGAGCTCATATCATGGATATTTGACATGCTCCACCTGAAACATAAAATTCAGCAAACAACGCTCATTGAAAGAGCAATTTGCACGTGTAGTCATCACGTATGTCAAACTGCCTATTGAATATCTATGACATAGTTGAAACTGCTCCTACAAAAATATCAATATGAAGAAAAATTCTTGTGCTATCAATGGAGTATAAATTATAGTAAACCTCTCATATCAAGTAAAGACAACAAAAACAACGTTGTAGTATCCACACAGAAGAAAACTCCTTGCACTTCAATACTTCGTCTGAAACTGATATTACAGCAAAACATTCACTAGAAAAACTCCGAAGAGTATAATGCTACCATCAGGGTATCGTCAAATTCTAAATTCAGTTGTCTCCTCAACTGATATTGTTATTATTTTTTCAAAATCTCCTTAATGAATTGTAGCCCAAATTAACCCAATAGCAGAGAAACATAGTTTTTTCACACTACAAGTGTTTGGATTGACTGTTCCAGTCTTCCTTATTTAGTAGTTCTTTGAACTTTTAACGCACTTGTATTCATGGTGCTTTATTGCCATTCGGGGTGTTCCAGGGACAATTTCATTATGGATTTCCAGTAGACAGTTTGCCGAATTTTATGTTCCAAGTGGAGCATATGCAAAAATCCATGTTATGTATTCTTCGCTATCTATTCAGCATCACAGGTGATGTCTTGGCTTATGTCGTTTGATGATTGAGTTTTTGTTTCAGGAGGTCAGTTGCACAGACTCAGACTTTACTGGGTTTATGAATTCTTGAAGACTTAGATTTCTTCGTCTTCTTTGTTGATAACTATATTTTTGGACCGACTGTTTCAGTCTTTATCTTGATCTACTGGTGGTTTGCTCAATCTCACTTCATAAGAAGCGTTTATATAAGATTGTTCCAATTTTTCATACCCTTTGTGATTTTTCGCACTACAAGTGTTTAGATTGACTATTCCAATCTTCCTTGTTTAGTAGTCCTTTTGACTTTTAACGCACTTGTATTCATAGTGCTTTATTACCATTCGGGGTTTTTCACAGGCAAGTTCATTATGAATTTTGAGTTAAGGGGAGGTTTGTTGGAGTTAACTCAATATCTTGACTTACCATATCTTTTAATTTTATCCAAATAGGTTGTTAGTCCAAATCTTTTACATCTAGAACTCTTTTGGCTATATAAGCCAACTCCCTGTACATGTAAACATTGGAACTATTATAGTGGATTGTTTTCAATGGTTCTTTCCAGCAAGAGTTTTTTCATGTTAAATCTTGTCTACAGTTATTTTGCCGTACTTCTAACCCTAACAAACCCATCAGTTGCGTGCAGTGATAGGGAGTGGATTTTGAAGGAGTATTTGCTCTGGTTGCAAGGCTTAGACCATACGCTTGCTTATCGCGCTTCCTGTTCAACAAGGTTGGGAAGCTCGTCACATGGTATGGACAAATAGTTTCAAGTTTTTGCTTGATCTAGAAGACTTTGGGAAAAAATGTCAGTTGAGGAGACAACTTAATTTGGAATTTGATGACACCCTGATGGTACCTAGCATTGTACTCTTCGTAGTTTTGCTGTTTAAAAGTGAAGGTCTTGCTCTAATGCCAGTTTGAGATGAAGGTTTAAAGTGCAAGGAGTTTGTTTCTGCATGGATACTACAATGTTGTTTAGTTGTCATTGCTTGATATGAGAGGTCTACTGCAATTTATACTCCATTGATGACATGAGAGTTTTTCTTCATCTTGATATTTTTGCAGGAGCAGTTTTAACCATATCGTAAAATTTCAGTAGGCAGTTTGACATATATGATGGCTACACTTGCCAGTTGTTCTTTGAATGAACATTGTTTACCAATTTTATGTTCCAGGTGGAACATGTCAAATATCCATGATATGATTTTTTTGCTATCTATCAAGCATCACATGTGATGTCTTGGCTTATGCCGTTTGATGATTGAGCGTTTTTTTAGGAGGTCAGTTGCACAGACTCAGACTTTACTGGGGTTATGAATTATTGAAGACCTAGATTTTTTTCGTCTGCTTTGTTGATAACTGTGTGTTTAGATTGACTATTCTAGTCTTTCTCTCAATCTACTGATGGTTTGCTCAATCTTTCTTCATGAGAAATATTTGTATTAGACTATTCCAGTCTTTCGCACTACAAGTGATTTTTCCACTCAATAAGTTGTTTGGGCTTTTGGTGCTTTCTTACCCTTCAGGGTTTTCAGGAGATAATTTCATTATGAATTTTGAGTTAAGGAGAGATTTGTTAGAGATATGGTTTCCTTAAATATCCAAAAAGGTTTGTTAGAGATATGCTCAATATCTCTATGAGAGTCCAAAACATTTATAACTCGGACTCTTTTGGCTATTTAAAGCCACCCCCTATATACATATAAATTGTGAGAGTTTAGTGGATTGTCTCTCGTGATTTTTTCTCCTTCGTGAGATTTTTCCATGTTAAATCTTTGTCCCGTTTTGCTTCCTAACCCTAACAGGATCACAGAGTGCTGAGATTGCAAAGTTCAAGGCGAAGATGGAGCAAATGTTCAACATGAAAGATTTCGGGTTGCTGTCTTACTACATGGGAATTGAAGTGGCACAAACTCCAGCCGGTATATCCTTGTGCAACTCCACATACGCTGTGAAAATACTTGAGAAGCTAGGGATGCCTGAGTGTAACCCGTGTCGACACCAGTGAAGCCAAGATTGAAGACGAGCAAAGAGGGTCCAAACCCACTGGTTGATGTTACACAGTGTAGGAGTATCGTGGGAATGAAGCCTCCGATATCCGGTAATCACTAGGCCGGATATAGCGTTTGCTGTCGGGACTGCGAGATGTACGTGGAGAAGCCAACGAGAGAGCGCATGGCAGCGGTAAAGCATATCTTGCGATATGTACTATCAGGAAGTAGGGGTGAAAACCGGTCGGATATAGACGGATATTATTTTTTTCGTATCTTAATTCATATTTTTTTTCCGGATACGGGTTAGCTGGATACGGATACGAATTCGGGTTATTCGTGTTACGGATACATGACGGATATGTGACGGATTCGAGTCAGGAACGGATAAAGTTATACGAATAATGCACGTATATATAGAGTAATATATATTGAATCAAAGCACATGAATACATGACTATAATAGTAAGTTATATGCTTTTTCAACAAAGGAGTAATGCTGGAAGTAAAAGACAAGCTAGGATTGAATTTTCAGATAAGAGGTAACTAGTCCTAGTTACTACAAAAACATGTTACAACCCAATTTCCAACAGCTTTTATTATCATGGAGCGCATATATGTTTCTGAAAAGTCTGAAAGAAATCTGCCTCTTAAGTAAGGTTAGCTAACCCTATAAGTTGCAATGGTAAATGATCATGTGACTATGTCATTTTTAATCATTGAGTGATGATTTGTAACATGTTACAGTTTTATTGCCATACCTTCACAATCCATGGAGCCTGAAGATGTTGAGGGCCTTGAATTTTACAAGCAACAGACCTGAAAATATGGATAATGCTTTATTGCTGATGTGGTAAACAATGATCTTTTCCTAGAATAAGACCAAAGTTTAAGATGAATTAAATATTGTATCATTATATATAGCAGAAGTAGATCATACCTTAAAACCATTCCTTTACAGTTTGCTTCTGGGTTAGGCCTTTGTGTTGGTAAAGAGAACAAAAAACTTGAACTTAGAAAGACATATACCTAGGTTTGCAACTGCCACGGAAAAGTGCATATGAGTATATCAAAACTTAGGAAATTTAGTGAACACGAGCTATAAATAACTGAGTCTGTTTAAAATAGCACACCTGATTAACATACACACCAACAAAGATGTCCAGCTTATTTGGGTGTTGACCATCGGTTGTGTGCACCAAAAAAGGAAAGCAGATAACAAGATACTAAGCTCAGTCATGCAGTTAATTGCTATGGTTCCAAAAAGTGGTATAAATTCAGCAACAGAAATTAGGAGATGAGTTATGTTTCATCAGCTGCAGATATGGTTCTGCCCAAATTACTTCAGAGCACTAAAAATCGATGCACGAAATGAACCCCGTAGGATCATCATTCCTACATACTATGCACGCACAGAGGTACAGTTTGGCCAAGGAGAAATGGAACAACCCTAAAGTTCATCACAAACTCAACACCAACTACACAAATCACTCACTGCAACCGCTACCCACAATCCGTTGCAAGTAATTCGCCCAAATGTCTCCAATAGTTAGTAATCACCGCAAAACTCAGGACCCAAACCGTCACAACCCCAGCATCTCAGCAGGGGCGTGGCCGCCCCAGTGAGCCAACGGCGACTCAGCATTGGAGCAACAAGTCAGCCATTGCCCTCTGCAACAACCCGTTCTATCGTGACAGAAGCGAGCATGTCGATACAAGATATCATTTCATCCGACAATACGTGGAGAGCGGCAAGATCGATAGAATATGTGAACACAGATGCTTAGTTAGCTGACATCTTGACTAAGCCATTCGATAGGCTGAAGTTTCAAGAGCGACGCAAGAAGATCGGACTTCGAGAAGTAAAGGAGAAACAAGATTAAGAGAGTGAAAGTGAGTTGTAATCCTGTATTCTTAGTTTGGTTGTCTTGTGTGAGTCAAGACCGAGACATAGTTGAGTTTATCTCTGTCCCTATGCGTATTGTCAGTGTTTTAAATAGCTGGCTATAGTTTTTTTACCTCAAACACGAAGTTACGGGTCAATGTTCCACTATATTAACTACAAGTGCTATAGCTAATAATAACTCCACTATATACCTAGCTTGTAGCTAACTAGGTATCCACGAGCTAAAACATTAGGCTTACTAGAAGGCTTAAATGCATCTCTTATAAGGCTGAACCACGAGAAATGCTAGTAAAAGACCACATCTCACCCTTTTTAATAATACAATATTCATATTTCTTAGTGATTAAGTACTTATTATTAAGAACATTATGATATAGTTATCAGTTATGGTATTTGACATGTATTAGCATATTTGTTGATTCTAGACTTACTCGATCGTATTCTTATTATAAAAATATTAATACCTTCTACAGTACTATAGTTTAATGATTTGTTTGAATGTGACTTATATTATATACATATTTAATTTTTTAATATTAGAATCACGACGAAGCATAGCTTTCGCGATAGTTGCTATAGCTTTTTTGAGACCTTGCCACGAAAATCGTGATTTAAAACTTTGCATATTGCCCAAGTTGAAGTCATATCCAGCTTGGAGCAAGAGTCCGAGTACGTGTGTAAGCTTGTAATCTGTTTGGACGTTGTGATCAGGGTTCACAAAACCGCGATAAACCATCGGTTTACCGCGGTTTTCGAGCGTATCGCCGCGACTCGAGATCTAAAACCACTCAGCAAACTGGTCTAATTAAAAAATAAAATTCAATTTTTTTTAAAAAAAATTATGTGTTGAAAACCGCTCGAAAACCGTTGAAAAACCGCGGTTAGTTTTCGGTGAAAACTGAGGTTTTCGCCTTTTTTCTTCGTTTTTTTTATTTCTTAACCCTTCGGTTTCTGACGGTTTTCGAGCGATTTTTCGAGTTGTTTTTGTGGTTTTCGAATTTCCAACCGGTTTTTCAAAAATGGTTTTTAAAACCTGGCCGTGATCAAGAAAAAAGAGTGCTAGCTGTCGTATCATGAATATTCTTATATATGTTCGTGATTTCGTATGTTTTTATATTCGTGCTGAAGTTCTTGCCGCGTGGGTACTAGTGTGCTAATCCTAGTTGAAAGCTAACAGTGAAGTCAAAAGCAACCACATGCACCGAGACTCCGACGATATTGAGGCCGATAGCCTCTACAATGCTTCTACACCTGTAGAGTCGAGAAGAAAGGAGCATCACCCTTACTTGTTAGCACTCTATTCTGTCGCGGTACATACCATACATATACAAACCATACAACAGGATTGAGACGACAAAGTTCATGGTGCTACAGCTACCAAATGTTCCAGCTCTAACCATCTAGGCATAACTTATGCTAAGTTATACCAGAGAAATTTAAGACGACAGCCGCACTACCACGGTGATGTTATTTCCTTTGTTCCATTTAACTCTTGCTGCAGTTCCTAGCAGCATTCATCTGCTCCAACAGGTCCTGTATGGTAGAAGAAGCCTCCTGCAACAGTGGGGAGGCCAAAGTGGCATATTCAGGGGGGAAGTCATGCTGTGCTGCCATTTGCAACCAGGAGCGGAGTGGACCATCAGTAATAAATTAAGGCAACTGTGCTTACAGAGTTCCTACTAACCTTTAGCTTCTTTCTTAAATTCTCCTCCTCTTGGTCTCGACATTTTCTTTCTTTTGTAAAGATTTCTATCAGTGCTTCTTGCTCCTTATTTGCAGTTCCAAGTTGCCTCTGAACGTTCTCCACCTGGAAAACAAAAGAAACACCTTAAGTTACAAGGAATGAAAGCTGATCCACCTGCCCTCAAGCCTATAAAGTAGTAGCCTCATACCCACAGCGACGTAAACAAAATATAACTTCAAAAACTTCCTAGGATTGTAGTAGGTAAAGTCAGTAATTGTGTGAAAAGATCGTAAAGGAAAAAACAAAATGAAACTAAACCATGTTGGAAATTCACAACTGTGGTCCAATCTATGTTTTTAAGTTTAAGCTTGTTATTGACTGTGAAAGAGATTGATCTGGGATGATTTCCCTTATAATTTCTATTGAAACATTGTACAGAATATATAGAATACAATAGCCATGATTGGCCGGCTATAATGACAAGCACTAATCAAGGAATTAGCTATAATAACCAACCATATTTGGAGAGATATGGATGGCTGAAAATCAGGAAAGAATAATCTCTATAAAGACCTGCCATTATTAGAAGATATGGCAGGATGGAGTGATTCTAGGAAAGCATATTCCAACAGCCCCCCGCAGTGTCAACCGGGAGCAGCGCAAACGTTGAGATTGAACCGAAAATCTGTGAAGATGGTAGTTGGCAGTCCCTTGGTGAAGATGTCGGCGTACTGGAGTGTGGTTGGAACATGAAGAACGTGAACGTCTCCAAGAGCAACGCGTTCACGAAGGAAGTGCAGGTCGATCTCCACATGTTTGGTTCGCTGATGCTAGACCGGGTTGGTGGAGAGATATACTGCACTAATGTTGTCGCAGCAGACAACTGTGGCCTTTTATAGGGGGCGATGGAGCTCGAGGAGTTGGCACAACCAACAAGCTTCGGCGACAGCGTTGGCTCTGCTTCGGTACTGGATTGAGACACGATGTGTTGTCGCTTGGATGACCGGGAGATGAGGTTGTCGCTGAGAAAGAGACGGTAGCCGGATGTGGACTTCCGTGTGTCGGGGCAACCAACCCAGTCGGCGTCGGAGTAGACGACGAGGTCGCGGGAGGAATCGCGTGTCAGATGGAGGCCGAAGTGTACAGTCCCCTTGACATATCGGAGGATCCGCTTGATCAACAAGAAGTGTTGTTTGCGTGGGTCGTGCATGTGCAGACAGACTTGCTTTACGACGTGGGTGATGTCGGGGCGGGTGAATGTGAGGTAATGTAGCGCACCGGCCAGACTCCGATAGAGAGTTGGGTTGGGGACAGGGTCACCAGCAGCTGCAGACAGCTTGCACCGAGCTTCAATCAAAGTGGCGCAGGGGTTGCAGTTGGTCATGTTGGCCCTTTGTAGAATTTTGGCGGCGTACTTGTCTTGCGACAAGAAGATGCCCCTTTCGGAGCGTGTTGCCGTGATGCCGAGGAAGTAGTTGAGAGGGCCGAGGTCAGTCATGGAGAACTCGTTCTGGAGAGCCGTGATGACTTGGTGGAGTAGAGCCAGTGTCGATGCTGAGAGCACGATGTCATCAACGTAGAGAAGCAGATATGCCATGTCGGATCCTTTGGCGTAGACGAAGAGCGAGGAGTCCGACTTGGAGTTGCTGAATCCGACGGAGGTGATGAAGTGTTGGAATCGGCTGTACCAGGCCCGTGGAGCCTGTTTGAGTCCGTACAAGGATTTGTTGAGGCGACACACATGGTCGGGCTTGTCGGGGTTGACAAAACCCGGCAGTTGTTGGCAGTACACCGTTTCAGCAAGGGTGCCGTGGAGGAAGGCGTTCTTGACGTCCAGTTGATGTAAAAGCCAGTTGTTGCATACGGAGATGGCGAGGACCGTGCGGATTGTAGTCAGCTTGACGACGAGGCTGAACGTTTCGTTGTAGTCGATGCCAGGCTGTTGTGAGAAACCACGCAAAACCCAACGAGCTTTGTACCGTGCTAGTGTGCTGTCGGAATTGAACTTGTGGCGGTAGATCCATTTGCCGGATAGAATGTTGGCACGTGGAGGCGGAGGCACTAAATCCCATGTGCGGTTGCCGATGAGAGCGGTGTACTCGTCGACCATGGTTGCGCGCCAGTGAGGATCGTTGAGGGCATCTCGATAGGTACATGGCACTGGTGAGGTATTTTCGATGGAGGACGCCTGCAGGTTGAGGACGTGTTTGGTCTTGCTCCGGGTGACCATTAGGTGTGTTGGGACTCTGCTGTGTCGCCCTTAGGGCGTAGAGGGCGCGGTCGGGGCTGCTGTTGGGCGAGCGGCGCAGGGTGCGGCCGAAGCGCGGGAGGAGGATGCCATGGCTGACGTGTCGACGGCGCAGGGTGCCGACGGCAGCGGTGGCCTAACCCCTACGCTGCGTCGAGAGTAGACCCAAAGCTCGGCAAAGCGAGGCGCCGAGATTTGGCGCCGAGGCCGAAAGTGGTGGCGATGCGCGGTGGCGCGGCCGGGCTAGCGCAGCGGCTCGGTGGTCGCAGCGCCACCGACGGCACGGTGGTGGTGGGTGGAGGCGCAAAGACCTGTGCCGGGGCCGGAAGAAGTGGCAGGGCGGCGGCGGGCGGCACCAGTGGCGCTGGTGTTGGGGACAGAGGTGTGGCGAGCGTGGCCCATGGCGTTACCGACGGCACGGTGGTTGGTGCCGCCTGGGGCGCCACTATTGGCGCCTGATTTGGTGAGGACGGTGTCGTGGATGGCGCCTCCAGGAGCTTTAGTTTGTCATTTGCATCCAAAAAAGAGTGGAGGTGGAGGACGTAATTGTGCGTGCGGCGAACGGGGAGGTTAGTTCGTCGAACACAACGTGTCTTGAAGTGATAATGCGATTTGTGGCGAGGTTCAAGCATCTGTAGCCTTTGTGGTTTGTTGGGTAACCGAGAAACACGCACTCGGATGAGCGAAGTGCGAGTTTGTGTGACATGGTAGCTGACAGGTTGGGGTAGCAGCGACAACCGAAGATTCTAAGGTGATTGTATGATGGAGGTGATCTGAAAAGAGCCTCAAATGGTGGAGTTGTTAAGGGTTTTTGTGGGGTGTCCGTTTAGGAGGTAGGTGGCTGTATTGAGTGCTTCAGCCCAATAAGGGGGAGGCATGGAGGCTTGGATCAGCAGGGAACGCATGATGTTATTTGTAGTGCGAATGATGCGTTCGGCTTTGCTGTTTTGTTGGGAGGTATGGGGGCAGGAGAAGCGAATATGGATGCCATGAGTATGGAGAAAGGAGTTAGTTGCGGTGTTGTCAAACTCCCGACCATTGTCACATTGAATATATTGGATGGAGGACAGGAACCGAGTTTGTATGAAGGCATGAAAATGTTGCAGGGTGGTGAACGTGTCAGACTTTAGTTTGAGGGGAAATGTCCACAAATAATGTGTAAAATCATCTAGACACACAAGGTAAAATTTAAACCTAGAGATGTTGGTGATGGGAGATGTCCACAAATCACAGTGAATTAAATCAAAAGGCTTGCTAGTTCTTGACAACGATGTAGAGAAAGGGAGGCGAACATGCCGTCCTAATTGACATGCGTGACACAAGGGCAAATCAATTTTATTGTCTATAGAAATAGCAGCATTGGAATTTAAATTGGAGAGGGCCTTGGTGCCGATGTGACCAAGGCGTTGGTGCCATATTATTGTGGAGTGGAGTGGAGCAGCAAAGGCGCGATGAGGTGATGGGGACGCCGGGAGGAACGGATAGAGATCTCCCATACTATTACACTTGTGAATTATTTCCTTGGTCCAGCGATCCTTCACAGAAAAACCAAATGGGTCAAACTCGATTGAACAAAAGTTATCTGTGGTGAATTTGAGGACTGAAATGAGGTTGGCAATAATGTGTGGTGACACTAGTATGTTTGATAGGGAGAGATGGCGTGTGGGGGAGTAAAGAGTTTTGTCGCCGGTAGCAGTGACAGGCAAGGAGGTCCCATTGCCTACCAGGATTTGGCAGAGGTTAGAGGGGTGGAGTGGATTTTAGAGAATATGTCGGAGTTGGTAGTGAGGTGAGACGATGCACCTGAGTCCATGTACCAAGTGGCGGGATCGGGTTGCTGCAACGTCATGGTGTTCATAGCGTTGATAAAGGACGCCTGATCCCATAAGTCGGGGGCGTGCCAGTGCCGTGTGTCCCAAACTAAGGGGGCGTGAAGAAAGCTTGAGATGCGCCGTTGGGGCACGCGCCGAGGATGCCAGCGCCGCCCTGGGCGCCACCAAATGCGCCGAAATTGGGCGCCACATCTAAAAGGTGCCAGTCCAGGGGTTGTAACCCATGGGGAAAGTCCCCATGTTTGGAGCAGGAGGATGACCGCCATTGCCGCGACGGTTGTTCTTGCCTTTGCCTTTTTTGTGGTGGTTGTTGTTGGAGGAACCACTAGTAGAGGGCGCCTTGGAGGCGATTAGAGCAGTCGCGTTCCCAGGTTTGGCAAGCTTGAGATCGACTTCTTTGAGGGTCAACATTGACCGGGATTCCAAGAACGAGGGAAGGAGTGTTCTTGTCTTGATGATCGTGGCAATGTTATGGAAGGTTCTCGTTGAGGCCGCAGAGGAGGGTGAGGACGAGCTCGTCTTCGCGGACCGGCTGGCCGATGTCGGTGAGAGCGTAGGTGTAGGACTTGAGTTGCTGTGAGTAGGCGAGGACAGAGAGGTCTCCTTGAGCTAAGTTGCGGAACTCGGCTTGGAGGGACAAGGCGCGCGACGCCTTGTTGTCGCGGAATAGTCCCTTGATGCTTGCCTAGATGGTACGAGCTTTGGCGCCTGGGGTGAGGACTATCGCAAGGATCTCCTCGCAAAGATGCATAGAGCAGCGAGAGGCCGACTAGGTCAGTGGCTATCCAAGCTGCGTCGGGGACGGTCGGGGCGTCCTCGATGAGGTGTGTCGAGGCGCCGAACTTGCCGATGAGGATGAGGAAGAGTTCGCGCCATCGTGTATAGTTTGGAGGGTGGAGTGTTAGGGAGAAAGGGATGTGCGTGCGCACGCTTATGGTGGAGAGGGCGGAAGCTAGGTTGGTGGTGGTGGTGGTGGCGGTGGCGACAGATGCCTGAGGCGCCACCTGATCAGCCATGGCGCAAGGAGGAGGCTGCGTGGAGGAAGAAGAGGAAAAGGAAAGGATCTGTTTAGGCTGATACCATATTGAGTTACATGCACCAGCCAGTTCACCCAGAAACTTACGCAGATGAGGAAAGGTGGGAAATTCGCTTATACTTCAACACTCCCCCTCACGTATAGACTCCCTCAGGCCTAGGACGTGGAATAGAAGTGAGCTGCAATTATTATTTTTTAATTGTGCCAACCGGGTCTTGAACTCGAGACCTCTTGACTCTGATACCATGAAAGAGATTGATCTGGGATGATTTCCCTTGATAATTTCTATTGAAACATTGTACATAATATATAGAATACAATAGCCATGATTGGCCGGCTATAATGACCAGCACTAATCTGGGAATTAGCTATAATAACCAGCCATATTTGGAAAGATATGGATGGCTGAAAATCAGGAAAGAATAATCTCTATAAAGGCCTGCCATTATTAGAAGATATGGCAGGATGGAGTGATTCTAGGAAAGCATATTACAAAAGACAGTAACAAATCCCAATAATGTTCAGTCCATCTATTTTGTGGCACCTTCGAGACTTCAATAAGTTATTATACCAATCTGTTGAGAAAAAATATTACCTTCAACTCAAGGTAACCAGTGATGAACATAAGAAATGAAAACAAGCAAAGGGTATAGTACTAAGAGCCCAATTAGCAAATCTTAATACTGCTTACTCTCTCAATCAGAGACTTGTTCTTGTCCCACTCGATCTGCAATTCCCTTGATAATGATTCCTCCACCTTCAAGATACTATCACAGAACAAAAAACAAAAATTAAGAAGATAAATCGCGTTATATGTTCTGATTCTGATTTCACAAAAACCGTGAAGCACCAATATTGACCCATGCTTCCAAGAAATCCCAGAACCAGAAAATCATGGCCAAACCAAGTGACCCTTAAATTCTAATACATTAAACCAGAAAAAAACTAAAGAACTAGGTCATGTTTGGACAATCTTGGTTTGAATTTGACGATGTTAGGTTCGAGTTTAGGCCAAGTTTGGATTACAGTGGCAAGTTTCGGTTGGTCCTCACAGGGTTCCAAAAACCACCGAAAACCATTCACACAAATTTTGGTACCCCGGTTTTGATTCACTCCCCTAAACCACACTACTAAATTCAACTTCTATACCAAAAGGCTTATAACTGCATCTAGTTTACATCCCAAACTTCGAATTTGCAAAAGAAAAATTGTCAAAATTTTAAAAGTTCAACAAAAATAACAATTCCCAAAAAATCTTGTTGGTTTTCAGGGAAAACCAGAACCACCCCTCCGGTTTTGGAACCAGTTCTGAATTCCAATATTCTAAACCCTCGTCAGTCATCTGATAGCAATTTTAATATAGGAAGCAAATAAAAAAACAAGTGGCAGATTTTAAGTCCTGGCATAAAACACCCATATGTTTACTTGAATTCAACCAACTTTAGACCTCTCAACTCAGTGAAGGATTGAGGAGATTTTGATTGATTACAACTGATTATTGTCCCGTCAGCTGTCAGTAAAATGTCAACAATAAAAAAGGTGGATGGCGCAATGCTAATCTCTACCTTTCCTTCAATGATGAATTTTCACCCTTCAAGTGCTTGATAACAGTCTCAGTGTCATCAATAGTTTGTCCATCTCTGTTACTTGTTACATTTCCTTCCTGGAAAGCAGACAGCAGATGAATGGACAAATTAGTATCTTCTTAAGAACAAACCAAAGCAACTTGCAAACAGACAGACATCAGTATATTCTGGTACAATCATAATCACCTCAACAAATTTCAAATCAAGAGGCAATAATGCATTATTCAAGTAAACGAAGCAAACATTCTTATCTCATTGGATGTGCATGCCCTTAATATAATTTCCTGTATACTAAACTAATCTATTATGTGTTTTCTTAGTACTACTTGCTTTGTACTTCACTCCGGCAGCGAAGCCAGTAAAAAATAGAGGGAGGCTCAAAGAATTGGGCTAAATTGAGATAAACATGTTAAACAACTTGTGTTGTATTCTTATCGGTTCGAAGGTTACACGTTCGCTTGTCAAACTTGGTAATCTATGAACAAGTTAACACCAATCAATCAAACAAATCGGCTATTGCCTCTATTCAACCCATTTACATAGTTACAATTGACAAAAAAAATGATAAATCAAACGATAGGCTCACATTGCCTATTTGTTGTTTTGATCAGCCCACTTAGCTGGTCAGGCACTCACTGACTCACGTTGCACTGCCTTCCCTGCCCACTCGCCATCGTCGTGGTGGGTTGCTCATCGCCACATGCCCGCGCTCTCGCTGGCTCCCCAACATCCACTCTCCACGACACACATCAAGCGCTCTTGACTCGGTGCGCTGCCATGTTCTCGTGAAGGAAAGACGTTGAGCTGCGCTCTCTCTCTCTCTTGCTCTATGGTCTTTGTGTGCGTCTAGAGTTCGAGTCTAGTTGTGCAAGCAGCAAACGAAGTCACCGATTGCCAAATTAGGCCTCCAATAAGCAGTGGCCTACCAAACCATATGGTACATGAAGCATCTCATCCACCAAAGCAAAGGTTTTTCTTCCTCTAGCCACGCCTGAGTGTGCGTGCATTCGCTATTGCTATGCCAAAAATTGAGCACCGATGCTAAAGGGTACTTAAGATTGGAGGGGGGCCCAGCCTAACGAAGCCCCCCACTAACTACGCCCCTACTTCACTCTTCTGTTTTGTGTTTTCCTAGGAGCTCATAATTTATTGACATCCCATGGGAGGAATCAACGTTGTCATAATCTCAATCGGAGTATAAAGACTTTATGATCCTAGCTTGAGTGGAATGATCTGATCCTAGGTAGAATCTTAATACCGTAAGGATTCTGGCGAATTTTTTTTGTAGGATCTCAATCATCGATTCTAGTATTTAATAATTAAAAGTTACAGATATGTCATTTTAAATGTAAGCTTCAACTTTTTGTTCATTCATATATAACTATTATTTGTATAAAGAGCCAATGTTATTTCATTTGGACTATATTTTGTAAATAAAAGATTTAAAAGTATAATTTTAAGCACAACAATATAATATCCACACAAAAAAAATACATTATGGCCAACCTAGTTTAACTAGTTATATGTCTGTTGCTACCGAAATCTGGCCAAATTTGGGTGTCAACAATGGACAAATCTAATTAGGTGCCAAATGACTAATTAAATGAATAACATCACTATTGAAAGACGTGGTAGATTGATAAAATGTACTATTTTGTAGAATGAGGTAGGATATTAGATTACACGATTCGATCCTACAATACGATCCTGTTGGAGCACCTCCGATCCAATTCAACATCTTGATCCTGACAACTTTGGGAGGAATGCTACGATGCTACCTTTTTCAAAGGTGCTTTCTACCCTTGGTCCTTAGATACACCAGTACAGTGTGAACATAGTAAGAGGTAATAGAGAAAATTCTTTATATGCCACCAAATAACTTGGTTCTGCGATATGCCATAAAAAAATCAATATTCTTTCTAACCTCTCGGTTCGCGAAATTGGTGCCCTTTAGGCCATCGTCATCAGCACCCCATGAGTTAGTTGTCATTAACTCCAAGTTACTTGTTAGTTTTTCATGATATTGCCTGTAATGCCATTATCTTCATGCACTGTATGGCAACTATGGCCCACATGTAAGACCCACCAGTTATGCAGTCATCACCCCCGTCCCCAAATCCTTCGAAGACCCAATTCCAGATGGCATGACACTAGATGCTCCTCCTAGAGGCGGCAATGTGGTGTTGCACCTTAGACGGCTGTTCAAGCTCAAACAACTCATTACAAGCTCAACAGATGGGTTAGTCGTTGGACGTTGTGGTCAACTTCCTCCCGGTTGCGCTCGACGTGAAGAGCGCCATGGCCGTCACACTACTCTAGAAGCACGCGACACTCGCGGAAGGCAACATGAGGCTCGTTGTGTGCCTAGACCGTGCTCTCGCCCCACTGCTGGGCAGTGGCGATGCAATCAACGCCATGCTATCTATGGCCGTCTTCGATTCCATCCTCCGTGCATGCTTGGACTCTTACAATTCAGCGGCACAAGAAAAACTAGGTTCTCGCCTGAAGGGATCGAGCTTGATCCATAGGAGTGAGTCGTTGCGGCAATTCATCGAGTACTCAGATGTGGTGTAACATCCCAAAATTTTATATGTGAGTTAATAAAATTATATTGATTAATTAGTGTAACTTGGGCCCAATGCGCCATCAGTAGGCTAATTACTTCTAACCTCAACCCTAATTTGGAATCCTATTTATAATGTTGCTCAAGTACTGAGGTACCTAGCTCCGTCACCATTTTTTTTCTGTGCATGCATGCAACAGAGCAGCAGCTGTTGTTGATCGTGTCGTCCAGCCGGCCTGCTCACCCACCTGCACGTGCATGCTGCACTTCTGCTGCAGCCACCGTGCGATGGGGTAGTTGTTGCGACGCCGTTGCCCTGGCTGCTGTCGCACTGTGCCGCCGATGCCTCTGCATGCTGCCATCCCTGCTGTTGTGTGCTGCTGTGTTCTTGCCCTTGCATGGTTACTGCTGCCGCTGCATGCTGCAAGTTTTTCTGCCGCTGCTGCCATTCGTAGACAGTGGGTTTCTAGGGAAATTTGGGTACTTTCCATGAATATTTTGGGAACATGTCAACTAGAGATTTGTGGATAATTTATTATCTTTCCAGGGAGTGTTTAAACACTTAAATTGGTTGGATAGATTAAAAGATATGGGATTTGTAAGCTTGTTGTCCAGTGAACCATCGCGATTGTGTAATGTCGAGGTAATTTATAGATTAAATATAGTAGATGGCCAAATTAGGGTTTTTGATTATTATGAATAATATAAATAATTGTTTAAGATTTCTATATAGTGCAAGAACACTGAATTTGTTTGAGCGGTTTAAATGTTATGGCATCAGAAAGGCTGTTGTCCAGAATATAGCAGTTGCGGGTCGCAACTGTGTTAATCTATTTATTTTGCCTAATAGATGGCCGAATTAAATTGTGTCTATATCTAGGGAAAGCTAGATAATTTCTTGCAGGTTCCAGAAGTGGTATGGTTTGATACTTCTGAAGTTGTATAAAAATATATATGAATTTGACAAATAGGCTGTTCAGAAATGCAATATAACAATCTTCGTGGTTAGAAACAAGGGCTTATATGGATTAACTAGGATTTTTGGCCGACTAGAAAAGTGTGAAAAATTTTATGTAGTTTCCAGATGATATATGGTTTATGTGGTTTGGTGATGCGGCTTGTTGTGTCCCGATCTTTCGATGAGAAGGATATCTATGATTTGTGATATCTACGAGATTCAAAGTTTCTTAACATGCACTATTTATTCTATTTGTTGTTATTCAATCTCTATTTATCCTCGTATCTTTTTTTGAGAAGTTATTGTTAGTGAATTGCTATTAATATTATTGGTAAAGTGGTTTCAATTTAGAGGGAAAAGTGGCAGTGGTGACATCCTAGGCACTTGGTTATGATGGGGTGTTACATGCAGACCCCATAGAGCTCATGAATTCAAGCGAGACTACAAATTCGCCCAGTTTAGGGCATCACATTCACAGAGCTATGTTCCAACATTTTTTTTTGGACAGGGAATGTTCCAACAACGTAAAAAGATTTATTTATCTAACCATCGGTAATTTATTTGTCTCTAGTTCGATTTGATCTTCAAATTTATATTTACAAAGTTGTGTTCATCAATCTCTTGCGTATTAAATAAATCAGATATTGCATTGTCATCTTGAGATGCTATCTGCTATCTTGCCATTGTTCGCAGTTAGCTATTCTGTCAGTAGCTTGATTCAGAATAGTACACACTTGTTTCACAATGGCATTAAAAATAAATCTCACTTCTCGTACCCACCTGCTCACATGGGCACAATGGCCTTTGCATGGTGTTAACAGCAGCTAATTAACGTGGCACTGACAGGGATGGCTTGGAGGGCACCACTTTCGCAAATCGATGGCATAGAAGGAATTAGGGGACTTATTCGATAGCATATCGTGGAATAGAAAGTTATTTGGTGGCATATAAAGAATTTGCTCAAAGTAAAACTATGGACATAAGCAAGACCTCAGACTATCCAAATTTTAAACTATTTTTTCATACATATTTATTGGCTGTAAAAGAAAATATGGCCTTATTATTTTCTTTGTTCTTTTTTTCCCATACTGACCAAATCTGTACAGACTACAAACTGCCGAAGTTTCTTGACATTGTTCATTCGTATCCTCTCCACTATTTCGCCGTCCACGAGTTGAGGATTCTTCTTATGTCTCTTCTTCTCTGTTGAGTCACTTTCTTACGGGCCTCCGCCTCGCTCTTCGTGATCGTCGGTCTATTCGGCCTCCTAAGCGCCTTGGCTTTCTTTGGTCTTTGTTCTTGCCGAGCCGACTTCTTCTAGTAATCTTGTTGTTCATCGGGAATGGCAGCTTGCGATGGCGAGAGGAGATCACGCCCTTGAAGCGCCCGGCACGTGGGATCTTGTGCCCTTCCTCCACGTGTCAGTCCCATTACATGCAAGTGGGTTTATAAGGTTAAGACTCGCTCGATGGTTCTCTTGGCGCTACAAGGCTCGTCTCGTAGCACGTGGTTTTCAAAGCAGGAGCATGGTCGTGATTATGGCGAGACCTTTGCTCGGTGGCTCATATGACCACTGTTAGCACTCTTCTTGCGATGGCGTACATTGCGTCGGTGGTCTATCTCTCGACTTGATGTCAAGAATGCCTTTCTTAATGGTGAGCTACGTGAGGAGGTTTTATCAACCACCACCGGGTATTACATTCTGAGGGCATGGTTTGTCGTCTTTCGTCGCTCTCTTTATGGTCTCAAGCAAGCCCTCGTGCTTGGTTTGAGCGTTTTTTCTTGGTCATGGTCATTGCTTTGGCTTTTACGCTAGTACTCATGATCCTGCGCTCTTTGTTCACACGCCACCTCGTGGCGGACTCTTCTTCTTCTCTATGTTGATGACATGATCATTCTTGGTGATGATACTCAGTATATTGCCTTTGTGAAGGCACGTCTCAATGAGCGATTTCTTATGTACGATCTAGGTCCTTCCGTTACTTTACGGGATTGAAGTCTCTTCTACACCCAAGGGTTTCTTTCTATCCCAAGAGAAGTATATTGGGATCTTCTTGATCGTGCTTCTCTCATTGATCGTATGGCTGCTGAGACTCCTATGGAGCTCAATGTTCACCTTCGACCTCTCGACGGTGAACCTCTTGATGATCCTACTAGCTATTGCTTCCTATTGTGCGACTGACAGGATGGCTTGGAGGCACCACTTTCATAAATCGATGGCATAGAAGGAATTAGGGGACTTATTCGATAGCATATCGTGGAATAGAAAGTTATTTGGTGGCATATAAAGAATTTGCTCAAATCTGTAAAAGAAAATATGGCCTTATTATTTTCTTTGTTCTTTTTTTCCCATACTGACCAAATCTGTACAGACTACAAACTGCATTGCTTCCTATTGTGCCGAATCCGAACAGCAGTAAGACACCTAGATAAACAAAGAAGGCCCAGAACTATAAAAGCATAAGTCTAGGCTTTGTGATATGTTGCATGTATTAATTAAGCAGGTAGATTGTTGTGTAGGTGCAGGACATGGTTTATTTAATGGTCACTTGTGAATGAAAATAGAAGTATACAACCAAGTATAATTGAAACAAAAATAAATAAATTTATTACAAAATGGGGGAGCAGAATTACCTTTGACTTGGATCTGGTTGTCAGACTTTCATTTCTTGTCACTCTACTGGATGGAGGTGAAGGCAAACTAGTATTCTTGTAGTGAAAAGTTCTTTCAGGTGTCTTTAGGATATGAGAGGTTGATCTTGATGGGGTGCCTGTAATCTCAGTATCACTGTCATCACTTGTACATGACAGACCATGCAGTACTGGTTTTGCAGATCTTACAGTCCTTGCGGACTTCGCAGCCGTCTGCTGAGCTATTGTTCTTGAAGAGAATTGCCTGCTCATCTCCAGGGATGGGGTTCTTGTTTTCCAATTCTTATTACTTAATCCAGAATATGATCTTTCGGCACCTTGGGACCTTTGCAAATAATTTGACTTTCCACAACCTTCCACAGATCGATATGATGATAGCCCTGTGTGTGGAGTATCCTCAGGTGAACTCTCTTATCCCGACCAAAAAAACTACATGCTTAACCAAACAAAAGTCACTGTGTCAACTATATAATTTACATATTTAGCCCTGTGTGTCAAACATATTTCCTCAATGGAAGGACAAGCGTTCAATATACCAAACTAAACTAAATTATGCAGTTAATTCCACTTTGGTAGTTCTGTGATGTTCTTGATACAATATAACTCGACACTCAAATGTGGTTCCTGTTTCAGGACAAAGGAAGTGAACGTCACTGTGACTTGATCTTGGTGATGCATATTAATGCCGTTACATAATGCTAAGTTGTTGATACTACGCTTTTAAGGGTTGATAATGATTTTCTACATATTTTGTATTTTATATTATTTTTTCGAGAACAATTTCTATTTTATATTAGGCTATTGTAGCATGCATTGCTAAGTAATCAATATGACATGCATGATAACTTCAGATCAAAACATAATATGAAGTCATTAGTATGTAACACAGAATGTTTGGTCGTTAGCATATGCTGATCAATTGATGTTCCTTTGATATCAACCGAATAGATAGAAAGTCAATCCAGTTTCTAGTTTTATAAGGTATGCTTATCTTCAAAGCTTTGCTTTCCAAACCAATTTGGTCATGTGATTCTGTATTACCTGATGATAAAAAATTGCATTTACCAAACTGAATAGCCCAAATAAACCAAATGGAGACCCCTACATACCTCTACCTCCTGTCCCGGAATTTCTGTTACCATGATTGCCACCATAACCTATTCTATGGCAATTATCTGACCTGAACAAGAAAAATGTATTTCAGGATGATACAATTTCTCCTTCCAATAAACTGGGGAGCCAAATGACCACAAAATCACATTGCCAAATGATAAAAAAAAGAAGACAAACCAGTATTTTTTCTGAATTACAATTAATCGTGATTCAAGTCTTGAGAGACTATTTGTGCGTTCAAAGTCCTGCTTATCATGAGCTGGCTCTACAAAGTTCACTTCAAGTACACCTGCATACAAGAACAATTAATCACCATTCCTAGTGGTTGGAAAAAAACCCTAAAAAGAGAGACATGACATGCATGATTCCTTACCTATAATACCACGGCCTTGACATCCAGGAAGAGTCCATACTCTCCAGAAAGGCTAAAAGAAATAAATATATTTCTCATATGATAAATAAATAAATAAAATCCATAAATAGCACTTTCAGTTCGACAGAAATATTTGCGTAATACAGTCATATGAGCATACTTTGAACAAGAAGCATTCAGTTGAAAGGTATATTTATACCATTGCAAGAGATAGTAGAGTAAGTGCCAGTTTGCTACATACTAAGAAGAAAGACGATAAACAAAAGAAAAATCAGTTTATAATATAGGCATTTAAGGGAACACAATGCTACCTATTTACCTAACATGCATAAATGAATAACGTATGAACTTTGTATTAAATATTACATTTGTAACTAAATATGCACACCAGAGGAGTCATGTTGGAAGCTGGAAACGAAAAAGAAATTATTTCCATTACCAAAACACATATATATGGCAAAAGTTAATGAATACCTTTATTAGGCGATTCTTGTGGTAAAGATTAAATCCTTGAATGTTAATATGATGTTTTGCATCTTTAACAAAACCAATTATAACATTAGCCACCATCTGGCATGCAAAAGATGAGAGGAAAAAAATATTATTAGATCAATGCTGATACATCATTATACAGGAAATCTTGGGTACAAAAGATCATAGTTTTTACATCAGTATCCTTTGGACACTCATTACTCATCACTGGCTTATAAGTAACCTGGTTCTTTAGCATCATATCATCGATAATGTTATGGTGTTCAATCTGTTCTCCCCGTAAGATCATTCGAAAGATGTGTGGGACTCGGAGATATAAAATTGATGCATAACTCTGCACAAAACAAGCAAATTAAGTTTTAACATATATCAGACAGGTCCTCGATTTGAAATATCATCTAGCCACTTTAGTGTTTATAGAATTGTGCCAAGCATTCCAGTGCATGTTGTGTTCCTCCATATGAAGTTTATCTATTGTCTTTTCTATTGCAGTAAATTCTTCATTGCATTTGTGGATTAGCAGCTGGCAGTACGATGGAGCAAATAATCAGTATCCTTTTGTGGAACAGCAGTTCTTATATTAATTATGATATATAGCTATAATAATTGTTCTGTTCCCATTGGATGCAAAAGCAACAGTTGCTTTGGCACAAACAGACAGGTAAATCTCGAACCTACCCTTAGAGAATATCTATACGTAAAAAAATGTTTCGAATTTGGAAACTGCTTTGCCATCTGGATGTTTTTCTGATCTCGATTAGCACCTTTAATTTGAATATCCTGCCATCACAAACATCACTAAAAGTCATAATTAGCCACATTTTCTGTTGATAGCAATAAGATCTTACTAGTTATTAGTTGTCACTTACATTTACATCAGCATCAAAATCAAGCTCCAACTCTCCTTGTTCATCCTCCCACAGATTGTATATAACGATTCGAGTTCCTTGTTCTTTAATTGAGCTAAACTGCAATACCATATGGCTTAAGAACATGAATTAAAAAAATATTATGCACACAATGTAATTGAAGTGTAGAGAAAATTTTCATTGCTAAAATGAGGCAAGAACAGAAAGTAAACACACACAAACAATGACAACTGGTACTACTTTTAGAATACACCCTAAGTCAGAATGCATGGTAAAATTTCCTGATTTTTTTCTTGTAATCTAATAGTAACTTGGTCTTGCCACATGCATGGTATCATTTTAGTTATGAAATGTGAGTGATCTATCGCTAAGTTTGCATAGTTCTGCGGTCTTTCCCTTATTCTACAAAGTAGATGCCGTGACAATATGAAGCTTCAAACAGCTGAAAAATACAGCTGTACCTACAGTCATAAAAAATGGTATAAAATAATAAAAGCTATACCTGTTGAAGAAGTTCTGCTTCAGTGGAATAAGGAGACCATTGTATTATTGTCTCTAAACTTGTATACCAGTCAACCAATGTTGTCCGCACCATCCTTTTCCAAACTTGTCCTTCTTCATAATCAATCTGCAAGTTTTATACAAGCAACATTGCATCAGGGCAAACTCGTGTTCAACTCTCCATTTTAGTTATTCAAAGAAATAAAGAAATACACTAAATAAGGTGTCAGATAAATAATTAATAAGGCCTTGATAAAGCCAAAAACTATAATTTTAGCTCAACAACTTTTTTTTAAAAAAAAAAGAGACATACTACATTTTCCAGTGGATTTATTCTTACAAGAGAAACCCAAACACCTAACTCAAGTATTGTCTAAAGAATCGGTTCATTAAATGGTAACAATTGTCACAAAGAAAGCAAAAATGAAATCGAGCTTACCATTGGAACAATGATTTCATCTTTACCGGTGCTCCTCAGAAAGGTGTAAGATAGCATGCCAATGCTTTGTGTAAGCCTTTTATGCCAGCCAAGGGATGGGGAAAAAGGATTAGCATCTTGTGAAAGAAAAAAATCAAAGCAATCATGTACAGAAACATAACTCGGTCAAAATTCAAATGCAATCGCATAATGCGAAAGAATCTACTATTCACTAACCATTGTCGAAATAGTTTATTAGAATTGCAGTTAGCAGGAAATAACTCACTACGGTTTGTATGTTCTGTTACAGCTATGGTTACACAATTGTATATCCCTTGTCCCTAGATGATGAACAAATATTTTGTGCACCATTATTTCAAAAAAGACATGCTAATTTGTTACAATGAGCATTAAGTGTTAACTGAACACCGAAGTGCTACTATGTCAGACAATAGGGTGGATCCAAATATCTAATCAGACAATAGGGTGGATCCAAGTATCTAACACATAAGGCAGAAAAAAAGAGGACTCTAGAATTACAGAACTATAGCAACCAAACTTAAAAAATATCACAGTTATGAATCTAGTTGCCTTGTTTCTTCTCTTGAATAAATAAATACAATTATAATCTCCACTTAAATAAATAGTTTTACTTCAAATCTACAATTCAAATCTTCATTTAGGCAAAATTGGCTCTTGGACATTCCACTTTGATGGCATTTACTGAAACACACTTTATAATTGTAATTTGGCTCAGAGACACTACAAAATTATAGTCATTTGCCGGAACACAATCTGGCCATTAAAATAGTATTATTTCGAATTTCACGAGAAGGGCAGTAAATAGTCACTTTTGCCCTTGGGAATAAACTAAGCACACATGTCAATGCCCACACACATGCGACACAGATGGGCTCAGTTTATTTCCAAGGAAAAGGAGACTTTTTAACCCCTTCTCTCCCCCCCCCCTAAAATTCGAAATAGTATATTTTAATGGCCAGAGTGTGTTTTGGCAAATGACCACAATTTTGTATTGTCCTTGAGCCAAATCATGATTATGCAGTGTGTTTCAGCAAATGCCATCCTAGTGGAGTGTCGATGAACCAATTTTGCCTTTAAATAAATAGTATTACTTCGACTCTTTAGTATTAATCTCCACTTAAATAAATAATTTTGTTTCAACTCTTCGATCTCAATCTCCATTTAAATAAGTACTTTCACTTCAACATAGAAAGATGAGTTCCTAGATTCAGGGATTATGGATGCATGACATATTAAACAGCACCATGTACCGTTCCAACTTAACACTGGTTAAAAATAATATGCTGGAACTAAATATTACACTAGCAAAACACCAATGATGATTTATCAACTACTTGCAGTGGAAAGTGCTCATGAACTGATACATGGTTTTGATCACCAATTTGGAGTTACCACCGAGCTCACCAGGGAACTGGTGTAGCGACTCAGGTACTGGTGTATTTTGGATAAACTTAGCTTGAACATATATACATACACCCTCTCTTAAAGAAATTATGTGGCATTTTGGACAATGACACGGTCTATAATATGTAAGTTTCAAGTTTGACAATCAATTATCATAGTGCTGTGTTAGCAAAACAAATCAAAAAAATACTATACTGTCAAAGTACTTCTCATGAATCATGACAAATCTAATAGTGATTTTCAAACAATCAATCTAACAATTTTTGTATGTATTAGTTGTCAAATTTAAGAAAGTTTGATAGCACGTATTCTAAAATGTCATATGTTGTTGAACAGAGTGAGTAGTTATAAGGAAAATGATTGCAAAATCCACTGATTACATACAGATTGCAGTATTCAAGATAATAGAAGACAACCTTCTTTCTTCATTACCACGACAACGTGAGAAGACTAATACATCAGCACCAAGTCTCATCGTACTTGTCTTGAAACCATTTCCATCTGCAAAAGAGCAAATTAAGCAAATTGAATCTCTTGTGTCCTGACAAACGGATAAAAAAAATGTGGATTCAGAGCAACGATATTTCATTTGGCTAAATAGCTCCCGTTCCAAACTTACACTGTCCAATGGTATTTTTGACTTTGCTCTTTGCTGAATAACCCAAGGACATGCAATGCCGCATTTTATCTGGGTTCATCCCACCACCATCATCTATGCAAAAAATTAACACAAAAGTAACCTCACATATGAGATACACATTTATAAGCAATATTGATTACATTTCTAATCTTCAATAGGGCACTTCCCTACTATTTCTATCAAAAACAAATGGCCATGATCCTATTTTTTTTAAAAAAATAATATTTTTGTAATGAAAAATTACAGAAATAATATGCCAAAAATAAAAATTGCAATTATACCTACCTGTCGCAGATTGAAATCGCAACAGAGAGTCAATCACAGTTTAAAATCGCGACAGACTCTCTGTCGCTGTTTAAAAAAGAGAAAGACTATGTCAGCAATCCAAACGGCGACAAAAAGTCTATCGCCAGTCTTCCTGTCACCATTTGGTTCGGCGACAGAGACTACATCATCGACCTACGCAGGTTGATATGAATATATCTGATTGCAACCAATAATAACAAATAAGCCATTGCTAATATTTGTATAAAAATCATAACAAGTTTGGAAATGTCCACTAAAATTTTTGTATCAAGCACAGATGTGTAGCACAGAATTGAGTCTCGAACACAACAAAATTATTGGTATTTTATACGGGACAAGCTGAAAAACAGACCAATTACAATATTCAATCTAAAGCAAAATCTGAACAGCATTCGATGACCTGAGATGCAATTTAGTATCATATGAAGGAAAGGTTTGTACTACATGATTAAATCCATTTTGAAAGACTAAAATGCATCAGTACATCCAAAGAACAAAAATAACTAGAGCATAACAAGTAATAGAGCTAGATGAATAGAGCTACTGCAACTGGTGCAATCATTGCATGTTTAAAGTTCGAAAAGAACAGAATGAATGAAATATAGCAGTTAATAATAAATGAGGATTACATGGCGCATACATTTTGGACGGTACAAATGGCGGCACAGAGCAGCCACGAACATGGACAAAAGTATGATACTAGTGCGCCTTTTGGAAATGTAAAAGGGAGGTATGGACTACGCTTTACGGGCGGAGGACATTAATGCTCGAATGGGTAACCATACGACACCCACAAGGAGTGTTGATCGTTAGGATGGCGTGGACGGGGTTGCTGGTCACGATAGCAGTAAGCACAACTCCAGCTGGCATTACCGCATAAGTAGTAAGTGTGGTAGTCGCTGCCGAGGTGGACGACCTCCTTATTGTTCCTCTCCCTGAGTCTCTGACGACGTAGGTCGTCATTCGAGTCTGGAGCTCCAAGTTCTGCCTGCGGAGCTGTTCATTCTCTTTCTTGACCTCCATGAGGTCCTCTTCTATTTCATCGAGGCAATATAGCAATGTATGAATGTAGCATTGGGCATGTATGGGATACGGTGGATCCACCCATTCAGTGAATTTGCAATCTGCGGTCTGCAAACAAGAGTATGTGTCATATAGCGAGACATGAGCCGAATGGTAAGTAAGAGTTGTGGCGGCTACTATAAACAGAGGGCATCGGTAGAAACGACGTCCTCGGTTGGGGTCCAACCCATCAGAAACTTGCATAACGACGTCAAGGTCGTGCTTCGTCGTTACTCAAAGCCTCGTAGTCCTAGCTCTTTGCCTCCATCGCTTGAACCAACGATTCAATATGCTCTCCCTCGTCTGTCACACCTATTGGTATCTGCATATCTGACATTAGAACATCAACTTCCTCGCCTTGCACACCCTCATGACTCGAGCTAACATCCTACCTCATTAAGCATTCTCCGGTTCGGTTGCTCTCCCCAACTTCCTCCAGTTCATCACCAATAACCTCCTCCTGCGTCGCATGGGCGGCATTGGTTTTCTGAAATGCTTGCGCCAACAACACTAATGGACAACCTTTCTCAGTCGCCAATCTTACATACGAGCTCCAGGACTTCGGTCCCTTCAGTTCCACTGACTCTCAGTATGTGCAATCCCGTCTCGACACCCTACTCTGTGCAGCTTGAGGTATGCAATTCACGATCCAACTAGAACATGTTGTACAACCATCTGGTAACCGTGCCCCATGAACGCCCCCCAGCACGTGACAAGCCAGCCACGACACTTGAAAAATGACTAAGTTCCACCCCTTGTGCACTCATGTACGGAACCCCTTCTCCGTAGTGTATTTTAAATTGTACTCGTTCATTCGTACCTGTCAACCATTTCACGAATTTTTTAATATGTGCACAACATAACACCAACATAATTAGGAATGACGACAAAGAGCTGAACTGTTGGCAACAACTCTCTGTCGTTATTTGCATTGGCGACAGTCTTTGTCTCTTTTTAAAACAGAGACAGAGTTTGTCGCGATTTCAAACGGCGATTGATTCTTTGTCGCGATTTCAATCCGCGACAGGTGGGTATAATTGCTATTTTTATTTTTGGCATATTAAATCTGTAATTTTTCATTAAAAAAATATTATTAAAAAAAATTCTTACTTCGGAATTATATATAGCAAACATGCTACAAAATCAACTCTAACATATAACATGCACTGAGATTTAGCATGAGCAGAACAAAAAGGCATTCATTTTTCAATATTGTCACAGGCCAATAATGCTCTTCTAATCCAAAGCGTTTGAGATCAGATTATGTGGCATGTCAAATCACTCTACATAACCATGCAAAGTGAGACAGTTTTTCACACCTTCAACAAGCAGCATTCGAGTTCCATCTTTCTTATTTTCCAGCATGTCAATGTTCACATAGCTAGCTCCATTTCCAATCTTGCAGAGAAACACCGCTGAGTAAGCACACAAGGAATTGACATGGTAAACTAGAACAATGCTCTATTTCAGTCAAGCATACTTCATCAAGAGAGTTGTCCAGCAGCTCGGCGAAAGCTGACACGTTAATAAGAATATACATAAGCAGAACATACCAAGGTTAAAAAATGAATGCGACCCTTGGGCATGCATTTGGAAGATGAGTGAAATGGGGAGTCAGACCGTACCACCCAGGGACCACTTGTGGCTCGTAGCATTCGAGTGTAGAAATCTAGGATGAACGCGAACATGTTCCATTCCTGAATCTGACAATAGGAATCGTAGAACAACTTCAGAGAGCAAAACCAAACAAAGAAAATGAAATAACAGCAGAAAATTCATAAATGCGGGCGTAAAATAGCATAATAAAAAATAAGTTTCCACACCGAGCATTCAAGAAACAGAACACCAAGGTTCCAATCAAAACTTCTCAGACGCAGAATATCCAAGAAAAGCGGATGCCTCCATGTTTCCTACGCTTTACTCTGTATGCAAATTCTTGGCACTGCCTAACTAGCACATGGATTCTGTAACTTGATTCACAAATCTACATACGCGTATGAACAAAAAAAGTAGACTAGCTAGGACATTTTTTTCTCTCCTTTTTCTTAAATAAAGGACCAATCTGTAGTCCAGACGTCCAGTGCTCCTGCATTTTCTAAACCGGCCTGCCATTGTAAAGTTGCAACCATTCTATTTCTACCAATCTGAAGCAATGGTGATGAAGGTAGCACTAGAAGCTTCGTTGATGAACAGTACCAGAATGCTGCGCCGGGTGGCTCCCGAGCAGCTGCCGCTTGCCGTCGTAGTCCCCGGCCTTCCAGAACTGCTTCGTCACGCTCCTCGCCGCCGGCTGGGGCAGCCGCGTCGGCGGAAGAGGATCGAGGAAGCCGGATGGCACAGCGGCAGCTGCCACCGACACCCTAGCCCTCTTCTCCGCCCGGCCGCCCCGGTCCGCGGCCCAACGAGGCCTCTTCCCGCCGCCGGAGTCCGACTCGGTTTCGCTGCTGCTGACGTCGATCACCGCCTCAGCGGCCTCATTGCCTCCGCCCCCACTCCCGCCGCCGTCTCCTCTGGCTCCGGCAGCCCGCGGCGGCGTGGGGTGGTCGGCGGCCTCGTACTCCACCGCGGTGGGGGCCATGCTGCAAATGGGAAATGGGAACAGTAGAGATCGCCGCAATCTTCACCAACCTTTTTACACGCTGTGCACTTGTGTTGTGGGCCCGTGGTGTCACTCAAAGGGTGTGACTTACGTCTTGGTGTTACTACGGAAAAGGGTGGCTTGACGAGACTGGGCGTGCGGTGCCGCGTGTGCACAGAAACGGGCGGACCCACCAACTGAAATGATGACATCGCCCAGGACTTTGGTCCCACCTGGCAAGCGGGGGGTCCACGTGCTGGCCCATGAATGTCCGGTCGTTTCTTTATCTTTAATAAAAATCCGTTGAATAATAAACTAATCAATCACAACACAAAAAATACAAGATTTCAACTCTTTTATATCTTTACTGGCGGTAGATTAATTCTTTTTTACAATAGAATGCTATATTTATACATATAATGTCTCAATGGTAGTTTCAGAATTTGTCTACTAAAGTATAAAACCAAGAGTTCAGATATAACTAATCAAAGAGTCTGATTATATATCAATAAAAACTACTCCCTTAGATTACTCATTTACGATGGAACACTTTATAGTGAGCAAAATATCTTAGTTATTACTAATTTATGGTTATCATCATAGCTTAATTGTTGAGGACATATTTAGATGTTGCCATGTATCATTTCTTCCTTTAATCCCACTTCTTTTCCCTTCCTGTCCCTTCCTTCTCCCCCTCACAAGAAATTTTTCGACTAAAAACATTAAGATAGATAAAAATTTTCCAGTAAAAAACCCTCGGTTTCAAAACTTTTAATTCAACTTTCAATTCAAAAGATTTTGGATTTAAAAACTTTTAAAAATAGTTAAAAATACATTTTTTTATTAAATAACTTAAGAAACTTTTTAAAACAATAACTTTTTTAGTCTGAGGAGAAGAGAGTCGGGGCTAAAAGGGAAATAGAGAGGATGTTTGTTAAGTGTTGCGATGACAGAGCATTTAAGGGGTATTGGAAGCGAGTGAAAATAGGAGAGAGGACGTGTCGCCATATATTGCAATAAGGAGTATTCATCGAAGTAATAGAGCTTAGCCAATCACATATCTTTGATAACTAATCTGATTGATCATGGCCAACCATAGAGTGGGCCAAACAGGCGGCACGAGCCGTTAGCCTCACAGGTTGTACCGTGCCGGCATGCAGTCCGACCGGCCTAAACGAGCCGGGCTGGGCCATTAACGCCAAAAAAATTCAAAAAATGTTAGAAAAATTAGAAAATAGATTTTTTTTTGAAAAAGTACAGAAAAAATCTAAAATAAGACAAATAATTGGTATTAAATAATGAGCTTTATTAATGTTTAGCTGCCTCGTTAAAAACTTTGCCAAGTAAAAACTCAACACGAGAAAACCTTAGCAAAGGAAAAAGAATACAGCCTATAGCTCAGTGATATGGGAAAAAGTGAAGATTACAATTATTCTTCCTGATTGTCTAGATAAAGATTTTCAAACGTCTCCGCCGGCTCAACATTTTCTGTAGTATGTTGAGCTTATTGATTAGCTTGTTCTCAATCTTTCGCAATGAGAAGTATTTTCACCATCTTACTTGTCAGATTTGTTCTTCTCTCCTCGATTATTCTTTCGGATAGACTGCAAACAGACTCCGAAGAAATCGTGGAGACAGGAACTGTTAACATATCCTGTGCTAATATGGAAAGCACCGGATATGTTATCTTGTGCTCGTGCCACCACTGCAAAATGCTGAAGTCCTCATCTTGCTCCTCTCGATAGTTGACAGTGTCGCTGTTGAGATAGGCAGCTAGCTCCCCACCACTTGTGTCCGCACTTGACGTTGTTGTAGTCGAACTCCTCGAGGAAGAGCCACATGCACCCTATATCTTTCCCCACGCAGTTTTCTTCTTACCTGTTGTGGGTGCTGGTGGAGGTCGCTGCATGCGAACTCCAGCAAACTTTTGATCGTACTTAGCATAAACTTGATATAAGTTAGCACGGATATTTGAAAAATAACTAGAATAATCAGTACCCACCGCATCACTTAGAAGTGAGATAACATTAGAAAATCCTTGAACTTTAGCTCTAAGATCTAAAATAAATGCAAATGCATTAACATAAAAATTTCTTGCCAATATTTCAAAAAATTAGTTTTCATAATATAAACAGATTCACGCAAGATATTACCATTTTCGTGGCTCCTTAAATGGGTAGTAATTTCTAAAATATGGTGCACAATTAAAGGAGAGGTTGCGTATTAAACTCCAGATAAAGCAACAGTAGAATAAAAAAAGTTCTAAAAATGACAGCAAGTATTTAGCAACATACCAATGTTGCTTTGTGAGTAGCGGTTGACCATCCCGGCTACGATAGTGCGTGTTAATAAAAATAGAAAATGTGCTTTGATAGTGTATGAGAGACTTAAACATCAAGTAAGTAGAGTTCCATCTAATAGGCATATCCAAACCAAACTTACGCGGACGCACATCCATTGTAACACAATAAGTCTTATATGTTGCTACTCGTTGATTAGAATTATTTAAGAAAAATATTGAAGTGTCAAAAGGTTCAACATATTGATCTAACCTTTTCAAACCAAATTTAACAATAAGATTACTAATATGGCAAGCACAACGTTGATGTAATAAAAATATTCAGCATACGAATTGAAAAGGGGAGTAAGAATGTTCATGACAGAAGTATTTGCTGAAGCATTATCTAATGTTATTGCAAAAATCTTATCACTAAGGCCAAAATCTTCCACAACTTTTATAATACAATCAGCAATATTTTCACCAGTGTGTGCTACATCAATTAATTTGAATCCTATGATTCTCTTTTCGAGTTGCCGATCATTGTTTACATAATGTGCAACTACACTAACGTAATCCTCTTTAGCCCTACCACTCCATATGTCAGATGTCAAAGACACAGAAAAAGTACAGGTACTAAATTGCTCTTTTAGCTTACTACGACAGTTATTATAGTATTTAATCTAATCTCTAGTTGTTGTCTGTCTAGAAACTGAAGAAAACCTAGAATTATGAGCTATTTTAATATAATTTTCAAATGCAGGTGACTCACCAAAGTTCAAAGAAAGATCTTGAGAAGCGATTAAACGACAAAGAGCTTGACGATCTAACTCAGGATTGTACTCCCAGCAACGTACCATACCGTCGGGGTTGTACTACAGCTGCGTCTGTCTCATAGCCACCCCCGCTTTTCTTTTACAGCTCTCAGCATGCCTCTTCAAGTGCCACATTCCACCTGTAGATTTCGCAGTTAATTTATGCTTACAACATTTACAAATAGAATACATGTTCTGAACGCCGTCTGATGTCTCAAAAATCTGCTCAAAATCTTCCCGGACTCCCGATGTACTACGTCTTGATCTTTTCGCTCCGGTGCTTGCCGACGCAGTAGCACTTGTAGAGCCTGAGGATGTTACACCTCCTGCAGCTTCTCCATCTTCATAGGATGCAAGAAACTCCTCGGGTGAAATCCCGAAATCAGAAGATGGGAAGGACGGGAAATCGCTGTGCTCCATAAAAAACTGCAGGAAATAATTACGCTATTAGTACTTTAATATCATTTAAAATACTAACAAAATAAAAAAATCAAAATTATTACCTTGATTTCTTGACAGAAGCCGAAAGCTGGATTTCGAATTTTTGATTTTTGGCAAAACTAATTTGAACTTTGCCAAATTACCACCAAAAGCAAAAGAATTTTCGCAAGAGAATGAATAGGAGAGAATAAAATATTGCTGGTGTGAAAATGAAGGGGGCAGCAACCTATTTATAGGAAAAAATTTGGGATTTTTCGGATTTTTTGAAATTTTTAAGCACCCAACGGCTGGAAAAACGGTTATTTTTTAAACTAAACGGGCCGTATCGTGCCGGCCCGCCGTGTTGGGGTGCCGACCCAAGCACGATACGGCCCATTTGGTCGTCTCTAGCCAGCCACATATGCGATGGACGAGGGGAGAAGAAATTGTTAAGATATTATCATGTAAACCATATATAGTAGGATCCTTATATTTGTTAATAACTGAACCATATCTCCTTGATTATAGGGATTGGTATCAAGGTTGGTTGTAATCCACCTGTACAATGTCTGCGTGTATATATATATATATATATATATATATATATATATATACACACACATATACACATACATATATAGTATAATTACCTAGGGTACCATGGTGCCTGGACACCATGATCTAAAAAGGATATTTTCTCTATGTATTTTCATGCGGATTTTTTTTGAAAGTTTTAAGATGCTGAGTTTAACCAGTTTACTAACTAGTTCAAACAAGTTTGAACTGAAATTCAAACTAGAGTTTCCCTTTTTGATGATAGTTTGGTTATAGGTATGTGCTAATTTTATATATAAATCAGCAAAGTATGTGATCCAAACTTGTTCAAAATCTTTGAATTCGAGTATATTTTTTTTAAAGGCGGTGTGTGTTTCATTTGAATTGTTATTGATGGGTATATACTCTAAAACTGAAATTTTTGAAAAATATACTCAAATATGACTTGAATTCGCTCATTTGAAATCATGGTGCCCAAACGCCATTGTGCTACATACGTATATATATACATACGTGCATACATACGTATAAATGTATAAATATACACACATACATATGTATATATGTATACACATATGTCTAGCTTTCATCCGGATGTTTTGTTTCTTACAAACATCCAGATTTTAGACCTTTAGATTAAAGTATCAAACTATCTATCAAAACACAATCCCACCTCTTTTCACGTTTTACGGATCTCACCGTAGATCCAATACTCCAAAATTTGAATATTTTTTTCTAAGAAAATATCCGAGTGATGTTTACCAAAACCCTTGTTTATATGGTATCAGAGCCTGGCTCTCCCACAAAACATCCAATCATGAGTTTCAGGTCCTCTTCGTCCGGTGCAGTGGCGCCATCCTTCGGCCTCAACAATTTTGTCACTGTGAAGCTTGCAAGGGAGAACTACCACCTGCGGAAGCCACAGCAGATGCCTATCCTTCGAGGCAATCAACTCCTCGGATTCATAGATGGATCTGAGGTGGCACCGCCCATGACCACAAAGGTGACCGAGACTGTCAACAACAAGTCGGTCGAGAAGATCGTTCCTAACCCAGAGTATAATACTTGGCTCCTCAAGGACCAGCAGGTATTAGGCGCTCTCCTGGTGTCACTCGAGCCGAAAGTATTGTCATAGGTCATTGGCCTGACATCGTCGACGGAAGAAGTCTAGGTTGCCCTGGAGCGCATGTTTGCATCGTAGTCCAAGGCCCCGATCATGCAGATCCGAATGCAACTATCCAACACACGCAAGAGTGATCTGAGCGCGGTGGAGTACTTCAATCGCATGAAGTCGCTCGCTGATCAGATGGCATCTACCGGTCACCCGCTGAGCGATGATGAGTTGATCGACTACATCATGTCGGGCCTCGATGCCGAATACAACCCACTGGTCTCATCGACCGCGACTCAGGGTGGCACAATTGGCCTGTCTAAATTCTACGCCTACTTCCTCACATGTGAGACATGCCTGGAGTAGCAAAACCAAGCGCTCCAGATCGATTCAACTATCAACTTCGCCTTGTGAGGCTATCAAGACAGTGGCCAAGGCAGTTTTGGAGGAGGCCACGGTGGTTATGGCGGTGATCAAGGCGGCGGTCGAGGCAAGGGCTGCGCACCTCAACAGAAGGGCCGCGGCGGTGGCGACTACTCTAAGGGCCATAATAAGAAGAACGGGGTGGGCCACACACCACTTGTCAAGTGTGCGGCAAGGTGGGGCATGTTGCATTGAAGTGTCACCATCGCTTCAACCACTCCTAGGATGATCGTGTGGCTGCCTATACCAACACCAACTCTTACAGTGTCGACACCAACTGGTATACTGACATGGGCACCACCAACCACATTACCGGCGAGCTCGAGAAGCTGATGGTTCGTCACAAGTATCACAGCCGCGATCAGGTGCACACGGCCAATGGCGCAAGTACGTTTATTAGTCTCATTGGCCACTCTACAATTAATACCACGGTTCAAGTTCTTTCTTTGAAAAATATTCTCCATGTTCCCAATGACATGAAAAATCTTGTCTCTGTACATCGCTTAGCCTCTAACAACAACATGTTTCTTGAGTATCATCCTAACTATTTTCTTGTTAAGAATCGGGCAACGAGGAGAATTCTTCTTCACAAGGAATGTAGAGGTGGTTTGTATCTGCTTATGTCGAGCCCTGCAGACACATCCACCAAGCATGCCTACTCCGCCGCTACACCTACCCATGAAAGATGGCACAATCGTCTCGACCACCCATCGTCTTTCATAGTTTGTCATGTCCTTCAGTCGGATAATCTTCTATATTCCAATGAGTCAAATAATATGTTGGTCTGTGATGCATGTCAACAGGCCAAAAGTCATCAGTTGCCCTACATTATTTCGCATGAAATCTCTATATTGCCTTTGGAACTTGTTTATGCAGATGTATGGGGTCCTACCATCACATCAGCTGGTGGTTTTAAATATTATGTGTTTCATCGATGATTTTAGCAAGTTCTCTTGGTTATATCCTCCCAAAAGTAAGGCTGATGTGTTCCGTATATTTGCTCAATTTCAATCTTTGGTTGAACGTCAACGTGGTAGGATGATTCTGTGCATACAAACAGGCTGGGGGCGAATATCAAAAATTGCATTCTCTTTTCAATTAGGTCGGTATTGCTCATCGTGTTTCCTATCCACGTACACACCAACAAAATGGTGCAGCCGAGTGTAAGCACCGCCATATTGTCGAGATGGGTCTAGCTCTTCTTGCTCACTCCGGTGTCCCACTAAAATTTTAGGATGAGGCCTTTAGTACCGCTAGCTATCTCATCAATAGGTTGCTGAGCCCTATCACACGAAACACCACACCCCTCACAAAAACTCTTTAACCGTGAACTAAACTATGCCTCCTTGAAGGTCTTTGGGTGTGCTTGTTGTCTGTATCTTCGCGCTTATAATGCTCACAAGCTTTAGTTTCGGTCGTGAAAATGTGTTCTCATTGGGTATAGTACCACTACTACAGAACACTATATCATTGCCGGTTCCAAATTGACATCACTGTCGAATTTTGGAACCGGCAGTGATTGGTCGGCAGTGATGTCGGTATCACTGCCGGTTTGTATGTGAACCGGCAGTGATAGTTCGGTTCGTAAATCACTCGGTAAAATAAAAAAAATTATTTGCAGTCCGGTTCGTAAGTCACACGATTTTCGCGCGAAATACGCACGCGTGCGGTTGCTAGGACTCAAACTCACGATCTGCTGTCTCACGCGAGGCCACCTTACCATCTCACCTATCACTCATTACTCAACTAATATAGGATATATTTTCCTTTTGTTCCTTTGTCTCCGAACATTTTGATGATTATTTGGATATCTAAATGAACTCAAATGGAAAGATTGTCAACTACAAAGTTGTAGATCTGGTCGAGAGCTACAATTTTCATATAAATTTTATCTCCATCCGACTCCGTATGGAAAAGTTATGATTTTTCGAAAAATGATTGGTAGAATTATTACTGCCGGTTGGGAATACGAACCGTCAACCGGCAGTGATACTATTATTTGGATATTTAAACTACCTCAAATGAAAAAATTGTCAACTACAAAGTTGTATATCTCATCGAGAGCTACAATTTTCATATAAAATTTATCTCCATCCGACTCCGTATGAAAAATTTATGAGTTTTTGAAAAACGATTGGTTACGTTGCTAGCATTATTACGCCGGTTGGGAATACGAACCACCATCCGGCAGTGATATCATTATTTGGATATTTAAACTATTTCAAATGAAAAAGTTGTCAACTACAAAGTTGTAGATCTCGTTGAGAGCTACAATTTTCATATAAATTTTATCTCCATCCGACACTGTATGAAAAAGTTATGATTTTTCGAAAAATGGTTGGTAGCATTATTACTGCCGGTTGAGAATACGAACCACTAACCGGCAGTGATACCATTATTTGGATATTTAAACTACTTCAAATGGAGAAGTTGTCAACTACAAAGTTGTAGATCTCGTCGAGAGCTACAATTTTCATATAAATTTTATCTCCATCCGACCCCGTATGAAAAAGTTATGATTTTTCGAAAAAATATCATCACTGTCGGTTTTTCTAAAAACCGACAGTGATAGTATTACTGCCGGTTCGGACAAGAACCGGCAGTAATAAGAGATTTATCACTGTCGGTTCATCAGAAAAAAACCATTACTGTCGGTTTTTCATCCGAATCGGTAGTGATAATATTATTACTGCCGATTTTTGATGAACCGACAGTGATATGACGATAAGGATAACTTATTCTGTAGTAGTGTACACACCATAAAGGTTACAAATGCCTCGACCCTCAGTCCGGATGTGTTTACATCTCACGGGACGTTGTCTTTGATGGAGTCTTTCCCTTTGCAAACTCCTCGCTCAATGCTGGCCTTCGCATTGTGTCCGAACAACTTTTTTTTTGGGTGTTCATCATGGCCTTGTGACTAATAAGCATAACCCTACTACTATTATTGTGCCACCTGGTTTTTTTGTGCAGCCACAAGGATCGACCGCACATCCTGGCGCGTTGGTGCATGGCACTATTGATGTGCCTGGCGCTCTTGTCGACATGCCTTAGGACGTGCTTAGCACAAAGTCGAACCATGATGGGGCTGCTGATCCAGCACTTGAGCCTGACGGCACGGCTGATGATGTAGCTACCTTGCCTCACGGTGCAGCTGCTGGCCTGCCTCCTGGCACAGGCATGGCTCCTACTCCTACCACGCTGCCTGGATGGACGCACACGATGGTCAATTGGCTCCACAACAACATCTGTGTGCCACGGGAGTTCATTGATGGCACGATGCGCTATGCGTGTAATGCCGCGACTAAGCTGGAGTCACTCACTATGGCACTTGATGATCCCCACTGGAAGCATGCCACGGACCAGGAGTTTGCCGCGCTGCAAAAGAATGGCACATGGAGCGTCGTTCCTCCCACTTGTGGTCAAAATATCATTGACTGTAAGTGGGTCTATAAGATCAAATGCAAGGCGGATGGCAGCATTGATCGATACAAGGCTCAGCTGGTGGCTAAAGGTTTTAAATAGCGAAACGGCATTGACTATGAAGACACATTCGGCCCTGTCGTCAAGCCTGCCACCATCAGGCTAATTCTTTCCCTTGCCGTTTCGCGTGGCTCGAACTTGCGGCAATTGGATGTTCAGAATGTGTTTATACACGGTGTTCTGGAAGAGGAAGTTTACATGTCAACCTCCTGGGTACAAGGACCTACAACGTCAGCATTTTGTGTGCAAGCTTCACAAGGCCTTGTATGGTTTGAAATAGGCGCTGAGGGCATGGTATGCTCGGTTGGGTTCCAACCTATAAGAGCTTGGCTTTGTTCCGTCACGGGCCGACACCTCTCTCTTCATCTACAACAATGGTGGAATAGTGCTCTATGTTTTCATCTATGTTGATGATATTATTGTCACCGGCTCCTCCAACTTGTCTGTCCAGACTCTCCTGCAGGACTTGCAAAATGATTTTGCTTTGAAGGATCTTGGTGACTTACATCTCTTTCTTGGGATCGAGGTAAAGTGACTGGACGACGGTATTGTTCTTTCATAGAATATGTAGAAGATCTTCTTCGTCGTGTCGGTATAATGAAGTGCAAATGTGCCACTACTGCCATGTCTACTATAGACAAGCTCTCCATCACTGTTGGGGAACCATTGGGCTCTGATGAGGCGACGAAATACAGAAGCACGGTTGGTGCTCTTCAGTACTTCCTTACACGTCCTGATATTCCTTACTCTGTTAACAAGGTGTGCCAATTTCTACATTTTCCTACCAACGTGCACTGCACGGCAATGAAATGGATACACTATGGTACCTTAATCACACTGCATCGACTGTTATGGTGATTCGCAGATCTGTCTCCACCTTGGTAAGTGCCTTCTCAGACGCTGATTGGGCGGGGTGTCCGGATGACCAGAAGTCTTTATGTTGATTTGTTGTTTTCTTTGGATCTAACTTGATCTCATGGCGTGCTCGCAAGCAAGTGACAGTCTCATGATCTAGCACCAAAGCTAAATATAAAGCTCTTGCTAATGCTTTGGCAGAGATTATCTAGGTACTATCGCTACTTAGTGAGCTTGGCGTTTTTCAGTCTCGGACTACATGCTTATGGTGTGACAATCTTGATTCCACATACTTGTCAGCGAATCTAGTCTTACATGCAAGGAACAAGCACATTGAAGTGGATTTCCATTTTTTTCGAGAGCGTGTTGCGTGCAAAGTTCTTGATATCCGATTTATTCCCTCACAAGATCAAGTTGTATATGGTTTCACGAATCCACTATTGGTATGGCAACAGGAAGACTTCAATCACAATCTCAATCTTCATCAGTTGTGATTGAGGGGGCTGTTAAAATATTATCTTGTAAACTGTATATAGTAGGATCCTTGTATTTGTTAACAACTGAACCATATCTCCTTGATTATAGGGATTGGTATGAGGGTTGGTTGTAATCCACTTGTACAATATATGTGTCTTTTTTGTACTCCTATGAGTATATACTCCACCTCCAATATAACACTTAAATGAACGTGTTATATTTGTTTATCACTTTCGGTATATTTTAATAATAATTCTAAGATACTCCAATGCAACATGATTGAACAAATGTCATCAGAGCCATTTATTTTTGGTATATACGTACCCTTTTTCTATATGTAAAAGCAGTATATACACAAATTATGCTATAAAAGAGTGGACCGTGACGAAATTTTTTGTGGAACTCACTTTGAGGTATCTTATAATCACTATTAGAATATGCCCAAAAAGATGAAGAGGTATAACAACATTATTTAAGTAGTATACTTAAAGTGGAAATACGTTAAAGTGAAAATACGTACTCCTAAGAGTATGAAACTATCTTCCTATATACATACATATATACATAGGAGGCGTGTGACCGTATTAGATGCAAAAATCACTAATCCTAAAACCTATTGTCGCTTGTTTTGTTTATAGAAACTAATGACTGCAAAATTAGAAATTATACACTGAGAAGTGTGAGTTGACAAGTACCTGTAAAGATAAGGGGTCAAAATGACAATAATTCGCGAAAAGTGTAGCATCACACGGCTAAAAAGTTTGAACACTGGCTGCCACGATCGAACAACTACTAGGCGTGAGACATTTTAAGCTGCGGTCCCATGCCTACTGCATACTATCCTTATACGTGCTCCACTGTAGTCGGTGGTCTCGCAGGTCCACATCGCAGCCGAGCCCTAGCGGAGGAGAGAGCTAGGAAAGGTCGTAGCTTCCTGTGTGTGTGTTAGGGGACCTACGAGCTGCGCCTGCGGTGACTTTGGGGAAATACAAGATGGTCTAGGCCTCTAGGGAGGAAGGAACTGCGAAATCCATTGCACCTTGCGCGGGGGCCGGAGACGGAGGCTGCACCGCAAAAGACGACATCTGGTGACCCTTTCCGGACATCAGCGACGACTTAGATCCGGACAGCGACGAGTGGATCCAGCTGGACCCCGCCACTATTGTCCTTCCCTGGAAAGTGGCGACAACGCTGGCTGTGAGGGCAGCGTCCAAGGGGCAAGCATGGGGGACGGAGCCATTGAGGGCGACGTCACGACCAATGATGACAGCGACGAGGCCGAGCTTGAGAATGGCTGTGACCGGGTTCACAAAACCGAAATTCGCGATACAAAAACCGCAAAAATCGCTGGAAAACCGCCTAAAAACCGAAGGGTTAATAAATCAATTTTTTCTGAAAAATTCAAAAAAAAAATATAGAAAAACGCGGTTTTCGCGAAAAACATGGTTTTCGCGAAAACCCGCCAACTAGATGTTCGTCGCAAAAGCGGTTTTTGTGGCGGTTTCGCGAGAAAACCGCGGTTTTTGCGAAAAATCGACGCATAAATTTTTCAAAATTTTTAAATTTTTTTGAATGGACCGGTTTACGAACGGTTTTGATTTGAACCTCGTGATGCGCTCAAAACCGCGGTTTCGGCGGTTTCGTCGGTTTTGTGAACCCTGGCGGTGATCGCTTAAATCGAAGTCCTCATTTTTACATACTTGTATTATTATTTTTTTATAGCAAATACGACTCTTTTACTTCAAAAGTTACAAAAGTAGATCTATCTTCGACCATAGAAGGATCTAGAGATGACACGTGTCACCTTCTATAGTCTAGGAGCGGTAGGAGCTACCGTGCTCCCAGAGCGTGGCAAGTCTCTAGGTCCTTCCGTGGTTAGAGATGGGACTACCTTGACAAGTCTCTAATATTGTTCAACAAGCAATAGTTGAGTACGAAAATCGTGCTCTGCAAAATTTATATGCAAATATTATATAGTATGCAAGGCCATGTCAAAGGAATAGCTACCTTACCAAGTTTTTAAGTTTTGCATAAAGCACGTTTTCATTTATAATATTAAATAGTACACTACAATCAAAAATTTATAAGAGTATTTAATATTTGATAACAAGTAGTAATAGAGTATAAGTAATCATAAATAGACAAATGGCACGCTACCATGAAAATTTAAAATCTCGGTAAAATCCTTTTGGCGGCCAACTGTGTATGAACTCACCATCCACATACTTTTCAGCTAATTTTTCAAAAGCATAAAGCTACTCACTGTGGGATATAACTAAGCGATGTATATGGCGAGGACACGACTATTCAAATATATTTGCACTTTATAGTGGTTGTACAACTTTACCCACACGACATAAATATACCATGCGATACTAAAGTTTTTCGTTTAAGAGTTCCATGATAAAGTTTTTACATTGTCGGTTATAATAATTGCCGCAGTATGATCTACATCTTAAGATGTAGAGCGTCCTCCAATCTTAATAGGTTATAGTTGTGTTGGTAAGCTTTGCTTACCTTGCAAAAACCCCTACGAACATGGGTGTCTTGTACCATGCTCGCACTAATCAAATTTTCACCTATCTCTACAACCTATGGCTAAATTGTTAGAACACGGTAACTTATTATGCTAGTTCCTTACCACGAACATATTGTTGTACGAAAATACTTGGGTCTATTACACAATAGATCAGTCTTTAGTAAACTAGGAGAGAGTGCCACATTTCTCACGTCCACCTACACCATTCCCAACAACCACTCGCCTAAGTTCAAAACATGTTTTTTTTTAATTTTATTTATACTCAAAATATCGTAAGTACTTCATCTGAACCATATCACAAGTATTGATCATTTTGACCATTATCCAAGCTAATTGGTCTAATATCGGTATATGCATGAATAAGCATCTAATGATCATTGTTACTCTACAATTATATGTTTAATTGTTACTCTACAATTATATGTTTAATATTTACGAACAATAGGTATCATTACTAAGGTGACAATAGTGAGGGTATCAACTTGACAAGGTAGTGTGAAAGCAATAATTATATGTATTTACCATCTTAACAATATAGCAAATTTTACCAAAATTGCACGCATGCATAATAGTTTTAAACACAACATATGTAACAGTGAAATATGTGATCAAATATGATTAAAGGAGGTGCTTACCTTGCTTGTTGATAAGGATGCTAATGGGCCGAAGCCCAACACAAATCTAGTCTAAGCCTAATATTCTTTTCATAGATTTGTATCCAGTATAATCCAGAACGAGAGAGGTCCAAGCCTGGTCTGAGCCCAAATGAAAGCCTGGACCTTGATTTGTGCCTTTATCTAGACAAATTGTTTGTTTGATGAGTTAATAGTTCACGGTGCAATATTCAGTAATAAAACTAAGTCTATAATTACATATAATTACATAACTCACTTATAGTAAACAGTGGTTGAAAGTTAGAACTTAAAATATACTGCTGAAGTATGTAAAACAAAAAGAAAGCATTAGTGCTAAATACAACATCAATTGGTTTACTTGACTGGTGGTGAGATATTTAGTAAAAAAACATAAGATCCAAGTCTGGCCCAATCTGACCTAGATCTGGTCCAAATAGCAATGTATCCGAAATGAGTCCAATCCATTTGCAGTTTTAGACCAGCCTAATCCAAAAGCCTGGACCGGTCCAAACCCATTAGCATCCCTACTTGTTAAACTCAGGGTCTTCCTTTGGTTGACCAGGATACCAATTACGTCATCTTAGTTTTGGACCTATCCTATGGTTTCACGATTCACGCTTACGCTCTATAGTTGACATGATATATAAGCAATCAAATCCGAAGTTACTATTCTTTGAGGACAAACAACATATATATACAAGTTTTATATAATGAGTCATGCATTTGAGAATGATACATATAAGAAGGATGTGAAAGCCAACTTCCAACTCCTAGGATAACCACTCAAAAGAACATACACCTTCCATGCAAAGTCATATCCTTCACTAGATGTGGCACTCTACGAGGGATCCACCAATTTGGCATACATGTCTTAGGGTATGTAAAATGATGTGATGTCAGTTGTCTATATGCTTTACCATGTAAGATATTTTATGACATAAAAGAGAGAAGGATGGGAGAGGGTATAACTATCTCTTCGTGAAAAGACGACCATATAGACAATATAAGACACCATTACGTGAGTTATTGTCTATAATAAATACTTTTTCATGCCACAATTAAAAGATTGTAGAATCTTACAGAGACAATCTAAGATGCCATCAATTATAGAAGTTGTCTTTAATTTTATCTTTAGATGATATGGAGGAGTATATGGATAACAATTGTCTCCACTATTGTACATGCTCTTACTACACACTAGTATAGTGCCTGTGCTAACGCTACGACGGCAGTACACCCGCTTATCAATTAAATGAGAAGATAAGTATGAATACAACACTTAATAATAAAAGAGAAATTTAGAATTTTAAATGAATTTAGAAAGAAAAATGGAACTAAATGGAGGTCGAATAAGTAAAGCGGGCTCCCAAAAGATTTTAAATCAAGAAAGAGAAAGAAAAATAATTTTACGATCTTAGATTATTTTTTGACTTCCACGAGAGCACAGCGTGCTCTGCAGGCATGGCGAGTGGCAAGGGGAGGAAGGCGGGGTGGCCGGCGGTCGTGATGGGTCGACAACGGTGTGGCGATATCGACCAAACACTGCGAGGAGGAGTCACGATTGCGGTGAATTTAGCGGGAAAGATGACGGTGATGGCTTGGGTTACCTCAAAATCCGCGATCTTTACAAGAGGAAGCACTTGGGATTTACGCAATGCGATGGGGTGGAGAGAGCTCTTGGCTTTTATAGCACGAAACAAGCATATTTATAGAAACCATAATTTGGGATCAAATTAGATTGGGAGAAATTTTGGCAATAGAGCACAAAATTTAGGAATTAACACTATAGATGGAAAGAGGAGATTTGGTGCGGGATTGATGGAGTTTTGGAGCTTCTTTCTTGCTTTATTGGAGGGGGGAAGAGAAGAAGCTTCTTTGGTCTGGATTGCTGCTAAAAGAAGCTACAGGTGAGTTGCCTTCATTTTTTTTTAAATATAGAAGGATTTTTGAAAAGATAGCACATTAGGTTAAAAAATTCTATAAAAATTCTCAAAAAAACTTTCGATTATTTTGTACTTAATAAAATTATTTTAAAAAAATTAAATTATAAATTTGTTGAGCACGGCTGCCATGTAGGTCGTGACCAAAGAACCTCGCCGCGTTAGCAAAGCCACTAATGGCAACCATGGAGCCATTGCGGACACTGTGTTCTCCGTATGTTGCCCATCTCGGTTTCCTTTTCCCAAAGACGTAATGTATGGTCCTTTCCTTTTCGAGCGTTTGTTTCCTTTTCCTTGATTCGGGACGTTTGTTTCCTTTTCCTTGTTGATCTTTGGAGGTGAGGAAGGTGTTGTAGGCCACGAGGATGATTTGAAAAATATGGAAAAATAAAGCTGCGCTCATGACAAGCTGGATCCGCAAGGAAAAAGATAAAAATTAAATAAGTGCTTTCATGCCACGTTCCGCGAGAAAAAAATTAAAAATTAAGCAAAGACTCACAGACGGTTGGTTCCTTAGATAAAAATGAAAACAAAAATTCGGCGCTCTCAGTGCTATTTGAAATTAAACTCTATGGGGCTAGATCAGTAAAAAGTCTCGAGAAGAGTCATATTTGGAAAAAATACGATCACAATGCGGGACAATAAAAATTCAAGCCTTATTTCCTTGCATGTGGATCCTATTCCTTGTTTGATTCACCTCCTTCCAAATATATAGTACGTACAATTTTGGCGATAAAAATTCAAATCTGGTTTCCTTGCATGCGGATCCTCCTTATTTATTTCCTTGTTTGATTCGCTCTCCTTCCAAATATGTAGGTGGGGAGGTGCATTTGTAGCCACGAGGATGATTAGACACACTAAATAATGACCATCGGATGTGGGTGAGTAAAGCGAGGAAAGATCGAGGCGTTCATTTTGATGAATGCAAGTTTCTGGGGACGTTTTGCTGGGTGCACGAACATTGGGTCATCTCTAATGAGGTGCATTATTTAGGGTGGACGTAGGAAAATTTGCTTAGGTGTATTATAAAGGGGTATAGAATATCCACCAACATTGATGACTATGAACAATCTCAAGGACTTAGTTATACCCATAATAATTCATTTGACTGGTTCATAAGTAATCTGATCACATGTGTAACATTCTTCATTCACATACCCATATCTTGATCTGAATTCTATACTATAATCTATTATGGTATGATTAAAGTAGATAATCTGACAAGTCTCTTTGATTTAGAAGAGGTTAGCGTAGCTTGCTCAAGGTAATTTCATCATAATCTAATATATATATATATATATATACCTGAAAGGCCCATGTCCGCATCCTTTAAGCCTTGCCATGTCAGAATCATGGATTATAGGATCACTGGATTGATTAGTTCCCACATTGACCGGACTCACAATATTCCACCTATACAATCCAACAAGTAACTTTACAAAACTCACTAAATTAATTACATATGGCTGTGATCAATTTCAACAATCATAATTTACTAGACTACTCATGCTAGTGCATCCAACCTTAGTTGTACCAATCCCACATTAGCAATCCATAATCATACGTATTAAAATCCCACTGACCTAAGTATATGTTACCGTGTAATACCTAAATGAAACTTTCAAGTTGATTATATACTCACCATTTAATAGCACACTGATCACTCATACATGTGCTCACTCTATTAGATTAATCATACATGTGAACCATCAATTTAGTCATATATATATACACCATAACTGACCCATAATCATATATTTTTTAGTCCAAATTGAGAGTGTAGACCTCCAATGGTGCACGTCTAATATTTTGGTACCTACGATTCATCCACCAGTTTATATGGCGCTCCAATCCAATTGTATATAGTCAATTAATCAATCATCGAGTCCTCACATATTTAGCACATATGACCCATCTAACTATTATTTAAGATATCCAATCCAATTGCATATGCGTTGCTCAACAACCATTGATTGAATATGCGGGTACCATTTCTACAAAATTAACCTTGTATGCTAAGCACTAATTTAGTTATATGCATATTAGTAGAATCAATTCACTATAATTAAGTACAACCTAAATTAATAGGAAAATTCCACCGATGCAACATGAACATATAGGCCGGCCACCAATTTATGTCTAGTAAATCCATATATCGACAATCTTACAACCAATAAATCGACTTGAAAGGAAAATCCCATAAATTTAACATATAAAAAGTACTAACCAATCTATGTGTGATTCCAATAATACTAGCCTAAGACCAAGTAATCTACTAAATTAAATAATCCAACATCCACCAACTAACAAAACATATTTCACTCTATCGATCAAATTATTCATGTGAAGTAACAAAACACTACATGCTCATATCACCGAGCAGTTAAAGCCTAATGGATAGTTGTGTCAGTTGCAAGACCTCAAACAATTTTTCACTACATGCATGTATGAATATGCAATGGTCAAGGATTGAATACAACATTACAACCAAAAATCGTGTATATGAAAATGCAGATGACTACGAAATTTTTACCATATCGCCAAGAACGAATAAATCCGCCGTAGACAATTCTTTGACCACATGTGAAGGAAATCAGTTTCATCGCGGGAAGTTCAGCTCCTCCCCCTCTCTCTTTTCTTTTTTTATTTTTTCCTTTTCATTTCTCTTCTTTCCTTTCCTTTTTCTCCCTTTTTTTTCATCTTATTTCTTTCCTTTTTCTTCTCATCTCTACCACAGGCCTCTTCTTCTCTTTTCTTTCTTTTCTTGTTCCATTCTTTCCTTTTTCCTTTTCTTTCCTTCTTTCTTTCTTTATTCTCTTTCCTTTTTCTTTAATTTCATTATTTCCCCTATTTCCTTCTTTTCTTCCTCCCGGACACCCCCTTCCCCTTCTATATTCTCCTCTCTTTTTTTCTCTTCTTTCATCTTTCCGTCTTTCTTTTTCTTCTTTTTCCTTTTTCCTTTTTCGTTCTTTTTCTTTCCTTCTTTTTTTTACTCCTTCCATTCTCTAAACACCCCCCTTCTCTTCCTTCCGTACATTGTCGCCTCTATCTCCTTATTTGGTTTTGTTGAGATCCTTTAGAGAACCACTTTGGTTTTTTAAGGAAATCTACAAAACTGAATTTATTACTTGTTACGTGATGGGTCAGGCCTGTGTGCCACTTTGCCGAGTTTAGTCGGTTGTATGAGTCGAGTCTGAACCTGATAAGTTGTGTGCGTGCGCTTTAGTTGGTGAAGACCGAAATCAAGTAGGGGATCGATCTCTCTTAGAGGTGGGCGTCGTGTCGTACCGGGCCGACCCCGCACGGACCCATCGTTCTTCGTGCCTGAACCGTGCCGGGTCGCGATGGCCTATCGTGCTTGTCGTGCCGGCCCGGCTTGCTTTCAGTGAGCCTAGGCACGGCCCATTTACGCTTCGTGCCGTGCCAGCCCAGACCTGGCCTATTTGCACTATTGCGATGAGAGGAAATGAGTGAGAGATATACATGGCTAAGGCAATGAACACAAATATTAGGGAAGAAGAAACTAAATATTGTTAATTCTTGAATCTCTCTCGCATGTTTCTCTCAATCTCTCAGTTATGTCCCCTCTTTCGCCCATATATCTCAATCTCTCTTAGTTCTCTCTCTCGCCCATCTCTCTCAATCTCTCTCAGCTCTCTCCCCTCTCCCACCCGTCGATCTCAATCTTTCTCAGCTCTCTCGCCCATCTATCAGCTCTCTCCCCTCTCTCGCTCGTATTTCTCAATCTCTCTCAGCTCGATCTCAGCCCTCTCCCCTCTCCCGCCTGTCAATCTCAATTTTTCTCAGCTCTCTCTCGCCCCATCTATCTCAATCTCTCTCAACTCTCTCTTGCCAATCTCTCTCAATAACGCCCATTGCTTCCTCTCTAACCTCTCCCCCTCTCTCTCCCATCTCTCTCAATCTCTCTTATCTGTCTCTCCCACTCTCTCTTGCCTGTTGCCCCTCTCTCTCTCTTGCCCATCTCTCAATCTTTCAGTAGCTCTCTCGCCTGATTGGTAGTGAGGATCAACGACCGATTGGAATTAATGCAGATACGAAATTCATCTCCTCCTTCACAACTTATTTATTGCTAAAGTAGTACTTCATTCGTTCACAAATATATAGCTTATAGTTTGAATAGTCTAATTTATAAGTATCAGACTTGCATATAGAGATTGAGAGATGGCCTGTAGGAAATAAGGCTTTTCTTATTGTACCCCTATCTATTCTCTTTTAACCATATGTATTTATTCATTACCACTCAAACAAATTATTACGCACTCCGTTTAGAAATATAAAACGTATTTTGATTTTACAGACAGATTAAGGTTACGATAAACAGAAGAGGGAGTATTTTTCACCTTCCAATACAATTAAATGTGGTATCTAAATCATTCTCTGTTATATCTTTCTCAGTATGTGTTTAAAGTCAAAGTCGACTCATATTTCTGAAAACGGAGGGAGTAAAACTTTTCAATGGGGCAATTGATCAACCGAATGGTAAATGGCATACGACCGAGCCACCCTAGGGAGAGGCACTTAACCGAATTTAATCCCAACTTCCATTCCCTTCACGTCGGCACTGAAGGGTTGTGTGGCGTGCGCTCGCTTGGGGTTGCGGCGGGGCGTGAGAGCAAGGCGCGATCTTTGCATGGCGCGAGGCCGCAGGAATCTTTGTCTTGCAGCGGAGCGTGGTGCAACGTTCGGGTAGCGCAAAAACTTGCTTCTGCGCTCTCTAGGTGCGATAGGTGTGGGCTAGAAAGCTATTTTTACAAATTATTTGTGTGGGGTTAGTTTTGGAAAAAAAACAAAAAGACAGTAAATGCTTCAAAAAAAGTGCAATGCTAGTCAACCGCGGATATGTAAGGGTGCGTTTGGTTGCCGAATGAGGTTGGATGAGATATGGCCATCCAACCTGGATGGGATGAAACCATCCAGGTAGTTGTTTGGTTGGGTGGAAGGGATGAGCCAATGTTTTGTTTGGTTGGTTGGATGAATGTGGATAGGATGAGCTAATTTTTTGTTTGGTTGCATTGATGAGGATGGATGAGCTAGTTGTAATAAAGGTTTCGAATTTTGGTTTGAAATTTTTCGATGAAATTTGACTTAAATTTGAATTTTTGGAGAAATTTTGACCAAATTTGAATTTTTGGACAAGATTTGAACTTCTGGTTAAAATTTGACTGAAATTTGAATTTCTGGACAAAATTTGAATTTTTGAACAAATTTGAATTTTTGACAATTTGAATTTTCGGTCAAAATTTGACCGAAATTTGAATTTTCGAACAAAATCTGACTAAAATTTGAATTTGACTAAGTACACTTTGACGAAATTTGAATTTAACCGAGTATACCTCTTCGTACAACAAACTGGATGAACTCATACGGCCTTTTTTCTGGGATGACTCTGTCCAGCATCTTGAAGAAATATTCTAAAAAACTGAACAACCATATCCACCCCATCCACCCAACCAAACAATTGGATGGCTCTAAATCCAGGGACCGTCATATCCCATCCAACCAAACACCACCTAAGTAACTTCAAGGTTGAACATGCCGAGGCATCCTATGCATTAGGTTAGGTGGGTGTAAATAAATTGTAAATTCACTCCCTGATCGCTCACTTCAAACTTCAAAAGCAAGCACGCAGAAGCACAGAGACATGCACAGATATTCCAATGCCTCGTTATTGCCACCCACTCCACTCAAACAAACAGTATTTGGTTTTGGGGCTCACTGGACTGCACTGTATTGGGAATTGGGATTCAATCGAGGCTTCTGTCAAGAGAAGCAACCAAAAGAAATCAGCTTCGCACTTTGGGCTTCTGATTGCCTCGTGCTATGCTGCCGTCTCCTCCCACCCAGCGGCCGCGAGCCATGGAGCTGCAAGAGATCACCGCGGACGCGCACAGCTTCTCGGCCATGGCACGAGTCGTCGGCCCATTCAGTTCCCACCTCCCAACGACCACTACACCACCTCCTCCTCTGTCGGCGCTAGCTTTTCTCGAGTTTCCTCGCTAAATGCGATGCTCCTCTTTGCTTCTAGGAGTCCAGGACCCCAAGGCCGTCAAGATGCACCGCCACGCCTTCTACCTCCACCAGTTCGTCTCGCCCTCGACGCACGGGCTCTGCTCCTCGCCGTGGCCCCTAGGATCCTCGCACGCTTCCATGCTGTATTGAAGCTCACACTTGAGTGCGACCACCGCACCGAGAGCGTTGGTGATCCTAAGCTCGCGCTCGTCGCTCGACCGCCTCAACCCTGGTCTCTGTCGCCTCAAGCTCCGCTCCCTCCCTCCCCAAGGCGTCGTCGGCCAAGGCGCACGGTCCGACGACTCCGATCGGCGCAGCTGCCATGAACGGGGATACGCAGTCAGGTATGCCCCACCACGTCGTCTCCCTTCCCTCCGCACTGCCCCTCCTCCAGCCTCGCCGCATGCTCGTCTCCTCCGGTGACCTCACCTGGTTGGCCTCCTCACGGCAGCGCCCCCACCGAGCCGACCTCCTCGTAGTGCCTCCCCACGGGTCACTCTCCTGCCACGTGCCATGCCCCCGATCGCGTGCCGACGTGCCGCTGAACACTGTGCGGGCCGTGCCGGCCTGAGCACAGCCTAGCTCGGCGTGCCGTGCACGGTACGGTCCGAACAACCATGCCGTGCCGTCCGGCACGTTCGCAACAGTGCTGAGCCGGGCTGTGGGGGTTGGGCGTGCTTCGGACTGGTCTGAAATGGTCTAGCCCACCTCTAATCTCTCTAGCAGAGGTGGAGGCAGCACCCGGGCAGGGCGGGCGACTGCCCGGGCTCGCCGACGATGAACAGTGCAACGTCCGGCCGGCCATAGCTCCATATTTGCCTGGCCGGTTGTGGTCAGCATTTCGAGTGGGCCGTCACACTGGATTTGCAAAACAACGGTCCAAATTAGCAAAGCTCACAATCCAAATCATTGTTGTTCTGAGAATCTGAGATCCCTGCCCTAAATCCCCAAATCTCCCAAATTTTCTGCCTCCTCCTTCGGTCTCTCGATCTCCTCGATCCGGCGACCCCCAATCCCCCAAATCCGGAAATCCCCAGCCCCAATCAGACCAATTCGTACCTGGAGCCGGTGTAGCAGGTCAGTAGGCGGCATCGGAGGCGGTGGAGGCGTCGGGGCGACCAGGCGTGAGGCGGCACCGGGCGGACCGGCGGAGCAGGTGGCGCGGGGCTCGGTCGCGTAGAGAAGAGGCATGGAGAAGGGCACGGTCGGGTGGAGAAGGGGCACGACGGCGCGGAGAAGGGGCACGTCGGCACGGAGAAGTCAGCACGCCAGCGCATAGCTCCGCGGAGAAGGGCACGGTCGGGCGGAGAAGGCGCGCACCGGCGAGGAGAAGGCAGCGCGCGGTCGTAGTGGGCGGTGGGAACTGAGAAGGGGCTTGGACCGCTCGCCGCTGGCGCTCGCTCGGTATGGTCTGGGTCTCTGGGAAGGCACTGGAGAAGACGAGAAGTGGAGAATGCCGAGTGCGAGTGGCGAGTTGCCGGCTGGAGTGGAGTCTAGTTAAGAGTCTTGACTGTTATTGTTAAGGATTTGAGATTCCGTGTCTCAGGTGAGCTAATGAAGTACAGAGCTGACTAGTTGAGGTATAAAACAACGAAGTTAACTGCTATTTTAATTTTTGAAGTAGAATAATTATACTATCATCTTTTATACAAATGGTTTTGAAATAGAATGTTTTAGTGTATTATCTATTATCTATTATGCTTTCACATGTATTGCAAAAAAAAGATATAAATATTGTTCATATGCTATGGAATTAATTCATGATGTCAAAGCTCGGTTGGCCATCATGAGAGACAGTGGTTGTGAGGAATTCTTTGATGTGGTCCAACAATTTTGTGTTGCTAAAGCTATTCCAGTGCTAAATATGCATGATGAAATACCAGTTAGAGGTCGTTCAAGACGTGAAGGGTACACTATCACTAACCTTCATCATTACCGTGCTGAACTTTTCTATGTGGTTATTGACCAAATATATGCCGATATGAATCATCGGTTTGGAGAAGCAACTACAGAGATACTAGTATGCTTCTCATGTCTTGATCCAAAAAACTCTTTCTCCAAGTTTGACATTGAGAAGCTTGCTCGACTTGTTGAAATTTATAATTCAGATTTCTTTGACGGTGATCGTGCAATAATAAGAGACCAACTTGAAACTTATATTCTTCATGTGAGAAGGCATGGTGCCTTTGCTACTTGTAAAGATCTTGCAAGTTTGGCTACAAAGATGGTTGAAACTGGAAAATATATGGTTTTTCCATTGGTTTACAAACTCATTGAATTAGCATTGTTATTGCCGGTGTCAACAGCATCTGTCGAAAGAGCCTTTTCAGCAATGAAAATTATCAAGTCTAAATTGCGCAGCAAAATTAATGACGATTGGTTCAATAACTTGATGGTTTGCTATATCGAGCGGGACATTTAAATCACTTGATGATGTTACTGTTATGCGACGGTTCCAAAGCATGAAGACTCGGAAAATGAATTTGCCTCGTACTAGATGTGATTATCACATTAGTGGTACGTGCTGTACTAATTCAATACTTCAATATGAATATGTTTTTTTAGTTACTTAATGCACTAATCAATATTTTTTATCTTGCAGATCAATATTTTTTATCTTGCAGAGTCTGTTTTAGTGTGTGATTGGATCTTTGTTAATGAATCATCGAAACGTTCATAGTATCGAAATGAGGTACTTGTCACATCTTTTTTTGTTTTTATTCATGAATGTTCACATGTGTATTGAATGATGCTTTTAATAAGAAAACTTATTGTAGTTCTTAATTTTGCTTGTGTGATATATATATACTTGTTTGCTTTATAGCCGTATTCACATTTGCCCAGGCTCCTAAAATTTTCTGGCTTCGCCACGCTCTCTAGTCCAGTCAGCCCTTAAAGGCTTATATATATATTTTCCTGTAAGTGACTTGTACCCTTAGACCATGAATACCAATATATTATTGGAATGACTTGTGTTCTGATGTCCGTTTTTTCGAACGTTTACAATATTTTCCTTCGATAATAGTGGAAATGTTCGCGCAAAATAAAATGTTGCAGACGTTGAAAAAAAAATGTTACAAGCATAAAAAAATATTGCACAACGCGTTCGAGGAAATGAACAATAATCGAACGTCCGATTACTAGTATCACTCATATATTATTCTCATATAGTTGTACGCTTATTCTTCTCCTACGTAAGACACACGGTTGTAACCAGATAGAAGAACCGAGCGTTCTCTACCCCGTTATTCTTGTGTGTGTTTTGCAGGAGCAACAACACGTCTTCTTTGTGTGGTCGATCAGATAAGGATTGAAGCGTGTGGTTGGACAAATTTAAGTGCCCCACGTTGTTATAATCGAGACAGTGGTTGGCACCATTATTATTCGTCGAGTTGCACAAATCTAAGTTATCACAATCCAAAAGGTGATTCCTAATCACTAATGTTATTAGCCATATAAAGAGAATGTATAAAAATAATAAATTACATATCTTTTGACAAAACTATAAAAATACACGTTTATATAACTACACATATTTTGTCCATCGGCAGGTTGTGTCACCAACTACACAGTTGGTGGGCCTAGGGATGAAAACGGGTCAGATATCTCCCGTCTGATTTGGAACTGGATCTGATCGAGACCAGATTTTACTATCCGGTCGGATCCAGGACCGGATTCAGATACTTGAATTCGGATTCGGGATCGGATCCGGAGCATCCAATATCCGGTAAATACGGGACGGGATCCGGATATTCGGATTTCTCCTATTTGGATTTCTGGATTATCCTATTCGGATATCGGATCCGATATTTGGATCGGATATTCGGATATTTTCTATTCGAATATCAGTAAAGCCCATCCCATTTTCATCATATTTTTTTCATATCGACCCATTTATATTAACAATTAGTTGGTTCTATTGATCCTTAAGTAGCATATTCTTTCTACGATGTCTATTGAGTTTGATTGACATATAATTTGTTACTATAGTCATGTGCTCGTATGGTTTTAATTCAATATATATTACTTTATATATGCGTGCATTATCCGTATATCTTTATCCGTTTTCGACCCGAATCCGTCACATATCCGTCCCGTATCCGTCTCCCGAATAACCCTAATCCGGCTCCGAATCCGGGGGAAAAAATATGGGTTAAAATACAAAAAAAAGCAATACCCGCCCGTATTCGACCCATTTTCACTCTTAGGTGGGCCCACCTATCAAACTCTATGGCACCTAACGGGAATTGAAGGATGCTGGGTTTATTGGAACGGAAATGATAATTTGCGGACGTCCGCACCGTAATTTTCGTGTGGACCACTCTAACGTGCATCACGTAGAACGGGAGGGCTCCTTGATGCTTGACACATGCAGCGCCCTTGAGCCTCGGGATGACCCACCGAACCTGTTGGAATTATCTAGGCTAGGCCCATTAGTTCACAAATAATTCTTAGAAAATTTCAAAGATCCATTAGGTGGAAGAGAAATGAAAAGAAAATATACCATATTGTTAGTGGAGGTGAATGAAGACCAATTTATAAGGGGAAGTTCACTCCACTATGCTAGAGCATGAGAAGAAGAGAACACATGAGCTTGCTCGCCTTGCCATGCGGCACGCATATGAAATCCAGTCCGACGGCGTAGTTTTTTTTTTGCAGTTTTTGCAACGTGAGACTAAGTGGTCAACACGGTTACGTTAACGCGGTTTTAACTGCGTGTACGAATCCGTAACTGACTCATATTGCGTTGCATTCTTCTTCTCCGTCCCTTAACGTGGGACTAAGTGGTCAACACGGTTACGTTAACGTGGTTTTAACTGCGTGTACGAATCCGTAACTGACTCATACTGCGTTGCATTCTTCTTCTCCGTCCCTTCGCCGGCGTGCACCGACTGTTAGGAGTGCAGGGCTCTGAAATATCCGTCCTTGAGATCCTGTATCGGGAAAGGACGAATCACGGATTTAGGAAGCGTCTTCACGCGACTGCTCGCTATTTTTTTTCACCAACGAGACGCGACTGCTCGCTGTTTTCTTCACCGACAATCGCCTTCGAATACATCACCTGCTGATCTTCATCAATGTCTATTACCATTACCAGTTCGGTCACGTCTTCGTGTCATCTCGATAACGCACGCGAACCGCATCTATATTATGTTTATCTAATAATATGGATGAGATAGACATTGCAATTGGTATATTGCTTGTGTCTAGTTTAGTTTTTCTCTGTTCTATCTTCAATTATCATCATAGTTTATTTTCGAAATAAATTCATCATTAATATGCCTAATTTTCCAATAGAACCTTACCCCTTAGTCTCTATCGCTCGCTCACTCTGTCTCCTCTCTCAGGCTCTCTCTTGGTTGCTCTCTGCTAGGACCATGCCACCGTTCACCGCGCCGCAATCGGTGACCACACACCGCCAAGAGCCCTGTGTCCACGCCATCGGGAGCCTCCACCACCTGTCACATCGGAGGGGGAGGGGGAGGGGGAGGTAAAACCTAACTTGAATTTTCTTCAAATCGAGTATAATTTTCTTCGAAACCAACTTGAAAATGTTCCAAAACAAGTTGATTTTTTTGTGAATAGAGCTGATTTATCGATTAGAAAGTTTGACTTGAAATTTCCTGATTTGAATTTTTCCGGTTTGAAAGTTTCTGACTTGAAATTTCCTAATTTGAATTTTTACGATTTGAAATATCCCTATTTGAAAATTTTCATTTTGAATTTGTTTAGTAGAAGTTTGATATGTTGTGTTTGAGGGAAAGGAAGTGTGTGGTGAGAAGGGAGAAGGTGAGGACCACGGGAGTGAACTGGAGTCGTGGGAGAGACAAGCCGGGGGTGAGCCACGTGTCATGGTGTGGAAGGCAGGGGCATGTCCATGGGTTTCCTCACGATGAGGTCGACCTCAGATTAGAACTATAGCCTTATTGGAATGTTATATGCCAAAAACACTAGTAGGTAGGTGAAATTTAATTTGAAATATAGGCTGGCTAATCCATTAAAAAAGGTGTCCAGTATCAGTGAGGAGTGGGGCTAATATCCTTTCGTTCGCTCAAACATTGCGGCTAGACTGCGTTTTCTTATTGGCCTAAAAGTAACACCCCCCAACCTGTTTGGAATGAAAAAAAAATGAATTAACATATGATGAGAAAAATAAGGCCCCCCTTTGAAACACAAATACTTTCCCTGTTGAATTCCGTGAATGTTTGCAAAAGATTTTGTGGAGCCCTTCTAACACTCCAAGCACCTTTATACGAAAAATTCAGATAGAACCCCAATCCTACAAAAATCATTTATTCTGACAATTCAATTCTTTTTCTTTTGAAACCGACAACCCAAATTCTTGTTAATTTATAGATGATACTACTAGGCAGGTACACGTTTTTCTTGTCATAAACTTGCACACATCCTTTACAATGTCTGAGCTTTCTTTGCACCAGACATGCACCACTATAGTTTTCTATGGCAATGAGCAACATCCGACGAGGGGAGAGGCGCAGCAAAACTGGCAGCAGTGACCGGCGGGAGAGGCAGACAACGACCACGGACGAACAAAGGCTACTGGCGACATTAAACATCAGCAAATGGTGACGTACAAGAAAGCCGGTAAATGATATCAATTAGCTGTTAACGTTCCTCTGCTACAATCCCCTCCCAGATCGCTCGAATGACTGGCATAACAGGTTAAACAAATCCAGAAGTTCTCAACCAGTCTGTAATGCCACAGATATGAGATATGACACTTCCTAAGCTTGCTACGACTTGGGAAAGGAACAAAATTTCGAGTTGCAAAAAAAAAAAAAATTGTTTAATTAAATTTAGGGCATCATTTGGTACAATATGGTTTATGCCCTTGTCATTTTCTCTGCTTTTGAACCTTGGAATCCATGGTGTGCATATTCACAAGAATCATATCCAACTCAGAAGTCGTATAGCCAAGATTTGTGTGTTCAGTTCATTTTGGGCTTTGGCCTCCTTGGTCGTAGAAGAAACCAGAGCAGCACAAAAACAGCAAGAAAAGCAGGGATCGTTGTCAAGTCTAGCTGCACGTCGAGTTTTCTTTCACGGGTGCATTGAACAGGGTGCAGACTTGAAATGGTAGAGTTCACAGCATTAGCGAATCTGGAAAAGAAAAAAAGCAAATACTAGAAGAATTCAGAAATCAGAACACCAAACAGATTACTTCGCTTTTTCGCCAATAAATCCGAAAATCAGGCTTATGTTTAGTCGACAACATAACTCCATCCATAATATATGAGTATGGAAAATGGTTCCGTACTCATGGGAATATACCACTTAAATGATGTTGTTATACATCTTTATCCTTTTGAGCATACTCTAATAATGATTAGAAGATACCCTAAACTAAGTTCCATAAAAAATTTCATCGAGGTACAATTTTTATAGAATAATTTGTGTATATACTCTTTTTATATATGGAAAGGGTATATAGCAAAAATAAACGGCTTTAATGAAATGTTTTCAACCAAATCACATTGGAGTATCTTAGAACTTTATTAAAGTATATTAAAAGTGATAAAGGAGTATAACACATTCGTTTAAGTGGTATATTGGAGGTGAGAGTTACCACTTCAACGAACGCATTATACTCCTTTATCACTTTCGATATACTTCAATATTCATTCTAAGATACTCCAATGTCGCATGGTCGAAAAAAATTTCATCAAAGCTCTTTATTTTTTGCTATATACCATTTTTCATATCTAAAAGGCGTATATATATAAATTATGCTATAAAAAGTGAACTTCGATGAAATTTTTTATGGAACTCATTTTGAAGTATCTTATAATCATTATTAGAGTATGCTCAAAAGGATAAAGAGGTATAAATTTTTTGTTTACCCGGTATATGAGAAGTGGGAGTACGTACTCCCAAGAGTATGGAACCATGGGGCACCATGATTTCAAATGTGTGAATTCGATCATGGTGCCCAGGCTCAGGCTCCACGGTGCCCCAAGTAATTATACTATATACATATACATATACATATACATATACATATACATATACATATACATATACATATACATATACATATACATATACATATACATATACATATACATATACATACACATACATATACACATATATACAAGTAAAGTACATAAAGAATACTATACTAGTTGAAATATGTAAGCCAATAATTGAAATATTTCTTTAATAGTAAGCATATTTTTAAAAAATGTGATTTAAGTTCTCAACAGGCCATATATATCTACTTCACAATATAAAACAAAAAAGATAAATAATAAGATGAACTTCAAGTACAGAGTATAAGGACTACTAACCCATGAGAAGCATCCTCGAGCAATGACATAAGCTTTACCGCATCACCATATCGCAGCCCTTTGGACATAACCGAGACCTAAATACAAACCAAACATAAACCCCAGTACTGTAAAACAAATAGGAAAAGGCACATCTCACATCAACTTACTCTTCTCCACAAGTTAACAACAGAATTGTACTTTTCAACCATCACTCTCTCGTGAGTCTTGAAAAGTTTAAAGCCTTGTTCAGCTAAAAATTGTTAAGTTTTTTCAAGAAAGATTTTGAGAGTAAACAATGCAATCATAGGCAAGAGGTTTTCTTTTTATTTCTATTAATAGGGAAACCCCTAGTTTCTACGGAAGGCACTATAGTGATCTCGACTGTGTTTGAACTTCAGTTGGATACCAATTGGTCGGCATAGAAGGCATCTTATTATCTTCCTACAAAGAAACTAGTTACTGTCCTTACATAGTAAAATTTTTGGATTGTGCAAAATTCATGCACAATTTCATTCCTGCTCTATTGTGGACTCTAATAATCACTTGGTCAGGATTTGGATAGGTATACAAATCCGTAGGCCCAGTGGTTGTGCTCAAATCATTTGTACACAGAACAACTTGGGAATAGTGTAGAACAAAGGACCACTGTGGACCAAGGAGTCAAGTTCACGCTACTTTTGGTCTAACTAGTTCACTTGGAAACATGCATGAATTTGATCTAGGTGCCTAGTGTCCTTTCAAAACAAGATTATTCACAGAAAAAATCTACAGAAACATAATAATGAGAAACCATAGACAATTATTAGGATACTTGTCCTCTCAGTTATCAATCGTTGAATTGCTGAATTGATCACTTGTATGGATTCCTCCACTGCAGTAATAATATAGTTACGAGCAATCACGTCTTGCTGAAACTCCGAAAGTTGCCATCCTTTAGAAATGATAGATAAGGGATTACAACCCACTGACCATGTCCAGTCCTAGAATTGCGAGAAAACAAGAAGGCAATGGGTAACAGATTGAACTATTACATTTCAAGAACCACATTAAGTGAAAGGATATAGAAAAAAGGCGCATATGAACTGACTTGCAATCAGGTAAAAAAAGGGCCAAATAAAAGAATGAAGAAATGCTAACAGCAATGCTAACAACTTTATTGCAAGCAAAGATTGATAAGCTACAGTGGAAGAGAAATACAAAAGTTGTGAGTACTGATGGACAACTTGACAAAATAAAGTAATAACTAAAGGAGAATATGTTATAAAATATATATTAGCAACAAGAGTAAATATTTCATGGTGGCAGAAAGATATTTAATGCCACAAATTCTTTCCTACCTATAGAGTTTGATCATAACCTTTCTAATGTTATATTTGCAAGGATAAGTAAATCAATCATATGAAAAATATTTCAGCAGTATCTCACATAGATTGCAGTATCATTTCAAAAATGTTGGGGAGGAAAAGTTTTCTTTTAAAAAATAACTAAACGGTGTATGTACCATAGCCATCCCCATTTTTTATATGTAAGTGATTGGTGACTGTAAAATCTACAAATAATAATGGAATAAAGGGCTACATGTCATGAAAATTAATTGGACACATTAAGTTAAGCCAGCGTACAAGACAGTAAGATTATGAGTATCACAGCAAGAGCATCATTGGATTTGTAGGAACGGTGTGTTGCTAGGTGATAGCTGTTAGACAGTATCCTTGTTATCTTATATAAGAGATTGCTAGTTACCCTGTATAGAGATTGTTTGACTTGTATAGATATTGCCTTATATAGGCTTTCCTTCTATACCCTCTTGTACATGTATATATACTGGCCCATTGGCCTCATGTTGAATACAAGTGCTATTCATAACATGGTATCAGAGCCACGGTTTTAGGGTTAGGGTCCTCATCGTGGTTGCACTTGCCCTTTTTTTCCGGCGGCTCATCTCGTCGACTCGTCGCTACTGCTCTTCTCTGGATCGTGTGTTGCCCGAGAGCTCGACTGCAGACGCCATCCTCTGCCTCACCTCCGACCGACGCCTGACGCGCTGCCTCCTCCGCCGGCCTTCGCTCGGTGGCCTCTCCCGGTCACCTGCACCGACAGCGACTCTCTCTCTCGTCGCTCCGCCCGCGGCTCTCTCGTTGTTCCGCCCGAGCCCGGCTGCTGTCGCCCATCGCTATCATGTCGGCCACCAGCCGCACCAGCATCTTCCACGCGGCGTCCGCCCAGATCTGCGCCGGCCTCCGGCTTGTCTTTCCCGCTCGGCTACTCGTCACCTCAAAGCCGTGTCGCCGCCTCCACGGCAACTTCCCGTGTCGGCTCCGACGCCTTCGTGACGCTGCCGCCGCCACCGCCGGCCCGCTCCATCGCCAACCGGTCGTTCTCCGAACCCCTACCGATCGCGCTTTGCCGAAGTCTTGCACGTGAAGAACACAACACGTCCGTGAAGTTAGCTCTCTCGTGAAGGACTCCCATGAAGCTTCTGGACTCTTGATTATATTCCAGCCGGATTTGAATCAGATCCCACAACTGCATTGAAAGTCCTATCGGTTCCACTGCAACAACCGGGTTAGCTTGGTTGCTACGCCTGTGAACATAAGGCTTCACTTTTCATTCTTCAGTATTCAGACGTGAAGACCCAAAGGATAAGGCTGACGACACGTTAGTTGGTTTTTCTAGTGGAAGTGCTGCACCCGTACAAAAAAAAAGTCATCTTCAGGATCTTCTTCGAGCACTGTTTCTGTTCCTCGCTGCCCAGTTATTTTCTATGGTCTTAATTATCGAGACTGGTTCTCCATATGCGTCTTCACATGCATAGTCAGCGTCTTTGGGAGTTTCTTAGCGGAGAGCTACCTTGTCCGCCTCGTCCTGCTCCCCCTGCCACGCCTGTTATTTCCAAGGAAGCCGATGATGCTGCTAAACAGAAGGCGTCTGATGATTATGTTGATGATGTGGAGTCTTTTCAGACTCAGTTTACTGCATACAAGGCATGGATTGATGAAGATGCTTGTGCCTCCGCTATTTTGGTTGCTAGCATGGAGGTGCATCTCACTGGTGATATTGTCGCTTTGCCTTCAACACAGTTGATGTGGGCCCATCTTCGCGACCGCTATGAGCCTGCTGGTGATTCTTTGTACCTTGCTGTTGTACGACATGAGCAGTCGTTACAGCAGGGTGATTCTACCGTGGATGAGTTCTATGCTCAACTGTCCTCGGTGTGGCGTCAGCTTGATTCTCTTGGACCGGAGGTTTGCCGCACTTGTCAGTGCTGCTAGCGTCAGCACTCTCACTTGGAGTTTCGTCGCATCTACGACTTTCTAACACGTCTTCGGGCTGAATTTGAGCAGATTCATGCTCAGCTGCTTGCTCGTCATCCTCGTGTGACCTTGTTGGAGGCTCTTGTAGCTATTCGTACTGAGGAGACTCGTCTTCATGATGCGGGCTTGCTAGTATCTCCTTCAGTCCTGGTGGTGCCTCATGCTACTCCTCCACCGGTGGCGCCTTCAGTGTCGACTACTAGGGCTGCAGGGCTTCACTGCACCTACTGCAACAAAAACGGACATGTAGAACAGTTTTGCTATCGGAAGAAAAAGGATCTTGCTCGTCGTGGTGGGCACCCTTCTAAGGGCACTGGACTCCTAGGTGCCTCTCCTCAACAGGCCTCTGCTGGTTCTGACCCCACTCAAGAGATTCTTACGCTGCTTCGTCGCATGACTACCTCTGCACCGTCAGGTTCTGTTGGTTCTGCTACTCAGTCTTCCAGTGAGAGACCACCTTCCTCTTCATCAGGTATCACACCATGGATTCTTGACTCTGGAGCTTCTTTTCATATGACATCTGATCCCACAGTCTCCATTCCATTAGTCCTCTTGCTGCTCCTATCACTGTGCAGACCGCAGATGGTACCTCTCTTTCTGTTGTAGGATAAGGCACTCTTTTGTCTTCCTCTTTTCGTGTTCCTGCTGTTTCTCATGTTCCTAAACTAACCATGCAACTTATATCCGCTGGCCAGCTCACTGATCATGGCTGTCGTGTTATCCTTGATTCTGACTCTTGTTGTGTTCAGGATCGCCGCACGGCGTCTCTGGTTGGGACTGGCCCTCACCGTCGTGATTCTCAGCGTCTCTGGGAGCTTGACTGGTTTCGTCTTCCTTCTGTTCCCACTTCCAGTCTCTCAGTCTCCTCCACTGCTTTCGCCTCTGTTGCATCTTCTACCGGGTCATTTGCTCAGTGGCATCACCGTTTAGGACATCTTTGTGGGTCCCGTTTGTCATCTTTAGTTCGTCGTGGTCTTTTAGGATCTGTGTCTGGTGATACCTCCTTAGATTGTGCGGGTTGTAAGCTTGGCAAACAGCTACAACTCCCCTATCCTTCCAGTGAGTCTGTATCCCATCGTCCCTTTGATCTTGTTCATTCTGATGTTTGGGTCCGACTCCTTTTGTTTCAAAAGGGGGTCATAAATATTATATTCTTTTTATAGATGATTTCTCTCGCCACACTTGGATATACTTTATGTCCTCTCGTAGTGAGGCTTTATCTATCTATAAGAATTTTGCCACTATGATCCGTACTCAGTTTGACTCTCCCATTCGAGTTCTTCGTGTTGACTCAACAGGGGAGTATCTGTCAGGAACCCTTCGTGCTTTTCTTGCTACGCAGGGCACCCTTTCTCAGTTTTCCTGTCCTAGTGCTCATGCTCAGAATGGTGTGGCTGAGCGCAAGCATCGTCATCTTCTTGAGACAGCTCGTGCTCTTTTACTTGCTTCTGCTGTTCCACCTCACTTCTGGGCTAAGGCTGTTTCCACTGCCACTTACTTGATTAATATTCAACCTTCTTCTGCTCTTATGGGTGGGATTCCGGTAGAGCGTCTTTATGGCATGCCTCCTGATTACACTAGTCTTCGTCTCTTTGGGTCTGTGTGCTATGTCCTTGCACCTCGTGAACGCACCAAGCTGACTGCCAGTCTGTTGAGTGTGTTTTTCTAGGCTATAGTGCTGAGCATAAGGGCTATCGCTGTTGGGATCCTGTTGGCCGACGGATGCGGATCTCTCGGGATGTTACTTTTGATGAGTCTCGTCCCTTCTACCCTCGTCCTTCTTCCACTCCAGCATCTCTTGTCGAGCCACTTTCTTTTCTGGCTTTTCCTGATACTCCTATTGTCACTTTTCCTTCTCCACGGTTGGCGTCTCCTTCGCCAGCCTCTCAACAGGAGTCTTCACCTTCTGTACCTCCTTCAGTTGTTTCTTCTGACATCGTTCTTTCGTATCCTCTCTACTACACTCGTCGTCCGCGAGTTGAGGATTCTTCTGATGTCTTCTCCTGTTGAGTCACCTTCTTCCGTGCCTCCTCGCTAAGCTCTTCGTGATCGTCAGTCTATTCGGCCTCCTGAGCGCCTTGGTTTTACTGGTGCTGTTCTTGCTGAGCCGACTTCTTACCGTGATGCTGTTGTTCATCAGGAATGGCAGTATGCGATAGCAGAGGAGATTGCTGCCCTTGAGCGTACTGGCACGTGGGATATTGTGCCCCTTCCTCCACGTGTCCGTCCTATTACATGTAAGTGGGTCTATAAGGTTAAAACTCGCTCTGATGGTTCTCTTGAGCGCTACAAGGCTCGTCTCGTAGCACGTGATTTTCAGCAGGAGCATGGTCGTGATTATGATGAGACTTTTGCTCCGGTGGCTCATACGACCACCGCTCGCACTCTTCTTGCCGTGGTTTCGTTCACGCTGGTCTATCTCTCACCTTGATGTCAAGAATGCCTTTCTTAATGGTGAGCTACGTGAGGAGGTTTTATGCACCACCACCGGGTATTCATTCTCGAGGGTATGGTTTGTCGCCTTCGTCGCTCTCTTTATGGACTCAAGCAAGCCCCTCGTGCCTGGTTTGAGCGTTTTTCTTCTGTGGTCACTGCTGCTGGTTTTTCTGCTAGTGCTCATAATCCTGCACTCTTCGTTCACACTTCACCTCGTGAACCTTCACCTCGTGGACGGACTCTTCTTCTTCTCTATGTTGATGACATGATCATTCGGCGATGACCTCAAAGATATTGCCTTTGTGAAGGCACGCCTCGGTGGAGATTTTCATGTCCGATCCGTTCCTCTTCACTACTTTCTTGGGATTGAGGTCTTTTCTACACCTGAGGGCTTCTTTCTATCCCAAGAGAAGTATATTCAGGATCTTCTTGATCGTGCTTCTCTCACTGATCAGCGCACTGCTGAGACTCCTATGGAGCTCAATGTTCACCTTCGACCTACTGATGGTGAACCTCTTGAGGATCCTACTCGCTATCACCATCTTGTTGGGAGTCTTGTTTATCTTGGTGTTACTCGTCCTGACATTTCATATCCACAGTTCATATCTTAAGTCAGTTCGTTTCTGCTCCCACTCAGCTTCACTATAGTCATCTTCTTCGTGTTCTACGATATCTTCGTGGAACTATCTCTCGCCGTCTTTTCTTTCCTCGCTTCAGCTCTCTCCAGCTTCAGGCATACTCCGATGCTACCTGGGCTAGTGATCCCTCAGATCGCCGGTCTCTTTCCGCTTATTGTGTTTTTCTTGGTGATTCTTTTGTTACTTGGAAGACTAAGAAGCAGACAGCAGTTTCTCGTTCCAGTGCTGAGGCTGAGTTGTGAGCTATGGCTCTTTTGACAGCAGAGATTACTTGGTTACGGTGGCTACTTGAGGATTTGTGTTTCTGTTTCTACACCGACTCCTCTTTTATCTGACAGTACAGGTGCTATTAGCATTGCTCGCGATCCAGTGAAACATGAGCTCACCAAGCATATTGGCGTTGATGCTTCCTACATGCGACACAGTGCATGTGGATCGGTTGTGGCTCTTCAGTACGTGCCTTCAGAGCTTCAGTTAGCAGATTTCTTCACGAAGACACATACTAGAGCTCAGCACAGCTTTTATCTCTCCAAACTCAGTGTTGTTGATCCACCATGAGTTTTGAGGGGGGGTGTTAGACAGTATCCTTGTTACCTTATATAAGAGATTTCTAGTTGCCCTGTATAGAGATTGTTTGACTTGTATAGATATTGCTTTATATAGGCTTTCCTTCTATACCCTCTTGTACATGTATATATACTGGCCCATTGGCCTCATGTGCTATTCATAACAATAGCTACATCTGTTGAATCATTGCAGGCTATTGCCACTGACAATGCATGCAGTCATTACATATCTAGGGCTACTCAATCAAATTGCATATCCAATAGGTCTAAGGTTCAATTCATGGTGCTCAAAAGGCAAATGAAGCAAGTAATCAATGCAAAATATTGGCAGAGAGTTTTGCAAGTTTTGCAGAAGAAATCTTTGTTACCCATTAGTAAAAAAATTGTGAAACTGATAGGTATGAAGGGGCAACAAACCTCAAATGCAGTTTCATGAGCTGGGCTATAAACCAGATGTGAGGGAAGTAAACCAGATACATATTCAGCAGATGCAGAAATGGCAGCTTTAACTGGTCTCCTGTTTAACAAAGTTATTAATAACACTAATGCAGTTAAATCAAACTCAAAATCAGAAAGAAGACATAAGAAATAATTTCTGATGAGGAAAAATTAGGACTTGCTAGTCCAAATGTTGGCATAGCTACAATGTGTGGCAAGTTGTCTGTGTTTGATCTTGTATTGAAAAGTTAGGACTTGCTAGTCCAAATTTTGGCATAGCTACAATGTGTGGCAAGTTGGCTGTGTTTGATCTTGTATTCTTGTGACCACAATGGAGTCGTGGAGTTGATTGTTGAAAAGTTGACTTGTGATCATGAACCAAGCAGCGACCTAAACTTCCTCTTTCAGGTGTGGATGCTTAAGAACAGCTGGCCCACCAATTGCTTAACTTGTGTGGCAAATGAACTAAAGTGTGTGGCCCAGGTTTTATGGCACTCTAACTTAGGCCCCAAACAAACAGTAGCCAAAATTAGTTAGCACAATTATGAGGCTGCCACTTGTGTCCTTAAATTAAACACACCCTAAATGCGGCAAAAGTTTGGATTGATAAGTAGAAATAGGACCCATGATTAAACCTGGCATTTTTTTACAAAACTAGACTGTTTAAGATTTGGTACATCCATACATGACTAAGAGGCTTTATATTATAGATCGCGGAAGGGAACCCACCAACATCCCAGCAAGTCTGAACAAAAGAAGGTTGCTACTGTGTAAGCACCATTGTTTTCATCAAATTACGTGTATAATACTGGCAATCTTACCTCAAATCCCATAAGATTGATCTCCCATTGCACTGCAAGTGGCTTTCCCAAGACTCAACATCTGATTGAACTACTACAACCATGTTTGAAAGAGCCTTGGCCTGATAATGTTTGTCCAGTAACAGAGGTTCACTATGTATGAACCAGAATATTGGAACCTCCAATGTTGACCTGTGATTTAAATGTTCTCCTGGATATAGAAATGAAGTCTATTTTACAATAATTCATCATATTGTACCAGAAGACAGTGGCCTGGGAAGTAGCGACTAACACAGAATGCACTACAACATGGTAAAAACTTGCCCCATTTCTCTTCTAACAAAATACCATAAATGATACTACCTCCATTCTCAAATAGATGTCAACCTAGAAAGTGTGCAGCCAGGGTTTTAAAACTTTGACCATCAATATACATAAAAGTATTTAAATGTGTCACATGGAAAATTTGTCATTGTGGCTTAACCACAATTTATAAAATATATTTGTCATAAAGAATACTTTCATATCATTATATTTTTAATGATTTTTGCTAACATATAATTAGAAAAAATAATTTTCACAGGTATGTATTGGAGACCGTGTTGATGTCCAAAACAACAAGTAAAAGAGAATGGAAGTAGTATTGCAAAAACAGATTAACCAACTCATCTATGAACTTCCTAAACAATCAATTCACGCAACCATCACATGAATCCTTGCAGAATGTTTTTATTAACAATATTGTCCACAAATTTATCTCATCATATGGTTCATCATCTTATGAAGGATTTGTACCTGACACCTATAAACATTATTTTGCAGCGAGCAACTCCATGCAATCCTCAAACACGTGCATGCACATGAATGGTAAACAAAACATTAACAAGCTCAAACCCTCTCTTGTGAAATCATAACTACCTGAACAGCCAAATGGTATTCTTCAGGACAAACAACCTTAAATTCTTAGATCAAGAAAAGGAAAAAAAATGCATACCTTTAAGTGAATTGTGCTCACTTAACCTCTGTAGCTGATGTTGGAGGATAGCAGAATCAAGGTATGTACGCACTGTTGACCTATAGGTACCATTAACCAATAAAAGTGGGACTGCAGCTGCACGACGTGCCATTGAAAATGCCATCATCAATGCTGGCTCCTCTGATAATGACAGCCTGCATATCAACATGCATAATTCAACCACTTACTAGAAGAAAATGTTAACATACTTAGTTTATACAAAGTAAAAACTAAAAAGTTTTTTAATCTTTATGAACTTTACTCATTATGGTTTCTAAGGACGTCAAGATAACTGTCAAAAGCACACAAGGCACAGGCAAACCTTTCCAGTATTTTCTTAATCCATGCCATCGGTTGTGAAACACTTTTGGATTTTGCCATCATTTTTCAACTTATTGGTCTTATGCCACTTTAGTTTAAAAAAACACTGAAAAGATCAAAACTCTTAGATCGAATAGAATTCTACCCTCCTATGGAACAAAGCTTTCGTTCAAATGCCATTGTGGTTGTTTCCTTGGCCTGAGCATTTCAACGAACAAATGAGTGCACTGCCGTCACCAGGGAAGGGGAGGACCGACAGGGAGCTGGCAAAAAAGCCCATTAGGGCTCAAATCAAAATTGCTTCGATTACAGTAGTTAATGGGTTCAAAATTGAAATGAGTCCATTTCGAGCAAAGAAAGGTTAATGAGGCTCGGCTCGTTAGCTCGAATTTGAAATAACCACTTAAATGATAAATAAAATGATTTTATGTTGAACTATATCAATTTTGAAAGAAGCTCGATAATAGCTCATTAAGTTCGATAGCCAGCCCGTCCGGCACCAATGGCAGCCTGTGGCATCTGGAAGCACCAAGAGTGGCAGCAACACTTGGCATGCTCGAGAGGATGGAGAACGTGCAGTGCGCCCCTGAAAACAACGACGTACAGGAGAATTGGGCACACAGCCACGGCAGCCATCGAGGAGAGGCAAGGGGCACCGACGCACGACAATGTTGGAGTGAGGAGGGAGAGGCGGTGGTGCACCACTGAGGGCACATGAGGGGACACGTAACAACGCAGAGGGGAGGACATCAGGTTCACCTACTTCCGGATATGATACGCATGGCTCATTGTGCTAAGAAAGACCAGTCATTTTGTTGATTAGCACTCTAACAAAGTGCATACTGCCGTGAAATTTTGATGGAATCTGAAGGCTTCTTGCTTCATGCATGCGTGCAAGTTACTATCTTCCTGGTTGCATGAGGTGGGTGCAGCCGACAGGTCCATGAGGAAGGCATGAGTTCATGTCAAAAGCAAAGCTCTTGCTCCGGCGGGCTGCAAATGGCTGAGGAGTGGCCAAGCGGCCAGAAGGAAAGACGTGGATGGCCAGCTAGTAGACAGACTATGGGGGAAGGAAAGAAAGAAGGAAATGTAGATGAAATGGGCAAAGGACATTCCTACCATTTTAAGAAAGAATTAAGTCATGAACGACATCTTCTGAAAAATCAAAACTAATGACATCATGCATCAATGATAAAATCATTAATGCAAAAAAATGATGGCAAAATTCAAAATATGGAATTTTTTGATTGCACATAGCTACATACCCAAATGTTCCAACTTTTTCAGCAGTATACAAGTGCTTACTGAATACAAACTCGAGTGTCATGAGCACATGAACTTAATTTTTCTAGAATCACTTAAAAGTACAGCTCAAAAGTACAACAAACATGTTATGAGGAAAAAAAGTGTTCTAAGAAAAGAACACTATTAATCAAATAAAAGGTATTAATCAAATAAAAGGCTTAGCCACTTAGGATACAATAATGCCAATAAACATTAAGAATCGGTAACTCTTATAATATGTCAAACAAAATTCACATAATCAAGTATTAAAAGTAGTTTAGCAAAATAAATAATACAATATTTTACTGAGGATCACTTCTACTATTCTACAAGAATTAATATCATGGAAAGAGAACTTAGGGCCCTTCTACAATGTTAGAATTGTAGAAAACATACTAAGGATTTGCTTGGATGGGGTGGATTTGGCACCCTTGGAAAATGAAGCCAAGAAATTAGCCACTCGGATTGAAAATATATCATTTTAGCCACATGTACTGTTCTCTAAATAAGTTGGTCTACAACTTCGAGGAACATTTATCGCACTTACTATTATAGTCTTGTTGAATGATCATATTCTCATCAATAAATGAGGCCTCTTTCCCAACCTCTCCCCAAGACACACATATTTAAGAACCGGTGAAGTTTGGGAACAAATGAAGGGCACCGGTATCATTTTATTTTACTTCTTAATTCATGTACCCAGAGCAAAAATGATATATATGTGAAATCGGATGGAGTGGATTCCAAATCTACCACCATGGGCTTGTTTGGATAGAAAGGGCTTGTGTATTAATAAATAAACACCTCAATGAGGTCATGGATCCAAAATATAAAACAACGAGATCAGCGAAAATACAAACAAAGGTCGGGAGGTCATTTTGCTAATGCTTTTTAAGATTGATATTGTACCCTAATTGGGTTTGATCCATCGGAGTAAATTATCTCAAACTTACAAATATGCATTTTAGAATTTAGAAAGCCGTCGAATAAAAATCTAGCGAGAAGAAAATTTTGATATATAATTTCCATTTTAATTAGTTTCAAACCCTGGATAAGTTTATCACTCCATATTAGTAGCTAAGAAGTGTTGGTATTAACTCTTAATGCTATTCCATCCGCCAAGAAGCCTAGATATGGTCATGTATAAGGAATGGCAAATAAGCAAAAAATACCCTATATAGAGATCTAATTTATACAAGGTACATACTCCTAACACCCCCCCCCCCCCACCCAACAAACTCAAGGTGGGTCAATAACAGTGAGTTTGGAGAGATAGAAAGTATGTTGTGCCCTAGTCTATGCCTTCGTGAAGGTCGGCTAACTGAAGTTCGGAAGGCACATACTTAAGTGTAACAACCTTCTAGACACCTTCGACCGCATGTAAGAAGTATCACCACCAATATGCTTGGTGAGCTCATGCTTCACCGGATCTCGAGTAATGCTGATCACACCCGTGCTGTCAGACAAAACGAAGTAGGTGCGGGCACTGAAACACCAAGGTTCTCAAGAAGCCATCGTAGCTAGGCGACCTCAGCTATCCCATATGCAAGAACACTCAACTCTGCCTCAACACTCGAACAGGAGACGGCAATCTGCTTCTTTGTCTTCCAGGCAATCAAGGAAGAACCAAGGAAGATACATAAGGCAGAAAGAGATCGACGATCAAAAGGATTACTAGCCTACGTCGCATCAAAATTTGCCTGAAGTTGCAAGGAGCTGGAGCGATGGAAGAAGAGGCGTCGAGTGATGGTTCCACTAAGATATCGCAGAACCCAAAGGTGGTGACCGTAGTGGATCTGAGTGGGAGCAGAAACAAATTGACTCTAAACGTCAACAACATGAGAGATGTCCGGCCATGTAGTGGCAAGATAAACCAAACTCCCAACAAGATGATATCGAGTGGAGCTCTATAGGAGTGTCTACCTTGCGTTGGTCAGTTAGACAAGCACGAGCAAGGATATTCTTAATGTACTTCTGCTGGGAGGTAGTAGCCATCAAGAGTGGAGATGGCCTCAATCCCAAGTTAGTAGCTAAGGGGACCCAGATCAGACATTTGAAACTGGTCACTGAGACACCCCTTCACAATGCCAATATATTGTAGGTCATCTCCAGGAATAAGCAGGTCATCCACTTAGAGAAGGGTCCGACCATGAGAGGAAGTGTGAATAAAGAGTAGGGTCATGGTCACTAGCGGGGAAGCTAGCAACAGTGACAACAAAAGTGAAATGCTCAAACCATACACAAGGGGCTTGCTTAAGCCCATCTAGTGAACGATGGAGGTGAGAAACATGACTGTCGGGAACAGAATACCCAAGAGGCAGTTACATATAGACCTCACACAACACGCAACTAAGAAAGGCATTCTTAACATCAAGCAAAGAGATAGTCCACTGGGGAACAGAGGCAACAGTGACAAGAGTGCGAACAATGCTCATATAAGCAATAGGACCAAAAGTCTCATCATAGTCCTGCTAAAAGCCACGGGCAACAAGACGCACTTTACAACACTCAATGGAACCATCAAAATGGGTCTCAATCTTATAGACCTACTTGAACATGACAGGAGTAACGAGTAGAAAGGGGAACAACATCCCAAGTTCGAGTCCACTGAAGAGCATAAAGCTCCTCTGTCATGGCAAGCTGCCACTCTAGACAAGAGGTTGCCTCGCGATACGAGCCGGGCTCAACTGCAACAAGAGCCTGAGCAAGAGGATCAGCTCGAACAGGAGGAGGCTGCCTAACAGGATCTGGATGAAAACTAAGGCGAGAAGGAGGCTAACACGCCGAAGAAGCACGATCACGAAAGTTGTATCATGTAGCACGAGGCAAGAGAGGATTACGGGCAGGGCCCAACAAGGATGGAAGAGTAGAAGTGGAAGGTGACGGAACATTAAGTGGAAGGCTCAGAACAAGGACGACGTGTAGTGAACTAAAAGGCGGAGACCTCAACAAAAGAGCCGGAAGGATTCTCCAGTGGGGAAGGAGTAAGGGGAGCCGGAGGTCAATGGGTCAAAGGTGAAACCGATGGATCTAGTGGAATCGGCGAAGATGATAGAACTAGTGGAGTGCAAACTTGTTGATCAATGAAAATAAAAAAGAGATCAGCAAGATAATCCGGACTAGAAGTGGTGGCATGAGAATAGTAAGGCCGAGGCTCATCAAAAGTGACATCGCGCAAAACGCGCACCCAATGAGCAACACGGTCATAGTAGTGATAACCCTTATGCTCAGCACTGTAGCCAAGGAAAAAGCACCAAAAGCATGAAAATTACTATACTAAAAAGACCTACAGTAAAGACGCTCAAAAGAAGTGGGACTCTTAAGAACAGCAAAGGGCTGCAGGTTGACAAGATATGCAGCAGTAGAAACAGCCTCAGCCTAGAAGGTGGAACTAGAAAGGCAAACATCAAAGCACGAGCAGTCTCAAGAAGGCGATGGTTGCACTTAGAACACCGTTTTGAGCATGAGCACCAGGGTAGGAGTATTGAGGTAGATTACCCAACACGGAAAGAAACTAACGAAAGGCAGTAAACAAGCACTCACTACCAAGCTACGAGAAGACATGAAGTAAATCAAAGTATGGCGAGAATTAAAATAACATATTGACGATGACCCACTTTCGAAACGAAGTGAGCCGGACCCCAGACATCAGAGTGAATCAAATCAAAAGGGTGAGCCCAAACAGAGTCACTAGAACCATAAGGGAGTTGCAACTGCTTTCTAAGCTTGCAACTCATACAAGAAAAAAAAGTATCATCGGAAACAGAAAGAACACCACTACCAACTAAAGAGGACGCGACCCACATAGATGACCTAGGCGATGCCAATGAGCAAAACATATGGAAGGGGTGGCAACGGAGGTAGTGGTAGTGGTAGTATTGGTCGACTAGCTGATGGAGGCAACGGAAGTAGAAGGAAGATGGAGCCAGTCGAGCTCCTAGAGATGCTGAGAATCAAGGTGGTGTCGGCCAGTACCAACCAGAGTCCCTATGCTGCAATCCTGAAAACAACACTACGTCATGCTCAAGAATGATATGACAATCATGATTTGTAATCTAACCAGCAGACATAAGCTGCATAGCAAGCTTGCGAACATGAAAAACTGCAAGAACATGGAAGCTAGGAGTGGAGTGCATCGACTAGTATCAGGAAGAGAGGTACCACCTGTAGTCATAATAGAAACCAATATAATGTAAGGATTCAAAGGTAAGTGAAATCCGGTGTCATGTGGAAAGCACCAGAGTCCAGAATACAAGGACATGATATACCTGAAATAGGAGATTGTGTGGTTGAGGCTAAGTGGCAAGATTGGTAGCAACCAAAGAGGCTAAGGTAGGGCTGACGATCAGACGCTGAAAGAGGGAGACCAACATGTCTGCAGCCCTCGCTCCACCTCCTTGAGTAGCACATCTGATAAGTATGGCCACCATGCTAACACTATGTTCAGTGAAGGCTAGTAGGAAAGGCATCCGCATCAACCACCGGTACTGAAGGGGTAGGTGCTGAAGCTACGGCCACAAGGCCGTAGGAGCAATAGGCAACGGGCAAACAAGATGACAAATGACAGCTGCTGAGTCATGCCACGAAGACAAGTCTTGGAACGAACAAAATTGAGTGTCTCCACCAGAGACAGACGCAGTAAGCGAGCCAAAAGATAAGCATGAAATGGCTAAAAAATCTGGTCAAATATGTATCAAGAAGTCAGAGATGGTGAGTCTCCTAGTGAGCATGGGTCAGCACACAACAGAAACAAGTTCAACAGGAATCAAGACCCAAAGAGTCAAGTTGGTGCCTAATAGAAGTCGTCAACAGTGGTGTTAAGCTGCTGTAAAAAGTGTGCCTGGTGTACCACAAAGATGTAGAAGGCATCACTGCAAGGCTGATAATGTGCCCACACACACTCCCACATCAGCTGTGACGACGGGAGCTCAACGAAGTCCATAGAGATATCGACAGTCATGCTCCCAAATAGGATGGCAATGACACAAGCTTCATCACCCTGCCACCTCTCAAAGGCATGAAGGTTAAAATTCAACAGCTCCACAGCATCCTCAAACACAGCAATAGCATCAGGATTCGAGGCGACACCCTTCACACCGATAGGTGGCCCAACCAACGGAACAGGAAGAGGTAGACAAGGCCGCTCTCTGGTAAGGTGACTCTAGAGTCACTGGCTATTGAGGCAGATCTGCAGGTGCGCAGCCAACATCTAGAAGTTCGTCCCATTGAATAGACACGAAGCTAGAGGTGGCCATCATCTCGGTGTAGGGCCTGGTCAACGAGCTGAGCAGAGAACAACACACGCACACAAAAACCCCAAGCGTGTAGGTCAACACACATACGCAACGCAACTACGCAAGCGAGAGGGACAACGAGCAACGAACGCAGAGCAGAGCACTAGCGCAAATCGAGAGCACAGGCAGAACTAGAGACAGCACGGACAGAGTTGAGCTCGGGGAGGTATGGCCGAAGCTAAGGAAGATCGGAGCCCAGGTGACGACAATCAGGGAGCGAGCTTGTCAGCCAACGACACGAGATCCAGGCGGCACGAGCTCTAGCAGCATAGCTCGATCCGGCACTGGGAACAGCGGTCTGGGAGGAGATGATGCAGGGGAGGATCCAGATGGCGACGGTGGCGGCCAGGTAGCAAGAAGAGGTGAGGCTAGGGTTAGGGTTTTTGGGGGAGGAGAGGTCCATAGCCTCTGATACCATGTTGGAATGAACTCTTATTCTATTCAATGGGCCAATTGGCCTAGATATGGTCATGTACAAGGCATCGCAAATAAGTAGAAAACACCCTACACAGAGATCTAATATATACAAGGTACATATACTCCTAACAAGAAACACTTCTTTTGCTCCTATTGATTGACAATTGACAAGTAATAGGACCACAACCGAAGATTAAGGAAATGAAGAGCACATACATGTGTTGGTTAAACATAGACTTCTGAGATGGTAATAACAAAGAACTAAGGCCCTCTGTGATGGATTTTACATTTATAGGCAACTGCTTTATATTACTGACTTTCTGCAAAAGGAAAAAAAATGTAAGGACATAAATGTATTGAATGTACAAAATACAAGCTTACAGAAAAGTTACCTCTTGTGTCACAAAGTACATCTGAAACGATAACTTCTCATAGTAATGGTGTGCTCTATGAGAAACAGAAGGGGCAATTACATGCCTCATAGAACCCCATAATGTTGACCCAAGGTGCGCAAGAAATGAATCACGAGCCACTGCATAACTATGATGTTCCTGGCATTAAAAGATTGGACTATCATTAGAAGTATGATTAATACCTGCACATATATGAATTTTCGGTTGTCCTGCTTATTAGGAAAATAAAAAAGGGAAATAAAGATAGATTTTTCAATGCATAAATTTGAGTTGTGTAGTACATAGTAGCAGCAGTTGGACATAACTAACCTCTGAAGTATCTTTAAATAAGTTCCATTTTTCCATCCTCTTCAATGCATCAAGAGCCTTCTTCTTATTAATTTCATCAGAATTTCCACTATTGTAGCCTTCCAGTTCATTTTTCAGGTCGTGCATTCTATCATCAAGTTCTGTGTAGAAAAATGAAGGTTCTAGTTAGAAAGGGGTGACCGTTCTGACAAAACAAGCAAATAATTATGTGCAGTATAAGACTCAAGCCCAGCTGCTTACATAAACTGAAAACCTCAACAAATAAAAAAGATCATTGATAACTTAGTAGATTGCACAATTAATGAGAAAAGACGGCCAAATTACAACAAAGAAAAAAAAGAAGCGTATTTGCGTTTAATAAAAAAAGAAATATCTTTCATGTATGGTGTTAGATGTGTTGCTTTGTTCACTCTTAGATCAAAGAGCAAAAAGAATAAATAAATAATATCAAACAACAGCGTAAGTTCATAACTCTGAAGACAGATGTAAACTACAAGTTTACTACTATGTAGAAATAATTCAAAAAAAAAGTCAAAATTTATGCCTATCCAAAAGTACCTTTGCACAGGGCAAGTTGTACCCTTCTTCCCACACAATGCTTAAAAGCAAAAAGTTCATATATGTCAATCTCTGCCAATAGGATATCCACGGCATGGTAATCCTGAACCAAAAAAATTGGCATTTCATGTACAAGTCAAGAATTAGTTCATGATGTGACAACCAAACAATATGCACAAAGAAAAAGAAAAGAAAATGATGTTAAGCAGCAGCAGGAGGCTATGGATGAGAGTGTACATCAAACAAGACTACAAGAGAGGACTTGTTGAGTAATGACAATGGCAGTTGGGTTGCCACTATGTTGTGGGACATTAAAGACTTAAGGGACCAGCTGTAAGTGAATTATCAACGTTTCTGGCATAAGTATCCAGTACCATAGAGAAAGAAAGTTATCCCTGGTCTCCCAAATCTTTCTGCTCCATCTTTTCTCTCCTGCTCTGGTCCCAAAGCTCTCACTCACTCTCTTCTCTAATCTTTTATGGAAATTTCCTAGAATTAGTGGTAGGAGTGAGACAAAAAGGAATTTGTATGAACAGAATCACCACCCTATATTGCAAACCTATGGCCAAAATGAGATTAGAAATATAAAAGTTGCATTATTTAATATATAAGTTTGAGTTGGGCAGAACAATTAAATGAATATGAAAAGAATGATTGTATCATGTGCTTTCCTAGAGAAATCCAGCATACCTCACCAAAAGATGAAAATCTCTCTCTGATTGTGTCTTGTAATTTTTCTTCAGCTTCTTCTTCTGTAACTTCTGCATGAGATCAACTAAAATCATTTCATGCCGGACAAACAAGCCTCAATGCAAAGCATTTGTGGTCGGTCAAATAATCTCTCTCTTCCATAGCGTATTGTAAACATGTTGAAGTGTTAAAAAACAGAATTGTAACATCACCTTCCAAAATTCAGTACAGCCCAGCCCCCACTCCGGATGAGCCTATCACGTGTAGCCTTGAGTTCTCACACTCGCTTCTACCAAAAGAGTTAACACGGAGTTGCTATTTTTGAACCCTCAAGAATTATATGCTATTACTCTACATTTTAAACTCTCTGTGGAACTAATCCCACTGCTACTACACTTGAGCAACACAGTCCACCACTAATTGGAATAGGGAGTAACATTCAAAACACACCCTGCAAAAGGGCTAACACCTCAGCAACACATCGCATACCACAGAAAATGCCTAGAACACCCTGAGGCCTTGGTAGACATCCACACTGTGTGCCCTCCACAGGCCCACACGCGCATTCGCCCATGTAGCGATGGTGATAATCTAACACTATCCGTAACGCCCTAAGGTCCAAAATTTGCTAAAGTCCAGCCCCCACGTAGCAAGTTGCTTGGGTTGTTGTCCTTGCTTCATCCAAAAGGGTTAATCCGGAGATGCTATGTTTGGACCCTCAAGACTACTTTACACCTTAAACTCTTCGTGTGGGACTAATCCGACTCCAACCACTACAATACTAGTCTCACACGGGCCATCATTAATTGGGCAAGGGTGTTACAGGAATTAGGCTGGTTCCTGGGCTCTAGACCTGCCGGTATGCTGGAAATCAGAACCAAGCAATTCCAAGAATATAATAGGAAAACCCTAAATCAAGCAATTCCCGGTATGTTATAACAAGCATGCTGTTAGAGAGGTGCTTCCATGCTTTTTTTTTACAGTTGTACAAATATTAAAGCATGAATGAAGGGTAGATGGTGATTACTTAACCCTTCCCTTGCTTCAAGATTTGTACAAGTTGTATTGAAAGGGAAAGCATTGAAACACTGCTCAAACATTACACTATGCCATCTATTGTACACTCCCAACATTTTTTATTCTGCAAGACTTTGTCCTCAATGTTTTGCCCTTGGCTCAATTATCAACACAGTCAGTCTGATACCTACCCTAACTAGTGTTCAGATGTTTTACTTTTAATAGTCCAATATGCCTATAACTGGCCTACTCAATATAAAGTTATCAAAATTTGACATGGCATGATATAATGAACTCGACATGGCTTATGCGGATTTATGTTACTATAAATGGGGTTGGGACATAGACAGGTTGACATGATTAACCCATTTGATATTATTAACATATCACTTAGTGTTAATATGAATAATTAATAACCATAAAGTAACTAAAACTAACAACTTTTGATAAATATGATTATAAATGTATTGGGTTAAACAATCTGTGACCTTTAGAACAAGTAGAATGAGAATATTTAATATAATATAACTAAATGACAAAATCAATATAGGATTTAGATTAATGTAAATGAGTTTAGACACAACAGGTCAACACAATAACATCACTGGTCGGGTTTGGGTTTACATGATTAAACCATTGACACGACATGACACATTAAAAGTTCTAGATCCACGCACTAAATGATTTTTTTTGTTGTTCCAGGAATTTTGTATCACAAGTGCATATATAGCGAATTTTCAAACTGATAGAATGCAAAATAATTGCAACGCTAGATAGATAAAAAAAGACAATTTAATTGAAAGAAGCTAGTGCTGCAACAAAAAAACTGATATCGCATGCCACGTGCATAATTTCCCTAAGTTTATTTACTGGGTTTCAGCGCACTTCAGTATTCTGTGTCCCTATGGCTGTTTGAAGCCTGAACCCTCAGAACTCACATCAAGCCACCAATAATCCAACCTTTAACAGGAGGACACAATCCTAAAAGTTGTCTAAAATAGTGTCCAATCATGAATAAAGAAGGAGAAGAAAGCTGCCAAGGAAAACTAATGAGAGAAATATTTTTTGGAACAATTAATAGAAAGAGTATCACAGTACGCTATAAAACCTAATGCATCAACATCCAGAGTATAACAATAGATAGTAACTGAAACAGAATATGTACAAAAACCTCATGAGAAAAAAAGTGACCTGCAATAGCCCCAACAGTATTTGCCACATTTGGCAGACTAAGTTCTGTACGAACACCATCCCCACCAACAGCAGGGCCCCAGGCAAATGGTCCGGCGCTCAGATCAATAAAGACAAACCTAAAAACAAAGTTTTGATTAGAAGAAAGGGAACCAATCTAACCTCAATTTTCAAAAAATATTAACAAAGCAAAATCGTAGCAGACCTGTCTCTGCCAATCCATATATCCGTAAGGCATTCAGCATGCAGACCCTTCAAATCACTAGATTTGAGTGCACTCTCTAAAATATCATGCAGCTCATCCTTTGTGCCATGTAATATCTAACAAGAACATGCGATGTTAGATACATATATAGAAAGATATATAATTCCGCGTACCGACGTAAGTGTGGCACCTGAATGGCTTTGTCATAAACAATGTCATCATTACTCTTTCCTTGCTTCAACAGCTCAACATTGCTTAAGGCTTCCTTGCATTTTCTTGACCATTCCCCCTGTACAAGAGATGAATAAAGAATTCCATTAGATTATACATAATACTGTCATGGTTGTTATCCTTGTTGGATTAACTAAGCAGTGCAGGTCAATCTTTGACTACCTTTACACACTTCACTAGATTATTCAACCCCAAATTAGTATCGGTTCCCAAAAAAATAGAAGAGAAAGTATGAACTGAATTAAGCGACACCAAGGTTGAACACAATGGAAATGTTGGAACGACCGAGTTGAATGAACTGAAAAAAAAAAGTTGTATTTTGCAGGTACAGATAATTTCCTAGATAACAATAACAAAAAAAAACATACCATATCCATATTGTCAGTTGTGGTCCACGAAAATGACGATAAAGGATGACTTTCATATAAGGGCCTTCGGTTTACCCCCTTTTCAATATCTGATTAATACAGAGAATCAGATATGCAAACAAATACAATGAGTAAAAAAAACTAAAGGGACTACCGCATGTCATAGCTAAGTATCACAAAAGAATGGCATATTGTTACAATAAAAAAACTAAGGGAACTAATTACAGAGTGTATTTTTGTGGGGGTCTTATCCACAAAAACGTCAACTTTGCCTTTATGTGTGTAGAGTTATTGGCTTGCACAAAGTACAATAAAAGCAAAATAATATTTCTCAGGTGGAGGAACAAAATGTTGGGAATATGCCCAAGAGGCTAATCATGAAGATGATTACCTTGTATTTATGCTTATATTGTTCCTTTAATACTATCATGTTATAGATCATCAAGTATGTGACTTGATCGTGAAACTCTGTATTTGATTATGACATTATTATAAATTGTCCCTTATTTATTTATTGTTGGGACACCAATAATCTTTATTCAAAACAAGCACATGAATTGTTTGATAATCATATTTTACGGATTATGAGTATATGATACAGTTCAATCATGTGAATACATGAAAGTGTACATGCTATTGGACTGACCCACTTATGAAACATTTTTGAGGATTTGATTAGTGTCATAAGTTGTTTCATACAATGACAATGATTGATCCTTAGACCTGAGATCGACACAGTTTCCTACATGAGGATGGTATGTTTTGATGTTGTCTAACGTTGTCTGTAACTGGATAAACATAAGAACAACACTCGGGTATGCTTTAAATCATGCAGAGGGAAGTGTATGATCGAGATGGAATTTGTCCTCATACTGAAGGAAAGATATTGATCGGCCACTCGATGAAATAGACTAAAGAATGCACATGACCATGCCCGAACGATTAAAGGTGTTAATCGATCGTTCTTATTAGTCTACTTCGGATAATCGAGAAAATCGGTTTAACAGTGCAAAGATGACATACCTCAACCTTTAGTTAAACCATGATATCAAAGTGACAAAGGGGCCGACATTTATTCATTGAAAGTTTGTCGAATAAATGACATTAATGCAATTTGGGTAGTCGTTATGTTCTGCTAGGAGCCGCTTACGACTAATGAATCGAAAAATGACTTTTTCGATTTATTGCCAACATAGCATGAACCTAAAGGGTCACACACAAGAATAGGCTTAAGACATATTTAAGAAATCTTCTCTCGTGCCATACGTGTCAATGCGATTGAACATGATATCTGGTTGCTTACAAAAAGGGCTGCGAACTCGCGCGCAAAATATGATTTTTGGGCCAAAATCACTGTAGCAACACTGAAACACTACAGCATGTTGTGGCAACCGTCATATAAACAGTGCCAGGTGTTGGTTACTATAGCACCAACTCTGCTACAACGTTTTTGCTATAAATTCAGTTTGCAGGTTTAGAAAATTGATGAAAAATTAAAAGAAAAAATAAAGGAAGATGAAAAAGTTTCACCTGAACCAGATACAAAGGTCACAAGAGTCGTTTTGCGCGATACTAGCATACCGGCATACGGTATCGTCCGCCTGTTCGTGTGGATACCTGAAAGTCGTTGCTGCTACTGCCATGAAGATCCGACGTATCTATTTTCGCTGCTACGTCCAGGCGTTGAAGCTATGAGCTTCACCGAGAGCTTCTGCAAAAGCTTTGTATTTGCGCTCCCCCAAGACCACAGTACGCATTTATTGCTTTTGGTATTTTCTAAATCTTGGTTCTAATGCATGTGATCGATCCGGAAAGGGGATAATTTTTTGAAATTTACTAGGTCTTTGCCATCCCGATTTCCCAACACAAAATGCACTTGGCACAAATCTCAGTACCCAACTACGCATCAATTAACTTTGCACTTGGGCCCCATGAAAATTAATCCTAGGGCCTCCTAAAACGAGTTTTTCTAATGTTGAATAATTACAAATTATGCATTGAACCTACACATGGATAATGACTATACCCAGAGCAAATAGCACCCCCCCTTTTTTGGATGCAGATGTGAGAGCACATTCTATGCTAATGTTGATTGCAGATAAGTGGATAAAAATGTAAACTCAAAGATGCATTTAAGTATCAAACACATACAAAAAAATTATTAAATGGATAAATGGGGACATCAAGCAAAAAGTACATTATTTTTCAAGTAAGCAATAAAAAAGTTATGAAGAAAATATGTTAGTCGATACTCCATAGCATAACCAACTTATGTAAGTCAACATCATTCGATATGTTAATGTGGGATTACTGGCCTGGTGTCCAAAAATCTTGATGGTATATCCAATGTTTAAGGGGATATACAGAATTGCAGACAATTCTTATTCGTAATTTTTCAATTTTGCATTTGCATCCACCAACTTCTGAGGATGCAATATCTGCATCTACTGCAGATATCCAATTTTCTTTAGTAATCCACATCATTAAATTTTGAGTGAACAAAGTAATTAATATCTATATGTTTCCGTCTTGAATGTCACAGTAATTCAGAAATAATAATATAAATAGGACAGACAATATTTACCAAGAAAAAGTTTTTTGTCAACTTTCGATTGGAGTATCCGAGCTTGTAGGGTTTTATTCTGAAAAGGCAATCACTAACATGTCATGGTCCACAGAAGTATAACACTATAACTGTACTCACCAAAGTAAAATACATTTAAGATTAATAAGAAAATTCGCAGAAAAGTAAACATAAGTTCATGCAGTATCTGCGTGTAGAAGAAGGATGAAATGGCATCATTGGAGATGCAAAATGGCATTCTTGCATAAGTAGCACATGGGATGTGTAACAACACCCAGACAAGAAAATTTTGCAAAATCAGAAATATTCAGACAAAAAAAATGAGATTAAGAACCAACAGAAGATCACCAACATTTTAGTTCTAGTAGTATGTGACAGGAAACCTTATTTGAGACGTGCAATCAATGAATAAAACGGATTCTGCATTGTTTTCTTCATATTGTTCAAACATCATGTTCCTCTGCCTACCATATTTTATCTGAAACTACTGACTGACAACTAACTAATTTAATATTTTCAACAAGAAAAATAGAATTCTATGAATATCCCAAAGAACTTCGTCCATCAAAGCACTGACTACAATATTAAGACCTGATAAACTGGAGTCAAGTATGGCATGCTCCTCCCATAATTGTGCCAACCTTCAAACGACAGAGCACATAGGAACTTATGAAGTGCACTTGGGAGTTTTACAGCTATAACCTTGAATATAACACTTTACATGGCAATAAGTAAAAAAAGTTACGATGCCGCTTGCTGCCAAAAGCTAACAACCAAAGATCTTTCATGTACCAGAAATGCCATAACAACAATGTGCACACCAAACTGATCTATGAAATCAAGAAGATATAAGCACAGTGATAATCCTCAAAGCCTAACAGGAAGTTTGCTAAAGCATGCCAGCTTTACCTCCCTGAGCAAGTTGATCTCAGACTCGGAGAAGCCTTTCCTATGAAAATAGATGTAACAAAATATAAACAAATGAACATAAAAAAAAGTTAGGTGATATTCTATTCTTTGACAAATATGTACTATTACACTTGAATGATGAAACAGCAGAGGAAAAATGCACAAAACACTATCAAAAACCCTGTGTGCAAATTGACAAATATGTATACAGCTTTTACTTCTTTTCCATCTTAGCAACAGAATTTGGATTTAAGAAAGAAAATAGACAAAGATAATGGAAGAGCAATAATTAACTTAATTAGCCGATAGACAAAAATCGATTATCTTACCATGTGACAACAAATGGTACAAGTCATTTTAAAAAATAAACTAAATAGTAGACCAACATTTCAAGCAAATGTTGGGTTCATATCTATCATTCTATCTAGCATAATTCTAGGTCAGCCTAGCACATTACCAAATTATTTTATATTGATGCAACCTTTTAAGTTTGAAGATACCAGATTGGTATTTGTTAAGGGTATTTCTGGTATTGAACTCTTGGTCTAGGGTTTGGGTGTGTACCTTGTACTATGTATATGCCCTTGGGCTGTGCAATATAACAAACTAATTTATTTGCATTCTTCCTCAAACATTAACAACATTTAACTATTGACTCCCTCTGTTCCAAAATAAGCAATGCTTTATACTTTTTACAGCCTGCAAGGTACAACTTAACTACTGATTTTTATAACAATGTGTTAGTAAAAATTTATAATATTACAAAAGAACATTTGACGGCGAAATTCATTATTATCATTTCCATGCAGCCATTGTTAATAATCTTACGTGTACTAGTGGTCAAAGCTATAGAAGTTTGACCACATGCTTTTCATAACATCATTTATTTGAGCATGGAGGAAGTACGCTGTATAATCACTCATAAATTTAGGGAGGCAGCATATCAATTTATTTGTAATAGTTACAAAAATATTGTTCAAATTCATTTATGGACTATTACATTCATGGCAGTTGTTCCAAGTTCGAACATATCAGAAAATGAGATCAAACAGAAAGAGGTGTTTGGCATGATATGGCAACATGCCAAAATCAGAAATTTACCCTTTTTTATACTCATAGTAAAGTAAGCTTCTAGATAGGTCTGAATATCTTATGTTACAGAAAGAAAAAGAAGCAGATCTCTCTATTTGTTTGATCAAGATGTCTCAGAGGAGAACAAATTATGTCTACATGAGATACAGCAATCTACAGACAAAAAGTGTAATTGCTTAGTCAGGATAACTTATTAATGTAAACAATCTAACACTAATAACAGGACTAACATAGGCACCGGTGCCACTCAATTATTAAATATCCCATATTATAAGCATTAAGGTATTAACTCAGAAGGTCACATGCATAATTTCCAAGTTCAAATTCTCAAATTCATATGCAAAGGATAGTGACTGAATAGATAAAGGTATTTTAATTGCCGCTGGGTTTAGTAATGACTATATTACATAATGGACAATTGGACATACGTTGTCAATGCAGTAAGAATGTTGATTAACAATGGAAATGTTGACTACAGCTCTTTGAATAATATTTTTTTGCCATGTCCATCTAGAGTTTAGGCATCTATTCTTTAGCGAATAAGCAAGTTAGTCTTGGAGATTCTAGCTCTGTTAGTCTTGGAGATTGTGGTTCTGTTCATTATCTCAAACCAATTATTTAGGTATATTTTAAGCAAAATCGTGTGTTCTGACATTTAACTAAACCTACAGGTCATGTAGATCATGGTCGTTGAAGCGTCGCTTAAGCAACGCTTAAACAGTAAGTCGGTCGCAGGGCCTCCGCCGCGCGCTTGCCTCGCTGGAGAAGCTTATGCGTTCGCCGTAGTGGCATGGCGTCGCCTTGGCATCGATGAAGCAGTGTATGGCATCGGGGGAGGCTGAGGTGGCTGCCATACCCAGAGGGAGTTGGGGACTAGCGCTGCCACCTGCCTCCTCTGCTCTGCTGCCTCCACGCCGCGACTGGCCGCTCCGTCCCCAAATATCCCCTTCGGCCCTTCCTCCTCTCCCCTTCTCTTCCCTCGCCTCCCCCTGAGCGGCGGCGAGGGAAGGCAGAGCAACGGCGGTGGGGGAAGGCATAGGGTGGAGGGAGAGGGAGAGGAGGCTGATCCTGCGTGTGGGTGTTGGGTCGTCGCCGATCTGATCTCTCTCGCCTCTCGATCTGATGAGAGAGAGGACATACCGACAGAGGAAAAGAGAAGGCAGTCGTTGGCCGAGAGAACAAGGAAAAAGGAGGAAAAGGAAAAGAGAAAAAAAAAGAGAGAGAAAAAGGAAAAAGAAAGGAGGTTTGTGTATGGCGTTGCCTCGCCGCACCTTAAGCGCTTCAACAGTAAAAAGGTGGTGAGTCGCCACACCTCGCATTATCGATTTAATAACCTCGATGTAAATTGAATCGAATATATCTGGAATTCATTACAGAGAAGAAAAGAAGCTCAACATGTTCATAATGTCAAAAGTTACCAGAAAATGACACATAGTGCTCTTGTTTTATCAGAATCCTATCGTGCTAAATATGAATGAGTGCATCTTTTTTCAGAATCCTATTACATCAACTATATATGATGCATTGTAGTAAGAGTGTCCGGAGACTCACCGATAACCATAGTGAATACTCTTGTCAATAGGATTCGGGTTAAGAATGAAAATGTTGTATGCTTCTTGTATCTGAAGGTGATCAACAAGTGCTGAAAATATATGTTCCATTTGACCACTGTCCACTTGCCAAAATGCCTCCTCATTTTCTCTGTGTAACATAAAATAAAGAAATATTTGTTATCAACGGTTGTGAAAATGATGGGAAATGCAACGTAGCATCATAGAAGTAATTACAAAAGCCACTGCAAAGGGTTTTCCCAGTAGCTTATGGTAAGCAGTTAGCTGGTTTACCATGCAGGTGTGGCGGAGAAGTCTAGAAGGTATATCCAGAGAAAATTATAGACAAATTGAACACGTTGATATAGGGTATATATGAAGGTACATCCAGAGAAAATTATAGACAAATTGAACACGTTGATATAGGGTACATATGAGTTCGTCTGATTAAAAATGCAGAATTCCCACAGAAAATAAACATGCAAAACTCTGCAAATGATAAAAAAGGGAAGCTATTTATTCTTTTAAAGCATTACCTTCCATTGCCAAGTAACAGCAAGACCATACTAAGGTTCTTTTGAATGCACAATCATAATATATATTATCATAACTGGACTAAGATTCCTTTTGTAGTATGCATGCACTAATACATTTTATGTGACAGAGTGCTTATCAAATTTACTAAACTGCTGGATGAGCACAATTCCAACAATGTGTGCGTTTCAAGAACATCTTACCTGGAATCCGCAAGAGCTTCTTTACGGGATAGAACTTTTATAGCATGTTCAAAAACAGACATGTCATCTTCTCCCATGTGTATCGCATGCACAGAAAAACTGCACCACACAGAAAATGAGTTGGTATAATGGAAATTAATCCTCATGGAAACATACCGCGGCCTAATTACAGAAAACAAATGAAAACATTCGGCACAAAATGGAACAGTTGCCATAAATGTAGAGATTCGTTACTTGTGATTCACATGGCTGACTAAAGGAAGATCATATTGCTTTAATTTCTTAACACTAGTCTTATAGAATGGAGTAAGAACTTCGCCAACTGGAGGGATTCTTGTGTGCTCAAATATGTGATCGATTTTTGTAAACCAGCGCTGAAGTTCTTCAGGACCCAACTTAAACTCTACCAAAAAAAAAAGAGAAAATTTAATACTTGGTATGAACAAACAGATAATGACATTAGTATGATTGCATACAGATAATTTACCATGGCCTCCTTTTCCATCAAATCCTATAAAGATGAAGTTCACAGGGATTGAAAGATACATCAAATCAACCTCCGCTAGGCTCATATAGTTTGCAATATTACCTGAATAAAATAGAAGAATAAGAAGAGAGGGAGAAGTTTAGTAGTAAAGAGACCTCTTCTTTCTTAGATGAGCACACAATCATTACTTCAAGATAATCCATATTTCATGTGCAGTCAATTGTTTCAGATGCACATACATAAGTATGTGTTCTTGACTAGAATCACCTCTCCACACATAAACCAAACCATGGCCTAAATTGTTTCAGATGCACATACATGTGCGGCCGCCTTGGGGAACACTGCCCTGAAGCAGTACTACAAAATTACGGTTGCAGAGACAAAGGTCCCACTGCCCCACTTCAATAGCATCATCCGGAAAAGATAGATGTAAACGGTTTGTTGATAGTGAAGTTGCAAGTTGCACTTCTCATATATCCTGCTCACTTATTTTTGGCTATATAGCAACCAAAACTTCCCATGCAGTTTGTTAGTTCTTCTGCTGAAGCATTAAGTCCTATACAGAGACACCCAACACCTACTTCTCTTCATTCTTAACTCTTCATTTAGTCACCTAGGCAATTCCATGTCTGCTTACTACAGAACTCAAACTTCCTTGAAATTGCACATTAGTGTCCTCGTAACTAAAACTAAAGAGTTGCTAGAAAGAGTCACAAGGTACAGATGACATACAGAATCGAGTCAGCTGGTACTAATAAGTACTGATATACTAGTAGTTTAACATGACTATATCAGACTCTGGCAGAAAGAATGGCGTGAGGCCCGTGGGCAAAAGTATATCAGCTTGAACTAACAGTTTTAAATTGACATTATCACGCGGCAACATCCGAAAAAAAAAGGAAGCTATAGTTGCAGTGGCTATGGCGGAAGCTATCCAACATCATAGTTTTGGACAAAAATCTGGTTCGGTTTGTTTTAAATATGATCCACAAACCCAAGAAAACAATTCTTAAGCAACACAAGAACACACCAGCTCTTGTGAAGTTGAGCAGCGCCTTCTTGCTGGAGTCCCGCGACGCCGAGCCCTCCAAGTCATCGAATTCTACCAAAATCAAGAAAACCCAGTAAGCATACAACCAATCGCATAATGCAACAAGCAAACAGGAATCCCCTAACGCCAAGAAAGGAAGGGAGGAACCGGACCTTTACGGATGACAGATTCGGCCCAGAACTTGCTCTGGGGCTTGAGGTTGAAGAGCGAGAACACCGAGGAAGCGGCGGTGCCGCCGATCTTGCGCGTCCGGGTCCCTGGCGTGGACTCGGCTGCCTCCGAGGAAGGCACCTACGGAGGGTGAGAGAAAGGGCACCGGCACACCAACAGCTCATCAAGAAGCCGAGGGGGGGGGGGGGGGGGTGAAATGACCAGATCTAACCAGAGATCAAGGTTTGGGCGAGATCAGATTACCAGAGCAAGAAGCAGCAGGACGAGGGCGAAGACGTGGGGGAGGGGGCGCCCCCGGAAGATGTTCATCTCGCCGGCGGTGGGGGCGGACTGCAGCAGCAGGAGGGAGACCGGGGTTTGATGAGGAGACCGTACACCGGGGTTTTGAAATTCCGGGTCGGATTTGATTCGGTTTCTTCTGCCCGTGCCCGTGCCGTGAGTGGGGGCAGCTAGCTGTGCGTGCACCCTCCGATCGATAGTCAACGTTCACGATGAAGATTGTAAAACAAAATTCGCATTTCTTGCATGGAAAAATTGTTTATGATAATGTGATTTTGTCCTATTGCTATTACAAGTTTACAACCACAATGGCAAAGGAGTGCCATGTCCAACCATTCCTTTCATATGAACCATCGGATTGAAAGGCTAACGGACGAGATTGATTGCTACGATTCCTGCTGCTACAGTGTAATGAATACTGTCACCATACCATGTTGGATAGGAAAGGGTTCCAGTGCCGTCGGTTCCATATTGTAGATGGGAGAGGAGGGAAGTGAGAGGAGAAGATAGAAAATAAGTTGGACAATGAATTTTCTAATAAAACTTGTAACCGCTAGCATGCTGCTAGCACGTTTATCACAATTTCTTTATTTCAAATAAAATTAAATGTTACGAGGATTTTGCATACCAAGAATTTATGTGGGTGTAGATGCCAAAAAAAAAAAAGCTGTGTGGATGATTATCAAACTGACCCACATCGGCAAAGAACTCATAATTCACTGCATTCCACACCACACCACTATTAACTGCAAACTAGCTCTTAACGCCCATCAAATGATACATTAGGTAAAAAAAAGAGTTAACGAGGGCATACAAAACCACTCATACCACATACTATAGGCATATTGACATAACTATCAAAGAACTATAGATCTAAGAACCTATTTCAAAAGGCTACATACCGCGTTTTTTACTTTTATTTCAAAGGCTGTAGCAATGTTCAAAATGATTTCCTTTTGTGACTAGAGAGAGTACAGAATAGCACTAAATCTGTATTCTTTAAATAATTATGTCAATATACTTGCAGTTTTTTGAAATTTACTCTTAACTTTAAAGGATCTATACATCCAAATTTTTGGTACCATGAAATGGCACCATCAACATCGCCGAAGCTTTTGCTTTTCCCGTGTGGTAGGGAGAGTGGCCAACGTTTTGTGGGGCATGCATGCCTGCTACTTCAATGAGGAAAAATTAGCAGGAAACATCTAAGAAAAATGAAAAACATGATGCCCGACCCTTTAAATCCCCAGCACTCCAAATTAGTAAAACCAAACTAGATCATCCTAAACAAGGAATATCCGAACTCAATTTCTCCAGTCTTGAAAGCTAAACTCGTAACTGGAACTTTCCAACCAAGTTGTCTAAGCTAAAACGAAAAATGGACAGAGACTTATCTTTCAGCTGTCAAACGCACATGCCTGCACACACGCACACAAGACACTACGGAAAAAGAAAATGATACCTAGCATGTTCAATTTGCCTGAATTCAATCAACATGGTGTCTCAGACATACAACATAAATAGCAAAATAGTCAACTAAGTCTGAAGTCTAAAACCACATCTGATATAAGTAATTTGCACTGTCAGAGAGCGGACCACAACATCACCGTTGGATGGCCAAGATGCGCACAGAGGATCATCTGGAGGCACAACTGTTACTCATTGGTTTGCTGCAGTGACAAGTCACTCAAGCCTGCCACAAGTTCATCAATGTTTATCTGGCTCAAAGCCTTGGCTGTGTCACTGGGAGGTGGATATGCAGCCTCCGGAGGATTGTCCTTGAGGAGTTTCTTCAGATCCTTGATGAGTTCAAGCTCACCCTCATCGTCAGAAAATGACACGTCCAGATCCCAAACCTTGAAGATAGAATCCCTCGACTCTGCCTGCTCGAGAACTGTGGATGAAGCCAGCTCATCACCATCTTCAGGTTTTGCTGCGTATCCATCCATCTGCTTACCATGTTCATCTGCACCTCTAATTACGTCAGCAACTTCACAAGCTTCAGTACTATCCTTGTCGTCATCTCTATTCTCTCCTTGCACCATGTGCACATCATCATGCTGAGAAACTTCCTCAACATGGAGAGAATGAGGTTCTGCCTCTGAATTTGCATGGATGCCTTGGTCATGCACAACTTCAGAAGCATCATAGAGGCTTTCCATTGGCTTTTCAAGGGCATCAAGCAAGGCTTTCCTCATTGCTCCCCAGTCATCATCTGGCAGTTCAGAAGTCTGCACGAAACAAGAATCAGCCCAGGCAGCCTCATCGGGTGAAACTTCAACCGCCTTCTCATTTGATCTAATTGATTCCAAAATAGCAGGAAAGGCATCATCAAATTCAGAAGCCTCAAGTTGCTCTTCAATTAGACTTGGTTCAGAGAGCAGAGCTGAGATGTCTCCATCCTCGGTAGTCATAGTTATGCATGCAACTTAGTAGCACTTTAACAAGGAAGTGACCACCTACAAAAAAGAGTGCAAAGGGGAAATTGGATCGTAAGGCTTGATATCAGGCAATTTTTCTGAGCTGGAGTTAAAGCAACACATACAGATGTGAGATTCAGGTAATCATATATATATATATATATATATATATATATATATATATATATAGTACAAAGTAAAAAAAGAAGCTAGGGAAAATGCTGTCAGTGTCATATTTATCTAGTGCAAAGGCAAAAAAGCGAACTAGTGGTCTAAGCAACAGTGCTACAAAATAGCTTCTCAGCAGCCAGAAGTCACAGTTGCTTTGTAATTGATTATTTGTGCAAGGCAGCGAGCTGAGCTCAGGTGATCTGGTGGACCTGGCTTGCATTAGGCTTAGCAACTCAGCATAGCCTGAGTTGCAAGTTTGCAACTTGAGAGCACCTTAAAACTAACTCAAGTAAAACTCAGACATAATTGGTGTCACCACTCCTCAAAATTAGGCAAAATCCTCATACTTCAATTTTTATTGAGATATTGAAATCTTTCAATAGGCACACACCAATGCTTGTTCAGTCACTCTTATAAGGCAAGAAAAGGTGGGTCGTGCTTAAGTAATCCGTAGGAGGGCAGCCTACCGCAAGATATGTATTACCCTATAAATCTGTAACCAAAGTGCTAATAGGCGTTCAAAGTTCAAAGACAATTTTCCAATTCATCCCAGGAATGCAACGCAAATCAGATGGAGAAAGTTGCGACAGCTCCAGGAACTCTTTGCACAACAGACCACGTGCACTCCAACCAAAAGTTAATAGTGCCTTGTACAGACAAGTGAATCTTGTATCATGATGTATCTTTTTCTTCACATGTATCTAAGTTTTAAAACCTCCTATTATGTTAGTTTGTTAAATCATGAAATCACTAGCAAGAATTGTGTCCATATATGAAGTATTATACCAGACTTTCATTTTATTCGACATCTGATGAGCAATATGTCAAAATGAAGACAAAGAAACTAAATACAATTAGGTGAGCAAACGACTGCGTTTAAATCAACTCAAAATATATCGGACAATGCTCAGCACAATCAAAACTGCCTAACAGGCTTAACCGGTTAGGTGATTACCCCTCTACTAACTCTGAATATCTTATGTTAAGATGTTTCAAGGAAGAGCATTATTCTACTTTCTCTTTAATTAATCAAATACCGATAAGCTACTCAATGCGTCACTACCAACTGACCAATTCAATATATTTCTAAAAGTAACCACAATAGCTATAGGTGTTCCTTTGTCACAACCTAACGATCCAATTGGGTAGCTGTGGGTAGAAGGTGGCTTTGGCCCTAGCTTGCGCCCAGAAGCCATGGCTGCAGAAGGGAAAGCAAACGCTAGAAGATGAGCTGGAAGACAGAGAAGAGACGAAGTAGACAGGGAAGATTAGAGATTAATTCTTGCTTGCCTTTTACTGATGGACTTGACCTCTTTATATAGAGGATTACCTAACAAAACCGACTAGGGAATTAATCCCATCTGACTTTACAATATACTACTCAAACTTGTGCGCCGACTGCTGTAGACACTACAACGCTGATACGGAATCTTGTACATGACATCCTTGCCCCCGGTTTCTGATATTAACAAGACAGTAGATGTTTACTTCCCTTTATATACCAATAATAATGAAGTTAAAGATTTTCCACCGTGCTCATTCAATTATTTTCAACAAAAAAACACAGAAATAACTTGGATGAGCATGGGGGAAAAAGTAACAGATAGTGAGGCGTTTCGGATGGAAGTGAACACATAAGAATTGGTGAAGCCAGGATCTAGACAAAACGACAAATTACACAAACTAATATTACAGGGCTGCATGGCCACCCACGCAGCATTTATTTTAAGCATGCTCCTTCAATTATTTTCAACAAATAAACACAGAAATAACTTGGATGAGCATGGGGAAAAAAGCAACAGATAGTGAGGCGTTTCGGATGGAAGTGAACATATAAGAATTGGTGAAGCCAGGATCTAGACAAAAGGACAAATTACACAAACTAATATTACAGGGCTGCATGGCCACCCACGCAGCATTTATTTTAAGCGTTGATCGGTAGGTGAATGCTTGCCATTCTTAGCCACTGGAATGTTCACTCGGTACAAAATTGCGGATCTATGTTAATAATGACCCTCACTTAGATTCTGAACGGTAAAGCAGAATATATTTCAAATTAGTAACCTAATTCACCATCTCCAAAACAATAGTTTCAGTCATAATGAAATTCAACCACCAAAAATTGACAATTCTCGGAAAGCAGCTGGATAAATTTCAGCTAGAACCCCGGCTGAGCCAAGGAGTTGGGAGACTAGTTGAGCTGAGGAGTACGGCCAGCTAAGCTGTGAGGTCAATGAATTGGAAAGCGCCTTAATTGAAGCCAGGAACTTTGTTCTTGGCGCGAAACCTGTGCGGTGAAGCAACTCTACAGCTATATATTTGCCACTCGAATAAGCCACATGATGCATCATTACCATAACCAAATCTTCCTAGAAAAAAAAAGGAAATATTTCTAGGTGTTTCATTGCCCTCCTTCCTTCCTCAAATTGCAATAGATAGCGCAGATGGATGACAGGGTGAGTACCAAAAACACAACTACCACTTCCAACACAACAGATGGATCATATGGAACACCTACTGATGCAAACAAGGCTACATTCCCCAGAATAAAGCAAAACCACTCATTATGAGATTAACAACACTTGCCACTAGTTGACCTACTAATACATACCGACTTTACCCTAAAAGCAAAACAATTCCGCGAGGGGGAAAATGCAGTTCACCGGAACATCACACAATAACAGTGTCCTTCGTTAATCCAGGGAAATCTCTCTCTCTCTCGTCATTGTTACTCCGACACCCCTGTCCAAAATTTTGCCGAATCGAACACCTCAAATCCAAGTCAGATTCTGACGCCCATGTCCGATTCCGAGTAGTATTTCTCGTGTCCAAATTTTTTTGCCGAATCCAAGTCAGATTCCTACTCCCGTGTTCGTGTCCGAGTAACACTGCCTCTCATATATACGAAATATCATTACCACAAGCTGCTTAGTATGATGCCAAGGGGACTAACACTAGGGAAGGAATAGTGTTAAGCTAACTCGAAGCCGCGGAAGAGAGGGCGGCGCAAAAACCACGGAACTATTCAACCTGGACACTCCACGGCTTAAGTCTGTGTACGATGGTAGAAATCGCACGGATTTTCACGGAAAAACGCCATGAAAAATGTCGCACTGATTTTCTAGGGTTCTTCGTATCCCAAAGAAAATACGCACATATGGTGAAAGAAACAAAGGACTGTGCAAGGTTTTGATCTAACTCGATTCTAGGTGAAAGAAACAGCGGCGGCACCTTGTAGTCGCAGGAACGTGGACGGGCTTCCTCGCGTACAGCTCGCCCAGGGGAGGTCGCACTCAACCGAGCGCCGGCGAGCCTCCTGCTCCAGCCACCGTCTGACTCTTCGCAGTCGGGGCCGAGTCGCCAGGGGAAGGGGGTGGACTCGTGCTTGGGAGTTGGGACGAGGAGGCGGCGAGGAAATTTTCGCTTTTGTAGCCTCTAAGATTTTGTTTTTTTTTTAAGAATTAGCCTTTATACCATTTTTCTTCTTTCAAAAATGACTCTCGGCCCGCAATCCCACGCTCCCAACGCTAAGGCTAATCCCAGTGGTAGTATCATACGTCATAAATGATCCGTCACATAGGATTTCTTGCTGACATGGCAATCGATTAATGAAGAAAGAGAAGATAGCGAGATCATGAGGATGATCGCTTGAGCTCAACATCCAACGTCTTGGATTTCGTGATGATCTCGCGACCGAGCAAACCATATCATATTCATATGAAACATTTGATCACAACACATGCAACAATTAATACACGCAAACTATCTTGGATATTGTAGTATGATACTATGCATTGGAGATGGTGTTTCTTCTCAACAGTATCACCCTCTCTATCCTACGTGGCAGTCTTGGATTTTGGAATATGATACTATGCACTGGGATTAGCCTAATGCCGCGCACAGTAAACGCTACAAACTAATGCAACCGCTCCCCCTCCGTTGCAACACAAATTCAAAATAAATAAATATGCCCGATATTGTATCGCGGTATTGCTACAGTACTGCACGTGATTTTTTTTACGGATTTTGTATTGCCACTGAAAAAATATTTCATCGCCACCTGTGACGTTAAAAATATTGCCCGCAAAAAAAATAATATTGACTACCCGTATAATTATTAACGATAATTGAGTCTACGGAATATGGGCCCTCAAATATATTGCATTATATTCTGCCCCCCCCAAACAAAATATGGGTCCTCAAATACATTCTATTGGCCTAATTGTGTTATATTTTTACCACAAATTTGGTCCCGCAAATATGAGTCCCGCAAAAATATTATTTGCAGTTCAAATCAATATTTATTTTTTTAGAATTATTTTGGCCATGAATTGGACTCCTGAAAAAAAAATCAAAATTATTTGCAAGTATTACTAATATTTGCGGATCTAATTACCATCAATAATTCAACGGGTCCAATTGTCCAATTACTGTCAATAATTTTGCGGTCCAATTAACATCAATGACTGCACTCCCAACCTCTGTTTCAAAACCGAAGTCTGGCACGGTCACGCTACCAATGCCTCGGCTACAGCCGCGTCGATCTCACTGTCACATTTGGATCTGCACCTATGTGCCTCTCGTCCGTGTGACCTATGTATGCATACTTTATACTAGGATAATTTGTAGCTGCGCCAGAAAATTGAACGATAAGTCTACGTGACATATATTACAATGTCTGAGGAACATAGTTTGCCTATAGACGCAATACGCAGCACTAATTTCAAAATATACCATTTCATTTCAGAATTGCTCTAACTGAACCTGAATACGTTCAACATGTAAACAGCATGGTAGACAAAAGAAGATATAGGCTAGGTGTGATGCCAGCTCTCGCACGGCTATTTAAAGAAACCAATAAATGCCTTTCCTGTTGCTGAACGATTAATAACATAACAACTCTGGATGGTGGTTTCAAACAAATTGAATCTTCACCATGAGAAAGGTATGTCGTTATATATCCGCATCCAAGTTACAAATTAGCAAATAATATGCACCATTAGAAGAACACCATGATCACAAGTAGAATGTGTGTGTGTGTAATGCATTTCATCAAACACATTGCCAAGAGCAAACATGATGTAGAAATTGCATAGATGGCTAAGAGTGACAGCTATGTACTAGGGGCTAGCACTGAGCAACCGCATCATAGGCCTGAAGCTAGTTTGGAGATAAGGGCGTCAATTTTTTAAAACCTTGCTCGGTGGCATAAATTATAATGTAAAAAAAATGTATCAAGTGTACAGATATAAACTTGAAGCCAGTTTGCTCAGTTAACAAAGATATAACTTGTCACTAACTTTCTCTCACCATAGTTTTCAGCCCAAGCTATTAATATCTCCCGAAAAGTTGGTGGGGGCAGCTCCATAGGTCCACTGGTACCCAAAGAACAGAAAAAAAAATCTTCATCCAATCAAGATTACATAGAAAATACTTTGTGTTAAATATACATCACTCTTTCATATCGTTATGCAATCAGTCATCCATAACATATGGAACATAAATCCTACTCTGACTATGCCTAAACACTAAAAGTGAATATGTTGTCCAAAGGAATGAGTTTAATTACGAATAAATCCAGATAGCAGCTATACTGATAGTCAATTCAGTAGCATTGTGACTGCAACAGTGGCTTCAAATATCCAAAGAATTTAATCATGGCCATCGGGAAAGCTATAATTAGCCCATCTATATGCAAATAGAAGACCAATATTCATAAGGACCTTAGTTTAGAATCAAGTGGTGCAGAAATTTCAAATAAAAATGCGCTTCACCAGTACCCCATAGAAGGATTTAGCTGTATACTATGCTACTAATTGAGTAGTTTCCCTTGCGGAATATATTCAAACTGAACTCCATGATAAGTCATGGTATGCATAATTTTTTATCTAGCTTAATAATAACTATGTACATGCAGTTTTACGTAGAGAACGACGCAGGTAGGAAAATGGAAGTGCCTAGAGAAAGAACCACATAGGAAAATGGTTATGCGAACTGCGAAGCAGTAGAGCAGCTACAGTGATTGATAGTCAAAAGGGAATAGTATCAAACATTTTTTTTGTCTAAGAGGGCAGTTGAAAACGTTAATTAAGGCTGATTCCATTCCCTATACACCAACGAACCTAATGCAAAAGTGGATCGATGCACATCAGATGGACATATATAGTGAAGTAGCGTGATATGGCATTAACATGCGCAATATTACCTTCCACGAGGTTTCTCTTTTGATCTGTTTCATTTTGAAAAGTAGTCAAATATTTCAGTTTGATGCTTGGTATAAGTTAAGAAGTGAACTACTTGGAGAAACCAAGGAATAGTCATATGGAAACAATATGGGGGGCTCTGCAATTTCCTCAAATTCACCAACGGAAAAATATAATGATTAATGCTGGCAACAAGTGCAATGCAATTTATGAAACCGTGGTACCCCACGATTCCTAGTGTCCGGTTCTTCCTGAATTTCCTTCCCTGGGCTGCCACTTGACCCTTCAAAACCAATCTGCAACTTGGTAACTGCCTCCTCCAAAGTTTCCACTTTCTCAAGTGTGGATGACATGCGTTCCATCATCTGGAACACTTTGCATGCTGTTCCTTCTCCGTAGGTTCCATGGAAGAGGTGGTGGATTGGCTCTGATATCGAATTGATGTGGACTAGGGTTTGGTTTTTCAGGAAAAGAGATGAGTCAGGGGTAAGATAGAATACTGCTGATCACCCTTGTCACTCCAGGGCTGATTCCCTGCGAGCAAGAGGCTCCGATCGCAGTTGCTGAATTTGGGAAACTTTCTTTATTGCCTTCTTTCAATAATAGCTGGCTATCCTTTATAGATCAGGAGCCTTCCTAACAAAGGACTCTAGTTATAAAGAGATAGAAATATATCTCAACTAAAGACATACTTTGAATTATAGATATAACTGAAATAGGGGATAGAATATCTAACCAACCAACTAGAGATCTATGAGAACCCCCTAAACTCAATTAAACTAATAAAGTCATTAAGCTACTAATTAAGCATAATGAGCAATTAACCTGATAATCACATTGAGCATAAACATGTAAAATGATCATCATACCTGCATGTAGCCAGTAAAATGGTAAAGGGGTAGAAAAGTAAATGGGGAGCACAATATAGAGATAAGGGATGCAGAAGATTCACTTCACTTGCTCAGCACCAAAACCAAGGCAGCACAGCCATCCATTGCCTTTACTCCTTTTCCCAGCCGAGAGCCAGAGGCAGCAGAGCATTCGGCTCCCCTGCCTCATTTCTCAACCAAGAGCACAGCAAAGCCAGCAAGTTTAGCCCCCATTGCTCATCTCCAGAACCGAGAGCAGCAAGGTTCAGCCCCCATTGCTCATCTCCAGAACCGAGAGCAGCAAGGTTCCCTCATTGCTCATCTCCAGAACCGAGAGCAGCAAGCAGCCGGTAGAAAAATAGCAAGCAATAGCTAGCCATCTCCTATTGCTCATTTCCAGCAAGCACAAGCCAGCCAAAGCAAGCAAGCAGAGCCACAAAGCAGCCATTGTCTAGTGCCATTCCTAACCTTCCAAACCAAAGCTAACCAAGCCAGAGAGCAAGAAGAAGGAGCAAAAGCCAAGGAGCAAGCCAGAGGAGGAGGGCCAAGAAGGGAAGCTAGAAGGAGCAGCCGAACCAAAACCAAGGAGGAGGAATCAGGAGGTTCAGCCACCAGTAGATCAGGTAGAGTAGAAGGTAGATTGGGGAAGAACCAGTGGTCTCAGTAGGGGGGTGAACACTAGGGGCCCACGAGGAGCGTCATGGCCACCCCCATGCCCTCACCGAAGTACGATAGCAGCCAATGTTGTCACCCCCGCCCCCAACCTAGAGCTCAGCCCCCAAAATCATCATGGACCACACTTACCTTTGAAGCATAGCACAAAACTCACCAAAGAACTCACATCATCATGGGTAACCGAAGCCATAAGAGCTTAGGTAAGCAAATGATGACATCACTACTACGGATACGATCACACCTGGTTGGATCAACTCCAACACGTCATCCTTGGGCCAAGAAAAGAGAGATATCAAATCCATCACGTTTTGGAATCCAATTCGGCCTCCAGATACCAGCCTGAAGTAAAACGAGTATAACTTTTGCATACAGTGTCCAATTGGAGAGTTCTTGTACTTGATTAAAAGCTTACTTCGAGATCTTTCCAACAGATTTGACCCCACCCAAAAATTCCTTCGGAGTACTCCGCAATCAATAAAACAATTCGGGTCAACTTTCCAGCCCGAGTCAAACTTGGGCCTTGGGCCTTGTAAGAGTCCTATTTGGCCTCTCCTTTGTGCTGGCCGAATCCCCTTTCTCTTTTACCTATATATAGCTAGAGAGTACCCCAAAATTACGGGGGTTTTGTTTAGTTGTAGTTTTCCTTGGTGAAACTATTTAGTATTCTCTTGTTCGGCGAGATCAACAGCAATACCGTGCTTCAGAACCCCACATTAATACTTCAATTATATTTGCAATTTCATATTGCTTTTGCTTTGTTCTTGCTTGTTCTTCGATTGCTTGCAGGAATTGATCTTCGTGATCAGGTCAACCGGGTTTTGACATGGTTAATAACAACTCGGAGTTTGGTTCAGCGATTGCTTGGCATCGGTCGTGTTTTGGTCGTAGCCTGGATCGTGAGGGCTGTCTCCACTAATCGATAGTTATCCATCTCACCGAAAGATCGGGACATCCAATAGCCTCATAAGGTGGTAAATCACCAAATCAAGAAAATGGTAGCAGTACTAATGAACCCAGGGTTCGGCCAGAGCCGGCCGAGTCAGAGGAGAAGTAGAGGGGGGAAACATTAGAGGGAGTAGCCAGCAGTAGGGGAAGTCGGCCAGAGAGAGGAGTGGGAGCTCGGCTCCAGTAGAAGAGTAGGAGTAGCAGTCGGCGGTAGAGGAAGCCGACCGATCTGGAGGCAGCCGAGAGAGGTAGAGAGGGAGTAGGAAGGAGTTGTCCCAAGAGAGCAGCCGAGAAAAAGAGGTAAGGCAGAGAAGAGGCTTCGGCCGAGAGATAAGCCAGTGAGCAGAGAGGAAGAGAAGAAAAAGAGAAAGGGAGAGGAAAGAAAAAGAAAAGAGAGAAAGAAAAAGAGGAGAAAAGGAAAGAAGAGAAAAGAAAAGGGGAAAATGTGAGAAAATGGGTAGATTGTCGCAATCTGCGACTAGTTTAGTTAACTAGTTAGTTATATGCATAAAACTCAAAAAGGCAATAACTAGTTGCATTAAGTAAATAAAAGGTTAAATGTAACATTAAAAAATGCTTGAACAACTAAAAATTGAAAACCAACACCTTTCATGTCAATGAAATGCAATTCATGGAATGGTTGGACACCATAACTTATATTCAAATAAATTGTTGTAGATTCATATATTATGATTTTCAGGACAAGAATAGAACCCACTAGACAGCCAGAACCTGTATTTGAGCGAGGTCGTACCTTCCGAGTATATACCAGGCAAGCATCCCTTGATCATGTTTTAGTAAATGTTTTTACCTGCTTTATGTATTTATCTATATATCACTGCATGGGAAAGATTATTTTACAAATAAAGGTATTAAATCGGTTGTGGTTGGTTAGAGTGGGTTGAAAAATGGAAGAATGGGTTGGTAATTGGATTTGGTAGTAGATGGGTCATATAGTTAATAGGATGGTTGACGGGTGTTAATATGGTTGGTAGAGGACGCCGATGAGAAGGTTGTAGGCCGATGGGGTCCTCTACATAGGCTATAATATAAGGTCCAACAACTAACACTTAAATAATGAGCCGTAAAACCAGTATCAACCATGGTGTGTGAAATCGGCCAGAAAAATTTGTACAATGAGGTATTAGAAATCTTCACATTGGGTAAGTATAAAAGGTGCCCTCTGGGAAATGTCGGTATTCCCCAGATGTGCGGGACCAAATGGGTGGCGGTATATTTGAATCCCAGATATGTACCACCTGTCTTGAGAAGGAGTACAACTGTATCTACGAGTTGTGGGGCAGCCTGGGATAGATGTTCCCAACTCGAGTGCAGGGTTGGAGATCTAATACTAGAGTAGTGAGAAACATTCTGGGGCATCTCTTGTGGGTGTCATTATGGATAAAGTGGTAAGAACCTACGCAGGGTAAATCTTGAATTCAAACCAGTCTCTTGGATTGGAGACTACGGAAGCTATGGCTTCTCATATACAGTGTTGGTAGTGTTTTCTAAATCCTAAGAATCAACAACTTTTAAAACCAAAACTTAATTAATGTAAAAGTGTATTTTGAGGGGAAGTGGTCATTAGCTGGATTGGATTGAATTAGATTGGAAGGGAAAAATCATCTATTGCATTTCTATATTAATGCTTGCTGAGCACCCTGTACTTACCCTTACTTAAATCCCCCTTGCTTAGAAAGTGAGTCATATGGACACTCCTCCGAAACCTGGCGTGAGGACTATTCGTAGGACAAGGATTTACAGGAGGACGACTACTACTACTATCAGGAGGAGTAGAGGGTCTAGTAGGCCATATCCCAGCGAGGGCAGACCATCAGGGAATAGGTGGATATAATATATTTTTGTTGTATTTGGAACCTATGTAAGCTTAAGGTAACGAACAGATAGCCATGTGTGGCTTAATGGAATGTAAGAAAGAATTGTATTTTCAGTTTCTAATTATTGTTCTATTGCAATACTCTGGATACGATATAATAACTCATAAAGTATCGGGTTGCCCGATATTTTGTTAGCTACTATGCCGAGATTCGCGTAATTAACTCAAGAGTAATGGCAATGTGATTGTCGTTACCCAGGGCTAATTATGTGGGTCGCCACAAGATCTAACCGACTCTCCTCTTCTGCTGTTGCCACACTACTGGCCGAAGGCTTGTTGGTGCTGGACTTACGGCGAGGCGCTCATAGACCTTTCCAACAAAAGCGTCCACAACACATGTAGTATTAAGAGAGCTGATGATAATAATAAACAATTCCCCTCCTCTGATATCTTGCGTCCCATTTTGATTGTGTGTGATTGGCATGGTTTGGATCTAGGACGACAACGATACTCTTAACAGGTACTATGTCTCTCACTAAAAGTTAATTTAAAACTTAATAGTACTAAGGCTGAACTAATAATTTAATGATACTAATTGAAAAAGCTGTTAACAAATACGAAAAACAAAAACTGATTCAAACCGAAGATAAATGAACGAATACAGATAGTACCACGTATAATTATAATCAGTGAAAATATGAAGTAAAATCCTACTTTAACTCAACAAATATGCAAGATTGTACTTGTACCATAGGCTCCAACTCTGCGTAGATTCAGTGATACTATCTTGAAGATGTTAATGAGTGTTTTTCTTCTTCTTTTTTTGTGTTTGCAGAGTTCTGCTTGTAAAATTATAGCCATTAACCTGGAGGAGGGCTGGGAAGCTGACCCTCGTTAAGCATCAATCCAAGCCATTGTTTCCTGATTGGGTGTCACATTTTGTTGCACCAAATCAAGAGAGTGGACCCAAAAGACCTCCTAGTACCATACTTAACCACATTAGCTGTAAGTGTATAATCCCAGCAATATAGATCAAACTTGAGCTTGTCAAATGAATTGATCCTTCAAACCTAATTAAACCTTTCCTGAGAGTGCTATCTGTTCACCTAGAAAGAATGCATGCCACCTGTTAGGATTGGAAAGTATGTGAATCAAGTGTCCTACGAACATCTAGAATATTTACCCACTAGAATCAATACAACTCCATCCAGGTTCCTTGACCAATCCTTGCTTGCTTATTTGCCTCCTATGACTCGTGGCCTTCTTCCACTTTCCTAAACAAATGAGCATATTAGCCATGAGGACACAGTGACCAGAATTTTGAGAGTCCATGTTAAGTAGTTTCTCTGATACCAACTTGACCGATGAATCAGCACAATGAGCACTGTATGCACTAATTATGGGAGCCAAGACCTGATTTTGTAATTGAATAGGTGTCTGCTTAAAGAACTTCATAGCAGTACTAAAATGACCAGCCTTACATAGCAAATCAATTATGCACATATAATGCTCAATAGATGGCTCGATACCATATTCCACTGGCATTCTGTGAAAGCACTGAAGACCTTCATCTATTAAACCAGAATGGTTGCATGCTGTTAATAGATGAGTAAAGACAATGGCATCTGGTTGAACACCTTCATTTTGCATCTTGTTGAAAAGGACGAGAGCCTCACGGCCTTCTCCATTGCAAGCATACCCGTTAATCATGGCACTCCAGGTAGCTACGTCTTTATTGGTAATATCATCAAATATTTTCCTAGCCAGCTCAACGCTCCCACACTTGCAGTACATGTCGATCAGTCCAGTAGAAACTCGCAGATCTGATTGCAGTCCGATTGCTATTACATGCTCCTCAACCTTTTTTGCCTGATTAGCAGATCCCAGTTTAGCACAAGCTGAAAGAATTGATGACACAGTTGCCTCATTTGGCACTATGTTTGTGCACAACATGCTATTGAACAATGTCAAAGCCTGGTTCGGATGACCACCTTCAACGTATCCACTTATCATTGAAGTCCACAGCACTACATTCTTCGAATGAACTGCATCAAAGACCTCTTGAGCAGCCTCAAGATCCCCACACCTTGCATACAAGTTTACCAATGATGACACAAGATCTTCCTCGGATTCAAAACCACCCTTGATCACAAGAGCATGCACACCCTTGGCCACCAACAAGTTTCCAAACAGAGCAGCAGCCGAGATCAGATTAACAAGCGCCACCGAATCAAAATTGTGCCCAACTCCCTGCATGCGGTTGGACAGATCAAACACTTTGGAATAGTCCCCCATCTGCAAATAACCCGACGCCATTGCACTCCAAGTAACTATAGACTTCTTGTCCATAATATCAAACAGCAACCATGCAGCGTCCAGCTGGCCGTGGCGGACAAGCATGGAGAGCACCGAGTTCAAGACAGTCAAATCCGAGTCAAGCCCAGATTTCACGCTGTATCCGTACACGCACAAGCCAAGATTGCTCGTGGACGTGGAGTCCACACACCCCGACAGAACACCCACAAGCGTGCCTCCGCTGGGCCTCACTCCGGCGCCCCGCATCGCGTTGAACATCGCGACGGCCTCATCGACCCGAGAGCACTTGCTATACGCCGTGACCATGCAGTTCCAGGAGACCAGGGTCCGGCGCGGCATTTCGTCGAACAGGCGGCGCGCGTCGGGGAGGCACGCGCACTTGGAGTACATGTCGAGGAGCGAGGTCCGCACGAAGACGTCGGAGGCGACGCCCGCGAGGAGGGCGCGCGCGTGGAGGGAGCGGCCGAGGCGGGGGAGGCGGAGCGCGGCGCAGGACTTGGCGAGGGAAGGGAAGGTGGAGGCGTCGCCGCGGAGGCCCTCGGCGAGGAGGGAGGCGTAGCGTCGGAGGCAGTGGGGGTAGGAGCCAGACGCGGCGGCGAGCTGGATCAGGCGGTTCCAATGGCGCAGCGGGGTCGTCGGCGTCGGGGCGGGGTCGCTCATGCTGGGACGGCGGGGCGCTCATGCATGTGTTTTCTTGTGTACGGACTCCACTGATTCGTTTGGAGGGCATGGATGGAAGAGCAACGCCAGGGAGAGAGAGAGGATGCAGGGTTACCGGGCTGCGGCGCTACTGGCAGAAGAGGAACCGGAGCTCCTTCACTCTCCGGGACAGGTTCGCCCGCCGCGCCATCGCCGCCTTTCTCCCTCTAATCTTCTCTGCTTTCCCGGTTGTATCAGCTTGTCTGGGCCGGTTCTTCCTCGCCTGCTGTCCCTGAGTTTTCTGTCATCAAAATCGTGTCACCGTATGAAAATCCATTTCTTTTGAATTTCAGTGTAATTTATCTATCAGCAGCACTTCCATCAACTTTAAATTTAACTAGGTATGATCCCGCGTTACGCCACTCATTATGAAATTTAGTTCGCTGGTTCTTTTTTAAAAAGACGGTAGGAAGAGCTTAATGTAATTTTCGTTTTTTAGGTTTTGCTAAAAAAAAATAGGCTGGTTAGGAGCCAACGGTGAATCTGCGTTACCACGTAGTCTTTTTTTGAAAAACAAACGTTAGAGGACCCGTTCGCGAATATATGGAACGACGGGTCTTTTTTGCAAAATTATCGGGAGGTAATTTCTATTTTATGCAAAATTAATCGGTGAAGGACCCATTCGCGAATATGCGGAACAACGGTTTTTTTGCAAAATAACCGGTAAAAGGACCTAAATGTAATTTTAAAATTTGCTGAGGGCCTTTTCGCAAAAAAAACGTGACACGTGGCATGGCTTGTTGGTCTGCAATCTCTTCCGCTTTAATAGATAGGTTATTATTACTTGTCATTTGTTTTCTCGATGATATTGTTAATAGATTTGTTAATGCTTGGTTCTCGGTTATATACAGCATACATTCCATAAGAGCAAACTGCGCCCTATGTTCTCAAACTTGCCCATTATTTATTAGACAACATGGCATTCCCAGTCTTACTCTGACTATGAAAAATGATGCCAAGTATATTTTTCTATATTTTTTTATAGGGAGAATTGATTACTTGTCTCGTTTTAGTTGGTGCAATTGATCATTTGCCTCGCGATGTTTCACTGACATACGGATCCATCAATGATATAAATAAATGAGGACAAATCATCAATTATCCTTCTTTCTAAGGCATTAGTACAAAAAAAATTGTTAACAAGTACCTTAAAGCAGAAGTGAAGCTAAGCCTTAGGCCACTCTGCTGTGGCCCAAAACTCACAAAGAAAAGCCTATGTAAATTATATTAAAATATCAGAAAATCACAAATTGACCTATAAACATGTGTCCCGACTTAAGACTTGGGCTTGGACTGGTTTCGCCCGGACCCCCGGCCTCAAGAGAAGCATACCAGGACTACAGGAGCCGAGGAAATAACAAAAATTTACCTAAGTATACTTGCTGGGGAAGCTAGGTTATCTCAAAACTTATTATTTACATAATTCATGCTGAATAACGCTGTACAACCGGTCCTTTCCAAACAAACAGTACTCACTTTTCTTGAAGAAAAAGGAAAAAAGAAGTTAAAAGGTAACAGGGTGATTTCCGCAGCTTAATAACCGATGCTATTGCTAGTGCCTGGATACAGTCACATCATTTCTTCCCCTCTGTGAGCCTGATTCCTTATCTTGCTGCTTAAAGGCCTTCTTCAGGAAGAATGCCATCGCGAGCTGAGCCCCAAGGTTAGAGCGGCCTCGAGATAAACAAACAATGCTTCCAATCAGCAAAAGTCCACCTGCAATCATTTCCCCAGAAGACTTCTTCACTGGCTGCTCGCGTGGTGAAGTTCTGGCATAATGTGTAACAACTGTTGCTGCTGCATTCCCGGGAGAATGGTGACTTCCGTTCACATCAGCCTCTAAGGCCTGAGGAAACTGATGCGCAAAGAGAGCTTCATCAGAGCACGAACTAAATGGCATTCACAAATTATGTGGGTGCATAATTCAATTTTTTTAAAAATAGCGTTCACAAATTATGTGGGTGCATAATTCAAATTTTAAAAAAATAGTCTTAGGCGATTCACAAACATATTCAATCTACAAAAAACCATTAGCATTGACTGCACTAATGCTGTTGTAATTTGAGCACAGAAGCAAAAACAAACAGAGAGAAAGAGACAAACTATAACCGATAACAAACTTCAGCAGGCCAACCCATGACATATTGTAAACACATAAATTCTTGTTTCAACAAATCGACCATAAACTGATAAACTAGTAAATAGCACTAACCTTCTTGATAAGCCTTTGCATGGTCAGAATGGATATCGATGAACTATGACGCTGAGGATACCGACGTAGAGCATTGTTCATTTTACAAATGTAACTCCAGATGCCCTTGGAAAAGGCCAGCTTTGCCATCTGTATGTTCATGCCATTGTCCTCATGATGCAGCACTGTGATTTGGCATGCATCCCTTCCAGGGACTGTAAAGTCAAATGACAAAGCAACATTAAATTATAAAGTAATAACTAAGTAAGCATATATGATATATCCAAAAGAACACTTGACAGATGTAGTCTGATGGTAATTTCAAGAAAAAAAATGAAGATTAGCTAGCTATAAAATGGCACATCCTATTGGTTCCAACTTTCAACTTCCATCAGACTTGCACATATCAGGTCATAACAGAAATTAACTGAAACAGAAATGGGCTAAAAAAGAAGAGGGAATGTGTCAACATGCTTGATCATGATATTTTGTTCTTAAAAATGAACAAAAAAGAATCCAGACAATAGAAATCTTTTATTTTGTGTTGATATAGAACCTACATATAGCAGGTAGTTCAGTACAACTCATGAGTTCGGAGAAACCACAAAGCCTCATATTCTTATTGGCCAAAGAGTCCACCGAACAGTAATGCTTACGGGTTCAGCAAAATCACAATTCACAAAGCTTTACTTTCTTATTGGCCATTGAGTCCACCTAATACTCATCTTGGTAGAGTGGTGCTATGAAAAAGCATAGTAATTGACTAATTGCATTTCAATCTTAAAACTATGTAAAGAAAATCTATTTTGTGGAAATTGTGGAGAATGATATTTCATGTTGTAACACAAGTTAGCCACGTAATACCAGACAATTAAATCATCCAAAATCATTTTGTGACAAATTTTTTTTTTAAAAAAAGTACATCAACACCAAACGTGCCACCATAAAAAGATAGCTTATTCTAAGCTCAATAAATACCAAAACAGAAGGCATTGCAATTTTACTGTTGACTTACTTTTCCTAATACACCATCCTGATCTCAGAAGTCGCACTCGAACAAATTTTCTTTGTCTTGGCGCAAGAGGATATTCACATTCCTGTCAGGATTAACAAATTACACAAGGCAAATTAGGTAATGTTGTAATAGCAAAAAATGTAAAATTGACAGAGGTGTCAAAATAAAATAAGCCATGAAAAATGTCATGCAGACTGCATATAGGGCAACTCAAGTGTCTTCTGATTTGGAGCTACTGAAGGCAATTATCCAGCAGAACGCTAGTTCTAACGTCGTTTGGAATGTCCCCCCTGATCCCTGAGTAAAAATTAATGTTGATGGTGTGCTACGCACAGGTGAATCAGTGGCACGATCCGGTGGTGCGCAACAGTAGAGGAAGTTTCATCGCAGCGGCCACCAGAAGATATGGTGTCATCTCTGATCCGTTTGTGATTGAAGCTCTGGCATGTTGTCATAGTTGTCTATTGGGGCACCATACAGGGTGTTCACACACTATTTTGGAGACGGACTGCCAGGAGTTGGCGAGTGCATGGAATCGGCAAGAGGAAAGGTCATCTATGCTTGTATCTTGTCAGAAATTCGAGAGCTATCTAGGAGCTGTGTTGGTTTTAAGCTCCAATTTAGAAGGAGGGGTGCTAATGGCACAGCTCATGTTTGCGCTAAGTTCACTTGTAATTCAGGGAATTCAAAGTGGTGGTCTATGTGCTCTCGATTCCTTACTTCTCCCCTCCAAGAAGATATAATTTCTGTTGATGAGTAATTAAGCTCTGGAATTACCCTTAACAAAGTGTGAAATTGACAAGTTGTTTTACAAATGCTAATTCAATTTCATTTCAAGTGATTTTATGTTTTCTGAAAATGGGCATACAGTATTACAAGAATGAGTGCACTACTGCATCCGTGCAGAAACCAAGAATAACACTGAAGTACTATAATTCATATATGGTGTAAAAATATCATATCACTAATGCATAGTAGTCCGAAGAGTTAAATGCAGGAAGGAGGGAGGAAGAGGGAGATGTGACTTACCTTGACCAAACAATAGAAAGAATTCTCATTTGCTTCCCAAACTCGCCATGCCAATATGTACTCTCTTGGTGTTAAAAGCGGAAATTTCTTAATTGTACATCCTACCTCTATTCCGCTATTTTCATCGCACTGCAGCTGCTCATGCTTTATCACAGTGTTATCCCACTCCATTCTATACTCACTATCCATGTAAAAGTTCCTCAACAGCTCTGTTGAGCATCTCTCAAATGTTGTCGCACTAAGATATTTAGGAGGGCCATCCTGCATTTGAGAACAGATTTGTTCCATAAACAAATAAAACTGTTAAACTTGACTCTTAGCTCAGGATTTTTTGACAACTAGAAAGGTTCACCAGACATCATAGCAAATAGCATAAGGGCGTAACACCAGACATTGAAATTCAGTCTAGCAGCAATCCCTAAGCCCTAGGCAATTTGAACTTTCAAGCAGACTACAATAGATGGGTAGTGGTTACTCTTGCGACAATTTTGAGTTCTAAAAAATTAGGGAGGCTTAATTTGACATCTCAGTTCTCAAGAAAAAACGAAAAGAAAAAGGGAAATACTAATCCAATTCTAGCCTCCAATGCGCACATAACCATTTTTCGGAATTCTACTTGGATATTTCATTAGTAGTGGCCGACTAACACAGGTAATTAATCGTAGAGTAAATTCACAATCGCCTAATGGCAAGATACATAACGCATTTCCAGTCTAGTCTCTAAATGAAACCCAGCACAACCCTACCAATCAAACTCTGGCAACTGCGGATGAACACACCACAAGTTAACATCAATGGACTCAACAAGGAAGAGGGAGAGGAGCCAGCGATACCGTGGTCTCGTCGCACCACGCTCTGTACGAGACGGCGTCGTTCCCCTTGGCGATCACGTGCACCCACCCCTCCCTCTCCGGCTCACGGGCGCCCACCCCCAAGCTGCTCACCAGCTGCCGCAGATCGTCCTCCGTCACAAGCCGCTCTACCCTGCGATCCCATCAAAGGCAAAAACAGCACAACCAGTAAGTCCCCCACCGATCAAATCAAAGCTCACACATGTTCGATCAGGAAACCACGCCGAGGGGGTATGTGACCAACCCTGTGCCGGAGGCGGAGGGGGTGGAGGACGGCGTCGCGGTGGCGGTCTCTGATCGGAGGCGGCGGCGGCGGCGGAGGAGGAGGAGGAGGAGGACCAGGAGGAGCGCCGCGGCGCTGGCCCAGCCGCCGCCACGGGCGGCGCGGCTCCAGAGCTCGGCGGCGCCGAGGGGGGTCTCCCGCGGCGGCATGGCGACTCGGTCCGCGTCGGCGTCGTGTTGCGGCGGCATGGGTTTGTTTGCTCGTCGTGATAGGGGAGAAGACGGGGAAAATATGGGAAAAGAATTGGAGGAAATTGGGAAAAGGGAGAGGCGGGCAGCTGTGGTGGGATAATCTTCACAATTTTGTGTTTATTGGCAAAATTAATCAATTTTTCTGGGCTCCATGTAATGGTCCAGATTAAATTTCGTGGGTTCCAAAAAAAAAAGGGCATCAATATTCTTCTTTTAGATGAAGAGAATGGATTGAAACCGTACGTCATTGATAATCAGCCTGTGGATTTTGACGAGTGAAATCGAAGCATTGAATCCTTAAGGATTGCCTCGCATTGGCTTCATGTATAGAGCACAATGGAGGCTTGATGGGGTGAGTGGAAACGTTGCTGCCTTGTTTGAATTTGATGACAACTTGGGTTATCGTAGAGGCTCAAAATTTGGACCATAAATATGCTTGGCGAATTGACATGGTAGGGAATTTAATTTGGTAGTGTTGACTATTTGCATTTTGTGGTTGTGCAGTTGAGCTGAGAATATGTTGAAGAGTTCCCCATGTTATTGGCTATATGTCTTGTTTTGGATGTGGGAAATAAGTGTAGTAATGTACGAAATTGAAATGTGTTGTACGTAGGAATTGGTTGTTAATTTGTTCCATAGGAACTGACAGTGAGATCCTATCAAAAGCTTTGAGAGCAAGAGCCGTGTTAATTAAGAACTTCCTCGTTGAAACTATACAAACTTCAATCAACAGCTAATGCTATAGTGAAGAAGGTATCAAGAAAAATCAACAAAATTGCAGATCAATTATCCAAGGATGCTTTAGTCAAAATCTCAAAACAACTTTACTCGTGGCTACTTTAGCTGCAACAATCATCACCATGGTAGCTACTCCGGTTCCGGTCGATGGACGGTCTGGTCGATCAGGTTGGCGCTCGCCGAGGTCGTGAACCACCCGGCCGTGCAGCGCAAGGTCCGCGGCGAGATCCAGGGCGTGATCGGCGACGACGAGCCATCACCGAGTCCAACGTCCACAAGCTGCCGTACCTGCAGGCCGTGATCAAGGAGACGCTGCGCCTGCCCTACCCCGGCCCTTCCCGCTCCTCGTGCCCCACATGAACCTCGAGGGGGCCAAGCTCGCCGGGTACACCATCCCCAGGGGCTCCAGTCCAAGGTGGTCGTCAACGCGTGGTGGCTGGCCAACAACCCGGAGCTGTGGGAGAAGCCGGAGGAGTTCCGGCCGAAGCGATTCTTGGACGAGGAGAGCAGCGTGGACGCCACCGTCGGCAGCAAGGTGGACCTCCGGTTCCTGCCGTTCGGTGTGGACCGGCGCAGCTGCCCTGGCATCATCCTGGCGCTGCCGATCCTCGCGCTTATCGTCGGGAAGCTCGTGATGAGCTTCGAGATGGTGCCACCGCCCGGCGTGGACAAGCTCGACGTGAGCAAGAAGGGCGGGCAATTCAGCTTGCACATTGCCTTCCACCCGTCTCCGCATGAACTGAGAGTTTCGAGTTCTGTTCGCTTCAGCTGACAGTCTGTTCTGCACAATTAATTTCGTTTTGGTTTACAGATTACAGAAAAAGAATATGTTTATTGTTTAAAGAAGGTACGAATGGATTAATTGTGAATAATCTATTTTCAGTTGTCAGAAATGAATTTTGGAATGAAGATTATCAAACACGTCCGAGAGATTGCTCTCTGTTCGATGACAGCATATCCCTTGTCTTAATTCTAAATTGTCAATGTGATTTCATATTTCAGAACGAGGTATGCTTTGCTACACCTTTTTTAAAAATATTTACCAATTTTAAAGCAGGTAGTTAAACCATGTGGACAAATATGTATAATCTAATAAATTAAATCAAATTGAAGACTTGCCTTACCTAATATTCCGGCGGAAGCAATAGAACGGGGAAGTATATAAAAAAGACTATTCTTTTCAATTTCGATTATCTATATATTAGTCTGTTTCTTCCTATTGTTTTGTCCTCTGGACTAAGACGTATGTTGATTTGGAATTATTCGTTGCTACGCTATTCCCAAGACTAGCAAAATTGAAATAGTGAAATTCTTGGGGTCACCCCAATGGGTTCAGGTCCTTGAGAGAATATTACCTAGCCAGTTATGACTTGACCATGGTATGAGGTGAGAGGGAGAAGATGCGTGGGCTAGTTCAATTAATCATTTTGCTGCATGTTCAAGTCTATATCTATAACTAATCTTCAAATTGATTAATTTTTATAAATGGGTACATATTTGTTAGGGTTAGCATAGTAAAACGGGATATAAGATTTTTACGTAGAAAAACCTTACGAAGAATGAAAAAAAACCACAGAGACAATCTACTATTTCTGTTCAATTTACATGTATATGAAGATGGATTTAAATAGCCAAAAGAGTTTAAGTTGTAGATGTTTTGGATTTCTATAGAGATATTGTGTATATCTCTAACAAACCTATTCGGAGATTTGAGTTATCAATGACAAACCTCGCCTTTTTAACTCATGGAAGCTCCAGGATCCTGTAGTGTGGTACAGTAGCATCCTACAGTGCACGATCATGTAGTGCAGAGCGATGGCGGCAGGCAACGACAAACCAGAAAGAAAAAGAAATTAGTAGAGGAAAAAAAATAAAAAAAATCTCAACTCGGTAATCTCAACTCGTCTCAACTCCATTCCACGACTCGACTTCATATTGAGCATTAACTCGTGCTCAACCCCGACGACTATTCAAGCTACAAAAGTTCACCAACACTATCGCTTATGCCACCTGGCGCCATGCCTAAGCGTCAATCCAATTCAAACCAATGTGCCTATTATTGGCAGCATCAAGGCGGGACTAATTATTAGCGATTTTTTCGATGATCCATCGTCTACTACGGGTAATTACGGCAAGATTTGCACATATAAAGTCTAAAGTGTAGTAGCAGGTATTTTTTCAAACACAATGAGTTAATTTGAGCTATGCTGATCGAGCAGACTTTGAGAAAAAACCACAAAAAAATCAACGTCAGTTAAGGAGACAATTGAATTCGATGTTCAATTACCATTTGGATATGTTACAAAATTTAGACCGTTTGCACGACCATTATGATGGCTTTGGCAACATTAATTCTCAGAATTTGAAGACACCCTGATGATAGCTAACATCATACTCTCCGGAATTATATAGTTTCAAAGTGAAGGTTTTGCTTCGCTATCAGTTTGAGATGAAGGATTAAAGTGCAATAAGGAGTTTGCTTCTGCGTAGATACTACAACATTATCCAGTTGTCATAACTCGATACGAGGGGTCTATTGCAATTTATACTCCATTGATGGCATAAGTTTTCCTTTCATCCGAATAATTTTACAGCGGCAGCTTGAACCATGTCATAAAATTTAATTATCTTTGAAGTACATAAAAGTCACACGTGCAAGTTACTATTCGATGAGCATTATTGTTTGTCGAATTTTGTATTCCAGATGGAACATATAAAATACACATGATATGAGTTCTTCGTTATGTATCAAACGTCACAGGTGATGATTTGGCTTCGTGAGAAACGATATAAAGCTTACCTAAAAGTACACAGCCGAGTAACAAGTTGACGTAAAAAAAATAGAATACGAATTTTGAACGTGTATATCGATTGTCTCAATGACATAAAACCACTTTACAATTCAGAGATGCTGTGGTCTTGATACATAAAAGAAAGATGCCAAGGTGGTCAAGATGAGAGGCTTTTGTTCGATACTAGCTAGGACGACGATAACATGAAATTACAGGTTGTTGAATGTGTTGATTAACTTGATGTTGACATGAGCATTACAACCTTAAATTTTCTAAATGGTCAAAGAATGAGAGGCTGGGTGTTGCCATCATCCGTTCTTTTGTTTTAATTCCCTGAAGGACAGGCATGATCAGTACACTAGGCATTTTGTGGTGCGTTTAGTTGCCTGGGAGGTTGAATGGAATATGGCTATTTAGTCTGGATGGAATCTTGCCGTTATTGCTTGATCTAATTATACATTACTTGATCCATATTGCATGTGCGAAGCATCTGCTTACTTTCCGCGTGAATTATTACGGTCATAGATAGTTATCGTTTTGAACGTAGCCGTAGTCAAACTTTCGAAACTTTGAATGTCAATATCTTTCTAAATATTTTAAATTAGATACATAAAAATTATATGGGTAGATTTGTCTCAAAAAGTACTTTCATAATATTATAATTTTATTAATTTTTATAAATATATATATATATATATATACTATAATAGAAATGGAGGTTCAAAACCATAACCATTCGAGGGAGTATATCTGTGCAAACTCTGGATCGGGCATCGAGTTCTAGGCTTGAGGCTCCGCTACTATTAAGCCAATGCTCGGCCCAGGCTCGGGTTTTCGGGCCTGGATATCTGGGCCCGAGCCTGGACCGAGGCCGAGCTGCGTGTGCACAGGTTTAGTATGAAGCATCTCGGAGAAGAAATCCGTGAGAGCAGTCTCGTAACCCGCCATCTTGGCGTAACCTGGGAAGTAGTTGATGTCGATGAGGAAGTACCGGCCTGCTAGCTCCCTCCCCCGGATCATGTCGAAGTTGAACAGGTGCAGCCCCAGTGCACGCCGGAGCCCGCGTGCGACCTCGTCGACGAAGCGGGCGGGCGGCATTACGGCACTATTGCCCGCGTCCTCGTCGGCGGCAGCAGGGACCGGGAGGCTGGAGACATTGACGAAGGGGACCGAGGGGTCGCCCTCAAGGTCTAGGAGCCGCTCCTTGGGCACGTCCGGCAGGCTGCTCCGCCTCACGCAGGTGGCGCGGTCGCCCACCACGTAGACCTTGAAGAGCACGCCGCCGTGGTTGACGAACTCCTGGAGGACGAGTGGGGGCTCGAGGCCGCGGAGGCCGTCGGGGCGGTAGACGAGGGACATTTCGTGGGAGTTGGCACTGCCGTCGACGGCCAGCGGCTTGGCGATGAGCGGGAAGCGGAGCGCGCCGAGAAGGTCCGGGTCGGCGAGGGCGGCGGCGTCGTGAACGACGACCTGGTTGGGGACGGCCAAGGACGTGTCTTCGCCGGCGGCGACGTTGAGCTCGGAGACGACGTCGAGCATGGACACGCGATCGAGGAGGCGGTCGATGGCGGCGGGAGGGTCGACGACGGGGACAGAGGGTTGGAGGGCGGAGAACGCCTCCAGCTGCGCGCGCCATGTCTGGTCATAGAGCTTGTGGAGGAGGAGGTGGAAGGGCCCCTGGTCGGCGAGGGGGCGCGAGGCGTCGACGGCGACGAGACGCATGCCGCGCTCGGCAGCGAGAGCGACGAGGGACGGCCGGATGACGCTGTCCACCTTGTTGGGCAGCAGCGCGTAGCCGATGGTGTAGGTGTAAGGCCGTGGGGAGGGCTGCTCGGGCGCCATGGCTGTTTGTTCGTGTAGTGCTCTGTGGATGGATGGTTATGCCATTTATGGTATTCATGTGTTCTCAACGTCGTCTTTCAGAGAATCCACCGAAAATACAAACAAGCCCTTAGTTTTAGCCATATGGCCAGGTTTCACAAAACCGAATTTCAAAATTCGCGGTACGAAAACCGCAAAAACCGTTTGGAAAACCGTAAAAAATCGAAGGGTTAAGAAATCAATTTTTTTTGAAAAAATCAAAAAAGAAAATAGAAAAACCGGATGCCAATTGAATGTTCATCGCAAAATGGTTTTTAACGAAAAACCGAGCACATAAATTTTTTCAAATTTTTTTTTGAATGAACCGGTTTACCGAACGGTTTTTGATTTCGAACCGCAACGGTATGCACGAAAACCGTGATTTTCGTTGGTTTTGTGAACCCTGCCTATGGCAGTGGACGCACAAGCATGTGTGTATATGGTAATGTTTCTTTGTACGTCTGCCATTGTAATCTAATAAATGGTTCAACCAACACATACTGTTAGTTAAGTTTTTTTGTGGATTAATTGGTGCATAAAACAATATATGGTATCAGAGCCTACAAGTCTCAAATTCAAGACAAGCCAGGCATAATTTTGAGAAAAAAAATAATTGTAGCTCACTTTAAGTCCACAGTATAGAGTATAGACCTGGAAAAGAGGACCCTAGGAAGAACAGAGAACACATAGGGGGTGTTTGGATAAGGAGCATTTCATTAAAATATTTTAAAATCTAGTTTAAATTTAAACTAAATCCTAAAATCTCTTAAAGAATTATTATTCATCCAAACAGAATCTACAGTGTCTTTTGTTACGATTATCTCCTTTGGTATACCATTGTGTCACATCACCTTTGCACGCTCTCTCTCTCTCTCTCTCTCTAAACGCTACAGCAGGCCGCAGCCAGCAACCGCGTGAAAATTTCCGTTGAGTTGGAGCTCTTTTCAGCATTTCCTTTGGAATCTGATGTGGTGCTTCCTCCATTCCAAACGGCTCAAGTAGGCAGCAATGCAAACACAAAGAAACACAGGTCCGTAGGAGTTAATCCTTTAAAATTCCTTTGAAAAAACTGCGTTTTAAATCAGTCCGAAACAGTTCTTGTGAGTTACTTCTCGACTATTTTAGTTGCTAGCCCGTATATAGATATATATATATTAACTAGTGCTGGGTAACCGAAAGGTGCTGGGAATTTTGACGTACGGTTCCTGATGGTAGATTAATATGCGCTGATGAGTCCATGGGCAATAATAGGTGGCCCTTTAAGCACATGTAGGCGTCGGTGATGATTAATTAAAACACGAGCTAGGAATCGGACGGTTCAAATACGTACGACTTGTTGATCAGTACTGCACACTATAGTATACTACTAAGCAAGCAATCGCGACGTGTCACACCGCAGCCGCCGCTACCCACACGAGCAAATCGAGAAAACGCACTACCACCGCTCCCTACACGAGCAAATCAAGGAGACACGCGAAAAGGTTAAAAAGATATAAATATATTTGAGCTACCGTGGCGTGGCACGCCGCGACCGCCGCTCCGCACGTAAAAAATAAAAAAAAAGATATAAACGGTTTTTTACGAAAAAGGATATAAAAATGACCTAAACGCTATTTTTTTCGGATAAGGACAAAATAGGACCTAAACGTAACACTTAAAAGGCCTAAAGGGCATAAACGTAATATAATCTTTTTTCGGAATATGACCTAAACGTAACTTTTTTTTTCCAAAAAAGACCAAACAGTAATTTTTTTTCGAAAAAGGACCCGAACACAAGTTTTTTTTGGTGGCTCGGCTCGAGCCGCGAGCCAAGCCGGCTCAAAACAACGTGAAAGCGCCATTTCCACCACATATAGTAGAGGTAGGATTTGCAAGCTCCTGAGTATCAATATTGGTGCAACCCATCTGTGCGCGCAACAATTTCATAAGACGGATTAATGACAGTACTGGTGGTCAAGGTTTCAAAAATCAACGAAAATTGCTCGTAAATCACAATTTTCGACTGTATCAAACCGGCTCGATAAACTATACAGGTCGATAAACTATACAGGTCGATAAACCAATCTAATTCAAAAAATCGGAAAATTTCATGCGACGTAAACCGGTCAAAAATCGGTGAAAATTGCTCAAAAATCGACAAAATCGCTAAAAAAATCGGTTGTCGAACAAGTTCGCTCGGGCGGTCGATTTTTTATTTTTTATTATTTTTTTACTGCTGAGTTTAAAGAGTTTGAATTTGAAACCATTCGATTTCTTCCGATTTTCTACGATTTTCGGTGCCGAGCTCAAAGCGATTTTCAACCTAAACCAGTTTTGTAAATCCTGCTCGTGGCACTAGCTGTCTATTTATTATTCTTTGTACATATGATCTCGTTGCTTTAGTTGTTGATGCTTTATTCTGCAGTCGTATGGACGTGAATGAATAATGGTTTCCTGCTTTGTGGTGAAAGCAAAGATATCATCAGATACGCTCATCGTCTGATCCTCAGGCTCTGTCTTCCCACTGAGCGTATTGTATAATTTCGCCCATGTCGAGCACAGCGTAAGCAGCCACTTTATGCGTATATATATTACGCAAACAAAAGTGCTATTGGCTATGGCAAAAAAAGGTGAAGAGTAATGAAATGGCTAACAATTTGTTGGATAGGATGATGGATGGAAGGATCAGCTGAAAGTGGGAAGATATCAAGTGAAAAGCACAATTCGGTGTAACCATACAAACACATTGCTTATGAGCGCCATACCAACTAGGCAGATCTGCGCGCGATGCCACGCCAAGCGAAAAATTTGATCGATTTTTTTTCTGTAAAAAACGTAATTTCGGTTTCCTCGGTGATGTTTTTTCAAAAAAAAAAATGGATGGTTAGGAGCCGCCGCCGAACCTGTGTAGCGGGAAAAATCTGTTTTTTTTTCCAAAAAATCATAAGAAAAACCAGGATAAAAAGTGGCTGCCTAGGAGACATAGGCAATTCTGCGTAACCATGGTTTTTTTTCTGTAAGGATTCAACCGAAATCTTGGGTTTTTTTTGCAAAAAACGTAGGAAGAACCGAGCTAAAAATTGCCTGGCTAGGAGACGCCGGTGAATTTGCGTAACCACGTTTTTTCTGTAAGAACCCACTCGAAATCTTCGGGGTTTAAAGAACGGGCGATGTATGTAATTTTAAATCTTTCGGGTTTAAAGAATCGACGTCCGTTTCGAATTTGCGGAACCACGGTTTTTTTTGCAAAATAACGAGACCTAACAACCATATTTTTTTTGTAAGGTCCCACCCGAAATCTCCGGGTTTAAAGAACCGGTAAAGGATGTAATTTTAAATCTTTCGGGTTTAAAGAACAGCCGTCTGTGTCGAATTTGTGGAACCACTTTTTTTTTTGCAAAATAACAGGGCCAAAACATAATTTAAAATTTTTCGGGTTTAAAGAACCGGCGTTAGTGTCGAATTTGCGAAAGCGCGTTTTTTTTGCAAAATAATGGGACCTAAGAACCACGTTTTCTTCTGTAAGGACACACTCGAAATCTCCGGGGTTTAAAGAACCAGCGAAGGATGTAATTTTAGAATTATTTTTTAAAATAATATTTGAAAAATAAAAATTACAGAAATAATATGCCGAAATTAAAAATTACAAATATACCTCTCTATCGCAATTTAAAATAGTGACAGAGGCCTGTCGCTATATGTCGCCTGCGTTCGCTCGGTGGAAATGAGGCATAAAACTACCTTTTGTCGCTATTTAGAATGGCGACAGAGAGTCTGTATTTTGAAATAGCGACAGAGAGGTATATTTGTAATTTTTAATTTCGGCATATTATTTCTGTAATTTTTCATTTTCAAATATTATTTTAAAAATAATTCTGTAATTTTCAATCTTTCGGGTTTAAAGAATCGGCGTTCGTGTCGAATTTGCGGAACCTCGTTTTTTTGGTAAAATAACGGGACTTAAATATAATTTAAAATCTTCCGGGTTTAAAGAATCGTGACGATCGTGTCGAATTTGCGGAACCATGGGATTTTGTTTGCAAAATAACTGTGGAAGGACTTATCTGCGATTTCTAATTTTTGGGGAGGTTTTCCCAATAAAAAACAGACGTGGGCGCTACTTATACGGCCAAGACTCTAGCTAGTACCAAGATAAGAAATTCCACGCTTAATAGATATATTATTACCAAGATAAGAAATTCTAAAAAAAAACATAGTCTAGTTGTGTTGAAGCATCATATTCCTACTCCTTATGAAGGTGCAAAGGTTAAGTAGGACTGAGACATGCCAGTCGATTTAACCGAAATAGGTAAGGTTGTGCGAACCGGCGAAGAATGCCGATAGCAAGCTGATAAAGAAATGCAAATCAAAGTCACGTCCGATGTGAATTAAGCAATATCGATCAAGAACAAATTACAAAAGTATAGATTAGATCTTTTGAATAAAAAGTACTCCTAAAGTATAGGATATAGGCATAGGACGTATAAATGTGTTAGTTGGGTCGTCGTGAATAATCAATCTCACGAGTGAGGTGAGAGTGAGACCCCGTGTCTCTACTTATACGGCCAAGACTCTAGCTAGCTAGCCCGCGTATTGATCTTCTTGCTGTTTACCTTGATGGATCTATCCTTTTCCTTGTCCCCTTATCTCTTTCGTGTACAGCAACACAAGTTTCCTTCCTTCTCACGTATAGGAAAAGGAATTGACGTCCATCTTTTGATTTAGATCCTTTTTCCATTGGATGGGGCCACTTGGAAGCCACTTGTGAGGAATCGACCCAGGCATGCATATATACATACCTTTTTCGTATTCCCGGGAGTACATACTCCCACCTTTAATATACCACTTAAATGAACGCTTTGTACTCCTTTATCACTTTCGGTATGTTCTAATAATAATTCTAAGATACTCCAATGCGACATGGTTCAAAAAATTTCATCAGGACCCTTTATTTTTTTTTTCTACATACCCTTTTCTATATGTAAAAGAAATATATGAACAAATTATGCTATATATAAAGGGTGGACTTTAATGAAATTTTTCATAGAACTCGCTTTGGAGTATCTTATAATCAGTATTAGAGTATGCTAAAAAAGATAAAGAGGTATAACAACATCATTTAAGCGGTATACTGGAGGTGGGAGTACGTACACTCAGGAGTATGGAATCATTTTCCTACATATACATATACATATAGCATAAACCATTCTTATCGTGTAAACTTCATGAAAATTATATGGATATATTTTTAAAATTTCTCAAAAAAATATCATACGTAATGGAAGTGACCTTCTACAACCCTATAAAATTTTATGACCAAACTCAATCGTATTTGAAATATATGAAAAAGACAAATTCAACATAAATAGTGATTTTTCACTGTTGAGCAGCATTCAACTCGCCACTTTGGCAATTTTATATCTTTTAAATGCCATTGGATTTGGTCTTTAAATTTTATAGGGTTATGGAAGCCCAACTCCCCTCTTGTACATGTGATTTTTATAGAATTTATATGGTAAAAATGATTTATACTAGATATGTCCCCTAGGTATATACATACGTGCATGGCTTGAACTGAAGCATGTTATTCTTTGATTCATCTTTGTTTCCTTTCCTTCACACATGTAGGCTTCCTTCCGTAGAATCTGGCATGCATACGTTGACGTTGGCTTTTCTACTACGACCCTTGTTGCACACATGTACAGAGATATGTGTACATAAAATTAAATGAGTACTCAACGCGCTCGGGTTGATAGCAAGAATCTTCACGCGGTCTCTGTCGGCTTCGGTCGTATATTACGTTTCCAGCTAACTCGTTTGTCTATCGTCTCCGCTTCTCATTAGTCTTTTCTCAAGGTCTCACCTGTCACCCTTAACTAGCCAAAATTTCTTTTTTCATAGTTCATTTGCTATTTTTTTTCCAAAGCTATTTGAATTACCAAATTATTTTTTGAAATAAAAAATTAGTTCTTCTTCTCCAATTCCCAAATGGGCCGAATCCTTGTCTGGCCCAATTCACTCTACCTTGTCTGTCTCCCTTGGACCACGGCTCAGGTTCTCCAAACCCTAATCCCCAAGGAGATGGTTGTACCATATATATTTTCTGGTTACAGTTTAGCTGGTGGCAATCATTATCCATACAGATGTGAACGCATACGCCTCATGGGTTAAAAGGGATAATTTATATTATACCACCTAAAGAGTGCCGACCACCGAAATACCACTCCAAAGATTTTTTCTTTTGATAATACCACTCCAAGGAGTTTTAAATTTACACAATGCCATTTCCCTTTCTTTTCCTTATTTTAATTTATTTTTAGACTTTTTTGCCCACATGAAAAGACACTCTGCCCCTAAGGTTGCATGTACCAGCTGGTCCAACCCATGCTAAGCCAAGCCCCCCCCCCCCCTCTCCTCTCCCCCATTCTCTTCCCAATCCCTAGATTCATGGAGCAGAGACAGCATTAGTGTGGTGATATGGCAGCAGTGACATCGTCTCGGTGATATGGCAACGGTGGCCCGGTGCGGCGACGCCGGCAGCTCGATACAGCGGCAGCGGCTGCCGAGTGATATGGTGGCTGCGACTTGGTTCCCTGAGATGGCGTCGGTAGCGGTGAATATAAATGGCGGAGGCGAAGAGGCAAATGACTGCCACTGCCATGGACGGAAGCAGGCTCATCGGGTAACTTCTTCCCTCTTCTATTTAAGTTGTTGTCATTCTTGACTGGCTGCTCGACGTGAGTAGTAGCTGGCAAACTAACAAGAGATTATTTTTGTATTTTGTCCATTTTCACGTATTGAACTAGGCGTGTGACGCACCCAAGGGCAAATAGGTAACTTCCCATGGCATGGGAAAAGATAAAATTAGGAAAATGCAAAAAAAGGAATTGAAATGGCATAGTGTGAATTCGAAACTCTTTAGAGTGGTATTCTCTAAAGAAAAATTCTTGGAGTGGTATTCCAGTGGTTTGTGCTCTTGAAGTGGTATAGTATAGTATAAGTTATCAACAATAATACCACTTTAAACCCTATGTTAAATGGCTATCAACTTTAAACCCTAAAAACCCCGGTCCCAATTTTACCAACGAAACAGAAAGATTAATTAATTAATCCAAGAAATTAATATACAAACAGTATCTCAGTTAATCCAGCAATTACTAGAGTATGTGTGTGTGCACGCTCGTGCACACACACATACTCTAGTAAGGTGCTCATGCGTTGAAACGGGACCTAAAAAAGATGATATATGTCATTTAACGTGATGCAGAGGAGGATTACATTGTATACCTCAACGCGCGGTTGATTTGGAGGTGTACATCGAGGGTCACGATGGAGTGGATAGCAATGTGGAGGTGTACATAGTATAATAACCGTGTCATCAGTGCATGCCAGAGCTAAGGGCAGGAGCTGGTTGGAGTAGTATATGGCGTGGTGTACTAGTACAAAGCACCTCGGCAACGGCAGAGACCAAGTGGTGAACTGTGACATCACGGTTGGAGCACCTTGGGGACAACAACCAGATCCGAGCTTCCTTTGGCGGATCTGGAGTGGGACACTCTCTCTGCCGCACCCTGAGGACTCCATCACCACCCAGATTAGATTGGGGCCGCACCGATGCGCACGAAGAGGCTATATCTGGCATACCGGTGGGTGGAGCACCGATAAATGGATGAGGTACACGGGGTTAGGGAGGGTTGGATCCGGTGGTGGCAGGTTGGGGAGGGTCGGATCAACTACCAGTGGAGGTGGAGAAGGCCGGATCCGGTGCTGGATGACCTCGACAATGCCAATGCATGTCGTAGCGGATTAGAGTTGCAGGTCATCAGGCATGGCGATGCATCGTCCACTGGCTAGTATTGAGGAAGAATTGGCGCAGCCTCACCGTCGAGTCTATCACACTACCTAATAGTAACCCTCACAGACCACCGCGGAGCATACTCCATTGCCGAAGTTGACGAAGAAGCTGTTGTACCCGCTCAGCGTCTGCTGGATCGCGTGTGCCGACTGCTCTACTGTCTAGATTGGGCAATAGAGAGAATGAGACAGCGCAAAGAGAGATGTGTGAGGATGAGGACGTATGAAAGGATAAGAGAACATTGTGGTCCTACTTGTATTGTGCATGTTAGGCGAGGGGAAGGAACAACAATCCAGTGTAGTCCCCCTAGGGGAACTGCAACTTAAGCAGTCACGTATGGACCGTTGGATCAAAAAACGATAGTACAGATCTTTCGAGAACACTGTTAAAAAAACATTGTGCCGATTTTCACTATAGCTGGTCACTACAGTACACACACTATTGGACAATCTAGACTGTTCATTGGCTCGATCGGATAGCTGTGAGGACCGGGAACTACAGGGGAACCTTTCTGAGAGGAAGATGACATCTTCGCTTTTACTCCCTTCGGTTATAAATAGTTGTCGTTTTGGATATAGGTACAATCAAACTTTTGAAACTTTGACTGTCAATATATTTTTAAATATTTAAATTAGATATATAAAAATCATATGTGTAGATTTGTCTCAAAAAGTACTTTTATAATATTATAATTTCATTGGGTTTTATAAATATATTATAATAGAAATTAATAGTTAAAATTATATTTTAGATATCATGTTAATATCTATAATATCTATAACGATAACTATTTGTGATCAGTATATCAGCAGATATTATATAAAATGAAAAAGGAAGGGCCAAAACCCAACAGTTGTAGCTCACCGGTCACCGCGCTGAAATCCCCACCCGTCTCCTAGCTCCTCGTCCCAGGGACGGTGACGAAGAGGGTTGACGGCGGCGGCCTGGGCGTGGCGCCGTCGGAACCCCGATACAGCGAAGAAAGGGAGCAGGTCGGCGTTGCGGTTGCAATTGATCCGTTGCGTCACGTCACCGCGCTGTAGGATCTCTGCTACCCTGTCCCGATTTCATTGCGTTTTGGTGTCCGCCGCTCCTCTGCGTGGGAAGACCCGACGCCGCTGCGGCCTGCCACTGAGCAAATTCAGGTTGCGGGGCATCTCTTCGTGTAACATATAAACCCTAAAGTATAAAAAGTAAGCATCTTTTGTTTTGCTTGTCTTGGTCCAGTGTTCTTGCTCGGGGCCAATAACCAGAAAGGAGTTCTTGGGGGAACCGAGATTGGTGCCGCGCTCCAATTCCTGGCATAGTTTCTTAGCTCGCCGTGCGACCTCCAGCTCTAGTTGCGCTGCTTCTCTCCGATTCCAAATACATGCCGGCCCCGTTGCTCTAGGGTTGCACGGTGTGCGCCCCCCTCTGCTCGCCATAGGTTGAGGCAACCATGTTCAGTTCTTGTATCGGTTCTAGTGCAAAGAAACAAGAACAATGAATAGCGTACAGTGATCATTTCCTTGAAATGTGCTGGAAAGGGTTGATCATATCTTAGTTTTCAAAAATGTTGTTAGCCTCTTTCCTTGTATGCATGATTGCATTGCTTGCCTGCATTGTGATGAATTTAACTATATCAATTCCTCGCAATTTTTTTTGATTATATTAATGTGTTCTCATTTTGAATTCAAAACTTGGGTGCTTGGTTGATGTGGCAACAGGTGCTTGGATTATATTCACCGAAGAGGAAATTTGGGAAATGAGTAAGCTCGCGAACATGTTTTCGATTCTTCATCTAGATGGCGAAGATGATGGAGAAGGTGATAGAGAAGAAGTAACCAAAACATCTTCTACCAGCATAGAAGAAACTGCTGCAAGAAATCCTGGTTGGTACTCCTTTTCCTCCAGAATGGAGCTCCAAGTAGTGGATTACACAAGATGAATTTTCATTCCTTTGTTCTGCATGGAATATGGCTTGTGTAACTCATGATTATCCCTGTATTGCCAGTTTCGGCAGCTAAATTGTTTTTAGTTTGCCTAGGTTCACTGAGCCTCAATTTTAACTTGGATGACAAAATAATACCAAGCTGCAATTTGCCAAGAATATAACTCATTTTGTAGATATTGAGCATTGTATTACATATTGGTTAATGTCATGTGCGCATTGTATTACATCGTCGACAAGCTGGGCCCCTACCCAGTATTAGTATGGCCTCTTTGCTCAAGCATGTTTACCAGCATCATGATCAAAATTTTAATCTGGCTGAAGGCAACCCCCTCTCTAAATTTAGTCTTTAGGATACATATGGGAGACCCTTTTGAGTGAGTGTGATACATGATTATATTTACCTGCTTCTTAATCCTGTCTAGTCACTAATGGGGTTAGAAATTGCATTAACAGTAGTAAACTACAATGAAGGAACTCTTGCACCATCATCTGGTGATTACAGGATGCCTTTGGTGTGGATAGACTTGGAAATGACAGGTGAGTTTTATGTTACTACAACTTGTTTTATGTTAGTGAACCATGGAAGAATTCAGTTTCGGTGTTGTATCTTCATGTACTTGTTTGTTCTTAACAATTTATGTTGTTTTAGTATGCTTCAGAATATTAATGTTTCTGTAAACAGAATATGCATTGATTCATTATTAATGGACCTAAGTAAAGTGCTTTCTGCACAGTTGATATGTAAGTAATATTACTCAAGAATGCAGGCACTGAAAAATATTTCAGAGTGCTCAGGATAATGTAAATTTTATGACATGGTTACTTACAAACCACAGTATCTTGTGTTCCAATTATTTAGACACTGCTTGCGAGGGGGCGTCTCTGGTAGGAACCTCTTCTAAAATGGGACAATGAAAGCTCCAGTCTAATCTGTTCGATATACTTAGATGGTGTAGCTCAAGTTGTACCACTAGAAACTTGAAGGGTAGTAGGGCATAGAATAATTCAGGAGGCATACAGAAATATATCAGTGGCTCTTAGCAGATTATCTGAACCACTCAGATCCAATCCAATGGCTAACATAGGTTGTCACACCCTGTGCCGGAGTGTAACCTGTAACTGTGGTAGACCGGTGGCTTTGGCCCAGGGCCTCGGCGAGGAGCCGTGGTGAGTAAGACATGGGTTTAGGGAAAGAATAGAATGTGCATGGGGAAGAGGGCGCAGGAGATAGGGAGAATCGGAGAAGGTAAGAGGGAGAAGATAGATTGATAACTCTTTCCTTAGTTCATTAGGAGATAGCGAGTCTCCTTATAAAGAGATAGCCTAACAATATTTAGCTAATAATCCGTATGGGAAATCATACCATATTTCTTAAGAGCTAACATGATAACCAAGTAAAATAACAACTAATCATTCTACAGTACAGATGAACCTGGTGCAGCTGCAAGAGCCTGCTGCTTGCGTGGACGCCTGGTGTAGTAGCATCCTCATTCTTCAATTTTAGGAATGGTGCTCATTTGGACTTCTCCTTGTAGTGATTGAGAATGGACATTATAGTGCCATGTGATCATTATTCAGTTTGTAGTATTCATTGTTCACACAGTATCAATGGTCCAACATAGCATCCACATCATTGGTCAATGGCTCGCGGTGAACCAAATACATCAAAGTACTGATGCGTGGGTTTAGTTAACCAAACTATAATCTAGGGATTCTATTGAACAACTGAAGATATTACAAACCACTGATACGATTTTATCTCCTATACCGTGAATAAACTTGTTTAGTTGGTGTGAAAAAGAAGCATATTTCCTTTCCTGGATTTTAAAGATGATACCTAAATATTTCGTCTCTGATCTGATGATAGTTGCTGCCTCTGGGAATTTAATCATTTTGTTGTCTCTTTCTCAATAAATTGTTTGGTGGGTAGATTGATCAAATATAAATTTAGATTCTACTTTTTTTATTCCATTTTACATTATGCTTAATATGATGACTAACGAGCACACATACTGCATTGTGCAGGTTTGGATATTTCAAAAGATCGGATATTGGAGATAGCTTGCATCATAACGGATGGTAAACTTACAAAACAAATAGAGGTGGTTATCGAAATTACGTACCTACCTTAGTTCGTTCTACATGGGTTTTGTACAATGTGATGGTGTTCCTTTTATCACTTCTTTTAAAAAATATCTAGAACACATCCTGTGTACTTGTGTGGTAATCAGGGTTTCTCTTGATTGATAACTTATTACTATCTCTTTTCCTAAATCTGTGTTACATAAAACAACAGTTATGAAAGTTCTTTTGACAACAGATCTAATAATGTTCTATTCATGTGGTCAATCTAGATAGTAGTACTGTAGTAGTTACTTTTCGTACATCAATGGTTAGAGCTAAAAACGTTGACTGCATGGGTACCATAATTTATGAACATATGGGGTAGGGATTGAAATTATGATTGCAAGTTTTAGGAGTCGATCCTAACTAGCAGACCACTTAGTGATGGTAGGTTGCCATCGTTGCTAGTTACATAATGAATATTGTAATAAATGCGGCTGGTTTTGAATGTCAGGTCATCAGGTGGCTAATGAACTGTAAATTCTTTTAATCAACCATTGTTCGATTATTAGTGCTGATGATCCATGTGGATTGTGATACCTGGAATAGTAAAATATTCAATGTCCAAGCCAGTACTCCATTAGTGTTTCCTTCATCATGTCATTAAACGCAGATAGTGCTTGATCATCTGTACTTCTCTTAGTTCTCTAGTGATATCAATGTCAAATAACTTTTCTGTCAGCATCTTATCTAGATGTTCAAAATTTTGACATAATTGTTCTTGTTATTTTGCAGGGTCCTGACTTGGTTATAAGTCAGAGCAAGGATTGCTTAGATAATATGGGTGAATGGTGTAAAACTCATCATGCATCTAGTGGTAAATACTCTTCTTTTTCCGAAACAACGTTTTCTTGTTGTGCGGTCTTCTCTGAATATGAATCTGATGAACCCTGAAACTTATTTAGGATTGACAGAGAGAGTACTGCAGAGTGAGATTTCTGAGCGTGATGCGGAGAAACAAGTATGTTTGTCTATTTTTATTGCTACCATCACATTATTTGAAAATTTGATTGTAAACATGGTTATGAAGTTACAGCACTCCTTACTAATACATATCATAATCTTGTTTATTTTTCTGTATCTTGCAATTTAAACCTTTGGTTTGGTTTAGGATTTCTCTTTGAACGCCTACTTAGTACTTGCTTGGAAAGTTCTACAGTTTATATGTTTTCATGTACTCTTTGACTCTAGCACACTTCACTTCTGTTATCATGAAATCTGAGACTGCGGTTCTGAAATGATTTGAGTTCATCATTATAGGTTGACTCCCTTGTCTTCATTTACAAAAGTACAATCTAATATCTTTCTGATTATGTTTAAAACGTAACTGATATTTGTCAGGTTACATTTGATCACTATTATGCCTTTTTTTTCTTTTAAATGCTAGATTATCTATCACCTTTCTTTTGATTTAGCAGGCAATTACAGTGTGTGCCCCCAAATTGTGATGCATGCACCTTTAAATTTTGTAACACTGTAGTTGTGATCATGTACATATCTTTTAAACTACAAATCTTGCGATCCCCAAACCCCTTATTTTCCAAATACTCCCTTCGGTCACAAATAGTTGTTGTTTTGGACATGGACATAGTCTCCAAAACTCAACTTTGACCACTAATTTCTATTGTAATATATTTTTAAAAAATCCAATAAAATTATAATATTATGAAAGTACGTTTCGAGACGAATCTACATATAATTTTCATGCATCCAATCTAAATATTTAAAAAGATATCGATAGCTAAAGTTTCAAAAGTTTGAACGCACGTATCCCAAACATACAAGTTTTTGTGAACCGGAGGGAGTATACCCTATATACTAGGTTTTGCTTGGTTTACATTTCCCCTGCCATTGTATTGCATTTTCATCCAAATTTTGTTGCGTGCACACTGATGTCAATGTGGACATACTACTCTCATACTGTAGCTCATTGCTATGTTCCGAAGGCGAAAATTGTGTCAGAGGGGAGGAGATAATTTTTGTTAAGCATTTTAAGATTCTCTAGCCACGAAAGTTCATAACAAACTAAAACAAAACCGAATTTCGAAAAACCGTTCGGAATTTGAAAACCAAAAAAAGGCTCGAAAACCATCAAAAACCGAAGGGTTAAGAAATAAAAAAAGTTTGAAAAAATTCAAAAAAAATGAAAACCGTTCGGTTTTTAGCAAGAAACCACTCGGTTTTTCACGAAAACCCAACGGCCGATTGAATGTTCTTAAAAAACGGTTTTGAGCAGTTTTCAGCGAAAACCGTGTTTTTTCAACGGTTTTCGAGCGTTTTTCAACGCATAATTTTTTCAATTTTTTATGTTTTTAATTAAAACGGTTTACCGAGTGGTTTTGGATCTCAAACCGCAGTGGTACGCTCGAAAACCGCGGTTTTCGCCGGTTTTGTGAACCCTGGTTTGGACCTTTGGCAACTCAATTCTAACGGTATGGTGATTATTTGCTTCATCACCTTGGTAACATGTCTAATTACAATGCATGCTTCAGAATTACCTCAACTTAATTTCTAAATCATTCTACCTCATAAGACACTAGACCTTTCAAGAGGAACTTGATCCTTACTTTCTGAGACAACCTGGTATTTTCGGAAATCATGGTTGGTTGTAGTCTCAGGCTCTACTTTTTAAGTTTGGAACTCTGGACCAGGCTTGAGCTTCTCCATTACAGTTTTAATAATTTATGTACTCTAAAATAGTACAAATTAATACCTTGCTAGAAAAATAACATAGCCAAGGTAATGTTTTTTCTTATAGAAGTTTCCATTGGTCCATTTGCAGGTGTTAGACTTCGTCATAAGACATGTAGGTTCAGCCACTCCATTAATTGCTGGGAATTCTGTTTACGTGGATTTACTATTCTTGAAGGTTAGTAGAGAATGCCCTTTGGGAGTGTCATACTACTAATAGCTGGGAGTTTTTGTTCAAAAGAAAAATTACCAACATGTTCCTTTTGAACCTCATTCAACACAGTGAGAAACGACGCGAACATGTTTTTGCTGTTCTTTTTTCTTCTTTCTCTTTTGAGGTCACACATGTTTTTCTGCGAGCAGTGTTTCTTCATGGACCCAAGATTGGTGCTTGTTGTTATAAATTCTTTACCCTCCAGCAGGGTTAGCAATCAAATAATTTTTATTAACTAACACTTTTGTTAACAATATCTTACAAATACCCCCCACCTTAACTTATTTCCTAAAATGACACCTGCTTGCCACACCATCCTTGGTGTCATGGTAAATGAACTTTTAATAAAAAATTGATCTTAACAATCTTGGTAAAAAGAAAATTCGGAAATTTCTGTCTGGAATTCTTTGTTTTCAAATTTAATTTTTTAAGAAAAGATAAAAGATCTAGCGATACACTGACTACCCATGCCACCAAGTCTGCTGCTGACAACCAGGGCAATGGGCTTTTGTGTCATAGACTCAATAGTTATGGTCGGGGGACCGGACAAGAGTGTTTTCCTCGCCCTCCAGCACATATTGTTGAACAAAATAATTGCAATTTTCCTCATTGTGCGTATCATAGATTTTTCCTCTTTCTTTTTGTTTGGATGGTATTTTTTCCATTTAAATATGAAGTACTTTTCAGTCCTTGGTGGCTAATGGTTGTGTTTGCTATTTTTCTTGCCAGAAGTATATGCCACAGCTTGCAGCCATCTTCTCTCACGTAATTGTTGATGTGAGCAGTGTAATGGCTTTGTGCATCCGTTGGTTCCCCAAAGGTAAACTAAATTTCTAAAATGCTGATTGTTGAATATTGGTATTCTTGCTATCGTTGAGTTGCTGTCAATATGGTCTGGTCTGTTCCTTTTATCCATTTGGTCTTTGCACTTATTTCAAATGTAGGAATATAGTGTTCTTGCCCCTAAAGATATTATATCTGCTCAAAATGATATGAAGAACTGCTGATTTTGTTGGAGAAGACAATAAAATAATTAAACAATGGCTGTGGATAAGTAATATTCAGTTTCAGTATTTAAACAAAACCAATTGATGAGAATTTTTTTTAGCCTGATAATTATTTGTGGTATTCCTGAATCCTGACATATTTTAGCATTGGTATAGTTGTCGGTTCATAGCTATTTTAAGAGTTTACACCGAATCAAAATTTGCAGCTTTGGTACTACTGATGTTCGAGCAAATGTAATGCTATTGTTTCAGCAAGGTCATATTGCTGGCTCATTGTTGAACATTATTACGGTTTGCCTTCTGCTAGCATCTTCCAGGCATCCTTGAGTAGTTGAGTCTAATATCCAATTAAACTTTAAGATCTTTTGTGATGCAAAATATTCGTGCAAACTTTAAGATCTGAGACTTGACCTTGTTGCTTTGCCACTTTACTATTCACAGAAAGGAAACAAACTCCTAGAAAAGAAAAAACCCATAGGGCAATGGATGATATTAAAGAAAGCATCGCGGAACTGAAATACTACAAGGACAACATTTTCAAACCACAGAAATCTAAGAGGTAGCTACATGGATGGAGCATAATGTGCATCTTTCTGTTGAACTTCGCATGGACTGACGGCTATAGGATTGAAAAGGAATTTGACCAGTACATTGAGCAATGATCAGTGCCTGGATGTACGATCATGTTACTCGCCTACAGGGAGGATTCCAAACCCTGGATGTATCACTAGTTCACCATGTTTGTTAATCACATACACGGGTATTGAAAATTATCACCTTCTCATGAATTACGAAACATTACTTACTGATGACCTATTCACTCGGTATATACCCACTTGCTGTTCCAATTGTAAACGAATGGTTGAACTAGTCCTTCTGCTCAACTACAAATCTATACTGGTTGTTATGCTATGCGTACGCTCTGCTGAAACCTTTATAAGTGTGACTTTGAGCACTCGATAACTCAGCTACAAGGTTTCATGTCGGTGGTTTGGTTGGTGTCACGTGAGGGCCCCACCCCAATGGTAAGCCATTAAAGTGGGTCCTCCCACAAAAAATAAATTTAATATCAAAGTGGGCACATAGTCCACGAATCAGATATTATCTTTAGCCAAAAGGCCGAGAAAAGTAAAGAGTTGTGGGGATAGAGTTCCTGCCAGCGATTGCAACTTAAGTAGTTATCTGTTGTGAGCATTGTTCGAACGAATTAGCTACGGTATTTTTTAAATAGTGTTATAGATGATCTGAACTATCAATTTTTGATTTAACAGTCGATCTAAGACTACTAAAGTTGTAGATCACACATACTACGTTGAATCTCTTTCGAGTTGCTGGATGTTATGAGTGCACTTGTATCGCGCTTCCCTGTCAAGCTTCTCTTCGCAACTCCGGATGCGGTACTAAAACTGTCAAGCCTCTCTTCGCAACTCCGGATGCGGTACTAAAACAGCAGGGTGCCTCCCAAATCACTGTTCGTCAGGGGCCAGGCTCTAGAGTCCCGAGAGGCCTAATGGAAATGAAGCTAAGTGCATCATCCGCGCCATTACAACTACAATGGCAGATAGCTTTGCCATTGTCCCAATCCAAACCATTGGACCGAAGAACCAGCGCACTGGATAAAAAGCACAGTGAACTGCTACAGAGATCTGATAAATCTTATGCATCCGTTCTTGATCCAACCGCCCAAATTAGTAAAGGCACCGTGCCATAACAGTGTCGCTGCAGAGGATGCGTTTCCGCACGAAGCATGTTCATGTGTGCCTAATCATCCGTCTATTATAGATGGAAGAGTTCGCGCCTTCTGGGCCGTTTGAGCCGGCTCAGTGGCGGCACGGCTCGTGGCTCGAGCCGAACCGCAAAAAAAAAAAAGCGCTTGGGTCTTTTTTCGAAAAAAAATACGATTAGGTCCTTTTTCGGGAAAAAAATTACGATTAGATCTTTTTTTTAAAGAATATATATTACGTTTAGGTCTTTTATGCGTTTTTAGGCATTGCGCTCGGGTCCTTCTACGGAAAATCAAAATTATGAGTACGTCCTTTTTGGGAAAAAATACGTTTAGGTCCTTTTTTTGGAAAAATTATACATTACATTTAGGTCCTTTTTTTCATTTTTCTAGCATTACGTTTAAGCCCTTTTGCGAAAAACACAAAATTATGTTCAGGTCCTTTTCGCGTGTTTCCTCGATTTGCTCGTGTATGGAGCAGCAGTCGCACGTTTTCTCGATTTGCTCGCGTGAGGAGCGGCGTCCGCGGCGTGGCACGCCGCGTGTGATTATCTAGTTGTCTTCAATCATCCATCGTCCTGCCACCCTTTGTATTTCTCTTTCAAAACAAATGCCGTGGAAATTAACTACTGAGACAAAAATACAGTGTAGAGTACAGCGCACAAGCATAAATCACAATATACTTCGAGCTTCCAATCACAGATTAGGTACGAAACTTGAAGTACATGCCTGCATAAACCGGTGTTCTACTTAAGAACAGATACATTGATAAGAATTCTACGCAGTTAGTCAACAACATCGTTTAATGGAATATTTATAAATCCAGTTTTAAATATTTGTGTTCCGAACTTTAGTGATTCTGCCTCCGTTAGTAGGGAACAGATGCCTTGATCAAGCATTCAACTTGATTAACCAAGCCATGCAGGGCTATATATTACAACTATCTAATTACCCTGAATATCGACCAGAATGAAGATAAGGCCTATAACACCCCTAGCCCTCCTGGTCGTAGTAGAAAGTCCTGGTCCTGCGGGTAATCCTCACCCCACGCCTCATAGGTGGATCCATAGGTAGAGATGGCAGTTTTACCTATGGGTTTGGGTACCCAACCCGATAAGGGTGGGCACGTGTAGCACTTCAGACCCATGGGTTTTCGGGTTTGAGTACCCAATAAGGACACATGATGGGTGTGGATATTAATTTATACCCATAGGTATCCTATGACATGCGGGCCTCACTTTTTATAAGATATATATTAGAAAATTGAAATCCTAACTCACTAACTCAGTCTACTCGGGTTCTCCGCCATAGTAATCTCCTCACCTCCTCCAGAATCCCCCGAGCCCCCGCCGCCCTCTGCCTCCCGCCACTGCCTCTGCCTCCCCCTTCGGCCCCATCCGCCTCCGCGCCGGGCTGCTCGACGCGCTCAAGCGCTGCGTCGATCCGGCCAGATTCGTGATGGACATTGTCTCCAAGGTGTTCCCTGTGGACAAGCGAGCTATGAGGTCGCCCACCGACTTGGTGTGGGCGTGCGTTCTGATACTAGAGGCGGTGGTGTCGGCGCTTGTCGATTCGGACCCAAAGATCAGGGCGGCACACCCGATGGTGCCACAGGCAACGAGCGAAAGGGCGCGCTGGATGGCAGCGGAGTGGAAGGAGGCGACCGAGCGAAAGGGTGGGGTGGAGGGCGCCAAGCCGTCGGATGTGCACACGTTCCTGCAGCATGTCGCGACCTTCGTGGTGGCAGAGAAGGAGGACAGGGAGCTATACAGGAGGATTGTTGTGAGCTTCTCTTGGCGCAGGCAGATGTCACGCCTTGCTCTCACGCTTGGCCTCAAGGATGAGATGGATGGTAACGTCTTAATTTATGCTCACTTCTCTCTGGTTGTTGTTACATGTTATCTAGATCAAGAAAGTGCTGAAATGATGAACCGAGTTAGCTGTTGGTAGATGCAAAATATACAATTGTTGGAGTTAGCTCAGCATAGCCTGCTACCCGTGGGTACCCATTAGGTATCGGGTACCCAACGGGTTTAGGTATAGGCACAGATCTGTGCCCGAAAAGTCTAGTGGGTTTGGGTGGGCAGCATGGTTTTGGGTTTCAAGTTTGGGTGGGCGACAGTCGTACCTGGAGATACCCACCTGATTGCCATCCCTATCCATAGGACTCACCTTATAAGCAAAGAAGGATTAGCAAGAGTGAGTATAGGGTATTCAACAAGCATTAATAACAAATGCAATAATGAATTTTCTCTCATATCCATCCAATGCTCACCTTCCCTAAATCCATTTTTTTTTACCGAAATTAGGTTTTGGGTTTTCTTTAAGAGTTGGGTATTTTAGTTACGAAAGCAGCTACTAGCACTTGTATATGAGCCAAACTTAGTTTCCGTAGTCTCTAATTTAGGAGACATGCATAAATTCATGATTTTAACCCTGCGCAAGTTTATACCACTTTACCCATAGTGACTCCATCCTGTGAGGCCCTAGAATGTTTATCACTAATCTATTATTAAATCTCCAACCTTGTTCTCGAGTCGAGGACACCTATCTCAGGCCGTTCCACCATACTCGTAGCTAACAGTTGTATTCCGATCATAAGTCGGCAGTAACTCTACACATGGCTTCAATATACTGCCATTGCAATCGCGTCTCTCCGAGATTTTCGGCATACCTAGATTTGCGCACTAGTTATCTACTCAGACCCAATGTGGAGATCACAACACATTCATAGGACAACCTTTTCTGATCAATTTCACACACTATGGTTGATACTGTAATTACGACTCATTACCCGAGTGTAGTTGTTTGACCTTATATTATAGCCTATATTGAGGGCCCCATTGGCGATCCTTTACCCCTTCTCATCGGCGCCCTCTACCCATCATATACAAATATACGAAATATCACCGGTTCCTTTCGTTGGATGAGCCAAATCATCATATCAGAATCCACTTGCCATTTCATCCATTCAGTCAAAGACCATATTTCCATCCGCAACCGATTTAAGGTTTTCAATTGCAACATATGTTTTCCAATACAATGATGATATATGTAGGTATATGAAAGCATTTGAAAACATTCATAAAGACGATCAAAAGAGAGCTTGCCTGGAATAGAATCGAAATGTACTACCTCGCTCAAATTCTGGAACTGGTGGTCCGATGGATTCAGTTCTGATCCTGAAATCATAGAGTATTAATTCTATGTCAATTAATTAGAGCGTGTTTTATGGCATCCAACATTTTCGAAACTGATATAAGTTATTAACTTGGTATATTTTAATGTGGCGTATTTTAATTTATAGCAATTTTGATTTTTGCATTTTCAATTTGGCACAACTTTTTATTTTAGTGAGGTATTATAATCGCCATTTTTAGTTATTACAGGATTGGCAATTTTTATATACTCATTACTTAATTGTTCACGGTTATTTAAGCTTTTTGGTTTTTAGACGTACTGCGAGATGATTAATTAAACTAAACGCGGTTCGCGACAACCGGAATTATTTTCCCATTTTTTCCTCTCTTCTCTTTTCTTTTCTCCTCTCCTCTCATTTTTCTTTTCTCTTTTTTTTTCTTTCCTTCCTTCCCCTTTTCTTTTCTTTTCCTTTTTCTCCCACCCGAGCCGGCCTCATCCCTCTCTGGCCTCTGCTCTCCTTCTCTCTCGATTTCTTCTCCTCTCCTCCTGCTCTACTCTCTGGACCAACTCTCTCTGGTTCCCGCTATTCCCCTCTCCTTTCCTGGCTGGCCTCCACCCCGGTACCAGCCTGTTGTTGCCAGACCCCATGCCGACTACCCTGGCTCCAGCTTCGGTCCCACCGACCGCTCCCTTCCCCCCTTGGGCGCGCGCCTTGGGGTGGCTATCCCTAGCCGCCACCTACACGACTCTACCTGGCCCCGGTTGCTTCGGCCGCCGCTCCCCTGCCAGCCTTCCTCGCCTCGCTGGCCTCGGGCCCGGCCGCACCCGGCCTCCACTGAGCCCTAGGGCGGCTCAGCCCCCTTCTCTTCCCCCCTCTAATCGGCTTGGTTCCCTCGGTCCTTTACTGCCTTAGCCATTTTTTATGATGGCTTTGCTTACAGAGAAGCACTGGATGGTCCATTTTTTATTATGGCTTTGCTTACAGAAAAGAACTGGATGGTCTCTTATGTTCATTAGCTCGCTACAGAAGGTGAGTTTTAGGGGTCTATGATGATTTGTGTGCATAAGCTTGTGGATGGAGGTATTGCAGCGATACCGGTGTTCGATCGTACTCCAGAGAGTACGAGATGAACCCAGGCACGCGTAAGGCAACCCCCTCTAATGCTACACCCTGAGACCACTAGGGTTTTTCTCAATCTACTGGCTATTTTACCCGATCTACTCATCTATGCAACTTACATTGCTAGTACTGCTATTATTGTGAAGTGCACCTGATGGATGGGCTCGGTGGTGAGGCTGGATGATGGTATTGCTGGTGAAGCAATGGGGAGGTGCTGGTGAGGAATGGTTGAAGCCTTGTCTCCTCTTAGCCTTCTCCTCCTAGCTTGGGCTTGCTCCTTGCTTGGCTGGCTTCTGACTCCTTGATCTAGACCTCCTCTTCCTCTTCTTGCTCCTCCTTCTCGGTTTCCTCTTCCTGGTCTTCGGCTTGGGCTCTTTCTGGTTGCTCTGGTTCTTGCTCTCCCTCCCTCTCTCATTTGGAAAGGTGGTAAGGGGGGAGTGAATGAGCTGTGCACTGGGCTGGCTCTTGATTGGCTGTCCTTATCCTATTTTTACTGTGATCATTTTTACCTTTCTATCCTTAATCCTTCTGCTGGTTACTAAGGGGTATCTTGGTCATTAATCGAATTTTGCTAAGGATACCCGCAATCCTATCAGGTTTATAACTAATTGCCGGATGATGAACCTAAGTTTAGCGAGAGATGCCGATTTGACCCCAAACAAATTAGGTATCTCGATGAGCGATACCCTCGCCTGCGAGTCTGACGACAATTTCCGAAATCCTTATTTTTGCTATTCCTACGTTAAGATTTACATACGCACAACATTGATTATTAAACCAATTACCAATTATATTGCAGATTAGTTGATTAATAGTTTTACTACTTAATTAAATCCTTATGGTTGTTTCATAGTACATAAGAGATTAACAAGTACAAACCCTTCAATGGCCATGCCTACTTAATGACATTTCAGTTCATGAACAAAATAGTGCAGCAGTATTATTCAAGCACTACAGAATATCACCGGTACCTTTCATTGTCATGCTGCCTTACCGACTTTTAGAGAAAAACTAGTCCAAACACACCTTACACACTCCTGCACTCAACTCCTCTCCTAGTAGGAAACTAAGAAGCAAAACAACAAATGGTCCAGTGTTGGATACAGCACATTTAAGGTAGATGCCATTATACCAATCTGCCCTTGACCTAATACTGCATACATCAAGCTAATGGCATCGATATTACACAAGCAGTGGCAGATCAGTGTAAAAACTGGAGAGAATCACATCATCGGCTGAGCTGTTGTCTCAGGAGTTAGTTATCCTTATGGCCCAACACCTTCAGTAAATACCAGGAACAATCCTGGAATGTACTTTGTTGCAGTACATCTTCCAGTACTTGCCATACCTGTCAAGAGGGCAGACAACTCCAATCAGATATATCCATTGGTCTCAAAACAAAGAACTGAATATTGCTTAAAGCCAAACTAAGTATCCCCAGGAGTTAATATTCCAATATAGGGTTTATCAGTGTTAAAAACAGGGTTTTTTTTTGTCAATGTTAACTAAAAAGAAAGTTGAAATATTGTTTTTATTATTACTTACTTTGATGAGCATCTATCATCATCCCTCTTAGCTCGGTCAAACAGTAATATGGTCAAAAATATCACATAGAAGTAAGGCAGGAACTGCAAGTGAACAAGAAATATAATTAATACAATCCTGAATAAACTCATGATATAACGCAATCAGGGCATGCTTACATGATTGAAAAGAGCTGGAACGGTCCAGAAAAATGCAGCTAGTATCTCCGGGACATAGTGAAAGTGACGAGACAAGCCCCACCTGTCCAAATGGAAAATGAAGGTGCATGCTCAAGGCCATTATCTCTGTTAAAATATACATGGTAACAAATTTCTCTTTCGATGAACTAAAAAAAAACTGAATCTTAGACACACCATCCAGAAGTCAAGAGGAGACTGTTTTTTGTTTCTCCATTTGTAGTCTGGTAGGAAGCAACAATCTGAAGTTCCACCAAAATAAAGACATAAGCAACCTTACAAGTATGAAAGTCTTATCGGTTAATTTGGAAGCAGCAAGAGCTTAAATGCTTCAACCTTAGATGGAGCTTTGCCCCAGATTGAGCATTTTCCATTTGTCCGACGGAATTCTTGGCGCTGACGATCACAGTCATAATTTATATATATGCACAATATTCCAGCAAGGAGAATTGAGAGTGCTAGCTGCAACAAGATTAACGGATGTCCAATTCAACTGTTGGAACTAACATTGTGAATAAGCAACTGATACAAAGCAAACAAATAATCAAAATACTATAGAAAACGGAAAGTTATGTAAAAGAACCTGGGGACCCAAATTCACAGGGTGATTGACAAGGTACATTCCAGGAGAGGTATATATCGATGGAACCCACACCAAGCATCCCCAGCAAATATAGAAACCAGCTGGTAGGAAATCACGTCAGCCCAAACAACAACAATAATAATAATAATAATAATCTGGAAAGAACAAAATAAGGTCCACTTTTGCAAATTAAAAAGTAGACTGTGTTACAATGTAATTTAAGAAGGGACCCTTTGACCTACAATCTTCTCCAAGAACAATGAAATAAGCCTATGAGGATTGAGAACTAATCTAGAACTTCTTTTGTGACAACTTTTTTAATGCATAGATTCCTCCAAATGCTTGATACATGAGCAGAGGTTAACAGAGTCGGTTTCAATTATCTTCATTTTTGCACGAAGAACATCTATAAAAAAGATTATAGCTCATGGTATAGGTTATGCCCAGACATTTTATGGCAATGACATGGTATTACGGTAATATAACCTAGAAAACTTTAAAAATAAGATATGCATTATGTACAAAAAGCCTTTGGATAATTATATATCAATTAATAAAGGTCATATATGTATTATTTTATATTCTTTGATACAACTTTTAGTAAGTTTGCTTTTATTTTTGATTTTTGGGTTTCTTTAATCATCTTTAAGGTCATTTTTTGAACATTTAATTTCAGTAGCAGGTCAACTTAGCTTGCAGTTTAGTGACTATGAGTTTGTTAATTATATTACATAACCAATTCCATGTATCAATATAACATTATTCAAATGGAAGGGAATATTTTGCATAATTTGGAAGAACAGGACTAAATTTCTCAAAATGGGACAGTCAAAATCAGCATACATCATTTTGAGTAAAAAAGATAGCCAGTGGAGAAAATTATTCTTTCAAACTTCATATCCTGTAGTGAGAAGATACTTGCAATTAAACACGAGGATATATTAAGTGCAATCATCCTTTGGGGTTCAATCGTGCAATCACTTTGGGTTTGGGCAGAAATTAACATGAAAAAATTTGAACAAAATTCTATATGTACTTCCCAATTTACATATGTATAAAATTTCAAGTTCAGATTCGTTCTATGTTAAGAGTGACAAAAACGAGAAAAATCTGACAAATAATAAATCAAAAGGAACAGGAAAAAAGGAAAAAGTCATATGCTACTATTCACATCGAACTTATGTTTTTGTTCCTTATATAACACATTTTGAATTTTATATTGAAATTTTAAAGGAAGCTAGAAGCCTAGAACACTCTATAGACGACATAATCCTTTTTTTCATGTTAATTTGGTGCCCAAACCAGAAATTGATCTCACAATTGCACCTCTAAGAGGTGATTGCACTTGATATGTTGCCATTAAACACATAAAAGAGCTGCCTACCTCTATCATGAGCAATGTCCATCGTACACCAATATCCAGATTCCCACCAGAAGAACTTAGTGACATAGATCAACATCAATGCTGTATTCACGAGCATAGAATCTGCGATTCGGCCATTCATTTCATACTGCATATCAAAGTCCAAAGAAATCAACTGAAGGTTTAACAGATAACTGCATCATATAATGTTAACACAGGCTATCTATGTTTTGCATTGGCATGGTAGTACAAAAGTAACACATCAATGAGTACATGCACAAAAATACCAGAAATTGGATAGGAACCAATACAAACAAATGCTCCTGATTGTGAGAGTGAGTGTAGCATATCAAAAGAATATTATAATATTCTGACCTGCTTTATGCAGTAGGTTACAGCAAGAACAGCCCAAGACATCATCCCAAAACGGCAGTTTGTGAAGACTTTGATGTCGAAGTGTTTACCAATCCGGGGGTACAATTCCATTCCCTGGAAATGTGCAAATTGTATACATGAATCAACAAACAGCCATGTAGTTTGGAATAACAAAAACAATCACTAAGTTATGCAGATGTTAAGAACCACAATGATATTACCATGCAAGTGATCCAGAGGAGTCCAGTTAAGAGTAGATAGCTCCTAATTTAAGGCAAGGTGAAAATCAATTGCATGGATGAATAACACTTACCCAGTAGAAATCAATTATCACATTTCCTGAGGATCCAGAGTCAGATGAAGATGGTGCTACATGACCCTAAAAAGGAAAAGAAATTATCCATCGACAAAGGAAGCTTGGTACACAACTAAATGAGGGAACAAAAATACATTAAATAAGCTCACCTTGATGTACAGGAAAATACAGAACACAAAGCTTCCAAAAACAAGAGCAGAGTATATCTCCCCCAAGTGATCATATACTATTGCAGGGTTGAAAATTCCGAACCTGACACATATTGTTGTTAGTGACTGGTGATATAAACTATACTAGAAACTACACATGAACACAAAATTAAAGAGAGGTCCAACACATATATTATAAAAAAATGCCTACAAAAAGAAAGTGGAGGAGAAAGCAAACTCAATTAATTGACATATTTATGATGAACTTCACAGTATAGTGAGGTGGCAGGATGGAGCTTCGAAAACTACAAGGCTACAACACAAATGACTGTAGTTGGAAATGTACGAATATTTCATTGATTATTTTTAAAAAAACCAGTGAGAATAATAAAATTATTACGTTTAAGGGTCAGCAAGCCCAAAAGCTACAGAAATTGATTTTGCTCTATTTGCAAGATGGAAGAAATGCCAACACATGCACATGGAGTACTGGAAACACATAAATGATAAATCCATAGGAATGTATACATTTTTGTATTTCAGGTATGGTCTTCAATATCTTTGAAAGAGAGGAAACAGGGAGTGGAAAATGATTTAGGTAAATGATGGATATACTAAATGCATTTCATATCTTGCTTGCACATGATCGGACACCATTGGATAGCTTAGAACGAATGAAGACACACAGTGCATAGCAAGATATATGCAGGACAAGTCGAAAATATATGCAGAACGAGTGTATCCTTAGTTTTCCACAAAAATTAATTCGACTTATATTCCAAACTCCTGGCGGCAATGTCATATCCTTAGTTTTCCACAAAACACAAAAAATTAACCCGACTTATATTCCAACGTCCAAACTCCAGGCAGCAAGCCGGCAATGTCATAGTGCTCCAACATGTGGTTACCATACACTAAGGAGCCTTTTCTCAAACCCTTAACACACTTCAGGCTTCGGCCTAGTGCAAGGTGTGCATCAATCCAGGACAGCTATGTAAAGGCTCAAAATTTGAAGACAAAAAAAAGGCAAAAACTAGTGTAACACCGCTGGCCCAAGTTTAGGTGGCAGAAACATCAAACGAGAATGCAAGTAGAACTGGCAGAAACATCAAATGAGAATGTAAGTAGGGACAAATAGACAAGTCATTCAATGGTTTAGTGATGAAGCCACCTCAACATTGAGTGATATAATTTGAAGTTTAACTATATGATTAATCGGCAAGTCCACCTAAGAAAAGAAGATAGTCTTACCACCACAGGCTCAGGTAAGTTACCAAGGTCACTGCATATGCTTGTAAGCCATTTGCCTGACAAAAAAGAAAAGGATATGTACCGAAATAAGCCAAAAGGAAAGCCTTTCTAGGGAAAAAAATGTGGTTTATTTCGACCTAGCCTGCTCACGGTGAAAACTGAGAACAATGAAGTTAGAGCTAGAATTTACCATGATGCATTTAGTAATTTAACATGTCAGTGATGCTGCCATAGCGGTAAGCAGGTAATGAAGCTACCGTGTTACATATTTGTACAGTTGTGGCAGCGACGTATAAAGTTAGTAAACTAAGGCCGCAAAAAACAGTTAGCTTATTTGCTGCAACATTAAGATCCAAGACTACCAATCGAAAATCCAGATCTCCGTTTTGGCCAGACTTGAACATGCAGGCATGCAGCTTCAAAAAAGAGGCAGGAATAGCACAACACTGGTATAATTCTACCAAAACCACGGACCTTGTAGATGGGCACGTTCCCCGAGGGGGAGACGGGCCCTTCGAAGCGCTTCCCGGGGAGGAGCAGCTGCAGGGCGGCCTCGAACAGGCCGAAGCCGAAGATGATCTTCCAGGCGACCATGGTGGGCATGGGCCAGATGGCCTTGAGCCCCTCCAGCAGCCCGTGCTCGCGGAGGTATTCGTAGGTCCGCAGCACCGATCCGTCTGCGTGCACCATGGTGTACCACCTGCAGCACCAACGCCAAGAACAAGAACGCGTCACGCACGGGTACCATCCCAGCATAGCGAGAGTGAGGCTGCTCCTCTGCTCCTCCAACTAGAAATCTTGGGTAACCCAAGATTCGGATCGAGCCACTGAGCGGCGAATCAGAAACGCGCTCGAACAAGGCGGGATGGAGCACGAGATTGCGCCCGATCTGGAACCCCGGGAAGAGCAAAGGGCACTTACAGGAGGATGACGAAGGGCGGGCAGAGGGAGAGGAGGGAGAGCATGGAGGTGTAGGTGACCATCGCCGAGTGCACCGTCTTCGGCGCGGAGGCCGAAGCCGCCGGCGCGGAGGAGGAGGAGGGGGCCCTGGGCTTACCCATGGTCTCGAACGCCTCCCTCCCTTCCCCCGTCGATCTCGCGCAGTGTGTGAGAGATGGGAAGCAGAGGAGAGGAGGCGACTTGACTGGGGATAAAGATCTCGGATGGGAACCATTTGTTGCTAGTACAGTACTAATCTTATTTGCAGTTTCTGTTTAAAATAAAAACGGATTATTGACTGAACGGTAGGATTTTGAACCGCTTCTTCAAAAATTAGAATCACTAAATCAACATATAATCAGAATCTGAAAATTTCCAGATTCTCCTCGCTCCTCCTCGCTCGCCCTCACTCTTCCTCCGCTTGAAGGCCCTACCCCGAGCCGCCCGCCGCCCCTTTAGCCGTAGCCCCGCCGCCTTGCCCAAGCCGCCCGCCACCCCTTCGGCTGCTGGCCTGTCGCCACTCTGCCGCCCCTCCACCCGAGCTCCTCCTCCGCCGCCGTCGGCCCGAGCTCATCCTCCTCTGCCTCCGCCGCCGCTCGAGCTCCTCCTCCGCCTCCGCCGCCGGCTTGAGCTCCTCCTCTGCCCAAAGCCGGTTCATCAACAACCGGATTCTCGAGCGGATTGTCGAACGACCAGATTCTTCAACCAGCAAATTTTTCAGGCAGTGGCTTCTCTAGACAGCGGCTTCTCTAGACAACTGACCATAATCCAGAATCTGCATAATCCAAAGCTGTGCCGAACTGGGCCATAGATGATTTGCTTTTATTTACTTGTGCAATTGATCATTTACCTTACGATATCTCACCGACATGCTCTAAGGCCATATATCAGTGAGATTAACATGCCAAATAATCAATTGCACCAATTAAAATGAGGCAAATGATTAATTCTCCCATTTTAAAACCTGTGACAAAGTGGATTCTTAATTCGGCCTATATATTTCATATGAGTATCTTTGAAGCTGCGTCAAGTCGATATGCCCTGATAGGTGATAATCCATTATGCAATATTGAAGACATTTGTTAGATCCAGATTAAGATGTTGGATAGCACCGCTAGAACTTTATTAGATGATCAACACATTCCAAGTTTAAAGAGAAATCTTATCTCATTAAATAATCTTGATACTAAAAGATACAAATATTTAGGTGAAAAATAGAGTTATCAAGATCTCTAAATACTCCCTTGTGGTGATGAAAGGTGATAGGAAACATGCCAACCTATCATCATCTACGAGGTCCCCACCAATACCCATGTCGCTGCCTCACCCGCTCCGCTCTACCACCGTTGAACCACCCTTCTTGTCGCCGGCGCCCTACCATAGGACAACCTCAAGGGCATCGTGCGGTAGAGATGGTCATGCCCGCGATGACGCACAGCCTCAGCATCGGCTCCTGTGGCACGGCGAGGTCGTGTGGCGAGCGGAAATTGGCATCGAGGAAGCGTTAGATCTCCGACGTGATGGCTAAGGGGCATAGGAGCAGAGGAGAACGGGCTGCTTTCTGGGTTTGATCTTGAAAAGCCGAAGAGGAGTGGAGATGGCGGATGAGGGGAAGGAGGAAGACGACTGTGAAGGTCAAGAACATCGATACCGCCCATGGCGAGGAGAGGCCAAGGTCACAATCAGTGGGGAAGAAGGAGCAGGAGGGCAAGAATGTACTAGAGTGGTATAAATCCATGTAAGCCTCTTTCGAAGCAGCATTTTACCAATTTCATCTTTTGAAGTGGAATTCTCCAAAATACAATGTTTTGAAGTGACATAAATCCAATTTTGCCCTCATTTTATCACTAATACCGACACATACTTTGTCTATAGCGTCAAAAAATATTTGTTCACAGACAATTTGACGTCCAAGTTATTGCATTGTATTGCCAACAGATGCTCGCTAGTATTTTTAATGACAAATAGCACTTCTGCCCATCAACATATTGTTTCTGCCAAATGCTATGACAATATTTTTATTGATAAATAATTTTTCAGTAAAGGTCTATTTTTGCCAACAGGTTTTTGGGAATACTACAGCTGGCTCATAAGTGCATGTGCTGTACTTATTATGGTTTGCACATGAGCATACATAAAAAAGACCAAAATATTTGTGAACACAGGGCATGTTGATATATGTACACTTGTAAGAAATTGTGCACAAAAATGATCATACGAGCATAGTAAAAAAACCAAAAAGACAAGCAAAACCGATTTATATTATTACACACGTGCAGAAAACTTTTCTTCTTTTGACAGAGCAAATATGTTCCATCTTTGTGTAGATCGACTTTTGTTTTGGAAAGCACATTTGTAAAAATACTCCTTACATCTATGAACTTTTGAAGAATTGTGTGAAGTGCACAAGTGCACGTTCTGACAAACTAGGTACATATATGCTACTGCGTGCATATTTGAATTACCATTCAACATTTCTATGACAAACATTCTGCTCAAGTGCTGGAAAATGCAGTCAAAGCACATAGGAAGGCAGGAAGCAAAACATAGACTGCTGGTCAGGACTCAATTTTGCTACCTAACGTACGTAACAACCGCATTCATCTGTTCTCGGAAATAAAAAACAAGAAGAAAGAAAACAACCGCATCCATCTACATTTAGAGCAAGCATTGCAGAAGTGACATTACAGTGGGCATAGAGTTCTAGTCATCATCCTCGCAAGAAGACAGAGAGATCATGTTGTCATGGAACATGATTATTTATGATCGTGAGCGCGAAACATGTACGATTTGATTGCATAGCTTCCCGCGATTTCCACTTAGTGACTCATACTACTCAGTGGACTTCCTATGACATCAAGTTGGGCGATTGCAGTCTCAATCATTTCCTTCATTTCACTGTGATGCATTTCATCTCTCTGGAAAAAGAACATACTTCGATTAGCATAAAACATTACAAGGACCATCTACATAATAGTAAAACACAATAGAGAAACATAGATATCAAGAAATGTTTCGATATCGTCACACCTGTGGTCATATGCTAATCAATTTTCTGCTTAATTAACATGTTTATTCACTAAGTTGAAGAACATTTTGCAGCTGCCAAACCAAAATTTCAAAGTTGCTGCTTCGCTGCAAATCAGTTTTTCCATTACAATAAAATATGTGAAAATATGCTAATTGACATCATCCTCTTCCTTTTTTGCATCATAACCATCTTGACGGTTGTTGACTTATTAGAATATCACTAACTTTAACCATTGATATTTTGAGGGAAAATTGATTATGTGCCAACGAGAAGATTGCCGCTTTATGAAATACCACCGCAAAGATTGTCCTTCACAGTATGCCATTCAATTCACGAAAATAGTCAGAATCTGTCACTCTTTTCGTATTCTCGAATTCTTCGAATTTTTGGGCTGAAGTTCGCTTGTGAAATGCTCTCTATGTCCTTCCTCGTCGTTGCCTTCTTCCCCAACACCCATCTTCTTGTCCACCGCCATGGCTGACCCCACCTTCCTCGAACTCGCCAACCTCGCTTCCTCTGGCACCGCAGGGGAAAGGCTGAGGAGCGCCTCCTTGTCTGCTCCTATCCACGAGCTCCTTCACCGTGTCCTTGCGTCGCTCGCCCCCGCAACGGCATGTGCAGACACAACTCTCCGGATCGAGGACGTCGTCGTCGACCTGGCCTCCGCCCGCATCGTTTTCTCCGACATCCCACGCGCTCCTCGCTGATCTCTCCGCTCACGGCCCCGTCCGCCGCCGTCTGCTGCCTGAGCAACCGCGACGGCGGTGTCCAGGACTCGTGGGTCGTGGCATGTCGATTACCGCGCCGCGCTGCACACTTGCTAGGCCACGTGGAGCCTTTGACTTTGACAGTCGGCTCCGTACGTGCACCTCGTGCTCCTCTCCATCTTGCGAAAGTTTTCCGTGTGACAATTAATATATATATATATATAAAAGGTGTTTTTATGCTTTTTCTTTTGACAATTGTATAAATATTAAATCATAAATGAATGGTAGATAGTGATTATTACCTCTTCGTTTGCTTCAAGATTTGTGCAACTTGTATTATGAGGGAAAGCATTGAAGCACATACATATACTTATATATATATATATATATATATGTATGTATATATATATATATATTCAAGACAACATTTCGTAGTTGTAGGAGGGTCGACGACGAGTAACATCACAACAACGGAGACCTAGACTTCCGTAGAGCACGTCAACAAAAAAGTTCTCCAAAATACTACCGTCGCATCAATATGTAACCGGTGCGTCGTAAAATAGAATAGGATGTGAAAACTGAAAAAGGCTAATGCATACTAGCAGGTAGCAACCGAACTTGCAAATTAAGACCGAATGAGACTTTGACTTGCCACTTCTTTTTGCCCCAAAATTAGAGCAAAAAGGTATAGTACATATATAATCTTTGATCTTGGCTCTTATATATATATATATATATATAAAATTGTGATTCTTTTAATTTCCTTTTGAGTTACTAAGGCCAAACCTAAGGGAGAGAGGGAGAGAGAAGAATAATCTCTCGTCTCCTAGAGCTTAGCTAGCCGAGTCAATCCCCATGCTGCAGTGGCACATCATGCATGCGTACGTCACCAATGTGACGTCACGGACCAGCAGATAAAACCAGCCAGTACACCGGAACAAAAAAACGGAAACGATACGGCTCTACATCCATACGAACTAGTTGTATCGGAAGCCTCAGTCCATGTTCCATCACTGCAACAAAATTAACTCGTAAAGCACATATTTAATTAATGTCTCCTTGCCTCACTGTTTCTTATTGACATCAGCAGCTCGGTTCTCTCTCTCTCTCTCTCGTCCCGACAACTTCGCATTCTAAGAAAGCCATACTTCATAGCCATGACACATGTTGTTGTTTTCTCTTTCTGTGAAGAGGCCAGAGTTTGTCGAACTTGTTGTCTCCGCGGTCGTATCTCACTAGAGTTGGTAGGACAAGGCCAAAGGAGCTAGGGGTAATCCGTGTTAGGCTTGCTCTGCTAGATCGGAGCCCGCTGTTGATTGGGTGGCTCGTCCCCATCTCTCTCTAATACTCATCTCAAATAGTGATACTAGATAAATTCATTTGATATATAGTAGTTGTTTTCAAATGTTGTAGTATAAGTTACCAAATATTTGCAAATGTATTGATGGATACTTTTTCGTGCAGCAAAATTTAATTTTTGTTGCAGTAGCTTCTTGTATTTGTTGTCTAATAGTTTAAATCTGTTGTACATTTTTGTGGTTGATTTGCGTGTTTGTTGCATCTGGAACAAAAAAAATTGCGATAAGCTTGGAACTAATTGTGCGCTTCTAGGATTTTTTTATTGCACTGGATCCCTTCTTCATCGTTCACCTGCTAAGTCTACACCTTACAATCCCCATTCTTCATGTTCCAGTTTTTCCTCCTCTGTTGGCTTGTTAGTCTCTAACAGCTAGTTGTGCTTCTCTCGCCCTTCGCTCTTTAGACCGGCAAGAATAGGATGTCACAATGGTCGGTGGCAAGAGGAGCGAGACGGCATGGTCGCTTCCACAGCCTCTTTCTCCTTCTAACATGGCCCTCATCGAATGAACGAGTTAAGAGGAGAGGGATCTGGTGGTCGGTAGATAGTCTCTAATGAGAACCGATCGTGAAAAGGAACGTACTGTGGGAACTATGGTGAGGCAAGCCTCGGACCACCCGGGTCATGGTCCGCTGCTAAGGATCAAAAGACTAGCTTAAATTTCTCGGCTGGCTTGGCTCGAGGCTTGGCCATAGGCCGGCTCTACCCCTGCATAGGAATGACCATTTCAGTCAGAGGCGGAGTTAGGATTCATTCAAGAGAGGGGCTAAACACAAGTATATATACTAAATATAAAAACTACCTCTAAATTTGTCGTAATAGGCCAGGGAGGCTAGAGCCCCACCAAACCCCTTGCTCCGCCTCTGTTCCCAGTGGTTCCAAAAAGAAGTGCAGGCGATCGATCGCTACGTATGGTATGCAACCTGCAACCATACATACAGTTGGCCGCGATATTGTAGCATTACCTGGACTAGCGCGGTGTGCGTCACCGTCCCCGACGCCGACGTGACGTTGGCCGCGATGACTGCGAGGCGGAGGCTCTCGAACGCGCGGCACACCTTGGCGATGGCGTCACTCCGGTGGCGGCACGTGACGCTCACCACCATCACCTTATCCCCCGCGGCCGATACCCTCACCTGTCCATTCAAAGAAGCAAGTAAGATCCAAGCCGCGCCGTCGCTGTCAACGCGCCGCGCCGGTGGCGACCGGGGCCATGCAGAAGCCGCTAGCGCTCAAGGTCGGAGCACAATGTCTGCGTGAGGTTCCCGGCCGGCCGGTCGCTTTTCGCCATTATTATGTAGTTATCCATTTAAAGTTCGCACGTGGGTGCGTACCTCGCGAGCCTCGACCGGCGGCGAGGCGGTGCAGCAGCAGGGCGGCGCAGCGGACGAGAACGACAGGGCCCGCCTAACCTTCTTCGTCGGCGAGACGGCGTGGCCAGCGCAGCCGTCTGGGACGATGGCGGCAGCGGCGCAGGACGGTGGAGTAAGTAGCAGCTGGTCGTGTTTCTTGGGTGCTGATTCGAGGAGGGATATCTCGGCGAGCATCTGGCTCTCCTGTTGCTGCAGCTGCTGGATGTAATCGATGGCGTCCTTGACGATGGACGCCTTGTCCATCTGCCAATTAATTATTAATCAACCGTTTATGGATCGGAGTTTACGCGCGCATTTCACAACCGAACACGCGCGTATGTTGAGACGAACGATCAATTAAACCTCAATTGCCACATATATATGCGTTGTCAAAACAAAGTGATCATCAGCAAATTAAGTTTGTACGTACCTTTGTGATGTTGGGGACGACTCTGCGGAGGGCGTAGAGCTTGTCGTTGAGCCTCCGGCGCCGGTGCCTCTCCATGACGATGGTCTTGTTGGTCGCCGCCGCCGCGGAGGAGCTGTGCCCGGCGTCGGGGGAGCTCGAGCCGCCGGACAACGTGCTGCCCTCGTGCCCCCCGCCGTACAAGCTGCAATTCAGTTCAGTTGATTCCCTCCTCACTCTAATTCGAGGTCGAATCCAGCTTAAACAAACCGCGAGTTGTTACCTATCGAGCTCTTCCGAATCCAAGTAATCCCAGTAGCAATCGTCGATGCCATCACCCATCCCTTCATCCATCCCTACCTCCTCGCTCGCTCGCTAGCTGCTGCACATATATACAGATGATTTTTTTTTGCTACGTAACAGAGACACAGAGTACTCTGTTAGATCTGGACTGGAGAATGAAACAACAAATCAGAATAAAACAAGTACTCTGTTTGGAACTAGCTATATATGTAGATGATTTCTCGGCTCCCTCCTTTCTTTATCTGACGCAGAGAAAAAGAAAGAAGGGGAAAGAAGAAAGAAGTGGTACATTTCGTGGCAACCCGCGCGATCGTACAGCGCTGATCAATCGATCGAGCTCAACGTGTAACACATGGAGCGGGCTTAGCATAGCTTATGTTCTGGTCAGAGAAAGCCATTTTCATTCCCGCGTACTTCTGTTCGGTCAGCGGTTGCATGCAAGCCATGGAGGTCAGCGTCAATGTTTACATATGAATCTGTTGCCCAAGGGAAAGGTTTCTCATGGTAGATAGTCAATATATGGGCCCTCTCCGCCATCGATCGATGTACCCTACGTTGGGTGGTTTTCAACTGATTGTCTGAAAATGTTACTGATCGTCCCTCCTGAATTTTGAAGAGAGATTAGAATGCTTACACCTGCACCAGCGCGACTAGATTGTGTCCCCCGTTGAAAAATTTTACATCGCATTATACTAGTAGTATATGTTACGTAGTAGAAATCAAATATAACCATTAATTTGTTGATGGTATTTCTATCACTTTACTACCAGAGAAAGTATAAATATTAGCTAATCTAATCTGTCAGATTAAAAAGAATTAAACAGTCCACGTTAAATTTAATATAGAGTAAAAGAAGCTCGTCGCAATAACGGAGAATTGGGATGCCGAGCCTTGGCTCGGTTGGCAAGAGCGCTGGGTCGAGCGCTTTTCGTCCGCGTTCGAGCGTCGCTCGATGTGAGCGCTCGCGAAGCTAAGTGAGTGCGTGTGTGTGGATGTGCATTTATAGCTCGTCTGTGGTCCCCCTTTAATGAAATGTCAGAGCTCCTTACCAATTTTTTAAAAAATAATGGAGAATTGGACATTATCTGTTTCATTCCTAGCCCGCTAATGTTTGTAGGTGTGTTCAACGTGGGTTCTTATGATTGCACCCCTAGACGCTCGAATGCGGGCGCTCGCGAAGCCGAGTGAGTGAGTGTGTGTGGTCTGCGTTTGTAGCTTGGCTGTTGTCTTTCTTTAATAAAACTAGCAAGATGGCCCGCGCATTTGCGCGTGCATCATTCTTAAAGTATGTTTAAATGACTTGATAATATATATATGATTTTATTTTTCAAAAATAGATCAATACAAAACATAATTTGTGATATTTTGATATTGTATATTATAGGAGAGAATATATTTACTCCGTTTCTCAGTACTTATCATATGTGATCGAAACTTTCTTCTACGAATACTTGCATAGAAAAATAGTAAACATAGCATAACATAATATTTTCTATTTATACCATCATCTCTTAATTTCATTATTATAATGTTTGTCTCTTTCTTTCGGTATTTCTTTTATTGCACATACCGGTATAACTGAGTGAACAGCTGTCGATGTATCACCCTCTTAATCTCTTCGTTCCGTGGAGATCCACGAAATAAAGAGTCAGAATATTTTTTGAGAATTTTTAGTATATTCTATATTTTCTTAGCGACTATAAAAAACGTGTAATCGACTTTTATTACATAATAGTTAATAATATATATCTATATATATATATATACACACACAAATCAAATTACTTACCTTATTTTATTCCCCCCTTAAATTATCATATTTCTAAAATTTTAATTCTGAATAAAATGAAAATTTATGTTTTTCACTTAGTATGGAATTTAAAAATAATCCCTAATTTTCTTTTATTTTTATTCTTATGTTATTTATATTTAATTTCGAATTTCAAGTTTTGATTTAGAATTTGTATGAAAATCAAATGACTAATTTCATTTTATTTTTTATTCCGAATTTATGTTAATATTTATTTAATTTTGCATATCGGTTGTGCTGTAGAAATCGTATACAAATCCAACTACTATTTTTTTATGTAATTTATATTCTGTATTTTAGCAATGTACATGTATAATTTGGACTTCATATGAAAGTTAAATGGTTGATTTTCATTTATTTATTATTCTGAATTTTTGTTATTTTTATCGTTCGTAGTACGGGCTCTTTCTTTTAATCTAAGCCATTGATTTTATTTTTATTTAGTTTTGAATATTAGTTTTAGATTAGAATTGATAATACAAATCCAATAGCTAATTTTTACCTAATTTTTATTCTGAATTTTAGTAATTTACATGTTTTAATTTAGAGTTCATATGAAAATCAAATATCTAATTTTTTTTATTTTTTATTCCGAATATTTGTTAATTTTTTGTTGTACTTCACATAGACTCTTTCTTTTAATCTAAGCCATTATAATTCGGATCCACTAAATAGACGATTAGATGTTTTTTTGAAATAATAACATCCAATCTAATGGCTATTATAGTTCAACTTAGTTAAGGTTCACTAAATTAAGGGCTATATGTTTTTCTTTTTTATAAGAATTTCTAGCATTTTATTTTCTTAACAAATCTACATGATATGCTATTGAAGCGACGTAGGACCATTCTTGACCCATATAGGATGGGTGTAATGCCTTCTGATGAAGCCCAGAACACTATTACCACATCAATCGTTTCCTTTGATTAAGTCGGTGCCACACTTGGTGTTGAATCTATCATAGATGAATCAAGAGATAAAAAAGAACAAATCTAAGGAATCCTGATTTTGTGGGAGTTAGATTGGGAGATCCGGAGGCGCACTCTTCCATGCCAAGGAAGAAGCAGCGATTTCTGTTTTTTTTCTTCTGACTACGCAAGTAAAAGGATTCGAATGGAGATCGAGCTCGTGCAATGTTATTATTTTCCCGTTCTTTTCTTTCCTCGGGAGCACTTGGATGGGGAGCACCAGCAGACACCATGGCGTCCAGGGGATAAGTCTATATTCAGTAAATGTCTTGATTTATTTGTTTCTCTACAAAACTGATCTACTTTTAGGGAGTTTTTAGAAAAACCAAATCAAATACAAATTAGTTTTGGGGCTACGTGACTTTTATGTTATGGCTGAACTAACATGAGGTCATTTATATTTTCTTTAATTGCATGTATTGAGTCACATCGGTGTGTATTGTCTGGATAATGCCAAGGTGCGTCCAATGTAATGTTAGAGTTCATGTGCTGATTTGTTGGTTATGATTTACTAATCAAAATTATAATTAGGCTTAATCATGCATGAGATCCAGATGTATCGATCCGCCTCTACTATGTATGTTTTGTCTTTTATTTTGATTTTATACTACAAAGTAATATATATATCTACTCTATAGCATCTAATGGTCAATATGATGCATTTTTAATTAGGGTCCATCAGGTTAAAGGCTAGATATTTTGCTTTTTTTGTGAGAATTTATAGTCTATTTATCAAAGATCCAATGGCAGTCGTAAATAAGGTCCACCAGATTAAGGGCTCTCATGAGTTTTTAATATGTAATAGATGACAAAGCTCCTGATAATTTTTTTTTAAAAAATAATGGAGTATTGGACATTATGAGTTTCATTCCTAAACCCCCTAACGTTGGTAGGTGTGTTTAACGTGGGTTATTATGATTGCGCCCCTCTCGATCTCCCTCGCTGGAGTCGACGTTAAGATGGGGATATTGCAAAGTGAAGTTTGAAGGGAATGCATCGAACATACCCTATCAGGATTCAGGGCTATATATGTTTGGAAACAAGGAGCAAGAGATTCCTTCAAAACATCTGGTGTGATAAATACGTTATACGTAGGAGAACCGAGACAAATGACACAGGCGAGGGGGAAGGATCCGATGCAAAACTTTGTCCATTTCCGGTTAGCGCTCGCAAAAAGAATAAAAGGCAACCATAGGAAATTGCATGTAGTGTTGGCTAAATTGGCCCTATGCATATTTTTCTTTTTCTGTTTTCAAATTTAGCCTCTACCTAAACAAAATTATAAATTAGCCCACTTCTCGATCGCGGAGTGAGTATGCGAGCGCTGCAGGTCTACCTTCTGCAGTAGGGGAGTACGGTATGTGCCTAACGCTGCTTTCACAGTCGAGAAGAGATCAGATTTGCAATTTCGTTCGAACGTGACCAAATCTACAAAAAAAAATTGGACCAAATGGCAAAAAAGCCAAAGGATATATGCTTTTGAAAAAAATAATATGAGTTTTTTTATTAATGTATAATTATTTATATTTCTTTCTAAAATATAGTTTTAAAATTTATATGTAGCACATATATACAAGTTTTCGTCCATATATATATATATATATAAAATATCTCCCATATTTTTTAAAAAAATAATACATCTATAGATTACTAATTACCTATCTTTTACGGTATTGGCATGGTTATTAAGGCCTGTTTGGATTCATTAGCACTAATAGTTAGCTGTTAAAATTAGTAGTTATGGATCCAAACAGACCTGCTAATAGACCTGCTAATAATTAGCAGCTTACCCTGCTAACAATTAGTTCATTAGCAAGTTGTACCCTACTAAAAGCTGCTAATAGATAGCCAATTAACACTTTTGCCCTCGCTCTAATTCGATCAGCCTCATGCAAAAGGGCATTATAGTCATTTCTCGTTAATTGGTTGATTTTGTGGACTTTATTAGCAGATGTATCCAAACATCCTCCGCTAATAATTAGCCAGCTAATAGTTAGCTAGCTATTAGCTATTATCTAGCTAACTATTAGCACTAATAAATCCAAACATGGCCTAAGAGATTAGTAGACCGCTTGTAGATTACATCCCCGCCCACTCCAGCCGCTAGCTAGCGACTACCTACCCTTTTAACGTGCTTTTGTTACCCTCGCCGCCTCCTCCGGTCGGCGGAACAACAAGTAGAGCTGCCATGGCCAGTGTCCATGGCGTCTTGTCATCCTGCCAGTTCTCATCACCGGTCTCTGCCAGTTGCTCAGAAATCCAACATATACAGCCATTATGCAAAACCAAGGATCGATGCGCTCGTTTGTAAACGAACGGCAACGCAATCGATAGCAAAAACGTACGTACTCCTGAATAAAACTATCGCAGGCACAATCACCCCTAAAATAGAACCGAGCGTGTGGATGATATGTTGTTGGAGTTGCCTAGCTACTAACAATTTGAAAGAATTTTCGAGCAGCTACTTTTGCCCTTTGTTCGTGGGTACGGGTGCTGCAATCGAGGGCAAAAAATATCGCAGCTCATTTGATGGGTAACAACAAGGCCGTTGGCCTTCGTAATTGTAAAAAAGAAAAATTCAGTAGGGCGCATTTCTCGAATATATATTTTCTTCCAAATAAATTACCGTACCTCGTTTGATCGGGAAGAAGAATTATACAAATCCCTCGCACCTTCGTCTGTTGACGAGACCAACGGCCATGCATGTACATAAGCTGGTCTTGTAAGGGAAGGAGATGGGGTATGGAAGGAGCGTGGGAACGGCACGACACGACGCCGAGGGATTGGTGTGGCCAGGGAGAGACTGAGAGATGGATTGGAGCTACTTAAGCGGGAGGGAGGGAGGTAGGTCGCCGACCTCCGTCAGCCACCACGTCCTCATGTGCCACCGTTCCCCACTTAGGCCACCACATCGTCAAAAAAAAACCACATTTACCGACGCATGCATGCTTTCCCATTTTACTCTTACTAAATTATCTCACTTTCCCACCCATGATCAATTTTGATGTCGAAGGCGGGCGGGCGGGCGAGGCAACGAGCCGGCAGGCTGAGGATCGGATCGGATCTCCGGTGGTCCGTGAGGCCGTCGGTGGGGAAGAAAGAGGCAGCTAGCGAGAACACCGACGTTGGATTCCAGGATTGCATTGCCTACCATGCATGGCGGGTTAACACCAGGTCAGAGTATCGGATTTTGGAACCGGCTAGGCAGTATGTCATTCTTTCGCATCTTCATCATTCATGACCCTATTTCAAAGCTTCTTCCTTCTGCAAATCGAGGGGACTCGCTCATCCATCTCTTATGGTTCGATGATTTAAAACTCTGGGCGTCCCTGCATTTTACTTCATACGTACCTGTTTTGCAGAGACATTTTACTTCCTACTTAATTTGCTCTCTCCAACATTTAACAGGTACTGTTATTGTTCGTAAAGAAAGAAATCCAGTTCAAATTAAGGGCATGTACAATAAGGACATATCAGCTGGCTCTCAGTTTTGGTCTATGTGGAGGAGTAAGAAAAGAGGAAAGAGAAGAGAGCTGGCTCTTATTTAGTAGCCAGCTTTGCACGGGAACATAGGTAGATCATTTATGTACAAGAGAGAAAAGATAGTTATTGCACAATATTTAGAGACAGTTATTGTACAAGCTAACTTTTAGTTTACTATTAGCCAGTAGTTGGCTTTGCTATTGTACTTGCCCTAAGACGATCTTAAAATATATATTTCAGGGCTCGTATGATTGTACTATAGATAGGGGTGGGCACTTTTAAACCGAAACCGAAAAACCGAACCGAACCGAACTGAATTAACCGAATATTTCGGTTTTTTCGGTTTGCGGTTCGGTTTTTATTCTTGTATTATTCGGTTTTCGGTTTGCGGTTCGGTTTTTTAGTTCTAAAAACTGAAGAACCGTTTCCCCGAACCGAATTAGCAGTGCCAGCTAGCCCAGCCATTCAGCCAACCGGCCCAAGTACTCGGCAACCCACAACTGGCCAAATCCAATCGCCAATTCGCCATCGCCAAGCCCACACCGCAGCCTCCCCTCCTGTTCGTTCTTCAATCCCTAATCTCCCAGCAAACACTAACCCTAGTACCGGGCGAACCATCGGTCGAGCGGCGCCGACGCGGCGACACCTACCAGTGAGGCCGAGGCGCCGCGGCTTCAGCCCCCAGTCCGCTCCGGCGCTCCGCCACTTCGCCGGCCTCCTAGCTCCCGGATCCCATCCCCAGGCGTCGCGACCGTCGCCACTTGCCGCCTCCCGGCTCCCATCGCCGCCACCTACGGTAGCCAAGGCGCGCTTTCAGCCTTCACCGTCCACCCCAAGACACTACGGCGCTCCGCCACCGCCGCCTCCGGCTCCAGGATCCCATCCCAGCGCCGAGACCGTCCGCCGACTTACCGCCTCCCGGCTCCCATCCACCGCTGTCCTCCACTCCTCCCGGCGCTGGATCTACTTAAAGAACAACAAAGGTAAAGGCGTGTAGCTTCTCTGTTTTTTGCATGTGCTTGTGCTTGAAGACGCTTAAAGATCAATAGGTGTTATTGTTTTCAAACTAAAGACCATACTTGCTCTAAGCTGGAAATTCCTTGGAGCTTTTCTTTGGACAATGCCTGACATCTCTGTGTTATGTTTGCAGTGCAAGCTGAGTTGCTCTCAGTGCCAAAAACCTAGTGGATTGTGGTTCCTCAAAGATCAAGTCATTAGAAAACATATTTAGTTTTAGTGTGTTTGGAACATCTCATATTCTCAAAGATTGCCAGTTCGTCACTGATCTCCTTATTTTGGAGTTTTGGGTGTCAATTTGTAATGAAAGGGATATGTTGCTTTGTAACCAACTAACCATACCTTTGTTGCTTGCAGTTTTGGCACTGATCTCCTTATTCCCACAACCTGGACGGCTTGAACCTGGAAGGGTGATGGAGGACTGATGGTTGTGCACTTCAGCACTTGTGCTGAAGCTAGTCTGCTACTTCTTCAATGTGCTATTCAGTTGCTTGTAATCAGCTGAAGCTAGTCTGCTACTTCTTTGAAGCTAGTCTGCTACTTCTTCAATGTGCTATTCAGTTGCTTGTAATCAGCTGAAGCTAGTCTGCTACTTCTTCAATGTGTTATTCAGTTGCTTGTAATCATTTAGTTGCTAGTTGCTACTTCTTCATTTAGTTGGTTGTTTGTGGTCAATGTATTTGTGCTATGCTATCTTATGGCATATTGGCATGGTGTTTCCTTGCAATCTGGAAGACTGAACCGTCATTTGATTGCATGGATTTTAACCTCCCTAAGTGCTTGTTTTGTGGGCATAATCTGGTAGTGAGCATGAGCAATATTGTTTTTGCAAGTGGTCAATAGTGCTGCCTTCTTGCTTATGTTATGTTGTCAGTTTGCCACACTTCCAGTTCCATGATTACAAAAAATTCGGTTAACCGAACAACCGAAATAACCGAACCGAATTAATTCGGTTATTTCGGTTCGGTTTTTGTGACTATTCGGTTCGGTTTCGGTTTTCAGAAATCAGAAACCGAATTTTTCAGGAACCGAAAAAATCGAACCGAAAAACCCGAATAAACCGAATGCCCATGCCTAACTATAGACTATGTGTAGATTCGGTGTTATATGTACCATGTGAACTGTCAAATTCTATGCATAATAGGGCTGGAAAGCTAAATAACCTACATTAATTTTTGTTTGACAAAATCAGTAAAATACTTCTTATGTAGATGCAGTTTTGAAAAATGCCATCGAGCCGAGCGTGAGGTTGATGCGCGTCACCAAGTCCACAGATCACAGGATACCCAGATTAAGTGGCACTAGGTAGTACAGCGTGCACCGTGCAAATTTTGCAAAAACAGTGGGAGGATTTAAACGTATTTTTGGTTTTTTTAAAAAATGGGCTAGGTAGGAGCCGTTGGCAAATTTGTAGAACCTTAGAGTCTTTTTTGCAAAAGAACCGGTGGAGGACCTGTACGGCGAATTTGTGAAACCCTAGGGACTTTTTTGCAAAAGACCGTAGAGGAAAACATGCTTAATTTTTTGGAACCATAGGATTTTTTTTCAAAAATACCGTGGAAGGACCTGTACGTGATTTCGGAATTTTACCTAGGCTAAATTTGCAGAACCATGGGGTCTTTTTTGCGAAAATACAGGTGAAAAAACCTATCTGCGATTTCAGAATTTTCTAGAGACGTTTTCAAAAAACTGACGTGGCTTGCCTCCTTTGAGCGAGAATTCTTCAACCGCCCCTCTTTATCGTAAGACTGAGGTGTAGGGCTAAAAAAAACAAGAAAAAAGCGCTTAACGGATAGTATATTTCTCAAAAAAGAAAGAGCAATGCTTCAATGCTTTTCTTTCTAATACAAGTTGCACAAATCTTGAAGCAAGCGAACAAGTAAGTAATCACCATCTACCCTTCATTTATGTTTTAATATTTGTGCAACTGTCAAAAAGAAAAGTATGGAAGCACCTCTCAAAAAAAATTAGAAAAAACTGCAGTAGCATCGATAATTATATTATTTAGGTCGTTCCAGGAGTAGCATGCATGTTAGTACTGATTATTATAAACATAAATTGTGAAGCGCATCTCAACACCAAGCAAGTTGGAATATCCATATGCAATATACTCTCATAAATTACTAGGCAAGTGCGTGCACGTTACAACGAAAATATATTTTTAACTAAACAATCAAATCATGTCACGTGTTTACAAAAATAAAATTACACCATTGAGTTGTCGCAGGGAGGGAGAGGTGGGGAATGGCCCGACCGGTGTGGGGAGTGGGAGTGGGAGTGGGTGAAAAGAGAGCGATGTGGTCGGTTTTATTTTTATTCGTAAGAAGCATGAGGAGCGTGTCGTAGCCTGCAGCCTATATGTCAGAGCATTGCTTTTCTTAGAGATAAAAAGAGAGAGGATGGACGATCACCACCAACTCGTATTTATATATTAGTAAAGATAAACTTATTGAACCACTAGAGCTTTTCTTCTTCTTTTGGATTGACTTACCTACTCCAATAGAAACGATTGATTTTTTTTCTAAAACTACAAAGTTTTTCCTTTCTAAAACTATAAGATAATGAGAAGAATTTGAATGAAAGTTGGCTTGCTTGATATAACGTTAACTTGCTACAGTTTAACTTTCTTTCTGAATATTTACATGAAAAACTACTACTGAAAAACCAATGAGAGACGGACAGCATAAATCCACCGTGGAGAAGAAGCCAATCCCCTCACAGATTGCACTCTAAATCACTCAAAAAATATATATTTGATTGAAACTAACCCATTATGTCCTTCTCAAACTCTTTCCAACCCTAGCTCTTTATAGGGGAAGAACGTAGGCACTCAAATTGGGGAAAAACCTCCCAAATTCGAGCAGCAACAGAGGCTATTGTTTTTTATGGCCAAAGCAACCTCAGTTTACATATTAAAAATACCAAAATACCTCTAAGAGATTACCACATAAATGGACCTCCGTTTAGCAACATGGGCCGCAAACATTGAGCCTAAAATGGCCTCCAAACGGGGGCTATGCCGTGAAAATAGAACCATTCATAATCCATCACAAGAAGGATGAGTAACACGATGTGCCTCACCTCCTACACTAGAGTGATGAGGATTAAGGGCAATAATCTATTTGGACCTACAATGGTTAAAAGCCATATTCTATTTTTGGGTCCACAACTTATAAATAAAAGGTCAACGATAAGTTATTTGGTTACGTATCTGATCAGTTTGCTAACGTGTCCTACACTTTGCCTCACATTGGTCATCTCCGACCAGTAAAACACCCGTCCCGACCAGTGATACCGGTCAGGGCAGACAGTTATCTCTACACATGTGCACCGTGCAGACAGTTTCTTGACAGGTACGAATAGCTACTCGAAAGTTATCCTGAAAATGCACCCTTTGGCGAGAAGACACCACTTGACGGGAAGACACCTTTTTGAAGCACAATTGCTGCCTCTTCATTCTGTATAAATAGGGGGCTATTTGTACCTTTAGGGATCGATCGAATATACAGACTTTGCAACACTTGCCTCTGTTAAACCGCTTGACTAATAAGAAGTAGTCTCTTATTCTACGTCTCCTAATCTTTGTCTACGGAGGCTTGCAACCAGTTTTTATTTAATAGCTCGATCTAGAGACTCTATGTTTTGAACATCGACATAGAGGTTTTTAGCTTATAGCCAATTTCGCCACGCTTCGCAACACATTTGTTCGTCACATTTGTAATATCAAAAGTAAGCTGAGTCAACAATAGATTGATTATATGTCTAAAAATTGCATCTTGAGTATTCATAATCACCATATAAAAAAAGCAACTCCTTATTTGCCAGTGCAAATTTTCATAATCTCATATATGCCATCTCTGTCACTTACGCGGATAACATATATGGGATTTATGTAATTTGCAGCGACATGCCAAAAAAACCCCTATAAAAAAATCAAGATACAGAAAAGGTGTTGAAGGGCCGGGCTGAACAAATTACACGGTGCACGTATCACGTAGTATGAGGTATGAAGTCGGTCAAAATCTTCCGAAAGGGCACCACAATGATGGATTCACATTTCGCAAGCTTTCGGCGTGGGGCCATGGCTGTCATTTCGTGCCGCCGTCTGCAGCGAGGAGGGCCGAGGACGGCGGGCAGCCTAGTCCGGTCAGCATCCAGTCCCTGCTGCGGTGGTGCGAAATTCCGACGTGTTTTCCTTTTCCAGCGTGCCATGCAAAGTGCCTGCTTGCTTCCAAGCAAAAGGTCGATCGGGAAGCTGAAAGAAAGAAGAAACGATGGGAGAGGTGGATGCTGACGGAGCGATAAAGTGCGGGGAAAAAGAGAAAGATGGTCAGAAATTTGTCCCCTCTGTCGTGTCTAGCTTCTTCTTCTTCACGTTGGGACCCGCGACGCGACCCATCTCGCCACCGCCAACAGTGGGAAAAACACGAGTAGTTTCAACTTTCAACCTTGTGGGCCTTGGATTTTGGAACTTGGAATGCATGCTTATACTTTCCCAATTTTCATACGCAACAGAACACGTCTAAAATTAACAACAAAAATAATTTTTTTTTGCGACGAAAAAAAAACAATCATAGTAGATTAGTCATATTAAATACTTCCTCCAGTCCATTTTAATTTCGAGTTCTTGTTTTGGTTTATTCAGGCAGCGTTTGCCACCAAATACCTTCATTACTTGCTTATTGGTAGTGATTTAGAGAGATGTGTATACACTTGAACAGGAGCGAACTATGTCAAAAGCTAAAATAACAACCATTTCTTTGATTACAGGAAGTCATCACATAAGCGATGGAAGACATAGGAAGACGAGGAAGTGGTCTGGATTTACTTGAAGCTTAATCTGAGACGCAGAGTATTATATCTAACGACCAGAATTATTTATGATGAGTGATATCCAGTCTGTAGCGTTGAACACCCCTCCTAAGTTCGAAAATAATAGAGATGATATAGTTACACCAGGAAAGAAACATTCAAATTTTAGAGCATTGGATCTGCGGTGAGATCCGTAAGACGTGGAGGGAGGTGGAATTGTATTTTGATGGATGACTTGATACTTTAATCTAAAGGTCTAAAATTTAGATGTTTATAAGAAACAAAACATCCGGATGAAGGCTATATTTGTGATTTGTGAACAATGGAGAACCCGAAGCCCCAAGGGAGTAAAGACATAGAATAATGCAAAAACGGTCGAACCCATTATTGCAAATCCCGTCGCCCCGTCGCCGGAGTAGGAGCCGCCGTCCCGCTGCCTCGCGAAGCCTCCGGCACCACCAGATCTGAACTCGTCGAGCCGCCGCGCGCTGCCTCCACTGACGCGCCTCGCCGCCGCACGAAGCCATTGACCCCTCCGCTACGGCGCGAATCCCTCGCCTGCGCCACCGCCGCAGGTAGCCCTTGGCCGGCCTCACCGCTATGCGCCTATGCCTCAATCCGCTTCTTTCTGTAGGAGCGCATGACAGAAGATACGAGATGAATGGATAAGGACTTGTAGAGGTCCTTCAATATCCACTGATGCGTGGGATCTCTTCGTCTAATGACACCTGCAAATGAGAATTTTGTATTACTCGTTGAGCGTATGGGATATACTATTCACTCCAAAAATTTATCTCTTAAAATTCGTGTGATTTTCCTACACTCACTCAAACGCCTTCTTAGAATTTTTTTTTGGTTTTTCAATCCTGTGTCTTACGCATATTTTCTTCCTATTTGTATATTTTTTATTTCTGTATTCCAAATTGTTAAAGTATAAGTGAATTGTCTATCTTTCCTCATCAGATTAAGCTTTTAGATAAAACGACTGATGCATATAACTCAATATGGTAGGTCTTGAGTTCAAACCCAGTTGAGAACCTATACGTGAAGGAGAGTGGTGAATTGACCACCTTTCCTCGTCAGCGATCCGACCTAAGGTGCCAATACCATCTAGTGATTTAGTGCACAATTTTTACGTTGAACTACGGAAAAGATTAGGGACAGAGAGAAGAGAGCAATAATAGAGAGCCCATGAGCTTCAGTTCAGTCCACATGGATCCTACCGGCAGATGCCCATGAACAACCTGTACCACTACTTACACCCAGCAGCGGAGCAGCCTCCTTCCCCACCTTCCCGCCAATTCTACAGTTTGAACGTAAAATTTGACGACCAGCCCGAGCCCCCTCATGGACCACGTCCGGTTCCCGTCAACGCGCCGCCATCGCGGTGATGGCAATTGCAGCCTACAAGTGGCTGTCGAGGCTTGTGTCCTGGCTATCATGACGACGCCCTGGCTCACCGCTGCTTGCGCCTTCGTTTGTTAAGTCGCTCGGAGCAGGCTCCTCCTCTTCGCTGTCACCGCCGTCCTCCTCGTCGGCGCAGAGGTTCAGGTCGAGGCCGCCACCATCTCGACGACGCTTGGATTCGCTTGAAAGGCGGTCCCCCCCTGCCTTCCTCTTGGGATCGCCGGACAGCAGCTCATCCAGCCACAGCGGCCGGATCCTAACTGCATCGCCGGAGCAAATGGCGTCATTTGATTCTTGCACCGCCGGCTCTTCGTCCAGGCCCTCGCTCCTGTGACGGCGAACCTCCTCGGGTGCCGTCACGGAGTCCGGGAGCAGGAGGCTTAGCGTTGTCTTCACAACCTGGCTGTCGCTCTTACCCGTGCCATGATCGGTTGGTGTGTCAAATCTTAAGCATAGCCCAGAAGAGCTTGGCTTTGGGTTGTTTTTGTGGTTCGGCAAGGAGGCACACCACCATGGGATTGGACAGGCATTGGACGTCTGAGCCTTGTCGCTGCGCAAGTGAAGCCTCTGGCATGATCTGCTCCATCTCCTCTTCAACTCCATCAGCTCATCCTGCGTTGACCAATGTCAAATCGCCTCGATTAATTACGACCTTGTTCACATGAACAGAAAACCTCACTCGCAGATGCTAGTTTCTATTTCTTCCTCTAATTACCTTGTGTGATGTTTGGGGCTCATCTGCCTGTGGCCAACCGGGCAAACAGGTCAGGGCAAGGGTGGTGCCTCGAGCCTTTGCCCTCACAAGTGACGCTTCCTTCTCGTAGCTGTCGGCGCACTCGGCGCAGAAGATCGGAACACCGTCCCCATGTCCTGATGCAAGATCCAACAGAGGAATCTGACCAAGAATGGTGACCTTGCCTTCTGACGAGCCGCTACACGAGGAAGAAGAAGAGCAAATGCAAATCAGCTTCAATGCTTTATATTAACGTTGGGAACAAATGCGTACAAACCGTAACAAAACAGCTAGTAGTACCATTGAAATGGCTTGTGTCTAGCGTTATTAAAGTCTCCTGTTTTAACCAAAAGTGAACACATGTCCAGAACATCTTTGACAGTGAGCAAAAAGAAGCAACAATACCACAAAGAGTTCACCTACTATGTAGTCGACATTGCTCATTGGTATACCAAGAAGATCAAGAACCGCTGTTTTTCTTTTCATCAGGGTTTCAAGCCTTTTGACCAAGCAGAAACTGACTACCTTCAGAAAAAAAGAATCTCCAAAGAAGCTAGCTATCCAGAACATCTACACAAGCCTCTCTGTTTCAAGTTGCTACTACCAGCTCAGTCTAAACATTACCTACCTAATAGAGGCCAATTATTTCAAGGGGGGTTCTACTAGTACGCCATGCAAACAGCCTGTGTCTGTTCGAACAGAGCACACCAAACCAAAGCAGAGTAGAGCAGAGCATGACAAGCCAGTCACAGCAGCAGGAGACAAAAGGAAACAAAGCATACGAATGAACAGAGAGACGAGACGGGAACAGCACTGGCGCGAGGCTTAGCGCGTTGTCACCTTGGGGCGGGAGCCGGAGGAGCGAGGGCCAGGCAGGTGCCGGCGCCGGCGGGAACGACCACCGGCTGCAGCGCCCACGTTGCCTCCAGCGGCGGGGTCCGGCGCCACTGCTGGCACCGCATGTACGTCTGGTAGCTCGCGGCCGCCACGAGCCAGGCGCGCCCGCGCGCGGCGGCCCGAAGCTCGCCCAGCAGGCTCGCGAGCTCGGCGACCATGTGCTCGACCGCGCTGATTTCTGAGAGGGCGTGGTCGTTCTCGTCGACGGCCCAGCGCATGTCGCCGACGTAGATGATCAGGGCGGCGGTCTTGGCGCCGGCGATGGCGTGGACGCTCCGGCGGAGCTCGGCCATCCTCGCGTCCACGTCCGCGCGGGTCATGAGCCGGGCGTGGACGTAGGAAAGGTGGGGCCTGATCAGGTGAGCGCCCCGCAGCTCGTCTGGGACGTCACCCCGCTCCAGGCGCCTCATCAGCTCGGCGACCGACGCCTCGGCGACGGACACCGAGTCGCCGACGACGACGGGGTTGGTTCTCCTACCCTGCTTCCGCATCATCACCTCCAAGATCGCCCGCACGTCCTCTTCCTTACACGAGGAACCTACGACAGGATGGTTCAAGAACTGCACCGGCCACGACCCCCCGCCGCCATTGGCATGTGTAGGGAAGTCATTGTACGGCTCGAAGAACTGAGGCGGGACGGCCGCGGCAGGGGAAGAGGGTGGGGAGGAACCGTTGTGGCCGAGGCCCAGAAGCATCGCGCTCTCCTCCTCGAGGCTGCTCTTCACGGCGGCGCTCGAGAAGCCGGCCTCCCGCATCACCCGGCTCACGCTAGGGTCGTCGAGGATTGAGATGATGAGCTGGTCCAGCTCCACCTTGAGCGCAAGCAGAGGCTGCTGCGTGGGAGGCGGCGGCTGCTGGCTCTGCAGTTCGATGCAGCCGCGCCGCTGGTTGGCCTGCGCGCGCTTGAGCGCGGCCACAAGTGCATTGGACAGTGTCAGGTTGGGCTGGATGAGCGACGCCGAGAAGGACGTCGACGAGGCGGAGCACGCGGAAGATGACGAGGACGACGACGACAGCGGCCCGCCCACCACCACATTGGTCGCGGGGAGCCGGTTGAGCGCGACGTTGAAACAGAGCTCCAGCGCCCGGCACTGCAGCGAGTGGGAGGCCGCGTGAGAGCATGCCGCGGCGGCCGGGTGGGACTTGACGCAGGCACGCCTGAGGAGACCGTAGGCGCAGGAGGACGGCGCGGCCGCGGCCGCTGAAGGGGAGGAGGCGGAGAAGGCGAACAGAGGCGAGGGCGAGGACGACGACGAGCTGCTCAGCAGCGTGAACGCGACGTGCAGCGGCGTCACCTGCCCATGGCCGCGCCGGCGGGCCAGGCCCAGAGACAGCTTGAGCACCGCGGCCGCCTCGGCGGTCAGCGACTGGTGGACCGTGTAGCCCCCCGCGCGCATCACTCACCCCCCTCACAGCCCCAACACACAATGGCACTGTGCTCTGGTGTTGTTCTTCCCTTGTCACTTGTCACTGGCTGCGAGTACTACTCTTCTTGCTAAGCTGGTTACAGTGCACTAGTGCAGTGGTGCGTAGGAGAGTGAGAGTGGTGTTCTTAGGACACTGGTTTGTGTGTGCTCACAGTTCACACTAGTAGAGCTCGGTTGCTTACTAGCTTTATGTGTGGTTTTTTTAGGGCTTTATAGACTAGACTCGAGTGTCTTCAGGGTCGCGCGCGCTCTCTCTCCGAGGGTGAAAACGGATATGCTAGATGCGGATATTGCTCTTCTCTTATTCTAGCTTTTTTCTGAATTGCTTACGAGCTAGTTAAATACGGATATGAATTCAGATTTTCCGGAATATAGATATAGAACGGATATGTGACAGATTCGGGTAAGAATATGGATATAGAACGGATATGTGACGGATTCGGGTCGAAAACGGATAAATATATATGAATAATAATCAAACCATACGAGTACATGACCATAGTAGCAAGTTTATATCAATCAAACTCAATAGACATGGTAGAAAGAATATAGTACTTAAGTATCAATACAATCAACTATTTATCAATATAAATGGGTTGCCATGGAAAATATGTAATGAATAGGCTAGGCCTTACTGATATTTGAATAGAAAAAATCCGAATATCTAAATAGAAAAACTTCGAATATCCGAATAGAACAAAAATCCAGATATCTGCATCCCGTCCCTTATGTATCAGATATTGACGGCTCCAAATCCGATCACGAATCCGGATTCAAGTATTCGGAACCTGTCTCGGATCTGACCGGATAGTCAAATCCTATTTCGAATTTAGTCCCGACCAGATCTGAATCTGAATTGAACGGAAAATATGCGGTCTATTTTTACTCTACTTTAACTTGCTTCCCAGATCCCAATCGGACAGGAAATATGCTGTCCGTTTTCACCCCACGTTTCACTTGCTCCCCTGTGGCTTGTGTGTCTACGGAGAGGTTAGTTTCTCTCTTTTCTGCTGTTGCATCTCTTTCTTTCTGCTGCCTGCCACCCTTTCTTTTTGCCTCCCCTTCGCCTTGGGTTTTTCGTCAGGGATCTTTCCCTTTCCACCCTACTGCTGGCATCGCAAAGTCCTGCGATTATTTTCAATGGTGGCCACATACGGTGCCCAGATTCTTCGCTCCTGTGGTCTAAAAAGAAAAAAGATTCATTGGCTTCTGTTTGCATGATGATTGCCGTAGCATTCAGGTAATCACATGCCGGTACAACAGCTCAAGAAAATGTCTGCTCCTTCTTGTCACCAAATCTCCTGCCTCAAAGCCTAATGATTGGTCAGGCAAGGCTAACAGTATGCATGCACTCTGCAGCTGCCATCACTGTGCTAATCACTCCCCCACTATCATGGATGTTTGAATTTTGAACACTCGGTAGCAAGAACAAGCTGGTGAACACAACCGGATTCATTCGTTACGAACAAGAATTACGAGATTGATGGTTGGAGAAGAGATTATTTTTGCAAATACGTTTATGAGGAGGTTAGATTTGTAAAAAATAAGCTACAATGCTAGTTTAGCATAGTATTCTTTAACTTGCCAAACAAACACCATCATTGACATGCACCGAGCCTAGCTTGGTTGGCTGAGGCTTAGTGTGAGAGCCCAGTCACCCGCGTTCGAACGCGGGAGGTCGCATAACTACCGTGCAGCACCTGTGTGCATGTGTGAGTGATGCGTTTGTACTTTGTAGATTGACTGTTGTTCTCCTTCTTTAATAAATGCTAAAGTTTCTTATCATTTTTTTTTAAAAAAAACAATCATTGACATGTGCTCTGCGGCTCTGCCCAACTGGGCTATGAGCGAGCGCCATATACATGTAGTACTTCCATCCTCTATTCGAATTATAAGATGTATAATTTTTTCAGTTCTATTTTAAATTATAAAGTGTTTAGGCAACTTTAATGATATTTTCTCTCTTTTACTCTCGTTTATATTTTCTCTCTCTTCAGCATATATAGGTAAACATCCACGCACGACATCAACACCAGAAACATCATAGTCATTTCCTTCTATAATCTTTTTGGTTTTACAATTTTTTAACCTCTGTACGTAACCAAAATTCTCGACGAGGGAGTACTACTACTGTCTGGATGCACTGTCACACACTCCACGAGGAAATTCCTTTCATGCATTTATTCATTCCATGGGCACGTCGTTTATACCGCAACAAATGCGATCTTTTGATCCTTCAATCTTCGTGCGGCTGATCCTTCAATCTTCGTGCCGCAGCGATCTGTCAGGACTCAGGAGCTTCATACTAGCTGATTACCAGAGGAGAGGAAGTAGTAGTTAGATGAGATTTTTTTATACCATCACTTCAGTACTTTGATACTATAGTTTGTTACTAAAGTTTGTACGTAGACGAGAGATAATGACTAATTTAGAAAGTGGGATTATTTCTCCATTTTCTAAAGGCTTCTTCTCTTATTCTTTTTTAATCTAAAAAAGGTTAACATGTCATAGAAAACATGAAACAAATTTGTTTGTTACAAGTGCCCTCGCTCCCATGTCTCGGCTTTTTTCTGCATCTGCATCTCTGCGTTATGCTGCTGCTAGGCAACAAGTTAAAAGAGAGTTGGCAGGGGAGTGAGGGCCCTCTACTTTCTTTGGCCGAGGAATTCGAGGAGGAATACGAGCGGGATTAGACGCATGGATTTAAGAGCAGCAAAGTAGCAACTAGCAAGTGCAAAGCGTGCTCTTTTTCCTCCGACTCCGACCCTGCGTGTTCCTTCGCTGTCTCCGCACTTGACTGACCCGGCCGGCCCTCCTCACCCGCGTTAAGCTGACCGGGACAAACCGACTGTTTAGCTTCAACTTAATTTTATTATAACTAATTTCAAATAAGCATGGTTTGCTATACTTTTTGTGGCAATAAAATTCAGCACTGCGAGTGCGGTAAAATTTAGCAAAAATCTTGACTCTATAAGGGCATGTACAATAAGGCCACATCATCTGTCTCTTAACTTGTAGTACACATCAGTTTTGGTCTATGTGGAGGAGTGAGAAAAGAGGAGGGAGAAGAAAGCTGTCTCTTATTTAGTAGCTAGCTTTGCACGGGAGCATAGGTAGGTCATTTATGTACAAGAGAGAAAAGATAGTTATTGCACAATATCTAGAGACAACCTTTAGAGACAGTTATTATACAAACTGGCTTTTGGAGTAGCTTACTATTAGCCAGTAGTTGGCTTTGCTATTATACTTGCTCTAACATGTATGATATAGGGTTAAAAAAACGTGGCACATATAAGCTTAGATATAGCAAAGCTAGCTTCAGGCCAAATAACCCCAAGTACGTGCTTCTCTCACCTCCTGTTTTTTTTTCCAAAGACGGGTGTTGATCTAGAATTGCCTGTAGTTAAATTTTAAAAACTTTAACAACCAGTATGTTCATACTGTTTAGGTCTGGCACCTGCATATGATATTAAAATTGATTTATCGTTAAAGTACTTCTACATTATTAGAGTCCCTCTGTTCATTTGTATAAAGCATATTTTGATGGAGAATAGGGATTAAGAAAGGCACGAGAACAAGAAAATAGTAGAGGAAAATATCCACGGTGTTAATGCCTAGTAAATAAAAGAGAGAAAATAGTTGGTGTGGGTGTTTACCCATAACTGTTGAAGAGAAAAGATAAATTAGGGTATAAGAGTAAAAATCATTACATTTACATGCGAGCCTTATATTTTAAAATAATATTGAAAAATTATAAGTCTTAATGGATGTAGTACAATTTTCTATATATTTTTTACTATGATCTAGTATAATTTAAAAATAATGATGAGGTTATGTATTGAAGATCATATCAATATCTAAAACGATATCTGTTTGAAAATAGGTGGAGTGAGGTGGCTGTTGTCTGTTGAGTATCAATTCTCGCAAAATGCAAACTCGTGATAAGGTGACCATGAGTTGCTGAATTGAGCACACAAATTGCTGTACCGTTCGTTTCCGGACACTCGCAGTCACTGTTTGTATTTTTTTTTCAAGGCAGTATATATATTTTGTATACGAAGGTTTTCCTACTCATAGTCTTAACACTCTTAACTTGTAACCCTTTATTGTGGGACATGGATAATTCTTCGTGGAATTTGCAAAGACAAGTCTCATGTGGATCACTTTTTGTGAAAAGCTCATAAACACTTTTGTTTCAGAGATTCTGCAAGGAAATTGTAGCCGTAGGTTACCTTTGTCGTTGTGCCGCCAGTTGCATTTTCATAACAGGAAAAGCTAAGAATAACCCGATCATACCGCAAAGAACAAGCATAGGATACGCGCACAGATGCCTTTGAATGGAGAATGTACACTTGTTCCCAATGCTTGTTGCCACTCTCTGCCTTTTCCCCAAAAGCAGAGGAAAGGGATCGCATTTGTCACTAGCACTGCTGCCTTTCCCTTCTTTTTAAAACACTTTTGTGTGCTTACTGTGTTTAGGGCTAAAACACACCCTAAAACCACTTGTGCACACTATCCGGTCAAAAATACATCTCATTTTAACTCAAGGCACCGTGATTTCAAATACACGAATTCAAGTCATATTCGGATATATATTTTTTTGAAAATTTTATTTTTTGGTATAAATGAGTATATACCAAAAACTAAAATTTTCAAAAAAAAATACCGAATATGATTTTAATTCGAGCATTCGAAATTATGGTGCCAAGGCACCATAGTGCCCTGATCCTAAATATATACCAAACAATTTCCCTATATATACATATCTGTGTTAATTAAATTATACAGTACTACTAGTATGGTGTATAAAAAACGTCTAAAAAACAAAATGTCAGCTATGTACTAATCAACACTTTGACCATAGGAGAACATTGTGCATATCTAGCCTTTGTACATCTTTTTTACAAATCTAGCCTTAAATAATTTTTTTTTTGCAAAAATGTTCTCCTTCCCCCACCGTGGAAGGTGCGCTGTCTCCTGTCGCGCTTGGGGAGCGCGGAATCTACTTGGCTCGGGGCAACATGTGTGAGCGCGGGAGGACACGCTTCTACGACCGGAGAGTACGGAAGGCATCCTCCCGCGCTACCCCAGCGCGACAGTCTCATGGCACAGTGCTCCGCACCCACACGCCCACCCACACCGAGCACGTGCCCCGCTACCCACCGCACTCGCACACGCGCTCCTGCGCTCATGCGCATTGCCGCAGCGTCCGCTCGATTTCACGCTCTCCAAGCGCGGTAGGGAACAGCATGCCATCTACATTGTGTGAGGGGTCAATTTTTGTAAATACATTTGTGGAGAGTTAGTTTTGAAAAAAAAAAACTGCAGCGCGTTCACCACAGACATGGAAACGACCCTCTGTCATTACGTTGTAAAGGCACGGTGCCTTTATCAATCCAACCGTTGCTGCGTTGCATCTAATATGGGCGTGTGAGATCACTACGGCTACCATTGGAAGAATCGGTGTAGCAATCGAACTGACTGTCCGCTTCTGATCCAACGGCCGAGATGAGAGCTAAGGCACCGATGTATAGTGAATCTGCTTCCCACAGGAATGCAAAAAAGGCAATCGGTTGCAGTTGCAGCATATATCTACACCATTGATTGCGTACTATGATTTGTGCTAGACATTGTATCTTCAGAAGTATGACATTTGAGTATTTCTTGTATTGTTGTATTTGGAGGGGGATGGAAAATCATGATCTGACATAAGGTGTACTTGACTCAAATTTGAATTTTGAATGAAGGCTTTTGATCTACACGACTACACCGTTTCAAATTTGTACTATGCACATACCATACACAAATACACAGAATTTTGAACATAAGAGAAATTCTTTTACAAACATTGAACCCACGGCGTCAGATCTGAGCTCTCCGATGCCGAATCTAAGCTCGCTAGCACAGTGACACAGGTGTAGACTGTTGGAACGTCATGCGGACGGTGCACAGGAAGAAGGGTGCTGGTCACCTTACAAAAATGACATCTAAATTAAGCCGCAGAGGAGTCAAGCGCGAGGATTTAGAAAAACATGGCAAAACGCAGAAGTATTTTGCAATCAGTGACATCAACCCGAAAAATCCCCCCCCAAAAAAGAACATCATACGAAACTATCCGGTACAAAAGGCAGTGCTGGATAGTGAAGATGTTGGAATTCAACACCAAAATGTGAGCAGAAAACGCCAGTATTTCTAGTGCATTTCCTAGCACCTTTTCTTTGCCCCTTTTCCTTCTATCAGCTATGTGTTGAAGTTTGAAGTAGTTTGCCTGTGTTTTGGAGTGGGAATAAGGCCGGGCCCGTTTTCCTTTTGTTGGCCCATTAGGCCGGCCCATTAGGGCTGAGAAAAGGATAAGGCAAAGACCTCTCCTCGATCTGGTTGGCTACGGCGCCGTTTTCCCTAGGGTTTGGCAGTTTTTCGCTGGCCGGCGAGGGGAGTTGGGCTGGTGCGTGCTGCGCGAATGGGGCTCCTTCTTCCTCTATTTCTATGCGCCTCATCCTCCTCTCAACAGGCAGGTGACTCACAAATTTTCTTGATTCCCATCTTTGATTTCCTCCTGCTTTCGGTTTGTGCTTGGCTGGTGGTCTCTTTGGCTTGGCCTTCTTGGTCGGTGAGCTTCGTTGCCGGTGAGCTTCTTGGCCTTCTTGGCCAGTGAGCTCGGTGTTCTGGGGTTTGCACCAAGAAGGTTTGGTCTGGTCCCTTGCTCGGTCCATTGCCTGTTGTGCCGAAGGATTGGCCCTTTGTGCCGAGTTCTTGAGAGGAAATTTGGACTAGAGAATTGTCTTGTGCAGCTGTATTTGAGGCTCACCTCTACACTTGGAGTGTTCCTATTGTGGATAGGGCATTGTATCTCCGATATTCAGGCCATTCTGATGATCTGATCGTGGCACATACGGTGATTTCTGGGACAGCGGCTATTCGTCTTGCCTTGCACTGACTTCTAAACAACTTTTGAGTATTTGTTCATTTGTGAGTATTTCTCCGATTTGTTCGCACATTATCGTGCCTGTATATACTCGATGATGATGATATTGTGTCAATGATGAACTAAACAATTGTAGTTGTAATTTTAGCTTTGAATTGCAAGTGATACCTCCTGTTACTGCTAGAGTATTGTTATTATTATCGAGCAAGTTCTGCTGCTGTCCGTATGCTATTAATCTTCTTTTGAATATCGATATACATGCTGTTCATGTTATTCTTACAATTCTGATTACTAATCTTTTGTTTGTTACTTCTTTACCTATTGGCCGAACTGAACTTTTGCTGGAACTTGATCTTTAGAACAATAAAAATTGATTATAAATTCTTTGTAGTGCATAATTAGGAAGGTAAGAATTCAAGGCCACGTTTACTTGGTTAATTGTTTAGTTCAATTATGATAAACTTGACCTAGGTGTAGAGGAGGTAAAAGCTAGTCTGCAGCAGCCCTACACCATGTGGTGAGGAAGCTGAAGAGTTAATCTTCAAGCAGCCCGAAACCTGAGAGCAAATTAAAATACTCTTTTGTTCATTAATCTGTTTAGAAGATATGATTCATTATATAGATGATATAAAAGTTATGACATGCTTTATCTCTTTGATTATATCATATTTGCTATCTTTAGATTATGTAAATTTCATCATATTGTTATTTGGAATTAGCATTATAAGCTTACTCTTATTATCGCATTGTGTTCAACACTATGTACCTTTTTTTGACCTGTTTCTTGTTTTGAAAAGCTCCTCCTCTCTTTAGGGAAAGAGATCGAGAGGAAGGGCAGCGTTGTGCGAGACGAAGAGACAAGAAAGTGGCTATAGAACAGGGGTGCCTTAGGGCAATCACGGGTTGGGTGGGCCTTTTGTGCCTGCCCCTCCCTTGTTTTCTAGTTGATTGGCCGCCAACACACTAGCGTGAGCTTCACCCTGCCGTCCGATTAGCTTCTTGGTAACTTTACTAATTTTCTAATTTATTATAATTATTATAGGGGGATAGATGGGGCTTATTCTTTTGTAATAGCTTGACCCTTGTTATTCCGTTTACATCTTAAATAATCTAAATTCAGTATCAGTGAATTTTGAGAGCATCTCTATTTTGAGTCCTATTTGATATAGCTAAAGTCTAAGCAAAAGTAAGATGGATGACATTAGGACGGAATATTTGACAAACCATCCTCGGAATTCTACAAGAAAGAAGCTTCCCAGTTTATGACATTAGTTAGTCGTGGTAGCAGAAGGATCTAGTCCATGATAAAATCCATTGAACAAAGCTTAATTCTAAACCACTTTTCACCAATTTTGGCCCTATACGGAATGGAACAAACAATGACAAAAATAATGTCGTTGCAAAAAGATAATGCGATGTCTACTGGAATTCTACACAAAACTAAACAAATGAAAGATTAAACGGATGTGTTTGGATACTTAAATACAGGACATATATAGTAAACTTCGAAATTTGGAGCAAAAATATTGCCTTGAACAACTCGAATGAATTTTTATATGACAATGGTCATCCTATTTCGTTTAAGCCTAAAAGGTAAGAAAGAGTATTCGTGTGAGGAATTCCTTTTAGATATAACCATGCATTCTCCTAACGCCTACAAAAGAATTTTCTTTGAATTGCAATCCTCAACTTTTTCCTTCAAAACTCCTTTATTCAAGGTGAGCCCTTAATTTTAGTTGCTAGAAGAAGGATAGTCACCAAGTGGTTCAAGGGCAAAAAAAAATAGTAGTTTTTTTTCTAGTGTACATATTTATATCTTCTCTTACTTAACATGATGCACTTTGGGTTATGCAATCGTATTCTGAACGCCTTGTAGAGTTCAGTAAAGACCAATCCTAGATTAATTCCTTGGAAAGAACCGATTGAGATACAGTGAGAAAAAGCATGCACTCACACTCCGAAGGCAACAGTGTCTCTGATTAATATACCAGCATGTGTAGCAGACGCTTACGTTGGTGTGTGCGTGCTGTGTGAGTGTGATATGGGTTAAGTGTGTCTTGCTAGTAACTTTTGAGCAATAGTATAGTGCCCGTGTTAACGCTATGACGCAGTAGTATACCCGCTTATCAATTAAATGAAAAGATAAGTATGAATATAACACTTAATAATAAATAATGTTGTGATCACATTGTACGTACTACATATTTGGAAGGAGAGCGAATCAAACAAAAAAATAAACAAGGAGGATTCGCATGCAAGAAAATCAGCCTTGAATTTTTTACTATCCACATATTTGGAAGGAGAGCGAATCAAACAAAAAAAATAAACAAGGAGGATCCGCATGCAAGGAAACCAGACTTGAATTTTTTACTGTCCTGGCCTTGTGATCGTATTTTTTTTCCAAATATGACCCTTCTCGAGTTTTTTTTACGGATCTAGCCCCATAGAGCCTAATTTCAACGTACGGAGAGCGCTGATTTTTTTTATTTTTTATCCACGGAACCGGTGGTCGATGAGTCTTTTAATTTTTTCAATTTTTCTTCGGAACCCGTGGCGGTGGTATTTATTTAATTTTATCTTTTTTTCCCTGCGGATCCAGTGGTTGACGAGCGCAGTTTATTTTTCCATATTTTCCCGAAATTATTCAGTGGATGGGCACCACTTGAATTTTTTTTTCATTTTTCCTCCCGCGCTTGAATTTTTCAGCGGCCACCGAGCATTTCTTTTTTTTTTGCCAAAATTATCAAGCAGACGGGCACCGCTTGATTGTTTTTTTATTATTTTTTGGGAATTTTTTACTGTATTGGCATCATCGTTATAATTTTTTCCGAATCAGACTCTCGCGGCGACGAATTTGCGATTGTAGCATCGAGCCGAAAAAATTTAGCGGAGCGATGGCGCGGTATTATTTACCAGTGCCCAGACTCGAATTTTTTACTATATTAGTATCATCGTTATAATTTTTTTTGAATCAGGCTCTCGGGCGATGAATTCGCTAGCATCGAGACTGAAAAAATCAGCGGAGAGGTGCTAGAATTTTTTTCCGCGGTCGAGAAGCACTGTAATTTTTTTCCCACATCCGAAATTATCCAGCGACCGGGCAGAGCTTGGTTTTTATTTTTTTTCGTGCCTGAAATTACCCACCGCCCGCTGGATAATTTCGGACGTGGGAAAAAAATTCCAGCACCTCTCCGTTGAATATTTTCGGCTCGAGGCTACAATCGCAAATTCATCACCGCGAGAGCCTGATTCGGAAAAAATAATACCCCGCTGTTCCGTCTCTCGGTTTCCTTTTCCCAGAACATAATGTATTGCCCTTTCCTTTTTCAAGACGTTTGTTTTCTTTTTCTTGATTTCAGGACGTTTGTTTCCTTTTTCTTGATGATGCTGGAAGTCGGAGAGGTCTGTTGTGGGCCACAAGGATGATTAGACACACTAAACAATGGTCATCGAATGTGGGTGAGTAAAGCTGAGAAAAGATCTGAGAGGTTAATTTTGATGGAGACAAGTTTTGAGGACATTTCGTTGGGTGCACGAATGTTGAGCTATTTCTAGTGGAATGAACTGTTTGAGATGGACGTGGAAAAGAATATTTACGTACATTATAAAGGGGAATCTAATAAAGGGGTATAGATAGATGATTAGCTAAATCTTAGCGAGGGAAGTATAGAGCCGATAACTGCAGCGATGACAAATGCTAACGGTTAGCAAGGAGGGAATAAGTAACAAAGGAAACTAATGAGATGGCAACTATAGCCATCGTAACTCGTAAGTTGGCATGCAACAGCGGTAGTTAGAAGGGATATACATATGAAAATGATTCCATACTTCTGGTGTATGTACTCCTACTTCTAGTATATCGTTTAAATGATGTTGTTATACTTCTTTATCCTTTTGAGTATACTTTAATACTGATTATAAGATACTCCAAAGTGAGTTCTACGAAAAATTTCATTAAAGTCTATCCTTTGTAGCATAATTTGTTTATATATTTCTTTTATATATGGAGAAAGGTATGTAGCAAAAAAATAAAGGACTCTGATAAAAATTTTTCAACCATGTCGCATTGGAGTATCTTAGAATTATTATTGGAATATACCGAAAGTGATAAACAAATATAAAACGTTCATTTAAATGGTATATTAGAGGTGGGAGTATGTACTCCCAAGAGTACGGAAAAGACTTCATATATATATATATATATATGAACAGTGTGTAGTAAGAGGAATGAAAGTGAAGCAAGAGAAAGAACAAGCTTTAGCTTTTCTAGCTCTGTTGATTTTTTTTTTGTAAACCTAGTCTTTATTTGAATATTTTTGTAAAAATAATTCTCTCTCCAATCGTCGTAGAAGGGACGGCAGCCTGTCATGCTCGTACACCGTGGAAGGTGTCGGGTGACAAAAAAAAAACCACGCTGCCACACACCTCCCTTTCGGTAGGAGCTTCCGTGGTCGAAGCGCCTAGCAAACTTCTACCGAGCTACAATACTACGAAAGGCCACGTAATTAAGAACTAAGTAGTGACAATTAGTAATTATTCAGTAGCTAATTAATTAAATCACTAATTAAACATCGGCATCCACTACCTTCGACGGTAGTGTAGCTCGACAAGAGCTTGCTAAGCTCTCTGGCTACGGAAGCTCCTGCTAAGTCGGGGTGAGTGGTAGCGAAGCTTTTTGTCGTTGGCAGACACTTTCTGCAGTGTACGAGTGTAATAGATGCCGGCCGCTCTTTCTACGATGGGGAAGAGAATTTTTTTGAAAAAAAAAATGTTTAGGTAAAAGCTACATTAACAATAAGGCTAGAAAAACTAAAGTTTCGAAGAAAAAAATCTAGATTTACTTAAAATATAAGTAACAGGACTAGAAAAGACAAACTTTCGAGAGGAAGGGATTTCACAAGTGAAAGGAAGCATTTGCCGTTAGAGAAAAGGAAGAGAAACAAAACACACGCGTCACTCTTACAACAGTTGACGCCACGTGTTACCCTGCTGCCGGAAGAACAGTCTAGGTGAGCACAGGTTCTTAGGCACCACGAAATCCTCTGCACCTCAGCCTCGCCTCGCGAGCGCGGCCACACCATCCATCCACCCGGCCATCGACCAAACCCATGGAGCGGCCTCACGCCGATCAAATGCAGTGCGCCATCCATGGCGGCGATTCGCCGACGAACGCCCCGCAGTAGGCCGGTTGTAACCAGCCGGATCAGCACCAGAAGCAGCATTCCTCTCTGAACCCGACGGCCGCGAGGCTGCTCCGGGAGGCCATCGTCTCCAAGCCGGCGGAGGGCGGCTCGTTGGACATCCTGGCCATCGCGCGCTCCGTCAACCGGGTGGACTCCACCCTCGAGTGACCTTTGTAACTAACTCCGTTTGTGCTCCCTTCTCACTTGGTTGTTCCCCTTATTCCCCCCTCTTGTGTTTGTACCGTAATAACAAGTACTTTTCGCTTCTTGCATCCATTCGCATCGATTTTTTGGCTAGCTATTCGGCTATTCCGATTGAGATTAGCATCTCGATACTGATTCCTGCGGTGCATGTGCTCAATTGCTTCAGGTTTCGCCATGAATTCGATGGATTCTGTTCGAAGCTTACGGAAAATGGGATGACTTCGGCCGCATCGATCTCGGGATAGAACCGACGATTCACTTCCGCGAGTAATTGATCGGAGCGGCACATGTATCACACAATCATCATCATATCTTATATGATAACCTTACGAACAATTCCGTGGCAGTTACTGCGGAATTCGCCACACTGATTTATCCTGTACGTACATAGAACCACCCTCGACTCAACCCAGATATACATACCATGGAGATGGGTCCGAATTGACGAGGCATACATGTAGAGAGAGGGAGCATAGATGTTTTATGGCCGATTAGGCGATGGAGACGAGGCGCCGGGAGCAGAGGGAGCAGTAGAATCGGCGGCGGACGCGGAAGCAGAGCGGAACGAAGCAGAGCCTGGGCGCGCTCTCCACGTCCGCCGCCATCACCCCGCCGCCGCAGTAGGGGCAGCGCCCTGGCGCCTGGTACGTCGCCGCCACGCGCTCCGGCTCGTCGCACACCATCACCAGGCACATCCTCGGCCGCGGCGGCCTTCCCTTGTTGTCTGCTTCAGTTCAGGCGCGTCTGAGGTGAGGTGCTTTGCCGTTGCTGCAGTCGTCACTGTCTCCGTCTCTGCTTTATTCCGCAAGGAAGCCGATTCTTACGCGCTGTGCACGCTGGCATCTTAGGGGTGGACTAGCGAGCATATAACAATTATAATCATCTCGTAATAAAAATAAATAATAATAATAATAATGTCGACAAAAAAATTTAAATTAGATAAAACCATACGTACAAAAGTAGCCTGATTTTAAAATAGTTCAGACAAAGTTACACTAATACAATACTTCATTCGAAAAGAATAGTTATAATATTTTATAGTTACTCATGCAATAATCGGAGAAAATATTTTCAACAAATTGAAATAGCCCATGTAAAAAGTTCATAAATCATCGCGCAACATTGCGATAATATAGTTACAACAACTCCAATGACCCAATGCAATATCCAGAGCAAATCCCATCGATCTCTTACTTCAGCTTACTGATATCATAATAGAGCATGTCGTAGAGAACACCACCGGTGACTGGTAAGGAGGTTGTTGCGGTCACCTTAGGCAGCTTCGCCTCTAGAGGCGCTCTTTAGAAGGGGAGAGCTCTACGTAAGCTCCAGCCGCATTAGACAAGCTCCTCAAGCGTAGCGGTGATGAGTCGGACCGGTGGCCGACGGCGTAGCTTGGGAAGTAGAGAAGGAAGAGGAGCAGGGTAAAAAGTTGAAGCTTGCTAGCTGTAGAGGTGGTTCACCGGAGTTCGTTGTTTCGGTGTGTGTAAGAGAGAGAGGAGGAACCAAGGAAGGCACTATAGAGGAGTAAAATATGTGTTTGTTGAGGCTTAAGGCAATGTGGATAATCTATACCCCTTTATAATGCACCTGATCAATTTTTGCTACGTCCACGCTAAATAATGCACCTCATTAGAGATGGCACAATGTTCGTGCACCCAACAAAACGTCCCCAGAAACTTGCATTCATCAAAATGAACGTCTCAGATCTTTCCTCAGTTTTACTCACCTACATCCGATGACCATTATTTAGTGTGTCTAATCATCCCTGTGGCCCACAACAGACCTCCCCACCTACATATTTGGAAGGAGAGCGAATCAAATAAGGAAATAAATAAGAAGGATCCGCATGCAAGGAAACCAGACTTGAATTTTTTTACTGGTCAAAATTGTATGTACTACATATTTGGAAGGAGGGTGAATCAAACAAGGACATAAACAGGGAGGATCCGCATACAAGGAAACAAGACTTGAATTTTTTATTGTCCTGATATTGTGATCGTATTTTTTTCCGAATATGACCCTTCTCGAGACTTTTTTACGGATCTAGCCCCATAGAGCCTAATTTCAACAAGACGGAGAGAGCTGAATTTTTGTTTTTATTTTTATCTAAGGAACCAACGGTGCTGTGAGTCTTTGCTTAATTTTTTCAATTTTTTCTCATGAAACCAATGCCATGAAACCTTATTTATTTTTATCTTTTTTCCTTGCGGATCCGGTGATCGGCGAGCGCAGATTTATTTTTCCATATTTTTCGAAATCCTGTGGCCCACAAGACCTTCCTCACCTCCGGCATCAACAAGGAAAAAGAAACAAACGTCTTGGAATCAAGGAAAAGGAAACAAACGTCTGAAAAGGAAAGGACCATACATCACGTCTTTGGAAAAAGAAAAGCGGGAGATGGGGCGCGCGGCGGGAGAACGCAGTCCGCAATGGCTCCACGGTCGCCATCGGTGGCTTTTCTTGACGCCAAGCGAGGTTCTTTGGTCGGCGACCTCGTGGCCGTCGTGTCTCTCGGCAAATTATAATTTAAATTTTTTGAAAATAATTTTATTAAGTACAAAATAATCGAAAGTTTTTTGAGAATTTTTCTAGAATTTTTAACCTAATGTGTTATCTTTTCAAAAATCCTTCTATATTTAAAAAAATGAAGGCAATTCACTGTAGCTTCTTCTAGTCACAGCCAGCCCAGTAGAAGCTTCTTCTCTTCTCTCCTCCATTAAAGCAAGAAAGAAGCTCCAAAGCTCCATCAATCCCGCACCAAATCTCCTCTTTCCATCTATGGTGTTAATTTCCCAAATTTAGTGCTCTATTGCCAAAATTTCCTCCCAATCTGATTTGATCCCAAATTATGGTTTTCATAAATATGCTTGTTTGGGGCTATAAAAGTGGTGAGCTCTCCTCCACCCCATCGCATTGCGTAAATCCTCAAGTGCTCCCTCTTGTAAAGATCGCGGATTTTGGAGGTAACCCAAACCATCACCGTTATCTTTCCCGTGAAATTCACCGCAACCGTGACTCCTCCATGCAGCGCCGGTGCGACGATCTCGCCCTTTGAGTGCCGACTCCATCTGCGACCCGGTGGCCACCTGGTCTTCCCTCCCCTTGCTTGGCCAAGCCAGAGAGCCTGTTGTGCTCTCTGTGGAAGCTACAAAAAAATCTAAAATCGAAAATTCTTTTTCTTTCTCTTTCTTGATTTAAAATCTTTTGGGAGCCCGTTTTCGCCCGTTCGATCTCAATTTAGTTCCGTTTTTCTTTCTAAATTCATTTAAAATTCTAAATTTCTCTTTTATTATTAAGTGTTGTATTCATACTTATCTTCTAATTTAATTGATAAGCGGATGTACTACCGTCGTAGCGTTAGCACAGTCACTATACTAGTGTCTCATGGGAAGATGAGCCATATGGGAGAGAACCTTCTAGATAAAACAACTCACGTCGGACGTACAAGCATTATCATTACCGGGCATCTTATCTTACTGGGCCTATTCTACGTTTTTACCAATGTGTTTCCATTTCAACTCTTCTTCTCTACTACATAGAAGCAGAGTTTAAATTCAGAACTCGTAATCTTTTCTGGTAACTATGGTAGGGAAGGCTCTCTTAGAATTTTTTTAAAAAAACTTGTTTACACTCCCCCCTGGTAATTTTCTATTACTAGTCCTCAATCCTAGTAATTTTCTATCACTAGTCCTCAATCCTTGTATGCTCACAGCTACACATTTTAAAATAATTTTTCATATTTTGAGTATGAAATTATATAAACTTGGACATCAAAGGTTTATTTCTAACTTTACTTCCGCGTTTTGAATGCTCATATGTATTTAATTGGACACAGAGGTAACTTTAGTAAAGTTTTATTTTGATATTAATATTTTTTATTTTAACACTGAATATATATATATTTATTTGGATATCACGTTCTTCTGGAATTTAAAATTACAAATTTCACATATTCAATTCAAACCTTTACTTCAAACATGGCTTGTGCACTCTATATTCTAGTATATGTATTGAAATTCTAGGTTAGGTCTAACCTAAACTATTTGTATCAAAGGATATGTTGGGTTGATAGAATAGACTTATAAATAGTTTAAGAACACTTTTTTATCCTAAAGGATACACATATTTTCTTTTGATCTACGCATCGTGCATGGAAAAATTAGATACATGGTTGATTATTTACCTATTGAAATTTACACAAATACAAGTTTGAGAGCCGAAGCCAACTGGTGGCTAGTCCAACCATTGAGACACATGCCACACATATATCGTGTGGCTAAAGGCATGGTTCGAGTCCGACTATCTACACCTTAGATAGATTTATTTGTAATTTTATGGAATTTTTTTTTGGAACCGCCATTTAAAAAGGAGATAATTACTTCTTCCTAATTGTATGTAAAAGACATCTATTGCCACAAATCAATCCTTCTTCCTGCTTTTTCTTAGTAATTATACTTAGATACTGAGCTAAAATTCTGAATTCTCTATGATGCTAAGTCCTACTTTAAGTTTTTGGACCAATTGCACCGTTTCATGCAAAAAAATAAATAAATTGAGAACCCTAAACGACTTTGCTGCAAGACCTTAAGTAGCTAGCCAATCATTTAATCTCATAGGAATTTCCAGCTGATATTGTCCCATGAAAATTCATGATCGAGTACCAAGCATGCATACATGTTAGTGATTGGATTCTTACGTGGACAGAGTCTCATGCTGTCCAACAACTATTCGGCCTCCAACGTCAGCCCACTCGCATGCAATATTTTTTTTCCCAGTCCGATGTGGGCTCTTAATTTACCATAGCATGTTAGAATAAGGAGTAACATATGATACTTAATCCAGGCTGTAGATTAGATTAATATAAAAAATTAGATGGTCAAGACGTTTATTTTATTCAGTTACTGTGGGAATTTTTATATTTTTTATTATTGTGAGAATTTGTAGCATTTTCCCTCTAGGATTAATGATGGCACTTCTAGAAGAGCCTCTAACTAGTAAAGATAAAGATACTTAAACGATAAAACCATAGGAAAAGAAGCCATCATTTTTGCTCTCAAATGCTAGAAATTATCGTATTAATTGAAAGAAAAATAGAAAGATCGACACGGCTTACTTTGGTGATTCAGATTATATCGGTGTAGATTAATCAGATATATATTAATTAGAACGGTTACAGATGTATAAGAAAAATAGTTCTATTTTTAATCATAAGTAGGCATGTATAACGGTACATATCAGCTGTCTGTAAGACTATGCCATGTTAGATTTTAGGTGATGTGGAGGAGGGAGAAATCTACTATCTACTATTTAACAGATAATCTTATAGACAGCTTTTTATTTTATGTACCATTGTATAGACAGTCTGTTAATTAGATGAGAAACCATTACAGACAACTATATAGACGATCCATTGTATGAGTTATTTTTAATATTGTCTATAGATGATATGAAGATATATTACAGACAGCTGCTGTCTATACCACTGTACATACCCTTAGAATTGCATATGAAATACAAAGTTTGTTTCCAATCTATATATTCGGCCCGCTGGTTTCTATAGTACAACACATGACCACTGCAATTCCCCAACCTCCCCTTTACATCAGTGTCACTAGAGGTGGGCATTCGGACGGGACTCTTTTGGACCGGTCCGAGGCACGACGTCACGGTCTGGTCCGAAGCCCGACCCGACATTGTAGCACGGGTCGTGCCGGGTTTGAGAATCGGGCACGATGGGCGGCACGACCCGGCACGACACTGTAGAACGGGCCGTACCAGGCCCGATGATCCAGGGCATGAGGAAGAAACCCAACATAAAGGTCACCGACTCACAGAGCATGAACGTCATAGACGCACCTGTCGCCGACACTTGAGAAAGATAGGCAAAAGGGGAGAGAGAGCTGAGAGAGGTTGAGAGACGGTGTAAGAAGCTGCTCTCTCTCGCCTGTCCCTCTCAATCCCTCTCTCTCACCGGTCTCTCTCAATCTCCTTTTCAATCTCTCTCGTCTGTCTCGCTCATGTTCAGCACACCCCCTCGCTCTATGTAACTGTTCAAGAATAAATAAATTGTAGTTCTTTTTCTCATAATATTTGCGTCCATTGCCTCAACTCCATATGTCTTCGGCTCTTTTCCTCTCGTTGCAATAGTGCAAATGGATCGGATCTGGATCAGCACGGCACGAAGCAGGTACGAATCGCAAATGGACCGTACCTGGGCTCGCCAAAGGCGAGCCGGGCAGGCACGGCACGACACGGCACGACGGGCCGTGTCAGCCCGACACGGTTCAGACACGAAGCACGATAGATCCATACCGGACCGGCCCCGCACGGCGCCCACTCTAAGCGTCATCGCTAGCTGCAGGCGTCATCACTCACCGTCCGCTCCCTTAGGTAGACTAGTATAGTGCCCTGTCTTCCGGTTTCCTTTTCCCAGTACGTAATATATGGTCTTTTCCTTTTCTAGAACGTTTGTTTTCTTTTCCTTAATTCCAGGATATTTGTTTTCTTTTCCTTGAGATGATGCTGGAGGTGGGGGGAGATCTGTTGTGGGCCACAAGGATGAGTTAGACACATTAAACAATGGCCATCGGATGTGGGTGAGTAAAGCTGAGGAAAGATCTGAGAGGCTAATTTTGATGGAGGCAAGTTTTTGAAGACGTTTCGCTGGGTGCATGAAAGTTGGGCCATCTCTAGTGGGGCGCATTATTTAGGGTGGACGTAGAAAAGAATGCTTAGGTGCATTATAAAGGAGTATAGAAATGTATTGAACTACTTAGGCAGAGATACAAAATACAATACATATTAATTTTTCACGTGTACATGCATAAGAATATTTATGTTTTGGACGTATTCCCGTATAGATATTGGTATCGAGCAAGTGGTTCTAGAAACGTAGATGGATTATTCATCTACAAGGGGAATACGAGGGATGGGACGTAGAAACAGCTCCGCCTTCCTCCTAGCCGTAACTCCCATCGCCTCCGTCATGTCTACTTGCTCCGGCATAACTCCGGCGGGCAGCTCCCAGTCAAAATGGTAGAGAAGGCTAGCCAGAGCGATCTCAACATTGGCATGCGAGAAACTGATCCCGGGGCAAATCCTTCTCCCGACGCCAAAAGGAGTGAACTCGAAATCCGCCCCTCTGAAGTCAACAGCACGGTCGCCGGCGAACCTTTCCGGCATGAACACCTCCGGCTCTTCCCAGTACTTGGGGTCCCTGGAAATCGCCCATACGTTGGTAAGGACTATTGTCCCCCGCGGCACGTCGTATCGTTGGATCTTGCGGTCTTCCAGGCACAGTCTAGGGAAGAATGGAGCAGGAGGGTGCAATCGCAAGGTCTCCTTGATGACTGCTTTGAGGTAGTGCAGGTCGCTTAGAGCCGCCTCGTCTACTCTGGCCTGCCCAGCAGCTGCGAGGACGCGGCGCGTCTCTGACTGCGCTTTCTGCATCACCCTTGGATTTGCCATCAGCTCCGCCATGCCCCATTGGAGAGTAGTCGTCGAGGTGTCGAGTGCTGCACCCAACACTTCCTGCGCAAGTAGCATACGGTTTAAGTCATGGTCAGGTTAACATTAATTTTCTCCCTTTAATTAAAGGAACAAACAGACGTATGACCGACTCGATGATCTCACGTACGTAAGACCGGAGTTTAAAGATTCTCTCAGTTTACGGATACACGATGAACCATATATATAAATTGGTAGAGCAGCAGGAAAAGAAGCATGGGATTCCAATTCAACCCCTACAGAGATAATGACGCTAGATAAATTTTAACGCAGAAAGAGATCAAGCAGATATCACAACATTTTCAGAGATATCCATTCAGATCATCCATAAGCTCTATAATATATCCGTCTCCAAGCAACAATCTGACCAGCAAAGCAGTAACATCACGTAAATCCCCAGACTTACGGTTCGGTTGAATACAACTCCATAAGCAGAATCCTTTCACTGCAACTGGCATGATATGAGGTGGCTGTCTATATATCAGTAAGCTAACATTTACAAAAGTTTAGTTAGATGTTGTCACCGTTAGATCTTAATCCAATAGATATCTTTCTCGTTTTGCTATTTGCAAGTCGCCAACTTTTTTTGGTTAGTTTTTCTTTGGCCTTTGGATTAGCATTGAAATGTGCATCTGTCTGATTCTAATCGATTAAATGGTTCAAAAATGTGACCTACACTTATAACAAGATAAGTCACCTTAGAAATACACATCCACGAAAACCTCTCTACCCATCCTTCCTCCCCGTCTGGCGCCCATCCTCCTCCCCTGATCCCGCGACTAGCAGTCAAGTCAAGAGTGAACCACACAACCCTAGCCGTGGCCATTGGAAGTTAGGAACAATTGCCATGATCCCATACTAAAAAAAAACTTACCTTTTGAAAAACTATACGGCCGGTATGAGCAAATATCCATAACTAATTAATGAGGCGCTAACTCGTAAACCTATCTTTTCTTCTAGCTCCCCAGCTTTTTTTTTGTTGCAAATCTGGCCCATCTAAATAAATTTGTAAATATGGCCTCCTCCTCGACCGCATCACCCCACCCATGTATAGCGGTCGGTGGCCGAGTAGCTGCCGAGCTAGGGCTTTGCGGCAGGTCTGCTGCCCTACCTCCCCAACCACTCGCTGCCGATTGCCTAGTCCTCGATTGGTGTGTTGCTGTGCTCGTGGAGCTCGGTACCTTGCTGCCCAGCCGGCAGTGCGTGGCAGCAAACCTGCCACGATTGGTTGGGATGCCGTGGTGTATGTGTTTGGCAGGTGGCACACGTCACCTATTAGAGCTTTCGCAGTTACAGAGGAAGCTATTTTTAAAAATATACTTATAAGAGCGTCAGATTATAAAAAAAACGCAAGAGGGCCAATTAGCCCAAAACTTCCAGCTGCGCTCCGTGAACGTGGTGAATAGTATAACTAACGGAAAAACGTCCAAGTTGCTGACAGAGCTTACTGTCAGCACAGTCTTTATGACTCCGGGGGTGAGGGAAACTCGCATGCCGCCTTCCTTTTGGATCCTGAGCAGTACGTCGATCATGTCCTGTTCGTCCTCTTCGTCTCCGGCCGCTCTCCTCTCCTCATGAGTCTTGAGGATGTCGTCCACGAGCCGAAACATCTCCCGCCGGTGCCGCTCCGCCTTGCCGCCACTCCGCGGCAGCAGCCGCACGAGCCGCGAAGACGGGAAGAGGTCGCGGAGGTCGAACAGCGACGAGAGGTCCACCCCTTGCTTGACCATCTTCAAGAACGCGGCGCGGTCGGGAAGCCTGTCGCCGAAGATGGCGCGCACCGCTGAGTCGGCCATGAACTCTGCGAGCCGCTCATCGACGTTCACGAGCCGGTCCCCAGAGGGCGAGGACGACGGCTGCAACGACGAGACGAGGCGGGCCGCCTCGTCCTCGCGGATGCGCCGGAACGCCTCGATGCGTCGCGCGCTGAGCAGCTCCGTCATGAGGATCCGGCGGAGGAAGCGCCAATGGTCGCCGTAGGGGGAGAAGATGATCCCCTGACCGTGCCTCGAGAACTCGTCGATACCGGGGCTGCTCAGCCGATCCGAGAAGACGGCGTCGTGACCCTTGTAGATCTCCCGCGCAGCCTCGGCGGAGGAAACGACGATGACCACGCGCTCGCAGACCCGGAGCAGCATGAGCGGGCCGTGGCGGAGGGAGAGGCCGCGCATTGTGCGGTGCGGGATCCCGCGCAGCAGGTGGTGGAGGCTGCCGATGACCGGCAGCTGCCACGGGCCGGGAGGCAGCCTCGGGCGGGGCTGCTTCTTGCCGGCGCCGAAGACGGCGCGGAGGGCGACATGGACGAGGAGAGCCAAGAAAAGGCAGAAGCCGTAGTAGTAGTAGTGGTATGGCAGCTCAAACGCATCCATGGTGCAATACTGAATATGCAAACGAACATCGTGTACCTAAATATATATAGAGAGAAAGAAGTTTTATATTGCATTGTATTGATAGTATCAGGTGGGCAGCAGAAATCACATCTAGCTATTAATTGAGCATTTTTATGATATCCTAAATTTAATATGGATCATTCATTCTTTTCAATCTAATAAATCATTGATTCAATATGGTACATCTAGCTGTTGATTGAGCATTTTTACGATATGTTAGAGATAACTCGATATCTCTAATTATATACCTTTTGGTTCTATCTAAATAGGTTGTTAGTCAAAATCTTTTACAACTAGAACTTTTTGACTATATAAGTCAACCCCTTATATTTGTAATCTTGAAACATTACAGTGGATTGTTTTCCGTGATTTTTATTCACAAGAGTTTTTTCACGTTAAATCTTGTCTTCAATTTTTCGTGTGTCGTGCTAACTCACGGTACACTAAGTTTCGCTTGATTTTGTGTGACTTGGGTTGTCTCGTCCTTGCTCAGCCACCAGAGAATTTCGTGGCACAAAGGCTCAGAGGTATGATCTATTTTGTGCTCGACGGTGGTGATTGAGGTTGGCAGTTCTGGTTGTGTCGTGCATATGTGGGAGCAGCCGATCATGATGATTGAGGTTAATTTTGTGTTGGGCATTCTTTTTTACTGCGTGATGATGCCTGCAGGGCCAGCGAATATCCTGGGCTGGAACGATTCCTTCGCTTGCTATGTACCTCTCCATGCATCTTCTCTGCTATATTCTTTACGAGGTGAATACAGTTTCAGACCTCCAGTGTTTGTCCTTCATTTTTTTTTTACCTCTGCGTGCTGTATGTATCCTGCCGGCTTGTCTAGATCGAGAAGAGAAGAAAAGAGGATATAATAGAATTTTTGAAATTTGGACAGGAGCTCTAGCGTACTCGGGCGAATCCGAAGATTTGAACTCGGGCGGGGGAGCGGATGACGCCGGTTCCTTCCGGCTCTCGAGAATAGAATAGAATTAGTTTGTCTATATCGGATATGTATGCATGTAACGAAATCATTACTTATCTTGATGTGAGGTTGTGTCCCAATCTTTCGATGAGAGCGATAACTATCGATTTGGTTATATCCGTAGTAGTGATGTCCTCATCATATCTAGCCCTTTGATTTTTTTTTCAAATCTAGCTTTTCACACTTGCGTTTGTAAATTTGACCTCCTCTTCCACCGTGGAAAGAGCAGCATGTGACACGTGTTCCCTGTCGTGCCCTAGGAGCGCGGAAGCTGGTGCCCCAGGAGCTCAGCCAATCGCGGGAGCAGTGTCCTCCACTGCGGTAGGATTTCTTCCGCGCTCGCCCTGCCGCGGTAGGGAGCGGCATCCGCAATACAGGAGCGTGGAAGCTGACACGTGTCACCTTTCGCGTTTTTGCGGTTAGAATGTGATTATTTTTGTAATTACGTTTGAAAGAGGACTAAAATTGACAACAACAAAAAAAAGTTACGCCCGAGGCTTGAAAAAAGTGATGATCTCTACACGTAACCTCTGAATATAGGGCATACAACCATGCCGTAGGCTGGCTACCAGGGTTAACAAAACCGTGGTAAACCGCTCGGTTTTCGCGGTTTTCGACCGTACCGCTTCTCGGTTTTCGACCGTATCGTTTCGGTTCGAAAATAGAAACCGAGTGGTTTACCGGTGGAATTTTTAAAAAAAAATGAAAAAAATTGTGCGTTGAAAATCGTTCGAAAACCGTTGAAAAACAGCGGTTTTCGCAAAAACCGCTCAAAAAACCGTTTTCCAAAAACGTTCAATTGGCCGGCTGGTTTTTCGCGAAAAACCGCGAAAACCGAGCGTTTTTCGTCAAAAACCGCGGTTTTCGCGTATAGATTTGACCAAAATTCAAATTTTTTGAATTTGCAAATCGTTCGGTTTTTCGCGGTTTTCGAAAGGTTTCTCGTGAAAATCGCTACCGCCGGGTTAGCGGTTTTCGGCTTTGAAACGAAATTGTGAACCCTGCTGGCTACTACTAGCTAAACAACTCTTGCTACCTCTAACCGATCCACTGCTGCAATGAACAGCGGCCTTGTAGTGCCTGGCCTGCCTGCCTTTGATTAACTTAAGGAGAGCTAGCTAGAAGCTTAATTTATGAGCAATTTTACGGTGGATAACATGGATAGTAAATGATGGTAGTAGAAATCAGTTCTAGTCATATATTTCTTAGATGTATTATATATTTTTGATCCTTTGGTACGATACTTGTTAATCGTTATTGCTGACTTTCATTTTCCGCCGCCGTTGTCCTTTGTTACGTTAATTGTTATTGCTGTCCTCCTTTTTTCACCGTCGCCGTCAGTCCGGTCATGTCGATGCCGCAACCTCTACCTTCTTGTTGGTGACCTCCCGGATTATGATCACGCCGCGGCTGACGCCTCTCGCCTGATTCATGACAACACTGTGGCCTCGCACTAACACATCGAGCGCTCTGTCCTATGCGGCCCATGAAGCAGTTCCGAATTTTATACAAAAGCACCAAAAAGAATACATACATTCAAAATTAAAAAAATGGCTAATTACAATACTATCACCGTATGATTTGTACTACCAATACTACCAGTGTAAGTATAACTAAATACTAACTAATCTGATCCGTTTTATCAAATAGAATGGATGGCCAATATTTAATATTGTGTATCGTAAAAATGCTCTAATTTATATTACTCCTGCTAGTAGTATTTGTTTACTACTCCTAATCTTTTCATGTTTCTGCAAAAGTAACGGCCCTTCACCAGTTTAGAATGGTTAGTTTTCTCAATGCTTATATGTTAACCAGTTTTTATTTTTATGCTTACATGTTAACAAATTTATCCGAACAATTAAATGCTAGAGCTGTGCAGTGAATACAGCTATGTTTTCAAGTACAGATAATAGACCTGTATAACAAACACAATTTTATTTTTAAATATAGATGATATGTTATATATGCATTATAGAATGCATCAGCACACTTGGACGAAAAAATCAGTTAATTAAACGGAATTTATGGGGAAAAAGTGTAACACCTTAGCCCTCCGCTTACACTTTCTTTCTCGCTTCGTGCAAAAAGGTTAATCCGGAGGTGCTATGTTTAGACCCAACTAGCATTATATACTACCACAACTCAATTTAGACAAGCAACGTATATAAGACTAATTCCACCACCGCTCCACATGAGATTTCGTATTAATAGACCAAGGTATTTCAAAAAGCTATCAATGCAAAATGCCATACAAAAAATCTGGTATATTGGTAGTACTAGTTGGAGTTGTGCGCTACGCCGCACCGGCCCTATTTTGGTCAAGGCTGGCGCAATCTTTTGAAAGCATGAGTTCTTTTTTGCAAAAAGGTTTGTTCCAGGTTCGACCGCGCGGGGATACATGGTGCTATAAGATATAGTGTGTATATATATATATATATATATATATATATATATATATATATATATAAACCAAGTGGCAATGGTAAAACCTCGATTTTCTTTGCATTTAATGGAGAGGCAAAATAATAAAACCATGTATTGCTACCTACCCTATGCGATGTCAATGCCAATCAAGACCCCTACCAGCATCATTATATGACAAGCAACAATCGCTGTCACCTATTAGTATATGCAATCAATTGGTTTGTTTGACTACGACGGAAGCACATTGGCATGATCTGAAGAATATAGCCTACCATGCCTTCCCATGGAACGCAAAAGTCAGAAACTGCAGCAGCAAGATAACCCAACATCCCATGGTGCCCCAAAGAATTCATTGCAGTAACTACCGTTCGTAGTAACTGTTGGCAATACAAACAGAACCGAAATTTCAGATTCACCATCAGTACAACATCTTTCCCAACGTTAAGTTATCGCACACCTCTAGCTAACCTTTATTGTTGTATCAAATAACAGAAGTAATCCAATCTTTTAACAATTTCATGTGATATCCGAAAAAAAGATAACATAAATATGGGTAGACCGCTAAGCACAGAATTTATAAGGACTAATCTGCCTCCAACTGATAGATGCTTTCCTTTCCAACTACTCAACATCTTTTCAAATCGTTCTTCTACCCCTTTCCATTCTTTATTTCTCAATTTGCGATAATGAATTGGAATGCCAAGGTATCGAAAGGGTAAACTTCCTAATACACATCCAAATAGATGAGTGTATTGGAGTTCAAATTCCTTAGCAGCTCAAAAACAAAAAATTTCACTTTTGTGAAAATTTATTTTAAGACCCGAAAGTTGTTCAAATGCACATAGCAAAAGCTTCATATTTTTGGTTTGTTAAATATCATGTTCCATAAAAATAATAGTATCATCTACATACTGAAAGATGGACAACCCATTATCAACCAGATGAGGTATTATACCTGTTATTTGTCCATCCTCTTTGGCACGTTCTAAAAGGACAGCTAGCATATCCATAACAATGTTAAATAAGATAGAAAATAAGAGATCTCCTTGCCGAAATTCTTTTCTAGTCTGAAAGTATGGTTCAATGTCATCATTGACCTTAATACAACACTTCCCCCGGATACAAAATTGTCGATCTATTTACACCATTGTGATAAGAAACCTTTCATTCTAAGAGTCTGTTGAAGAAATGGCTATTTGACTTTATCATAGATTTTTTCGAAATCCACTTAAAAATAGCCCCATCTAACTTTTTCTTATAAATCTCGTAAATTATTTCACGAAGAATTATCACATAATCTATTATATTTCGATCGAGAAAAAAAAAGCAGTCTGGTAGAACTAAGGCCGTGGAATCGCGCAATTCACTTATCAGCAGAGCACTTGGAAGTTGGAACTGCCGATGATTGGACGCATGTTATCAAACAACTATCGATATGCAATTAAGCAAGTGAAAACAACTGCCATAGCGATAAGCAAGTACATATGCACAGACAGATCACAGCTGTGCTCCATATCTTCGTATTATATAGTATTTTCTTTTCTTTTATCCATCAGGTTGGGGATCTGTCCATGTTACACGCCTATGCCCAGATTGTCCTTCAGTTGGTCTTGGATTTTCAGTGAAACAGGCTATGTGCATCTTATCTCCAACATTTCATCATCAATAACCTCCTATGTAATCCTTGTGGTCAGTTTTTGCAGTCTCGTATCACCTGTGCTGCTGTGCACTAGTCCTGCTCCTGCCAGGCTATGTGCATGATGCGTTGGGAAATTACCGATTTATCGAGTGCAGAAAAACACAGTAGAATTCGGCATGTTTCCATCGCGACGTTGACTCTGAAGCAGGGATAATGTACGCACATTTGAGCGAATTCCTTGTGTTGCGCGGAAGTGGGTGGGAGCGAACTGCCGTGCAGCGCATCCGATGACGCGACGAAGCAACTGAAACGGATCCATCTCACATGATGCGATGCAAAGTTGCCTCGCCACCGATACATCTCACCGCGCCAGCGCAGCGGTGCTACGACATACCCGGATTGCCCCTCCATCTTTCACACTTTTCACCTGTCGAACCCAGTGGCATTCCCGAAATACAGGAGAATGGCACGTCTTTATTCTATAAATAGATCTAATCCATAACGCATATAATAATATCTTATCTTCCTTTCTATTTTCAGGTCATTGCTACTTTATTAGACGCTTAAAAATGACAAATAGATAAGGAAAGCAAAACTTCTCTTCCATATGGTACTCCTCTGATCTACCATATATCTATAGATAAATAGATCTAAGCCGTGGATGAAAATGATTAAAGAGATTGGACGACCAAGGTTTTCTCTATTTTTAAAATAATGTAGGACTTTCTAGCAATTTTTTTAAAATTAACGTGGAAATTTCAGAGGATCTTCTATTAGCTTATAAAAAGATTGGTTATTTCATTACTGATAAAAATTAGGGAGAAGTTCCATGGATGAGACTAGTGATGATCAAATGGGCTGGATCAAACCGGTCGGCACGCGGCACGACACTATACGCCCGGCCCAAGCACAAGACGGCTCGGTAGTAAGCGGTCGTCTTGGCACAAGACGCCCCCGTGTCGTGCTTGGGGTGGCGGTGCGGACTGATGGCGACGCAGTCACGACCGTTCTGGCCGGGCTCAGCCCGGCCCGGCAATGACATGTTTAGCCCGTTTAAAAAAATAGCCGTTTTATAGCCGTTGGAGTCTTAAAAATTAAAAAAATCCGAAAATATTCAAAAAAATCCCGAATTTTTTCCTATAAATAGGTGGCTGCCCCCTATTTCCACACCAGCAATATTGCTTTCTCTTCTACTCATTCTCTTGTGGAAATTCTTCTGCTCTTAGTGGTAATTTGGCAAAATTCAAAATAATTTTGTCAAAAATAAAAAAATCCGAAATTCGGCGTTCGGCTTCTGTGAAGAAATCAAGGTGATAATTGTGATTTATTTTTTCATTTTACTAGTATTTTAAATCATATTTTAGTATTAATAGCGTCATTATTTCTTGTAGTTTGCTTTATGGAGCCTAGGGATTTTCCGTCATTCCCAACTTCTGATTTCGGTATTTCACCCGAGGAGCTTCTTGCATCATATGCCCAAGAAGCTGTAGGAGCTGTGCCATCTTGAGGCTCTAGAAGTGCTATTGCGTCGACAAGCACCGGGGCGAAAAGAATAAGATGCAGTACATCGAGAGTCTGGGAAGATTTCGACCAGATTTTTGAGACATCAAACGACGTCCGGATCAGGTATGCTGTTTGTAAATATTGCAAGCATAAATTAAATGCGAAATCTTCAGGTGAAACGGGGCACTTGAAGATGCATCTTTGAGAGTCAGAAAAAGCAGGTTGGCTTTGAGGCAGATGCAATTGCGATACAACTCCGACGATGCGATGAATGGCGAGACTACAATCCTGAGGTAGCTCATCAATCCCTTTGTCGTTTAATGGCTTCTCAAGATCTTCCTTTAAACTTTGGTTAGTCAGCTGCGTTTGAAAGCTATATTAGGACCGCTCATAATCCTAGGTTTTCTGCAGTTTCTAGAGAGACAATAACTAGAGATTTGATTAAATACTATAATAATTGTTGCAATAACCTAAAAGAAAAATTTAGTACCTGTACTTTTTATGTGTCTTTGACATGTGATATATGGAGTGGTAGAGCTAAAGAGGATAACCTTAGTGTAGTTGCTCATTATGTAAACGATGATTGGCAACTAGAAAAGAGAATTATAGGATTCAAATTAATTGATGTAGCACACACTGGTGAAAATATTGCTGATTGTATTGTAAAAGTTGCGGAAGATTTTGGTCTTAGTAATAAGATTTCTGCAATAACATTAGATAATGCTTCTGCAAATACTTCTGCCATGAACATTCTTACTCCGCTTTTCAATTTCTATGTTGAATCTTTCTTATTACATCAGCGTTGTGCTTGCCATATTATTAATCTTATAGTTAAATCTGGTTTTAAGACGTTAGATAAGTATCTTGAACCTTTTCGCACTGCAATATCTTAATTAAATTATTCTAATTAACGAGTAGCAACATTTAAGACTTATTGTATTGCAATGAATGTGCGTCCACGTAAGTTTGGTTTGGATATGCCTGATAGATGGAACTTTACTTACTTGATGTTTAAGAATCTCGTACCATATGAGAGCACATTTTTGTTTTTATTAACACACCTTTGTCATTACAGGATGGTCAGCTACTCACAGAGCAATATTGGTATATTGCTAAATACTTGCTGTCATTTTTAGAACTTTTTTTGAATATACTGTTGCTTTATCTAGAGTTTATTACGCAATCTCTCCTTTAATTGTGCATCATATTTTATAAATTGCTACCCACTTAAAGAGCCACGAAAATGATAATATCTTGCGTGAAGTTGTTTATGCTATGAAAACTAAAATTTTAAAATATTGGCAAGAAATTCGTATGTTATATGCATTTTCATTTATTTTAGATCCTATAGCTAAAATTCGGGGATTCTCTAATGTTCTCTCACTTCTAAGTGATACGGTAGGTACTGATTATTCTAGTTATTTTTCAACTATCCGTGCTAACTTATCTCAAGTTTATGATAAGTACGATCGAAAGTTTGCTGGAGTTCGCATGCAGCGACCTCCACCAGCACCCACAACAAGTAAGAAGAAAACCGCGTGGGAAAAGATATAGGGTGCAGGTGGCTCTTCCTCAAGGAGTTCGACTACATCAACGACAAGTGCGGACACATCAAGTAGTGGGGAGCTAGCTGCCTATCTCAACAGCGACACTGTTAACTACCAAGAGCAGCAAGAGGAGGACTTCAGTATTTTGAAGTGGTGGCACGAGCACAAGATAACATATCTGGTGCTTTCCATATTAGCACGGGATGTGTTAACAGTTCCTGTCTCTACGATTTCTTCGGAGTCTGCTTTCAGTCTATCCGGAAGAATAATCGAGAGAAGAACAAATTTGATAAGTGAGATGGTGCAAATACTTCTCACTGTGAAAGATTGGGAACAAGCTGATCAACGAGCTCAACATACTGCAGAAAATGCTGAGTGGTGGAGACGTTCGAAAATCTTTATCTAGATAATGAGGAAGAATAATTGTAATCTTACTTTTTTCTTGTATCACTCAGCTATAGGTCGTACTTTTTTTCTTTGCCAAGGTTTTCTCATGTTGAGTTTTTACTTGGCAAAGTTTTTAACGAGGCAGCCAAACATTAATAAAGCTCATTATTTAATTCAAATTATTTATCTCATTTTAGAATTTATCTCATATTGTAGCTTTTTCTTAATTTATATATATATTTAAAAGTTCTAAAAACATCCTTCGAGTTTTTCTAATTATTCTAAATTTCTCCCATTTTTCTGAATTTTTCCATATATTTTTTTGCCATACTTTATCTATTTTTTTAATTTTTCTAATTTTTTTCTCTATTTTTCTGGCGCTAACGGGTTACCGGGCCGACTCGGCCCGTGAAGGACCGGGCTGGCACGGCACGGCCCGAGAGGCTAATGGGCCGTGCCTGGGTCGCCACCCGGCACGTGGGCCGGCACGGCACGACCCGTTTACAAGCCTGGCCGAAACGGGCCGTGTCTAAACTGGCCGTACCGATTTTTAATCGGGTCGTGCCGTGTGGAGCGGCCCGTTTGGCCCTCTCTAAGATGAGACCATAAAGGTCAAGAAAGTTGATGTGAAACCTCTGTTTTTGACGACTACTACAAGATTCACCAGTGATGAAGTCAAGTGTGTGGGGTCTATTGAACTAGTAATGTACTTACCTTTGCCTCTCTTATTAATAAATGTAACCGATGACCACTGCTAATAACTGCTCCATCCGTTCCAGTTTAACTAGTATAGTGCCCGTGCTAACGCTACGACGATCAGTACACCCGCTTAAGAAAAGAAAACTATGCAGTTTAACACTTGAAAGGCTTTAAAATTGTCCTTTACGGCTATGTATGTACGCCGACGTTGCCGGTTGCCGTCGCCGCACGCCTGCGTATGTATGTATGCCGACGTCGCCGACCACCGTCGCCGCACGTAAGAGCCTCGCGGCCTCGCCGAACGGATGGAGGTCTAGCACCTCCGTCCCAGCGTTTGGACGTTCTTTAGTTAGGAATTCCCGGGACCTGCATATGAGATCACGCAAGGAAGAAAGGATGTAAAGATACGAGTACATTTTTAAGACTTGTTCTTATGTCTTGAGGGATGTTTCCCGTATGCTCTTAAGACTTGTTCTTATGTCTTGAGGGATGTTTTTTGTGCACTCATTCCACTTGTATTTTAGTATTTCAATTAAGAAACACTTCCTAAGGATAGGTGAACCCTGTAAGTACATTGTAGAGCATCATCAGTATAGACATTTTTTTAGAGGATTCTGTTGCATATGAGATCACACAAGGAAGAAACAATGTGAAGATACGAGTGCCTTTTTAAGCGCTTGCAGCAACTTTATCATGTGATCAATTCTATTCACATCTTCCAAGAATAGAATTGTATTCACAAAATCTTTCCCACTGTTTTATTATCAAAACCCATTTCTTTGAAAAAGAAATCGACCGAGCGCAAGGCAAAAAGCATTACTCTTGAGATACCAGTTATTGGAGAATAAAAGACGTAAATGAGCAACAACTCAATGAGTCAAGACACAAGACCATCCCTATTTTGGATATATATGTTCCTACTGGATATAGTTACATATAGACAACAACAATAAAACATTGATGTTGGCCATCGCACTCATGCCCCATAAATCTTAATCATAGGTCTTCAGTTCATAATCTTCTTGGTTTGGTTAGGCTCTTCAGTTCACCGACACAATATTCTTCCTTGGTCTCGTCACTCTGATGTAGGCTATAAACAAGAGTTCATTTTTCATTTTTCAAAATAACAAAGGATTCTAGAGCAGATAACCACAAATAAGGTATCACGAAAGTAAAGTACAAGGAAATGATTGTCCAAGTCAAATAAACAGGAAGCTTATGCAAATTTCCAACAGCATGCTAAAAATTGTGTGAAATAGTACTTACCAATTTCACCAATCCAGGACATCTTGATAGACAATATTCCTGGTGCTCTTTCCTGTAGGATCTAATTCTTTATTTGGCTTTACCAAAATTTTTGTTGTTTGCCTCGAGACACCCCGTGACAATGCAACATAAAGCTGTCCATGTGAGAACAGAGGTTCTGGAAGGTAGATCCCAACATTTGGGATAGTTTGTCCTTGCGCTTTATTTATGGTCATTGCAAAACTTAGGCGTATTGGGAATTGTTTTCTCTTGAACTTGAAAGGAAGTGAAATATCATCCGAGGGAGACATAGGGATCCTTGGTATGAACACCCGTGAGCTCGCATCTTTGTCCACCCACAATTTTGGCATCAATTGCATTGTCTTGGAATGCTCTAACCATTAGTCTTGTTCCATTGCACAAGCCATTGTTAGGATCGATATTGCGAAGAAGAATCACAGGGCAGTTGATTTTTACTTTGAGCACATGTGGAGGAAGGCCGTTTGGAGTGATCGAGTTCAGAAAGTCAATAGGGTACTGGTTGTGTGAATCATCATCTACTAAGTCGAAGCTGTGGTAAAGTTTTTCTTGGCTTGGAAACTGGTCAATCATCCTTGCGTTAAGCTGGTCTACATGCTCATTTTTGGTTGAAAGTATGGCACGTGTGCTCATATAAGCTGCTGACCTTGCATTTTCATGAAGTGATGGGAACATATGTTGAATGAGTTTTCTTATTGAATCTTCGGTGTCCGTATGACCGATCACAATGTCTTCAGGCAGCTGAACATAATCATCTACAATGGTCTTTTCAGTCCCATTTCCAATTCTGAGGAGATAATCTGCAAACACTGGGTTCGACTGTGCCCTCATGTTACGTGTCAATCGTATCTTTCTTATATTTTCCCATAAATACGATCTCTGCAAGGTAGCATCAGTTATCTATGCTCTTGTACCACGCGGTATCACAGGAAGAACTTGTCTAAAATCTCCACCAAATACCACAACCTTTCCTCCAAACGGCAAGCTACAATCCATAATATCTTGTAGAGACCTATCAAGTGTCTCAACCGCTATTCGCTTCGTCATCGCAACTTCATCCCAAATAATCAAGGATGCCCTACAAAGTAACTCTGCAGTGCCACTTTGTTTTGTGAAGCTACACATGCTATTGTCAGCGATCTTAATTGGGATTTTGAATCTTGAGTGTGCAGTCCGTCCTCCAGGTAATAGGGATGCTCTATACCAGAAGTTGCTGTCGCAATGCCTATTAAGCCCTCCGAGCGCACTTTGGCCGAAGTGCCTTATATAAATACGTCTTTCTGTGCCTCTGGACCATCGACAAAGAATATCGCCTTTTTGTGTAATACATGATGTACGATTTCATCAAATCCTGCGTTGCTCCTTGTTAAGAGATTTATATCCATCTATATGTTGTTGGTCTATGGGCATGAAAGTTCCTCTCTAACCTCCCTCATTATGTCATTGGAAAATTCACCTGAATTGTACAAAAAAAATAATAAATGTATCACGAAATCATTGGGCAATTAGATAAGTAAATTTAAGATAGAGATGAAATAAAGAGTGTATGATTATAACAATACAACCTACTTATGTTTATTATTTTTCCGAGTTTAAGAAAGCACTAAATACAATTTCTAACACTATACAAAAAAGACAAATAATAATCATTTAAGTATCTTTCAGCAGTAAACATCAATATAACAAATTATTATATGAGAGATGTAGGCCAATTGAACTAAGCATAAGTGGTCATCAGCATGACTAACCTGTATCATTAAGCTCAGGGAGACCATAATTTTTTATATCCTTCCCCATCGAATGAAGCATATCGCGGATGTCTATAAGCATCATCTGCTCAACTGCCGCTCTGAGAGAGTTATCTCGGCTGTAATCTTCAGACAATGAATCTTTGTGCTTGTCCCAAAGTGCATGGATATTGGTGGCCTCGCAAAATACAAGAATAGTGGCAAATAACCTTTGTAGAGCAGACGACATCTGAAATGTTGCAGCCTTACTCAAGCAGTCGTCAAGCGACTTGTCCGTCTCTATGAGTCCTCTTTTCTCACAGGATTCTCTAAAAGTGGAGTATGTGATGCCGGCCACCGTTCTCAAATCCTCATATGAGGTTGCGCCTGTCACATGATTCAAGAGCACTCTCAAGAAGTATCTCTCCTCTTCTGCAGGGTTTGCATACACAATCCGTCCAATCTGACCAATCTGCCGTACTTTTCTTTGCCATGCTTTTCTACTCTTGATCCACCGGTAGTGCTCTGGGAACTGTCTGTACAATAATTTACTTGCATAACTATCAACCTGATTCATTTTGAAATACTCGATTAGTGTTGTCATAGAAGAAGGCGGTCGCTCGACAACATCCTCAAGATTAGCGGACCCTTCATAGACAACATATCGCATGTTGGGCAAATGAAGTTGGAGTTGCAAAGCGAAGGATAGACGACAAGCGATGGGAAACCAAAAATCACGTGCACGACTTACGGTGGTGATCGTATCTAGCATCCTGTATCGATTTAATCTCATTGATTACTCCACCTTCCTTACGGCGTGGTCTCACGAGAATGATGCTGATCATGGCCTTTATACACGTACTTAAATAGGTACTTTCTGATTTGATGCTTGAGCATGCTTCAGCGTTGATGTGGCGGTTGTACCGCATAAGAAGTCGAGATTGTATGGTACCACCCACCTATTATCTAACTCTGCACCTCTAATCTTTACACGTTGCCCATCATCTCTCCTCCTATATACGGGATAGAGTCCTTTCCTTCTTTGTGTTCTTTGAGCGAAAGCGTCGAGGATAGCGAAAGCGACATTCTCCATCCACCATACAAGCACACCTTCTATTGATTGCACCACATGGTCCGTGCAACATATGCTTCATGACCAGCCCATGCAACACGGGTATTTGTCCTTGTGCGGTATCTCGTGAAATGACTTTATCATAACCATCCGGGCTTGTTAACTTACTCGCCGTCCTCATAATCAACGAAAGTGTTAGTGTGGTAGGCCCTCTTCGGAACTACAGTAACATGAACATATGCGCTACCTCTCCAAAGTATTTTTTGTCAAAAATCTTTCATGTCCCTCAACTTGGCCCTATATCGCTAGCCACAGTGTCCGGTCTATCTTGTGGTGTCTGGCGGGCTCGAGATTTGATGTTATCTCTTCCCAGTATGGATTGCAAGTCATCGTAATGCGATGTCTGGTTTCCCAAAACGTTGGACAATAGCCATTGCATTGAGAAATCTTTCTTTGCATGTCACGATCGCCCCTCGAAAAGTGCGTGGAAGCACAACTCTCTTGCCAACCTCGAAGCCCGTGTCTCTCCGTGAAATGACATCAACCACACCCTATGACAGAATAAAAGATGGACATGAATAAAGCTTATTTGTAATGTGATTGTCCGTGCGATAAATGTAGTTATAATACCAAATTTGAGAGCTTCACCGTATAGTTCAGCCGTATTTTTTTGGTTCTCGAGATTCGAGTACCAATCAAGCCTCATAGTCTCAATCTTGATATACATGTCAACAGCCCATTGCTGGAATAATCGCCCTCCAAATAACAAGATGTTAAAAAGGCCTCTTCTAACTTGTAGCCTGAAACAATAGTATTCTCTTGCCGTTATAAACCTAGCAGGTGGGTCTGCATCTATCAACGCACTCAAGTAATCGCCTCCATGCAGATCACTACCAAAGTAATCACCTGCCTGTATGTCATTATATCCTTCATCAGTTGCAAAATGACCTGCGACATCAATATGTTATGGCAAAGAAAATGAAATATTATTATTAGAGGACGCACTATCAACAATGGTTATATTGAGCGTATTATTTAGGAAAAGAGTGAGCACGTAGGTACCATGTATCTTTAACTCTAATTTCATTTTTTGAGCTTTTACCATGTTTCTGGTGGCGCATGGTTTAAATGTTGCGATGCTTTTACAATGGATTTTTACTTAGCTTTGCACCGAAATTAGTATTACATCAAGCAAAATGAAAACATCGCAGAAAATAATTAGAGATATCAATGACAGTTTTGAGCTTTTAAAATGTCACAAACCATTAAAAGCTATCTGTATATATTAAAAAGAAATTAAGCCTGATGTATAACACAAATTTTAGGACCGATGTGTGTGTACGTACCTGGATGATCATCACAAGTAGCACATTCGTTGGTATTCACATTAACAGTCGGTGGTTCAGGAACTGTTGGTACTCCATTATACGACATTTTGAGGTTCCAGCCAGTTTCCCCTCTTGGGAAAAATAATGGATATGCCAATGGGTCATAACAACCATGATATGCTTTAATATAGCGGGGGCGATCACATTTGGGATATACAATCACACTCTATCAAAAGTTTTTGTGGATCATTCCCTCATCCATATAGCGACAACTTGAGAAGCCGTTGGTGCATTGTACCTTCTTTGATGCAGCGTGACATTAGTATTGAGCTCAATTCCGTATTCATCTAGGTTTGGGATAGAACCAACTCTCTTAAAAGTCTGCACATATGGGTTATCTTGCAATATTCTTAGGATATTTCGGATGAGATTGATATCAAGGTCAGGAAACCTCTCCACTCTATGGGATAATGTATCATCGTCTTCTGTATCATAGAAGTAGAGCTGCATATGACGAGGCCCTTGAGAGCTTGGCACCAACTGATCTAGCCGATGGTACAAGCCACCATGCACACGAAATGTATAGATACCAGTACCGGCTGCAGTGCTAACTCTACGATCAAGGGTGACTCCAAGACTGGTGAAAGTGAAATAAGAGTTGAAGTACTGTATATGGCTTCTGAAATAATTTGCATCACTATGATCCTGACTGGTAAACAACCGTTTTAGTTCTTCAGGCACATCAGGGATATGGACCAGCACCTTCCCTTTCCTGCAACAGAATCCAGGTGGCTCATATTGAAATCTTTTTGCAGCACAATATTGGCAGTCAGATACATTCCTCAAAACATGTCCAGCCGGGAGGTCATGGTAGATATAGTCGTATGGATCATGTGCGACAGGCGCACCAACACATGTTACTTGCACGCATGCGACTCAAAGTCATCATCTGTAAGAAAAGTAGAGTCAGGCAATTCCAAACATGATCTTATTTAGAACCGACCAACATTAATTGTATTAAGATTTACACTATCAGTCAATTCTGTTATTTTGAACCAATACACAAAGGGTATATTTGAATATATACATAATTGTTACCTTCAACGAGAGATTCCCGGTACTCATCATCAGCTTCTACAATGTCCCCATCATGGCATGTCTCACCCTCTGCCATGTTACCTTCAACAATAAATTTTTCAATTATAAAGGAAGTTTCGTAAACAATACCTTATTGACAACACATGTATATATATATTCACCTAATTCGCCAATAGGAAGTGTAGGCTCGAATAAACAGCTGTCGAACTCTAAATCATTTTTCTGTGTAACATCATTTGAGACCAGATCAGGAATTGAAGGTTCTTCATGGTTTGTAGTGTGGCATACGGCCAAGTTTTTGTTGTATTCTCGTTTTTGTTTCAATAATAATTCCTTCTTGGCTCCATCCATATTATTGTATTTTTCTCTGGCTAACCTATTTTTGTCGTACCTCGATCTCATGCAACCTGGTCATCAAGGATATGTCACTTTTTGGAAATGAGGAGCAAAAAAAGGAGCAAAAAATTAAAGTATGACACATGGTACCTGAAGGTGCAGTATTTGGAGTTCCAAATGTAGATCTTGTCAGGTTGATTGGTGATGCATCAGGTGTTTTATGTCCTATGGCATGGGTATTTTCAGAAAAATGAGTGTGATTCATGTTCTCCATCTATTCAAATGCATAAAGATGCAAACCGTAGGCCATCTCATTTTTCTTACCTGGAATAGGACTTATCGCATGATCGTTGGTTACCTGACTTTGCATCCATTCGATAGGACAACTTGGTAAAGTACCTAGTTTATACAATGTTAGTATACATAATGGTTATTCAAGAAGTGACATATAAAAAGTCTGAAGTATTAAACATTGGACCTAAAGGGGTCGTATTTGGAGTTCGCAGGGTACGTGATGTGGGGTCATGTTGGAAAGTAGATACACCATGTCTAGGATGATATTGTCGCACGTAGTTATCATTTATGTGTAGCCACTCCAAACCATCTTGTGGATCGACATTCTCTTTTGATATTGCGCTACCTGATTGTAGTATGAGTGTTAGTTGTACTACTACCGAGTAAGTTCATATATAAAAATGTGAATTCCTCTTTATATGGTAAAAGACAAAAGAGGCTGAATATATATTTTTTACAAATATTACCTCGATCAGTTCTTGTAGAATTTTGGCCCGTTAACTGACTACGTGTCCATCCGGCTGACGATGCATTTGTTCCATTGCTTTCACTACAAGTAGCAGCGCATTTTCTCGCTCTGTAATCACGCTTCTTATTGTTTGCCTCTTCAATTTCTATTCAAATGTTGAGATTAAAACCGTCATAGTCATGCAATATGGATTATGAATTAAGGTGCATTATACCGTACCAGTGCTTGTTGCTTGTGCCCTCTTCCTTGCTCGATATTCACGTTGTTTTCTATTTCTTTCGTCCTTCTTAAGCTGCGCCTCGTCAATTGGGTTTGCTTGTTGTGCTACAGTCGATATTTTAAGAGCGCCATTATATCCGATAACTTGCACGACATCGTATTTATGAGAATATATTTATTTTTAAAAGGACAATTATCATGTTGTAGTCAGCTTATACCTGTGCTCGTGTTGTTTGATATATCGTTCAAAGCGGTGCGTTCTCCATGTTGGTTGTCCATATTGGATTGACAAATATAAACTATTTATTAGGGAACAGTACGATTTATTAGCGAATTTACAGAAAGGTAAATGGGTGTTGACTAACAGGAATGCAATGGCTTTCCAGTAAAACGGCATCTCATTTAGTAGCAATTAGCCGTAGCACAGGAAATCAATGGTTTAGTTCAGGAAAAATATCATCAATCATCCATGATAGTATAGTGCCTGTGCTAACGCTACGATGGTAGTATACCCGCTTATCAATTAAATGAGAAGATAAGTATGACTATAACACTTAATAATTAATAATCACAGTGCCCGTATGCGAGTACAAAAATAAAGATATAACACTCAATAATATTTCTCGCTAAACGTTTCCCGTATACTCTTAAGACTTGTTCTTATGTCTTGAGGGATATTTTATGCGCACTCATTCCACTTGTATTTTAGTATTTCAATTAAGAAACACTTCCTGAGAATAGGTGAACCCTGTAAGTACATTGTAGAGCATCATCCGTATAGACCTACTTTACAACCTTATAAAAGTGATTAATAAAATAGAGAGTAATTACCATGCGGATCCGTGCATTAAAGCGTTGACCATTCCAAATGTGCATTAAGTTCATGACCAAATAACTTTGTCAAGTTCTGCACAACATTTAATTGCTACATGTAAATACACAAAAATTTAACTATTTACTAATCATGTGTAAATAACTTACGGTCTATTGTTTTTAGAACGGACTTTGGAACTACAATCGCCAATCATAGATATATCGTTCCATGAGGGATTTACTATCCTCATAGCACGATCGAATATTATACCAATTTTTTGTATTCTATCAAGATAGTAACTAGATGGTTTATCCGTTGGAACCCATCCGGGTAGAGGTGTTGGATCAATAACGGAGATAACCCTGTCCTTCATGTCGAACGATAACATGCTGAATCGTCCTCCGTGATGAAAAGGCAGCATGATCTACAAATATATACATTATATCTTTTGCACACATATACAGTAACATAATAAAGCGTCAACCATTTTATTAAGCAAAGCTTACCATTCGGCATTCAGACAACGCAATTCCAGTCTCAGGCCAAGCAATACAAGAAACAGAGAAAAATTCGTGGGTTTTTAAATTCGTGGGCCAAAAAAAAAACCCACGAATTTATTTATTTAAATTCGTCGGTTTGTATAAAACCCACGTTTTTAATTAAATTCGTGGGCCAAAATGAATCCACGAATTTATTTATTTAAATTCGTGGGCTCAAATAATACCCACGAATTTAATCGTTTAAATTCGTGGGCCAGAAGTTACCCACGAATTTAAAAATTTAAATTCGTGGGCCAAAAGTTACCCACGAATTTAAACTTTTAAATTCGTGGGCCCGGTCATCCCCACAATTTAATTTCGCCAAAAAACCCTCACGGCCCGCGCAGCAATACGCCTCCCCTCGCCTCCGCCTTGCGCCGCCCGCCGCTTGCGCCCCACCCCCATACGGCTCGCTCGCGGCAGCCGCCCGTCCCCAGCGTCGGCGCGCCGCCCTCACCGCTGCGCCCGCCCGCCGCGCCGCCCGCTCGGCCGCCCTAGCCATCGCCTAGCCCAAGCCGCCTCTCATTCGGCTCGGCCGCTTCGCCGCCGCGCGCCCGCCCGCGCCCGCCCGTGCCGCCCTCCCGCCGCCTTTGCCGCCCGCCCGCCGCCCTGCGCCGCGCCCCCGCGCTTTCGCCGCCGCCCGCCACCGGCGCGCCCGCGCCGCCTCGCCCGCCCGCCCGCCGCTTTGCCGCGCCGCCGCCGCCCGGACCGCCGCCGCCGCCGCCCGCGCCCTCGCCCGGCCGGCCTGCCCGCGCGCTGCCTGCTGCCGCGCCGCGGCCGCCCGCCTTGTTGCTACGCCGCCTTGCATTGCCGACCGCCCGCCCGGCCACCTGTCGCCGTCGCTGCCGCCGCTGCTGCCGCCGCCACCCGGCCGCCCTCACCGCACCACCACCCGCTCGATCGCCCGAGACGCCCGCCGCCCTTGGTGATCGCCGGCGCCCGCGCCGCTTTGCGCCGCGCCATCGCGCCATCGCCATCCGCCTCGTCGCTGGCGCCTCCCCTCCTCGGACCCTCGCGACACCCCGCGCGTTGGTGAAGTTATATTTCATCTCTTTTATATTCGTTTAAAGTTATTTCATCTCATTTTATATTATTTGCATATGATATATATATTTTTATTTTCTCATTGCCATTGTATATGAAGGAAACGCGGTATGCTACGCTAGCACAAAAAAACTACCGCGCAACGACTACTCGCAAGAAGGATCATAGATAAGATTACCACTAGACGCGCGATTGCGGAATCCAGCGTCGATGTAGTGGTTCGTCCTCGCCGCGATCGTTGCGTCGATGTAGTGGATCGTCCTCGCCTCGCCGTGGATCGTCCTCCCACGCCCTTGATCGCAGCAGCGTCACCGCGATAGTCCACACGTCCAGAGATGGAACGCCGTGCGTCGTGTGCAAGCACCTAGTCGCTCGGCGGGCGGCGAAGGAGGAGGCTAGGGTTTCAAGTGAATCAAACCTAAACCGTGGAAAGCACACTCTGCGCCCTCCTCCTCCCTCCTTATATAGCCACGAGATGAAACCTAAACCGGGCCCACTGGCATGCTAAGCCCGAGGTTCATTAATTACGGATTCAATCAAATTAATGCGTCCCACCCATTAAGTGTGTGACCTGCGAGGTTCACATACGTTTGGACATGGATTCGGAAAACTCCTTTTCAATCCAATAGTTGGTAGCGGCTTCTTGCAAAGTATGCCAACTCCCAAACATCTGTGATCAAATCGAGCAGAACCTATCAAAAGAACTCATGTAATGATCCCTTTGCCAAGTATATGAAGATTGATCTCAAGGCGAGAAGCATGTCATCCTTTGATGATTCAATCCATCTCTCGTATCCGTGATATATTAATAAGTTGTGATTGACTCCTCAATCACGGCATGGCCATGCACTTTCTTAATCATATCCACGAGTGGCCTTGTCATATATCTCCGTTTCATTGGAGTAGCAAATTCCATCTTGATTGCTCACTTCCTCTGCACGCGTTTCATAGTAAACATGAAAGCTACCTTTATAACTATCCGGTTAGGAAGTAGTGTTTGATAGCCCCAAGGAAAACTATTACACATGTAGGGAATATGACAATCTCGGGTCTAAGGATCATACATCTTCTAGGTATGAGATACGATGACACATAAGAATGAAACATTCTCGCAGTTGTCCCATAGCGGGTCTATCTAACCCATGTTCTTCAACATGGTCCACAATGTAGAGATGATATCTCCATATCCCATGATCTATGAAGCATGATCATCGATCACTACATGTGCTGATCTATTCATCGTAGTCCTATACGATGATATCCGATCAGAGATATTTATCGAATTACATCATTAAGTAAATAGCTTCATAATCAAGTCACATACTTGTTGATCAATACAATGATATACATTCATTGGACCAATAATCATATTATTATTCATAAACATAGTCATGTTACAATCATCTAAATGATTGCCTCAAGGGCATAACACTAACAGTATATAACGTTAGAGTTTAGGGTTTGCGTCGAACAGTAGAGAGCATAGGAGTCACCCGTTCGGGAACGGCGCATCTCACATTTGCTTGTGAGGTGCGCGATTCCGAATTGTCGGCGTATTTTGGACGGCCGAGAATGTTGGTTGTTGCATAGGGCTGTGGACGTGCGCGATCCGAGCGTGATTTCGCCACATAACCTGTTGTTCTCCGCGCACCAAAGCATCGGCGTGCGTTTGGAGAACAGCGAAGTATCTTCGCCAAATTTCGTTCGATTCGTAGCGCACGTCACAGTCGCATGCAATAGCCTCCATTCTTGGGTGGGTTTAGAACACATCTTTCCTAATAGGGTTGTCTTTGTCACCTAAGCCACGGTAAATGCGTTGACATTGTTTCATTTGTTTAGCTTTGATAATGGGTGATGATCGAAGGCGATGTATGACGGATGGAGGAGTGGTGGGGGCACTCAAGGGAATGGGGCGGATCACGGATGCTTTCTTGAAGCAAGCATTATTTGGAGGAGCTTAATATGTGTATTGCCGTGTACCCTCTACGAGAATAACAGCTACTACAACAAGGATATAGTGCGATATCACATTTGCAAAAGCGGGTTCATGCCTAACTATTTGGTGTGGCACCGTCATGGAGAGGTCGCGAGGCAGGCCATTGAGATGGAAGAGATCTTTGGACCATGTGGAGGATCACGGCCGGATGGAAGAGATCTTTGGATGATCTTGGCGGGGGTGAATTTAACTCGGGGAGGGGTCACGGTAGGAGGAGGTTAAGGAATTCTATAAGCTACTTGGCGCCTCGGACGAGAAGTCGCATGACTTGACCAATGTGACCGTCTGTGGCGGTCACACGGCTTATGTCGATGAAGTCAAGTTCAACTTTTCGAACAAATGCTTCAACGCTTTGCTTGAACTAATGAATGATGTCCTTCGCCTAACCACAAGATGCCAAAGGATTTGTACCAATCGAAAAAGTTGATGGCGGCCTCGGGATGAATTACGGAAGATTGATGTGTGCGAGAATAATTGCATCTTTGTTTCGGAAGGATCATGACAAGGATACCCATTGTATGCATTGCGGTAAGTGCGATTCGTTGAGGTGGTAGATGAGGAAGGGGTATCGGTGACTACAAAGGTCGCGACTAAGCAGCTTCGGTACATGCCGATCACGGATAGGCTTAAGCGGTGTACATGTCAAAAGAAGCAATGAAACATATGCGGTGGCACAAAGAAGGTAAGCGTGAGGACCAAGACCGGATATGATGGTGCATCCGTCGATGGCGAGGCATGGTAGGCATTGGACCGATTCGATCCTGCATTTGCAGCGACCCTAGGAGTGTCCGTCTTGGTTTGTCCACGGACGGTTTCACACCTTCGGCCAAGCGCTAGCCCTACTCTTGTTGGCCAATCTTCATCATGCCATACAATCTTCCACCGAGATTTGCTTGAAAGAGGGTTCATATTCCTTGCTCTTGTCATTCAAGTCCTAAGCATCCGAGGAAGGATCTCAATTTGTTCATGCGGCCCTTAATTGATGAGTGAAGAAGTTGTGGCTAGGGAAAAGGCATCTGACAGCGTTGGTGGTAGAGAATTTACCTTACGAGCTGCATACACGTGGTCGGTCCATGATTTGTTGGCATATGGCATTTGGGCGGTGGTGTGTTCATGGTCGCTGTGTTGTCCAATTTGTATGGTGACTACGATGCATTCGGGCTCACGCCGCAGTAAAAGATCACATTCTTCGATTGCCATCGACGATGGCTTCCGTGAGCACCCTTTTAGGAACGACGCCAAAGCATTTGAAAAGGACGAGAAAGTTAAAAAAAGGCGCGGCGACTCACGGGAGAGGAGATAGTGAATGGCATAGTCGGCATACGATCTACGGAGTAGGTTTCATCGGCTATGGAAAGGAGCACAAGCTGGACTCATATTTCTTTTCTTTGGGAGCTGCCTTACGCGAAAGCTTTGATTATGCCGCATAACATAGATTTGATGCACCAAGAGCGCAATGTGGCAGAAAGCATCATAAGCATGGTGTTTGATGTAACCGACAAAACAAAGGATAACGTGAGTGCTAGGAAAGACATGGGTGATCATTGTGCTAGGCCGTGGCTCGAGGTTAAAGTTGGTTTAAATGGTAATGAGAGCCGCCACGAGCTCCATCTTGTGTGAAGCCGTAAGACCGTAAACAGATTTTAAGGTGGTTGAAAACTCTAAAGTTTCTGATCGCTATGCATCTAACATAAAATGGGTTTGTGAATGTCAACCTTAGGTAAGCTAAACGGGCTAAAGAGTCATGATTACCATATTATCATGGAAAGACTTGTTCGGTAATGTTTCGTGGCTATTTTGATAATGAGTTGTGGAGGATGTTAGCGAGCTCGATTACTTCTATAGGCGGATATGCGGTAAGGAAATCTCTAAGGCGTTGATGCGAAGTTAGAGAAGGGAATTCCATTGCTTGTATGCAAGTTGGAAAAACTTTCCCACTGGTTTTATGAATGTAATGCAACATCTGTGGTGCATCTACCTTGGGAAGCGAAGGTTGGAGGTCCCGTGATTCGGATGGATGTATAGTCGGGAAAGGGAGTTGAAAAAGCTTAGAGCTACGATGCGCAACAAGGCAAGGGTAGAGGGTGTATCGCAGAGGCTTATGCAAGTAAAGAGATCACAAACTTCTCAACAAAGTGTTTCGCACTCAAGCACAACGTGAATGTCCGTAAGAATCGATACCGTGCGCGAGAAGAAGAACCGTTGAGAAAACTTAAGCTTTTTCAATGCAAGGGTCAACTTTGTTGGGTCGATACTGCGCACACCATGTTGAGTATGAGGAGTGGAACATGGCCATGCTTTACATGTTCACTAACATGGTAGAAGTTGAAAAATATTTTGAGTAAGTGACTTTCTGAATTATGTTTTCAACATTTCAGTGTAGTGTCCTTTTTAACCCGAGAATAAATGACGCAGAGTATTTGATAAAGAAAATTGGAAGTCAACTGGACAACCCACAACTAAGCAATTGGATAACCTACGTCGTGATGGGTTGAAAGGCGGCCCAAGCTTCGTGCAATGGTTCCGTCAGCATGTAATTTGACTATTTATTCATTTTCCTAAAATGAATTGTTGTAGTAACTTAATATTAGACTAACAGTGATGAATGTTGCTATATAGTGTATGCGTGATGCCTCGTCCACGAGGATCTCGGCGGCTCTCACATGGTGATGTGACGGCAAGGAGCTATAGTCGCTGTGATGTGAACGGGTTCCATTTTCGAACAGTGAAATTAGAAGCTAGCCGTCCACTTGCGGCCACTTCAAACAGCGGAATAGTCAAACAACGGAATATTAGACTACTACGGTGTTGTACAAAACATAATTGAGTATACCTTTGGGGGTGGCAAAGAACTGAAGGTTGTGTTTTTTGATTGCCATTGGTTCGATCCACACAACGGCACGCGTGTCGATGACTTTGGGATGGTGGAGGTGAAGCACGATTCGCGGCTTGAGGCCATATCAATAACATCGTGCTTGCACATCGAGTTGGCGGTGTACTACCTGAGCTATCCTCACCGTAGCTTGAAGGCTTGGTGGGTTGTATTTAAAGTTAACCCTGAAGTATATCCTCCCGGGGATGTTTCGTATGTGGCAAGCAACGTAGAGGATGATGTGGGTGATGTATATCAAGAAGAAGCTATGGGGGATTCTTTTCTTGTCTCCGACGGGGCAGGACTCGATCAATTACCTACCGATGCCACAGACGTAATAACAGATGAACCCGGCCCGTCACGGAAACGCCCTCAAAAGTCAGGAAGGATTGCACGTCTTCAAGCACGTCTCAATGAAATATGAGTCATGAGCGATTTCGACGCCGACGACTTTTGATATGTATATTTTGTAAGATTATTGTTGCCTCGTTCATTTCTACAAGTCATTGTTGTCTCCTTCATTTTTTACATGTTATAGTTGTCTCATTCTTTTGTGCAAGTTATTGAAAATTATTTGTAAACCCTGTATACTAACTCTTGTCAAATTTGAACAGATGAGTATGTTCAGGCATCAGGTTGACAAGCTTAAAGGCAAGTTCGGTAGGTCGTCCTCCGGAAGGTCGAGAGCAAGGGTTACGATGGTCGGGACTCGGCGGCGGCAGCGCCATATTCTTTGGCGGCCTTGATTAGGCAATGAGGAGCGGCTCAGAGGTGCTTGATGGCGAGCACGAGAACGAGCGCGGAGCGGCCACGGGAGGACGAGGCGGGTAGGGGTTGCGAGAGGAGGCGGTTGGGATGTGAGCATGGCGACATGGCGAGGCGGACGACGAGGAGGTCGTTGGGGTGGTGGCGGTGGGGCAGCAGATCTGAGATCTGACGTCGAGGCGAGGCAGCAGCAGATCAGAGTTGGAGGCGACCTTAGAGCCGATTGAAGAGGCGCGGTCTTCTTGGGTACCATCAGTATATGTGTAGTATTGGATTATCATTTAATCTCCATATTTACATTGTAATGTCTATGAACTAATTATTTGCATTTCAGGTTTCAGTAAAACCGTCTCGATTAAATCAGAGATGCAACCCGGCCGATAGGAGGTTGATAGAGTACATGGGAGCGAGTAATGATTATATCTTCTCTTTTAGCATTAGCTAAGTGACAACTTATTGTTTTGATGCATCTTTGTCTTGTATTTTGTTGTAGGCCTTTGGAAAGAGCCGGGTTGGGTGGGACGGGCCACATTACAAAGGTTAACGCCGTCTTTGGGAGCCCTTGGCGTAGTACTACTACCCCGGCATGGTTGAGTCGGTGAGGATAGATTCGCGCCCCTGGCTGGAAGCTTGGGCGTTGAAGGAGAACGTGGAAGGAGGCGAAGACAACCAAACATGTCGAGGCGCGATGTGGGTGGCTTCGGTGAGTTTGCGTTATGTATTTACTCTATTTGAGTATTGCTTTAAATGTAAGTACAATTTGACAAAGTGTGTGATTATATGCGGAGAGGTTCGGCTTGAGAGCGAAGACGATTACAACGCTTTGAAGAAGGCCAAAAGCGTCTTCAACAGGGCGGCACAAAAGGTTGTCGGAGATTCGTTCAGCAATGCACGCATTCAAGCTGTCATCAATTTTTACAAGAGGGTGAAGAAGGTGAACATGAGAAGAGGACCAGAGGCGAGGAGGATACACCTGACAGAACAAGAGTATCTCCAGAGCTCGGTCGATTGGATAATGAAGGACATGGAGGCTTGGAGGTGGATGTGCCGGTACTGGGGGTCGGAGGATTTTCAAGAAAAATCAAATAGAAATCGAGGGAACAGAAGAAGTAGATTGGGGAAGCACAATTCTGGTGTGAGACGGACACATTGGCCTAGAGCAACGCATGGTAAGTATCGGTATTATAATTGTTAGTGAATTTGTCACTATGTTTATAACTTTGCATTGTAGGAGGCTGAAAGTGGGAGTACTCCCACTTTTGTGAAAGTTTACATCCGGGGGCACCAAGGCGAGGATCCACAGAACCCGGATGTGTTGTGCGACGACGGGGCTAGTGAGAGGATGGTAAGTATAAATGACACAATATGTTTTGTGCAAATTTACATCCAGGAGCACAAAAATGCTGTTTTGCAGGCGTCATATGCAGAACAAATGACACAACGTCATGGGCCGGAGGTTGATTGGAGGGCTGCACCGGTCGATGTGGAAGCGTTGTACCACGTTGGAGGGCCTAAAGCATGGGAGGTTCGTTAATAAAACTGATTTTATTTGTTTTCGCTCTCTTGAGGAAAAAAATATTGCATGGTCACATTTCGGTATATATCGTTTGTAGGTGGGCCATGGGGATGGAGTTGTGGATGCGATCGTCCTCCACGAGGCTCGGTTTCCTCACAGGAGTGCTCGCTCGTCGAGGTCCATGACAGGAAGCACAAGCGCACGAGGAGGCTCGTGAAGCGCGAGAGGAGGCTCGTCAAGCGCGAGAAGAGTCTCGTCAAGCACGAGGAAGCTCGCATGGCCGAGAAGACTCAGAATACATGAAAATGTATCTGCAGGTACAATCTCTACTTTGAACAAAACGCTCAAGTTTACATTTGTGCTTAAAATCTAACAAACAATCTATATGCAGCAACTGTCACAATCTCTTGGACCTAACGTGCGGTGTTTAGCCCTCTGTTCATGAGTAAAGATACTTGAGTTCATTACTCTTTAATTCACTTAGCTCGTAAAATCACGAATTCACAAACTGGACTATTATGTCATAGGGCTCCCAGCCACCTCCCTTCTACATGTTTTCTCCGCACATGCAGCCACCACCACAAGGAGAAGCATCACAGGGTGCTCAGCCTCCCCCGGCGTCCTTCATAAACCCTACTGGGATGCAGGCACCACCCCTAGGAGATGCACCTCAGGTTATATGATATTCTCATACATTCTTTATTTTCAAAAAACTCTATTATGTATACTTCATGTCACAAACTATGATCCACAGAGCTCCCAGCCTCCTCCTCCTTTCTACATGTTCACTCCACAGATGCAGCCACCTTCTACAGGAGAGGCACCACAGGTAAAGACGGATCGGTTCAATTCGTTATTCAAAATTTGAATGAATGATTTATATGTGGCATAATGTACATCTATGCCTTACAGGCTCCTCACCTCCAAACCCGTTCTACATGTACCCACCACCTATGCCGGGCCAAGGAATGCCTATGTACTTTAACCCGTGGGCCTGCGGCCACCTCGACGACACCACGGTATGGATGTCGAAAACATTCTAAGTTTGAGACACGAGCTAAGTTTGTCAATTCTTGAACTTAAAGGTTTACGGTCACGCCCTCCAAAGACGCACTAACGGCGACATCATAGAAGACATCTTCAATAGCGGCGTGGTGGTGGTGGTCATTGCGCACGTAGTTTACAAATTGCCGTTGGATGTGTGATTGGATTATCTAAGGATCTGCTAGAATGTCTCATACGGTTTGAGAGATTGATATATATATTATAAGCGCAAATGCTTTTTGTCTGTTGAGTGGATGTCCTATTTACTAGAGAGGTCATGCCAAAATTTTGTACATTTCAATGACTTAGTTTTAAGCGGTTTTAAAGAGTTAAAAGGTTGGTTTCGGTCTTTTAGTAGAGGTAGTAGGTTTGGTGTCTAGTTCATTCTTTTAGTATATATCAATCTGAGTAATCTGTTGTAAAAGTGATAATTTTGTTGAAATGCATAACTTAGTCGATTTTAGGACATTTAGGCAACTCTTTCTTAAACCTTGCACAAATCATCTCAATGTTCATACTTGAAAAGGTTTACTTGTGTGCTTATGAAAGTTCATTCTTTGTGCTCTGTAGATAAGTGATGGTTTACCAAATTATTAACCCATTACGTGCTATTTGATTTTTTCTTTCATCAATAACTTTTGATTTGAACCTTATATTGTCTTGACTTCTTGGAATTGAAAAGTTATCTTAAGACAACTTGTTCAATTGTGAACTTATGTTTTAAATGCTTTATATGGCATCCTTGTAGAATGTGTTGTTTGCCCATGTACAATCGATTGTTTATCCTTGTAGAATGCTTTATATTTGTACTTTGTATATTGAACTCTTAAAATGACTACCAAAACTCTTAATTGCTTCTTTGAACTATTTTCACTGTTTGTTATCTTTTGAATACTCGGTGATGCAATTGGGGTCTTTGGAAGTTGAATTAAATAATTTTAGTTGTAATCTTGGCCTTATGTTAATACTAGAGTATTACTTTGATGCTTCATTGAATATGAGATTGATGTTCATATGATTATTGCAACATATCTTGACTAGCTCAAATGCGTGTAGTTCTTATATATAGTATCTATTCTTGTTTAGCTTGACTGTCATATTGATATTCTCATATTGTGTCTTGGTTGAATAGTACTATTGATATTCTCATATTGATATTCATGTGAATCAAACATAATGTTACTTGTAGCACAACCTAAGTTAATCTTGAACTTGCGGGTTTCTAGGTCACGCCCTCCAAAGACGTACTAACGGCGACATCATAGAAGACATCTTCAACAAGGCGACGGTGGTGGTAGCGCCCACAACTCCAACAACCCGAGGCATGAATTCTATTGTGAGCTCGATTGGTGTATAAGCTGTTGTACTTTATAACTTGTTGTGATGGATACGTTGTGATCGACTTATTGTGATGGACTTATTTTAATGGAATGTGGATTGTATCTATTGCGGTTGTAATGTGTTTATGCGTCATTGCGTAGTTTACAAATTGCCGTTGGATGTGTGATTGGATTATCTAAGGATCTGCTAGAATGTCTCCTTCTGGTTTGAGAGATTGATATATATATATTATAACTGCAAATGTTTTTTTGTCTGCTGAGTGGATGTCCTATTTACAAGAGAGGTCATGCGAAATTTTGTACATTTGGAGACTTAGTTTTAAGCGGTTTGAAGAGTTAAAAGGTTGGTTTGATATTTTAGTCTTGGTAATAGGTTTGGTGTCTCGTTTGTTAATTCTTCGTTCGCTTGAACTTCATTGTGGAGTTTGTCTTTTGTGTTAGTGTTTCTGATCAGATTTGAACAAAATAGATGATCCTTCTTATTTATTCTTCGCTTAGTAATTTTTAGTTTCAATTTTCTTTTTGCCTTTTCTTTTCTTCTTTAGTTGTTATATGTATTGAGTGCGATACATATATATATAAAAATACATACATTTGGATATATATATGGATATATATATATATATATATATATTTTTTGTAAAAATGACTGATAAATTCGTGGGTTTATTAAACCCACGAATTTAACTCAGATTCCCAATTAAATTCGTGGGCTTGGCAGAAACCCACGAATTTAACTTAAATTCGTGGGTACCCACGAATTTAATTAATTAATTTCGTCGAGTTAAATTCGTGAACTAAATTCGACGGTTTGCACACGAATTTAAATTAGATTTGTGGGTTTTAGCTTAAATTCGTGGGTTTTTGGCCCATGAATTTTTCCCTGATTCTTGTAGTGAAGCGTCAAATAATTTTGCAAGCTTCTCATCTTCAACCTTCACACGAAACTTATGGTACCGTCGGTAATTACAAAGTGGCTACGATAAATAAAAACATTAAAAAATAGCTAGTTGATTGTTGCATAAGGTTAATATATATAATGCAAAAATATCAAAACATACGCCGAACTGTAAATCTAGGTAGTGGTATATGGGATCCCTGAAATACATGGTTTCATCACTTGCGAGCATGCGCACCCCTACATTAAAGCAATCAATGTCCATAGGCTTTCTGCCATCAAGTATTTCTTGAAGTTTCTCGACTGTTATGCTTTAATGCGCACCCCTACATTAAAGCAATCAATGTAACCGACGACCACTGCTAATAACTGCTCCATCCGTTCCAGTTTAAAGAGAGGGATTTTTCAGAACACAGATTAAAAAGATATTTAAAATAATTATACAATCCTTAATTATTATTTCTAAACAATATATTCAATAAAAAATGTCAAGTAAAATTAATATTTATTAGAGTATAAAGGGAATATCATACTAATTTTACATTCGAATATGAAATACGCTCCACATTAATAGATAAGATCATTGAAAAACTATACCCTATGAACTTATACTGATAGAGTAATAAATAATGATATATTTGATGGAAAATAGTACTTTGAATAACCAAAATAAGAGGCCGTCTGTTTTAGACTAAAGTTGTACTCTCTTCGGTTACAAATAGTCGTCGTCGTTTTAGATATAGGTGCTGTCAAATTTTTAAAACTTTGGCTATTAATATATTTTTAAATATTTTAATTGGATACATGAAAATCATTTGTGTAGATTTATCTCAAAAATTACTTTTATAATATTATAATTTTATTTAGTTTTATAAATATATTACAATACAAATTAGTGATCAAAACTGTGTTTTGTAGTTCATACCGATATTTAAAACAATAGCTATTTGTGAGTGAAGGGAGTATAAAATAGCACCGTTTTGTTGGATTTTTTTAAATAATGCATTTTATAAAACTAATTGCGACATTAATACGCGAGATTTTTTTTGCAAAAATAATGCTCCGTCGCCAAACCGTATGGTGTCAATGGAGTAATAGCCATACGATACGGCGAAGAAGCTAATTTTGCACAAGGTTCGGCTACAACACCCTAATTACGTCGTTAGCGCTATTGTCGCTGTACAGTTTGGCTACAACTAGTAATAGCCAAACCGTTTGGCTATTACTAGTTGTAGCCAAACCGTCTGGCGATAACATCCGTCCCCTATTTTGTTCTCTTTAGACTTTTCGACTTTTTTATGAAATAAAACTTTGTTTCAAATTGTTTAATGAAATAATACTTTGGAAAAAAATAATACCAGTTAACACGCTTTTAAGAAAATAAATATTATTATTAAAAAAATATAATATTGACGGCATTAATACGCCAAAAAAATATGACAAAATAATACACGTTAGGCCAACCATCTGGCGAAATTTACAAAGATTTTTTTTTTAAATGATACATTTGTGTGGCAAATTTGTCGATGATAATTTATGTACGTGATAAGTCATGTAGAAATTTTGGCTATTACTCAGAGATCCAAAACAAAATATCCAAAATCGAATCTGAATCCGAAAAAAATATCTGAATCCGATCCGAAGCTATCCGGTCGGTCGGAAATTATCCGATCCGATTGCACCCCTAGACCGTACAGATAAAAAAGAGAGCTTCTACCACACGCTACATAGTTGGAACACATTTTTAATGGCATAGCAATTTTATAGAGTTTCATGAGATTTCATTATCGAAACATATGTTCAGTATGTTTCAATAAGTTTCAGATTTCATGTTTACAAGTTTAGGTAAGTTCCAACGAGTTTCAAGCTCTAGATTTCAGGAGGCTTCACTAAGTTTTTAGTTCAGGACCCAAATTTCAATAAATTTCAAGTTTTAAAATGCCAAGTTTCATAGATGCTTCAAGCTTCAAATAAAAATTTATGCAAGTTTCCAAAAGTCCAAACCTTAGAGCAAGTCTCAGAGTTTTACAAACTGAAACATCAAAATTTTGAAGGTGAGTTTCAGGATTCAACAACTGAAACTGCCTTGTGTTATGCATGTAATCGCTGTTGCATAATCCTAGTTGGTTGTTTCAAATTTCCTTTCGTCATTAGTGAGCATGGCAAGTCCTGCTGTGATTAGTTCAATTCCTTTTTTTAGGGAGTGTGTCTTTTCTAGTCAAGCACAGCATTCATGTGTAGCTTATCTTGTGGTGTTGATGGCGCGAAATCAGTACCAAGATTGTCTCTATCATGTTTGGTTCTGTTTCCTTTTAAGTAATGGAAGAAATGAGAAAAGCTGTATCGTTTTTTTCAGCACCAAAAACAGATCTCGTGTTCTTAGTTTCACGTGTTGAGTTTTTTCTTGCTTGGCAACAACACCATGTGCACCTACCTACCATTACCAGACACCGAGCTTGATGCTGAGGAAGAAGTCCACGCCGTCGGAGGCCTCCATGAGGCTGACTGGCCGCACCCAGGCGTACAATACGTACTAGCGCATGTTAGATTAATCTTGTTGTGCACGGCGTGACGTACGTGTGCATGGTAGCCTAGCTAGTTGAGTTAGATGGCTGATTAGTCAGCGGTGCATGTATCGAGTGAGTTGATTAAGGCTCAATTAGTTTGTAGCATGGTGATAAGGTTGTAAAATGTAGTCGTTCACCTACGTTCAACCAATTACATGCCAACAAAATCATAAGAACAAGAACAAGAGCACTCAAAATATAAGGGTGAAGCTCTCTTGATTTTATTAGATTGATCCTTGTACATGGGGATGCCCAATATATAAAGAAACTGGCAAGATATGAATTCGATTCGTCCACACATAAGAGATAGATTGTAACCGAAACGGTTACGGAAATTTGATCTCATAACACTCCCCCTTGGTCGAATACCTCGTAATGCATATGTCTCGTTAAAAACTCCTCCCAAAAACCCAGTAGGAAAAAAGGGATGGAGAAAAGAGTACATTGCACTCGCACTCCATGTTACACTAGTTGCCTCATTAAAAACCTTTAAGTGAGAAAACTTCAGGAAAACTCATTAAGGAAAAAATAGTACAACTTATAATTTTCAGGATTTAAAATATGATCTTCTGGGTCATGCAAAGGGTTATAGTTCAGGGATTTACTCTCCGTGAACTTTTGCATATTTTTAAGTCGTCTCATTCCAAAACCATTAACATATCTTTAGAATGTATATTTTGGCAAAGACTTAGTGAATAAATCTGCAGGATTTTCACCTGACTTAGTTTGCAAAATCTTTACCTCACTGTTCTTCTGGAGTTCGTGAGGATAGGAAAACTTATGAGCAATATGCTTCGTGATATTGTTTTTCACATAACCCATTTACATTTGTGCAACACAAGCAGCATTACCTTCATGATAATTGCGGGGGGTATCGACGGTGTTAAGACCACATGACTTCTGGATATGGTTAATCACACATCTCATCCAAACACATTCACGTGAGGCTTCATATAAAATTGTAATCTCTGAGTGGTTGGTAGAATTAGCTACCAAAGTCTGCTTAAAAGACTACCAATAAACGGATGTACCACCGCAGAGAATACAAAACTAGTATGTGATTTGGCACTATGGGGATTAGACAGATAGCCAACATCCATATATCTCACCATGGTTAAGTCTTGGTTCTTCTAGGAAAATAATCCAAGATCTTGAGTACCTTGGAGGTATCTGAGTAAAGTCTTGACATCATCCCAATGTCTTCTGGTTGGAGCTGCACTGTGTATTGCTAGCAAATTTACTGTGAATGTAATATGAGGTCTTGTGCAATTCACAAGATACATTAGTGTGGGACTTCAGGTCCTAAGACTTTCTCATTTTCCATCCTTGTCTGAAAAGGGTCTTTATCTACTTCAAGGGATCTTACGACCATGGGGGTTTTAATGGATATGATTTATCCATATTAAGGGGGTGTTTGGGATAGCTCCAGCTCCACAAAAATTCGTGGAGTTGGTGGAGCAAGGTATTCCTAGCTCCAAAAATTTATGGAGCTGGAGCTGTGGGTACATTAAGAGTGTTTAGGTGGGTCATCTTGTTTACATTTTAGACTAAAAATATAAACTTAATTCACTTTATTTTAGCCTACAAGCTCCAGCTCTGAGGTGGAGCTGGAATCTGAAGCTATACCAAACAGGGCTTAAACCTTTTCAATACCTTCTTGGTATAGAAAGACTGGTGTACAAGGATTCCTTCTGGGAAATGCTCTAGCTGCAGGCTCAAGCAAATTTGGTTTTACCCAAATCTTTTATCTCAAAACTCCGTCATTAAGTAAGCACTTGCTTCCTCTATCTCCTCTGTGGTTCTGATGATATTCAGATCGTCGACATAAAACTGAGATGATACAAAAATCCATTCTGGGATTTCTTTATGAACACACAAGGGCAAATTCCTTCTTCAGGAGGAACTCACTAAGTCGGTTATACCACATTCTCCCCGACTGTTTTAATCTGTATAGCGATCTCTTCAGTTTGATGCTATACATGTTGCGATTATTAGGATTCAGAATTGTAGCTCCTTCAAGGATTCTTATGTAAATATTCGTATCAAGTGACCCATATATATGAGGTCACTTCATCCATCAACTGCATTGATAGATTTAAGCTTGCTGCCATTAATATTAAATTTCGGAACATTATTCCACTTTTTACAGAGAATATATTTCATCGTAATCGATGTTGGGTCTCTGCGTGAACCCTTGTGCTACAAGCCTCGCTTTATATCTCAACACCTGGGTATTTCATTTCTCTTCCGGATAAAAAACCCATATGATCCTACAGGGATTACTTTAGGAGATGTTTGGTCAACGGGACCAAATCTTTCTTTTTAATAAGCGAGCGTTGCCTCAATTGCTTCTTTTCATTTGACCCTATCTGAGCGCTTTTGGCACTCTGCTATTGACTTTGGTTCTGGATCCAGCTTTAGCAATTATAGAGGCAATTATATGTTGACAATTGTAGTCTTTATTTTATACAATTCTCCTGCATCACTTCAGGGATATCTCTTTATTAATTTCTTCTAGCTCCTCGTGATTTCCAACAACGATGGAGTCTGGGTGTTCCGACTTCCCAGTGTGGGATTGTGCGCGCAAATATACGCTGGGGTTATCATCTTCAGGATGGATCACTTCAGGGATGTTACCATCTTCAGGATGGCTCACTTCAGGGATTTTCTCAACATCAAGTTGAACATCTTCTACTGTCACGGGTAGTGTTCTCATTTGTTCGGTTCTCTACTTCTGCGGACGTCTCTGCGATATTGAGTCCTGTGCACCTGGAGGCCTCCCCCTCCTTTTATCATGAGGGTCAAAAGTGGGTTCAATATCCTTCTAGGGTATTTCCACTCTTTCAGGTGCATATACTGCAGGTATATGAGATCTTTTCACTCTCTTATGAACAGTGAAGGCATTTGGCAAATTATAAGCTTATTTATTGCAGATTCATTATCCTCCGAACTTCAAGTTTGGTCTATGTAGTGCGTGGATCTAAGGACTCGGTATTCTCTAATGTGGTACTTATTTCCCCCTAATGCCGAAAAATATCCTTAGTACCATCAGCGTACCGAGCTGTGTACAGATCCCCTGTCATAGGCTCTAGGTATTTTAATACATAACGGAGATTCATAACCTACATAGATCCTCAACTTCTGGTGAGGTCTTATGGTGGTACGATGTGGTGGAGAGATTGGCATGTATACAAACACCATTTTTATGAGATGGAAATACTTGATTCTTTTAATCATTTTATAATGATTGTTTTGAGTTGGTAGTAACCAACATTGGTCGCTAGCAATAAGTTTTATTCTTTTAATATAATGACTCGCAAGGCCATTTTAGACATTTACGAGATCTATATTAATTGAGCCATACAATAATCATTAAATGCTTTTGAGGTAAACTCGCTAGCATTGTCTATTCGAATAGACTTGATCATTTCTTTTGGAAAGTAGGCTCTTAATTTAATAATTTGGGCAGATAATTTTGGCAGAAGCATGGTTCCTAGTAGATAAGAGATATACATAGGATCATCTAGTAGAAGCATCTATGAGTACCATAAAATTTCTTAAAGGAGCCCGACAGGGACTGAATAAGTCCACAGATGTCACCTTGAATTTTCTAAAGGAAATTCAGTGATTCTTCCCTAACTTTTTTTCAGGTAAGAAGATCTAAGAATGAGCTTTCCTTTAGCACAACTAGGCCATAAGAAAAACTTCACGTATAGGAAAGACTTTATGCTATGGCCAGTAGAATTATTAATTATTCTTCTTATACTATTCAACTCAGGGTAACCCAGTCGATCTGTCAGATCTTAAATATTTCTATGTTTTCCATCGCAACACAAACTTCAGGTTTTATATATGCATAGTATAATCCGGAAAAGAATAAATAAAGCTTTTAACCACACGTTTATTAGACCCATTAAACTTAGTCATGAGTAGGTATTCTGTACCGTCCTCATTCACTATCTCCATATGGAATTTTTTTTCTGTGTTCTCTTTGCGCTCTTCTTCCTCCCTCTAGTCAGGAGTCCGGTGTATATGATGTTGTGAGCAAGGATTCAAATTTCGTTTTTGGATAAAATACCGCCCGGGACTGGAATCCAAAATTTCGGCGAAATTCGGGTATTTTGGACAAATCTCGTTCGAAATTCAAAAACCAAAATTCAAATCCGGTTCGTTTTGTACCGAGAAAAACGAAATTCGCCGAAAAATAGCAAAATACCCGAATTTTTGATCTTTTTGCAACGGCAAAAAAGTGGGTCAAACGATGTCGAAAAATTTTGAATTTTTTTTGGAGAGTCCTGACACATTGATGATATTTCCATAAAAGTTTAAATTATTCTGAAGTTTGTGTAATTTTTAAAATTCAAACATTTCTACTGTCCTAATAAAACGCTGACTCGTAATTTTGAACCGAATGCAAAATGATTCAAACCACGTTATAAAACTTTGAATATTTTTTTGCATGGTTATGATGCATCACTAATATTCTCATAAAATTTTCAGATGATTATCAAGCTTCATAATTTTTAAAAATTCAAACAGTACTACTGCCTTTTTAAAAGGTTTACCGGCAAACTTGAACAAAATAAAAAATTATCTAAACCACGTTAAAACTTTTGAAAATTTTTGTGGATGGTTCTGATGTAACATTAGTGTTTCTGTAAAAGTTTTAGATGATGATCATTCTTAAATAATGTTTAAAAATTTAGACAATGCTATGTCCTGATAAAAGCCTGATGATCAATACATAGATTTTCTTTAGCAATAAAAAAAGGTTTAAATTTTTTTAAAATTTTACATATGGGTGATAAGGAAATTATTAATATTTCACAAAAATTTTGAATCATTATCACGCTCTAGTGAATTTATAAAATTCTTACAAGGCACAATACCATTTATGTTCTATCTCTTTTTGATTTTTGAAATATAATATAACAAACGAAGTTCAATGCTTAAATAGATTTGATTGACCAAACAAAAAATTTTGATTTTTTTTGAAAAATTTATATAATAGTACTGAGTCAATTATTAATATCTCAAAAAATTTAGATCATAATCACACTCAAGTAAATTTATAAAATTCTGACAATGTAACTGTCCCAATTATGTTTATTCTGTTTTTGATTTTGTAAAGATAACAAATGAAGTTCAATTATTTTTAAAAATTTATGTATGATACTAAACTACTAAATATAGGACCATAAAATTTTATATATCAAGCTTGTATAATTTTATAAAAATCTGACGGTGTTTAATACCAAAATTTTAAAATATCTCAAAAATTCGGGTTTTCAACAAATTTTCATAGGAGATGACTTTCCTAAGGGTTATTAGACCAAATCCGGCAAAAAAAAAACGAAATTTTGGCAAAATTTCGCCGAGAAACAAATAAAATTTTGGGGTCTGTAGTAATTTCAAAAAAATTAACCTTTTTTCCGCTAGTACTTTAGATTTTGGGGTGGTCCGAAATTCGCCGAGATTTGGAACCCTGGTTGTGAGAGTTGTGTCTACTAGTTGGCATGAGTTATTCCTGGTAGTTCCATCAGCGCAGCCATCCGAAGGAAGCAGAAGAGTTCGTGGTGCACGGCCATGGTGTTGACGCTTGATACGCACACAGAGTAAAATTCGCAAGCGTATCTTCTAGGGCTTTTCGCCTAGAGTATTGAAAGTTACCGAAATCTACAAGAAAGCGAAGGATAGATTTACTTTAATAAAATGCCATATAATCGCTAATCAGCCAAGTGTTTTTTTTTTGACGTGACTTGTACGCTACCGCTTCCACTTTTCTTCCCTGTGCGGCGCCGGTGGCTCACCATGCGACCAGCAATTCACCGAAAGGTGATTGTAATTTTACGGAAATCAAGTAGCAACTCACTGGAAATTAAGTAGTAACTCAAGGAGAATGAGGTATAAACTCAGTGGAAATGAAGCAGCAAGAAATAGTTAGAGGAGTCGGCGATTGAATGAATTCGCTCGGTCTCTTGGGCCAGCACGACGCGCATGGTTGTGGGCCGCTGACGCTGTTGCTCCTCGGGCTTCATCACTGCTATCTATGGCCGGGGCCTTGGACAGACTCTCGCGACCAATGCGACGAGGCGCTTCAAGCTCAGCGGTGTCGAGCTTTTGGCGCCTAGCACTGCAAATGCAGTGTCCAGCCTCCACGCCGGCTCTGGTTGCCTCGCCTCGCTTTGCACCGACCCATGCATGTGAGGTGTGGTCAGGAGCGGATCGAGCTAGCAAGGGCCGCTTTACCAGGCACCACCCCACCCCGTAGCTTCTCTTCCCAAATCCTCAACCCTAATCCTGTCCTCCCAAAGGCCAATCCCCCAACTCACCCCGCTGGTCGGGTGGTGCGGTGCGGCACGGAGAAGATGAGAGTACCAGATGGCGCTGCGGCGCGTTGGCAGCACTGTGCAAAAGCAGCAGACAGCGCGACATGGAAGCGCGGCGCCGGCGTGGAAGCAACTGGAAAAAACAGGCAGGCGGGCGTGGCGCGCAAAGCCACAGCAAGTACTGGATTCCTCGATTTGGATTTGAGAATTTGGGATCCGTGGTGGAATGTTGTCAATGGAATTTTGAAGAAGAAAAAAATACTGTGATTTATGACCGTAGAGCAACCAAAATGACAGTGTTAGCGTGCGTATGATTGTACAAGACTAAAACTTTGGATGCGGAGTGCTGCACCGCACCCCTGAAAAGTCTTATAGCCTTCGTTGTATCAACCTGGCTGCGGCTGCGAGTGCGAGTACTGAAGCAATGTACTGTAGTTCAGCGCTGTTTGACGGTTAGATGGTAGGTTGCTTCAACCCAACGATGCTGACGGTGAATAACTGCTTAAATTACAGCGACTACATAGAAATTATTATATCATTCCCTAGATGTGATAGAGCAACAAGAGAGTGAGAAAGTAACAGAGAGACGAGGGAAGGAGGGCAGGTGTCAATCAAATCAGGAAATCAATTGATGATAAGCGTGGTAGGACTGACGAATAAGGTAAGTAATGGAAGGGAGATTTATTTTCACGGAGTTTACATTTATTTGCTCCCTGATTTGCTGCTCCACCACAATTCTCCTTTCCTTGTTGCCAGCACAGCAGCTTGTGCGCTCAAGCATTCTCTCACATAAGTGACGACACCGGCCTGTGGGCCTCTGCCCCATGCAGCCATGTCTCAACATCAACGTAGAGGACTTTGGTTTAGATAGGAACAACTTCTGCCGGCTCGTTGCTGTTTCGTGATGCAACGCCGTTGGATAAATTCTCACTCCGTTCCGGAGGCAGTAATACGTATACAGCCAGCTTGTGGATCCGCTATGCTATCAAGCGCATGCAATGTCCGTGAGCTTGAGTTTTCTCCGTATGAACCTACCTAGCCCTATATTGAGTTTTATGCTAATATTCCCTTTGCTTCACGGCACCTAAAATGCTTGATGCTTACAGAAGTCTTATTGGACTATGATAGTCTTTGGGCCCCTCTTCCCCTAGGAGGCCACCTAACCCGCCAAGGCGTTAAGCTACACCTTCCCGTGTAGCCCGTCTAGTTTATTTATCCCGCCTAATCGGCGCTGGTGTGCTGCCTGCTTAGTGTCTAAAGAAACACTGCTTTGGGCCGGTCAATGCATGCCCTGTGTTGGAATATCTACATTTTATAAATGTCATCGTCGATGTGCCTGAGATCTCACGAGATCAGTGAAGAAATTGCGCATTCAAAACTCTGATATTCGGGTCGAAGACATTCTGATCACTGCTCCCAATCTGGTTGATTTGGTTTTTGTGGGACAAAAGACCCAAACTGGTCCAATGTTCAAGAACATGTCATCCTTGAATGTGGCGTCAATCGACTTAAAGGATACTGACAACTCTATTAGCGGTAGCACTCAAAGTAACAATTGTATTGTAAGTGGCCTCTCTCATGTAACAAAGTTGAAGCTGTCTGCTACGCTGGGAGAGGTATTTTCTGATGCCTGGTTGATTGATATTTGCGTGTTTATAGCGAGAATTTTGCATGTGACTACTTGTTCGTGAACTAATGCTTTTGTTTCTTCTTTCTTATCTGAATTCCAGTAATGTACAAGGTTGTAAACAACAGATATTGCTTGTATGTTTTGGTCTGCGTTGTGGCGCCGTATGTCCGTATCTTGGTGTGCTGGATAATGTATCAGGTGGTACGTGTCTATTTTTGTTGTACCTGAGTTATTATTATATCATTCCAGTAAGGTATTTCTCTTTATGTTGATGTCGGAGGAATAGCAGTCATCGCCTGCCAACCCTAAAGAAACCAGAACTGTGGCGCATTGGAGATTGCATTTCCTTCTTACTGGTGAAAAATCTGGCGTCTATTTTGGTATCACAACCAATGTGGCTAGGAAACTTGCTGTTAATGTTGCTAGGAAACTGATATAGGTGATAATTTTGCAAAATAACTCAGTGATGTCCCAATATGTGCGCTGCGCTCACTTCGGTAGAAACAACGGAGTGAGTCGTAAGTAAGATTTCCATCTTCTGAGTTCTTCAGGCATTTTTGTTGACAGGAGGGCTCCTCAGACAAGCGAAGAGTTCTGATTTCCATACCAAAATATTCATGCAATTCATGAAAGTTCGACATCGTACAAGATTAAGCCAAGGATTGTTCACTCCAGCATCAACTAACAAAGCTTTGCCTCAGCCCTCCCGCACAAATGCTTTCCACGCCATGATGCAGGAAGCTAACTGTGAACTCTTTTGTTTATGCATGAAACCAACTTCAGCAAATCACTGCCCCCTCTCAAAAGGGGCAAAAGCAAACTTTGCAGCATTATCAAATTCTAACATCGCATCTGATCTAGAAATAAATTCTAAAGACCACAAACGAGAACTTTTCACTGAACAGTCATTGAGAGAATCTGGCGTGCCAGACCAGGGTCTTGCTGAAGCAGCTCTCTTATGTTGTTCTCCACTTCTGCCAACTGTTTCTCAAGGTATTCTTTGGAAGTCTGATCATATGATACACCATATGTAAGCGAGGAATCCAGCCTTTTACCCTAGGAATTTCAACACAATCAGATAAGAAAAGGAATTAGAGTCTCAGCCTCTCAGGCATACCTGTATCGATGCTATTGCACTCTCACTGTCGTTTAGCTTTTGTTCTTGTTCATTCAGCAGTAGTGATTTTGGCTCCAAAATAAACCTAGAAATAAATTGATATTAAGAAAGCATGGTATTATAATTACAGTATACCATACAAGAGAACGAAAGTGACTCTCCATGGTAAAAGCTGATCTTCTTGATTTACTTCGACTTTTCCTGCAAACAAAAGAAGAAGCCATCAAAACCTACAGAAAGCAAAATATTCGGTATTGACTCAAATTTGGATGACTGCATTACTCAATGTGCAATGGTGGAAGTCATCAAAAGTAAACCAATTGGAAATTGGAATGTTCATTACACAAAAACAAATGACAACATTAAATCACAATAATAATGGCTGGAAATCACATAAAGCAAGGCATGGAACCAATGGTAAACCTCCAGGATAAGTTTCCATTACAAATCCATTAAGCTGCTTTCTTAAGTGTCAAAGTCATCTGAGTGGCTGTTTTAAGATGTTGGGCTGCAGCCACAAGAGCCATAAAGATCAGTATCATACTACCGATATTCACTTGTCACAAAGTAGGCCCGTAAATTTCCTCTCCAACTACAGATCAATCGAAAATAAAATGCTAACTACAATAATAGTACAGGATGGATTTCTAGAACTTCTAGCTAACATAATAATGTGCTAGTTCCATTCATTTTTTAAAGTATATATTAGGATCAGTCAACAGAACTTTTTTTAGTGCATTTCTTCATAAGTTCAGAGTAGATGATCAAAGCTTGAACCAACTTTAGATGACAGCTGTCAGTATTGCCACCAATCAATGAGTTTCATCATTCAGTACCACTACACACATATTTGGACATTACTTTTTGGTAGCATGTTAGCAAAGAAGGCATTGGTCTTTAACACATTTCCAGCAAAAATAGACAAGAAACACGCGCAATCTTTGCTTCAGATAGCACAACAGGATTACCAAGTGAAAGACAAATCTTTATTACCAACGGTCTTGTAGGTGTTTGTATCATCTGCCAATTGGCGAAGTTCCTCCAGCGTAAGGTAACCACGCTTCTTTTCACCCTCTTTAGAGCGCATCTGAGTTTGTAACTGATGAAAGAAAAGCTCTTAGAATTGTGGTACTATGTCTGGAAATCGTTGGCACGTATAGGCTAGAGTTACTACATGAAAGATTAAACGGAGGTGTTTGGATACTTAAATACAGGACATATATAGTAAACTTCGAAATTTGGAGCAAAAATATTGCCTTGAACAACTCGAATGAATTTTTATATGACAATGGTCATCATATTTCGTTTAATCCTAAAAGGTAAGAGAGTATTCGTGTGAGGAATTCCTTTTAGATATTTCCATGCTCCTATTGTTAGTTAAGCCTTGACACATGCATTTTCCATTCATGTTTTTTTGCATACATGGCAAGATTAGATCGTGCATACCTTAATTCACGATTGACGCAGAAATCACTGCGATTTCTTTCCTTTGTAAGCTTCCTTTCCTTTGTAAGCTTTCTTTCCTTTGCATGCAAGCTCGTTTTCCCTCCTATAAATAGAGGAGAAAAAGAATAGAAAAGCATCAAGTATTGCAGCACAAATTCAGTGTGTGTTCAAGTGTCCAGTACGTGTGCATGTCTGTGATCTAGTGCAGAGGAGTTCATCCCAGCGCCAGCGCTCACCTGGGCGATCTAACAAGTGGTATCAGAGCCCGTTATCGGCGTTGGCCGCGTGATCGTGCGTCGAAATGCCTCGAGCACGAACAGCTTCGTCACCACCCTCTGGCTCCGGCAGTCGCTCCACAGGAGGTGGAGATGACGGGGGCGACCGCGGGCTGGTCGTGTACCGCGTGGTCAAGGAAGGGGGAGGCGGGCCGGTGAACTACCCCACGCTGACCAAGACAAACTACAACGACTGGGCCTTGTTGATGAAGATCAAGCTGCAGGCTCGGAACCTCTGGTGCACCATCGATCCCGGCAACGACATCGATGTGCACGAGGACCGGATGGCGCTCGACGCCATCTGCAGCGCAGTGCCACCGGAGATGATCTCCACTGTCGCGGTCAAGCCGTCCGCGAAGGAGGCGTGGGAGTGTCTCCGAGTCATGCGGATTGGTGATGACCGCATCCGGAAGACAGCGACAACGGCTGCGTGTGCGATCTGAGCACTGGCGTTCGGGACGGCGAGGCGTCGAGGACTTCGCTCTGCGCCTCACGGGCCTCGTCAATCAACTTGCCACCTCGGCGATCGAGCCCCCATCAAGGTCGCCGAGAAGTACCTCGCGATCGCACGTGGCGGTATAAACAATTGGTTATTTCCATGGAAACCCTACTCGACATCTCCACCCTCTCCGTCGAGGAGATCACTGGCCGACTTCTGGCGTCGGAGGACGATCCCGAGCCGCCTCCAGCCCAGAGCGGGGGCAAGCTGTACCTCATGGAGGAGCAATGGCTGGAGCGGTACAAGCAGAAGGAGCAGGAGAGCCCTCGAACCGGCGACAACTCCTACAACCGCGGCAAGCGCCGCGGTCCAAAAGGGAAACCGCGCGGTGGCCCGCAACGGCGACAAATGTCGCTACTGCGGCAAAATTGGACATTGGGCCAAGGAGTGCAGGAGCAGGAAGAGGGACGAGCAGGCCCACGTGGCCCACGTGGCCCGAGACGACGAGCCCAGCCTCCTCTTGATCCAAGACGGCGCCATCCTCACCAAATCGCCGCCACCGCTACGAGCTCACCGTGCGAGGCCCGGCAGCCATGCCGCCAAGCCGCCTCAATCGGGCACTGCACCTCATGCGGCACCTCATCCACGCCCACCGCCGAAGCATGTCGAGTGGTGGAGAGCAAGGTGTTCACAAGGCCGGCGGTGAGGAGGACCGCGACTCAAGCGATGGATCTTCGACATCGGGCCACCAACCACATGACAGGTCTCGGCGGCGTTCTCCGACCTCGACACGAGCATCACCGGCTCTGTGCGATTCGGAGACGGATCTATGGTCCGAATCGAGGGATGCGGAACCGTGCTCTTCGCATGCAAGAACGGCGAGCACCGGACCCTTCCTAATACCTACTTCATCCCGCGCCTCACCGCCAACATCGTCGATTGCGGTCAATCGGACGAAGTGGGTTCCAAATCGATTGAGGGCGGGATCTGCGGTGCGTGATGACCAGTGGCGGCGCCTCGCCAAGATTCACCGGGCGCGTCGGTACATGCGTGCTCGACATCAACATTGCACGGCCAGTCTGCCTTGCCTCGCGTGCCGGTGAGGACGCCTGGCGTTGGCACGCTAGGTTCGGCCATGTCAACTTCACCGCATTGCGCAAGATGGGGCACGAAGGCCTCGTCCGTGGCCTTCCCCTGCTGTCCCAAGTGGAGCAGGTGTGCGAGGCTTGTCTCGCCGGCAAGCATCGTCGCGCACCGTTCCCGCACCAAGCACAGCGCCGTTCCACCGAAGTACTCGAGCTGATCCACGGCGATCTCTGCGGCCCGATCAGCCCGACGACACCGAGCGGGAACCGCTACTTCCTCCTCCTCGTCGACGACTACAGCCGGTTCATGTGGGTGGTGTTGCTGCCCACCAAAGACGCCGCACCAGACGCCATCAAGCGCATCCAAGCGGCGGCAGAGCGCAAGAGCGGCAAGCAGCTGCGCGCTCTACGCACGGATCGCGGGGGAGAGTTCACGGCGCAGACTTCAACGAATCTGCGCACGAGCTCGAGTATGGCGTGAGGTGACGCCCGACGCACCACAAAGAAACAAACATCGTTGGCGGCGGAACCAGACGGTTGTAAAGCTCTCAAGCTGAACACAGCCTACTATTGATGAACCTCCACCTGTGCCGGTTGTAAAGCTCTTTGGGCACAGTTTCCAGTGATCTGCATGTCGCTAATATCACATCCTGAGCCTCCTAATCCTGATATTTAATCTCATAGGAATTTGAAGCTGATATTGTCCCATGAAATTCGTGATCGAGTACCAAGCATGCATGCATGCATGTTAGGGTGTGTTTGGTTCGTTGGATGAGATTAGATAGGATATGGCCATACAGTCTGAATGCGATGGAGCCATCCAGGTAGTTGTTTGGTTGGGTGGATAGGAATGAACCAATTTTTTTGTTTGGTTAGATGGATGAGAATGGATAGGATGAGTCAATTTTTTGTTTGATTGGATGGATGGGCTAGTTGTAATCAAGGTTTTGAATTTTTTGGATAAAATTTGACTTAAATTTGATTTTTTTGGACAAATTTTAACCAAAATTTGATTTTTCAGACAAACTTGGCAGAAATTTGAATTTTCAAAAAAAATAATTTTTGGACAAATTTTGAATTTTCGATCAAAGTTTGACCGAAATTTGAATTTTTGGGAAAAATTTGACCAAGATTTGAATTTGAATGAGTAAACTTCGGCGAAATTTGAATTTGACCAAGTACACCTCTTCATGCAACAAACTGCATGAGCCCGTCCGTCATTTTTCTTTGGATGACTCTATTCATCATCTTGAGGGAATATTCCAAAAAACTGGATATCCATATCCTATCCATCCACCCATCTAAATAATTGGATAACTCTAAATTCATGAATGACCACATCCTATCCACCTTCATCCACCCAACCAAACGCCACGTCGCCACCTTAGTGATTGGATTCTTGCGTGGACAGAGAGTCACATGTCGTCCTACAACTATTCGGCCTCCAACGTCAGCCGGCTGGCATGCAATATTTTTCCCCCAGTCCGATATGGGCTCTTAATTTACCATAGCATGTTAGAAGTAGTAATATATGATACTTAATCCAGGATGTAGATTAGATTAATATAAAAATTAGTTGGTCAAGATGTTTATTTTATTCAGTTACTGTGGGAATTTTTACATCTTTTATTATTGTGGGAATTTGTAGTAGCATTTCCCCTCTTAGGATTAACGATGGCACTTCTAGAGAAACCTCTAACTAGTAAAGATACTTAAATGATAAAACCATAGGAAAAGAAGCTATCACTTTTATCGAATATCTAAATATAAGGTATGAGTATACATCAAAAATACGAAGACAATATCATATATGCTCAAGCAAGCATCTGGAGACTCCGGATATCACGGGCCCAATTCTATAGGGTAGGATTGCAAGGAGAAAATAATTCCATATTAGGAAGGACTCGATCATGTTCCCGTTACGAGAAAACCAACTCGAGTACGCATGATATCTAGGGAAGTTTGGATATGCTACGAAGATCAACCCGACGATGGACTCCTCATCGACCACGATCTAGTATTCCAAACCGACTACAACTCAATATGAGGCAAGGTTACCCTGACTATATAAGACCGGGGGTAGGCATCCTCAGAGGGAGATCGAGACTCAGACAGACAGAGAAGGAGAAGACCTTTAGAGCTTTTACGAGACACAGAGCAACCAGGAGCCAACAGATCGCGCTTCGTCAACCTCCAGCCGTAGCTTAGCCATCGCCTAGATCCAATCTCCATTGTAACTAGGGCTAAACACATTGCTCTGTACTGCATACATCAAGTTCATACATCATCCACATAAGACGTAGGGTGTTACTCCTTCCGGGGGCCCGAACTTGTATACATCGTGTGCCACCGTCTTCCTACTTGACTTTGCTAAACCGAAGGTACCCATAATCATAAGTTTATTATCGAGAACTAACCTTCGACAGTTGGCGCGCCAGGTAGGGGTGTTCAACTGTTTTTGCAGATTAAGCATGTCTTCGATGCGCGGATTCTCCGATGACAACTCCTACGACAATTTTCGCTCGATCACCATCATCGACCAAGCACCTGCGGTTGGATCTGAGATCGCCTTTGGAACAATGCTCTATCGATGGGGACCGGGCAAAGATCTGATACACATCGACTTCACTGAGTCTCGCTCTTGGGATCCATGCCGAGAGGTGTGTTTCATAGACTTCGACCCTATAGAGCCCAACGTTCTCATGTGCATCGATACGGAGAGCGACAACGAAAGCGACGGCCACAGCAGCCAGGGCAGCAACACAATAGATCGATGCGTGTTCATGATCGGAGCCAACAACGGTGCAGCTGCCAGCAGTTCCCAAGAAAGGAATCTAGCGGCAGACACCGCAGATGGTCAGGGACACCAGATCCCTCCATGCACACCTCAAGATCCTGCAGCGGCAACAGCTGCAGCTAGGGCGGTCGCAAATGCTACAGCTCCCAATACTACGGATCATCGGTGAGACCTAGCGACTGCGGCCACATATGGGATCATGGCCAACCTGTCAAAGCAGCTTGATCTCGATAATCCAACGACGCCCCACCTACGGGTGTGTAATCTTCAAGGACAGCAATTCCCTCGACGGTTCGACCACAACTGCGGGCCCAGCCGCGCCCCAGGGGTAGCGTCCCACCAAAGCCACAACAGCGACATCTTCAGCACCCCCGAAGCAAATATCCAGTGCGCTTACATGCTGCTGAAATGCCTTCCGCCACTGGATTCAGGCAACCCGATGAGCCTAGTGTTTGACCAGATGAAAGCGCTGCTGGATGCAGCGCAAGTTCAGACCTCTCGAGCAGCCAACTCGAGGTTCGGACGTCCCAGCCAGCAGGGCGCTAGGAGTCAGTTGTTGGGACCATCCCACCGTCGTCGAGTAGCAAGATCGGCGGTGGCTAGTTCTAACCAGCGTGCTTCCAAATCAGTTCGCTCCAACCCCTATCGGGAATGCCCCGATGAAAGGACCTGAGATGTAGCCTAGAGGGGGGTGAATAGGCGGATAAAAATTTGCAGTTAAATAAAAATTCCCGAGGGCCTCAACTCGGAGTGTCCGGGGTATATAACCCGGATACTCCGGATTATCCGGACTGTCCGGGTTCAGGGGTCCGGATACTCCAGATTGAGGATCTCGAAGAGAGATTTTAAATCCCTGCAATATTTCGACAATCTACTTGAATACAAAAGATCTTAATGATGTCAGGTACCTGAGGGTATAGTAGATCTGGAGTCACAAGCAACAAGAGAGTAGATCGGGTCTTCCAAAGGTCTACCACAACAAACTCAAGCAAGAACTTAACCAAGAACACAAAGACAAAGATTTTTACCCAAGTTCGGATTCTTGAAGGAATCCTCGTCTCCGTTGAGGAGGCACAAAGCACAGGTCCCTCTTGACCACTATCCTCCGGTGTTGCACAAAGCACTCATGGCCTTCACTTCTTGCCTCTTTCCTTTAGAAGGCGAGACTTGCCTTCACAAACTTCCGGGCTTACCACACCAAGATTTGGAAGCTCCGGTGACTCCTTGCCGTCTAGAGACCTTCAAACTCAAGAGTAACAAATACTTCGAGAAATCAACTTGGAGGATGAAACTTGTGCTCAAGAATGAAAGATGCAAGTTGAGATTACTCAAATCCACTCCTTTCTCCCAAAATGATCAAATCTATCAAAGGCCTTAAATGGAGAAAGGGGATTAGGGCTCAAGAGAGTAAGAATAAATGAGTTTGAGTGAACGGGTGCAATAATGGAGCTTACCCTTGTTAGGTGAAGAGTGAAGACTAATATAGGTGCTCCAAATTCTAACCGTTGGGGTGAGCTGCGCACAACCCGGAGTATCCGGATGTATAATCCGGAGACTCGGATTGGCAACATCAGACCATACCGAAGGGGTCAATCCGGATACTACGGATGAAACCCCGGATACTCCGGATGACACGAGGGCAGCACCCGAAGGGGTCAACCCGGAGAGTCCGGATTGAATATCCGGATACTCCGGATTGACTTGCTCGGCCAGAAAGGAAAAAACAAATGATGAAGTTCTTTTATTTTGCATATTCCATCCTTTGAGCACAAGTATATCCTAAAAGCGATTTACCGTCGTATCCCCCTTAATAGTACGGCTATCCTTAGACTCAATAAAACAAAAGGATTACAACAGGAGTCTTGATGCTGTCTTGACAAATTTAAATATAGTGGGGATCTCCAATCTCTTTCTCATGAGGATATAATCTTTATCTCTGCATAAATTCTCACTTGACCATTAGTGTTTTTAATTGTGTTTCCATCAATTACCAAAACCCTTTTTTTAAGGGGCCTAGATGCACTTTCACCCGATGATCTTCGAGATCGTATTCCCCACGATTGACGAGATTTGCGAGACGTCCTTCGCAATCGAAGGGAGGAACGTGATCGCGAAGATCTCGAGTGACGGGAAAACGAATCCCCACCTTCGAGGGATCAATCTCCCGTACGTGACAAGCGCAGCTCAATCCCTGACATCTCGGACGAGGCAGTCATAGTTGCCTTCAAGAACTGTGTCAAGGGTAGAGAGCAGAAAGGAAAGCTCGCCACTCGAAAGATCTGGTCCACCAAGGAGCTTTTCGAGTTGGAGGATAAATATGCCATACGTGCCGAAGCCCGGGACCATATCGACGACCCCAAGTCTGGCGACGGCAAGCCCGAGTCGTCCAAGCAGGGGGCGCAGAAGAATAAAAATCGTAGGGAGAATCGCAAGGGCGAATCCACCATAGCCATGGTCGAAAGGGGCAAGACGCGTAACACTGGTGACAACAAGGGTCGAAGTCGTGGAGGAGGCAAATACTGCCCAGTTCATCACACGGACAAACACGACTTCGATGAATACCAAGTGATTATCAAGAAGGTCCAGGAAAAGCTCAGGGCTGCCCTCGCTGTGCGTGGGGTTGAGCAAGCCAACGAAAAGCCCCAGGACGACGAGCCCGAATACAGCGGGGCTGATCACAAGTTAGCACACATCTTTGGGGGATCTGCCACGTACGAGTCCAAAAGACAGTACAAGGCAGTCGAAAGGGAGGTCAACCTGGCCACACCAGCTCCCCCTAGATTCCTCAAGTGGTCGAAAGTGCCTATCACCTTTGACCGATCGGATCATCCAGCTGTGGTCCCACATCTGAGTTGATACCCTGTGGTGGTCGAGCCCACCATCGTCAACGTTAAGGTCGCCCGAACCTTAGTCGATGGCAGTAGCTCGTTGAAACTTATCTTCGCAAAACGCTGCAGAACATGGGAATTCCCCGAACAGAGATCAAAACCGTAGCCAAGCTGTTCCAATGCATAACTCCACATTCATCATCAATGCCCCTTGGCCAGGTTGAGCTGCCTGTCATGTTTGGCATACCAGACAATTTTCGCACCGAGAAGATTCCCTTCGATGTGGCGGACTTTGAGACTACCTACAATGTGATCCTAAGTCGCCCAACGCTAGCCAAGTTTATGGCAGTGGTGCATTACGTGTACCAGACCTTCAAGATACCGGTGTGAAAAGTAGTCCTTACAATCAAGGGGGACCAGCGCACGGCGGTCAGGTGCGATAAGAAGAGCTTGGAGATGGTCGAGCACCTCTGCGGATCAGCAGCCAGTGCCGACGACGGGGGAGCTAAGTGCCAAAAATCCAAGAGCATCAACAAGGCTCTCGCATCCAACAATGTCGCCAAGGACCCAGTCGATGACGGCAAGAAGGACAAGAAGACCGATGAAGGCATCAAGACAGTGCCCTTGGATCTGTCGGAGCCATCCAAGATGGTCAAGGTAGGTGTCGACCTTGACCTCAAATAGGAACTCGAGCTCATCACCTTTCTTCGGGCAAACCGCGACGTGTTTGCATGGCAACCGTTCGACATGCCCGACGTCCCCAAGGAGGTGATTGAGCATCGATTAGCTGTGGAACCGAGCGCCAGATCGATGGTACAGAAGCAACGTAGATTTGCGGAAGACAGGAAGCAGGCCATACAATAGGAGGTTGGTAAACTCCTGAAGGCTGGCTTCATTCAAGAAGTCCGTCACCCGACGTGGCTGGCGAACCCTATCCTTGTTAAGAAATCCAACAGCAAGTGGAGGATGTGCGTCGACTACATCGACCTCAACAAGGATTGCCCCAAGGACCCTTTTCCTCTTCCCCGCATCAACCAAATAGTGGACTCCACTGTGGGTTGTGAACTGCTAAGTTTTCTAGATGCCTACTCGGGGTATCACCAATTAACATTTCCGTAGAGGATGAGGAAAAAACTGTTTTTACAACTCCCTTCGGTGTATTCTGCTATGTTAAGATGCCATTCAGTTTAAAGTGTGCTGATGCTACGTATCAACGATGTATTCAAAATTGTCTGAAGTCCCAAATCGGGCGCAATGTGGAAGCATATGTCGATGAAATCATAGTCAAATCAAAAACCGGGAGCACCTTAATCAGCGACCTCGAGGAGACATTCGACAACCTCAGGAAGTATCGAATGATGCTTAACCCCGAGAAGTGCACGTTCGGCGTCCCGTCCGGCAAGCTTCTCGATTTTCTGGTGTTCAGTCGAGGCATCGAGGCCAACCCGCGTAAAATTGAGGCCATCGATCAGATGTGTTCTCCGCAGACGCTGAGGGAAGTGCAAAAGCTCAAAGGTTGCATTGCCGCCCTTAGTCGATTCATCTCTCGGATGGGTGAACGAGGGTTGCCTTTCTTCAAGTTACTCAAGAAGCAGGACACCTTCGTGTGGACCAAGGAGGCAGAAGAAGCTTTTCGTGATTTGAAAAGATACTTATCGTCTCCATCAATTTTGACTTCACCTAACGAAAAAGAGCTCTTTTTGTATATTGCAGCTACCCCTCAAGTAGTAAGCATAGTCCTGATGGTCGGGCGGGATTGTCCCGAGAAAAAAGCTAAGGTCCAGAAGCCGGTATACTACGTGAGCAAGGTCTTGAATGACACCAAGCTACAATACCCTCAAGTACAGAAGATACTGTACGCCGTCCTGATGACTTCCTAAAAGCTGCGGCACTACTTCCAGGTGCACAAGATTACGGTCATGACGACGTATCCGCTCAAAGAGGTAATACGCAATCGAGAGGCACTACTTCCAATGGGCAGTCGAACTCAACGAGTTCGAGGTCGATTTCACACCGCGAACCAGCATCAAGTCAGGAGCCTTGGCGGATTTCATCACAGAGTAGACGCACATCGAAGAAAAAGAGCAAAAGGCGGTCGATGACCACTGGACTATGTTCTTCGATGGGTCGCTCACACTTCAGGGCTCGGGGTCTGGCATCATGCTCAAAACTCCGACAGGTGTGGAGTTTAAATATGTTATTCAACTTGATTTTCAAGCTTCAAACAATGTTACAGAATACGAGGGACTGGTTAACAGTCTCCGCATAGCTGCGTCACTTGGGATCAGACGATTACTCGTGAAAGGGGGCTCACAGCTAATCGTAAATCAAGTGCAGAAGGAATACCAGTGCTCAAATGACAACATAGTTGTATATTTGAACGAGGTTCGCAAGCTAGAGCACAAGTTCGAAGGGCTCGAGGTAAGGCATATCAGGCGAAGTGACAACTTCGCCACCGACAAACTTGCCAGGCTCGCTTCGTCCCGTTTGTCCACGCCTACAGGAGTCTTCGTCGAGAAACTCCTCAAACCATCTGTCTCTCTAGTACAGGAGGCAAATGCTGCCCAACTCGACCAGCAGCCTGATCGATTCAGCGAGGCAGAAATCGCAGACATGGAAGCTGCACTACTTAAACGCGAGCTGACTTGGATGACTCCATTCCATACCTACCTCTAAGGTCGAGAGATCCCTAATGATGATGCAACAGCCGAGAAAATTGCGCGTAAGTCCAAGCTATAGGCATTGGTAGACGACAAGCTCTACCGAAAGGAGAGTAACGGAATCTTGATGAAGTGCATCACTCAGGAAGAGGGCAATAAGATATTGCTCGATGTCCATGGAGGCATATGCAGCTACCATGCGTCTTATCGCACCCTAGTTGGAAAGGTTTTTCGGCATGGATTCTATTGGTCGACTGCCCTCCAGGATGCTTGCGAGCTGGTGAAAAAAGTGCGAGAGCTGCCAATTTTACGGCATGAAAACCACACGACCAGCCTAGGCTTGCAAACTATTCCTCTATCTTGGCCTTTCTCCGTCTGGGGCTTGGATATCTTAGGACCATTCCCAAGATCCTAAAGAGGTTACAAGTTCCTGTTTGTGGCTATCGACACGTTTACCAAGTGGATCGAAGCTGAACCCGTTAGGAACATCACCTCGAAAGCGGCTAAGAAGTTCATGAGGAGCATCGTTACTCGATTCGACATCCCTAATCGAGTAATCACAGACAACGGTAGCCAGTTCAAGAGCAATGCTTTCACAGTCTTTTGCGAAGAATTGGGTATCAAACTTTGCTTTGCCTCTGTAGCTCATCCTCAGAGTAACGGTTAGGTCGAGCGTGCCAACGACATAATCCTACAGGGGATCAAGACCCGCGTTTTTTATAGGCTCAAGACTTACTCGACCCGGTGGGCAAAGGAACTCCCCTTGATGTTGTGGGCTATTCGTATATCGACTAGTCAAGCCACTGGTGAAACACCATTTTTCTTGGTCTACGGAGTAGAAGCGGTGCTTCCGACTGAGTTAACATTCGAGTCACCTCGTGTGGACAGCTACTCGAAAGAGGAACAGGAGCAGGTGCGAACAGATGATGAAAATCTACTCGAAGAATACAGGGATCGAGCATCCATTCGAGCAGCCAAGTATCAGCAAGCCTTGCACAGATATCATGGCCAGAAAGTCCAAGAAAGAGCACTCGCCATCGGGGACTTAGTACTATGGAAGTTGCAGAAGCAAGACAACCGTAATAAGCTATCACCTAAATAGGAAGGTCCCTACATGGTGGTCGAAGTGACTCGACCTGGATCCGTACGGCTATCGACATCGGAAGGAACGATGCTTGACAACTCATGGAACATCGATCAACTGAGAAGATTTCATACATGAATAAAAAAAGAGACAGTGCATCGCAACCAAAATCCAGGTAAGTACGGGTTCATTAAAATTTACTAACACAAAGTTATTCTATTACATTTGAGGCAGGTACCCTACTGCTACTTGCCATCAAAAGCGTCGCGTCGCCTTTTCTGCTCCCTCGAGGGCTGGCAGTTGATGGTCCCCGGGATATCCTTTGCTCTTCGTGCGGGTTGGAAGAAGACGCGAAGACCCGGCTGGTTATCGATGGAGAAGGCGACCTCTCCGTCATTGAGGGAGGAGCACGAGCGAAGGTTGGCTCAAGAAAGCTGTCTTTAGCTTCACCTTCTTCTCCCCCCAACGACGGCAGCAGCGACGTCCTCTCCCTTGACGGCAGTGGCGGCATTGTTTTCTTCGACGACAACGGCCTCATCTTCCTCCTTTGGCCAAACCTCCCTCTCAATAGCCTCTCAGTTGACCTGTTCCTCCTCATCGGAGGAGATGATAATTCTTCCTAGAGAGACTACAGCCAAAGGCGTATGGGGAGGGGACTCTCTAAGGATCTCCACATACGGGGACGATGGTGAAGTAGAAGTCATGAGTGCGGTTGAAGAACTAAAGCACTACTAATAGAAGGCAAGGAAAAAAGCGGAGTGCGACAGACGACTACGAGTCCCGTCTATTTATAGCTCTGGGAATAGGTTGCACTATAGCAATGGATCCATCAAGATCCGCTTCAGTCTCAATCCATGAGGCGTCAGGTGCGAAATCCGAAGAGACGCCAAGTTATGACGTTGACTGGATGACGCACTATGTGGAAACCGAAGGGGCGTGAAGGTTGGAACGGTACCCAACTGTTGGAATGGGTTTTTACTCCGACCATTCTGAGTGTACGATCGGGGGCTACTGTTTTCAATGCTCACGCTCTACTTCCTTATTCGATGATATCATCGAGCAGGGAGTCGGGGGTTACATCACGCATTTTCGACGCATATGTTCAATCCTCTACTCGATGCATTCATCGAGTAGAAGGTCAGGGGCTACATCGCTTGATCTTCTCTTTATCTGGCTCCATCTTGGGTCGATACATCTATCAAATAGGGGTCAAGAGTCGCAATAGGTATCTGTGATACTGTAACATCCTAAAAAGTTTAAACAGTGAAAATGTACGGATGAAATTGGAAAAATAAATGTTTATGAGTTTTCTAGTGCCATTCATTTTTATTTGGCTTTCTTGGAGTTTTAAATTGTGTGAAAGCTTGATTAAAGGAATTGATAAATGGGAAAGAGGTAAAAAGATAAAAAGGAAGGTGGTTAAAAGTAATAAAAATTTCTAAGTGACCCAAGCTGCACTGGTGTCTCAGTGGGATCAATAAACAAAGTCTTAATGCACAGGGTTGGGAATAAATAATTAATATAACCATCTTTTGACTAAACAGTAAATGAAAAATAGTCGACGTCAAGGCAAAGCTAAGAAAATTTATATAGTGCCCTGACTGTATAACACATCACTGGTGAAATTTTTATAATTTAATAATCTGGTTTAAGCCTTTTAAAAATTCGAATATAGAGAGTACAAAAAATACAAAAAATGATTGTCAGAATTTTTATAAAATAAGTTCTCACGATTTTGACTCGAAAATTTTATAGTAATCTATTTAGAAGGATATGAACCCTTAAAAAAAGTTTCAAAAATAAATATTGAAAGATGAACCTTTAATTAAATCAAAGTCTGAAATGAAGATTTAGGTCAGGGCACAGTGTTAGAATTTTAGTAAAATAACTAGAGGGCATTTTTGTCTCAAATTTTCACAGGTTATGCCTGATTCCCATTAAGTTTTGGTCAAAAATTTTAGTAAAAATTTTGGCTGAAGATGATGCTTAAACTAATAAGAAATCCAGAGAGTTCTTATTTCGTCCCATCGCTTTGACCGTTCTATTTCACTGACAAGTGGGCCCGGCTTCTATTGAAGCTTGTCGCGCTGGCGAGGCTGAGGTGAATCCACAGGTCACTGCCAGCGGGCCCCGGTCCCATTAGTCAGCCCCACACTCGCGTCATTCTTCTCCCCTTTTCTTCTCCCGGCCGAGGCGAGGAGAGGGCGCCGCCATCCTTGCCGTCCGATCGCCGCTGTTCCTCTGGCCATGTCGCGTGAAGCCCATTATGCGACTGTGCATGCTATCCCTCGCCGAGCCGCGCTGGAGAAGTGACCGCGCCGCTTCGTCGTGAGAGCAAAGCGGCAGCGACCGAAGCCGTGCACTCGAATTGAGCCAAACGCAACGCGATCGCACTCCTTGGGCTATAAGCCATTCCTTCGCGTCGCAATGAGCCTCGCCTCCTCTTCTTTGCTCATCTTCTGAGCCCAAAAGCCTCGTGCGAAGTTTTTCCCCTCCGTTTCTCTGCAAGAGCTCGAAAAGGGGAACTCGACGATTTAGGTCATTTCGTCCTCAATCATTCAAATCAACTCCACCCCGAGCTCTCTTAGCATCACCAGGTTACTGATCAACCGCCGTTTTGGTTTCTTTTTGCCTGCAGCAGCACCGCATCACCGTCCTTCTTCTTCGTGGCCGGCACACGGTGACAGCTCTCCACGGGCCTCCTCCGACCCGACCACCTGGTGAGTTCGAATCCCCTCATGCCACTGTAGCTCACCCAACCCTAGCTCGTCGAAAAATCGGCCGTTAGTCAAGGTTTCGCTCGCTCGAACATGGCGCCGCCGCACCCTCGCGGTGACGACCATCTTCCCGACCTTCATTCGCCGAAATAACACCACCCCTAGGTGCGCCATGATGCGCTGATGCTTTTGCTGCTACCCATCCCGCCGCTCCGGAGCTGGTTCACCGGCGGCAAGCCGGAATCCGGAGTGCTCTGCCCGCTGTCGCTGACCGGTGGGTCCCAGCTATCAGTGGGCCGACGCATTTGAACATGTCCGTGCGCGCGCAGAGGAAGGCGCTTTCCAGTAGAGAAAGCGGATTTTTGGATTTTTGATGATTTTTCAGAAACCGAGTAGATTCAAATGCCAATAACTTTTAAACTATAACTTCAAATTTAATGAAACCAATTTATAAATTCGTATAAAATTCTGTAGATTCATAATATTCAAAAATGAGTTAAAGATGAGTAATGTGCAATTTTAGGAAATTTAGAGAGATACTTAGGTGTGAGTAGAGCCATTTAATTAAAAATATTTTCAGATAAAGTTTAAATGGAATGAGATAAGTTTTATGGAACCACTGGTTGTGAGCGCTTCAATTGTGTAAAAATAATTACAGATTACTTAGTTAAACCTTATATTCAAATAGAATGAAATATTAATATGTAGAAGGATAAATGAGTAAAACACATGTAAATTGAAGTTTATATGGACAAAAGTTAAGTTGAAGAAACATGTACCAGTATAATATCATTTGTGTAAAAAAATGTTTAGGAAAAGGGTATGAGTGATGCTTTTCCAATGAAGAAAAATAGTAGTTGTAATGGTAAACACAGGTGTAATCTGCTATGATTAGGTTCAAAATAATTCAAATTCAGTTTTAAAATGATTACAAGACTATGCCCTGATACTAGTAAGAAAATGGATAAAAGTTGGTGAATGATCTGGTTACAGGTGAAAGTGGGAGTTGAGATGTTGTAAGGTTCGTTTTGTAATCATTTAGGCCTTTTCATCAATAGGTAAAATAGGTTGCCTAAGTGAGAAAGAAAGTAAATCTGAAATAAGAACACTCCACATAGTATATTCTATTAGGTTCTGAAGAAATTAAGTCATTTTATTAAAGTTTGTATATTAAACAAGTTAGTGAAATAAGCCTAACTGTTATAGTTTTCAGGATAATTGAAATACTTAGCAGTTTTAACAGCTTGCAAAGTAGCTCATCCAAGTGAGAATTTTTGAAAGGATAATGTAGAAATGATCACCAAAGTTCGTACTACTAGATTCCAGAAAAAGATTCTATTAGCAAGCTGTGCTTTACTCAGTTTTCATAAGTGTAATAACCTTAAATGATATTGTTTAGCCTGTTTCCTTAGCCCAAATTTTATAGCCTAAGTTAAGATTTCGATTAAGCCTTTTTAACAGTAGATTTCAAGCCTTGTCTAAACCCTAAAGTTTATGAGGAGCCATTAGGATTGTTAACTAAAGTATGCTTTAGCTTGTTCAAGTTTAAAACCCTAATTTCATTAGATGTTGCGCATAAATCTTATTAGATGAATAACCCTAAATGTAATGGTTTTGGGTGTTCATTTCTTGAAGCAATGAGAAGGCAGAGAGCTATGTTCTTTTAGTGCTGCTCTTTCATGTCCCCTTCTAAAGAAGCTAATGAACTAGTTTTTCTTAATCTAATTAATAATTGTATCTTAATTTCGAAATTTAATTAGAAATAATTCACTTAGAGCAATCCCTGTCTTGGTGTAGTTTTGTGTCTATCTTTGCTGTCTGTTTTCTTTTTGCCCATTTGGAGTTACTGATGTTCTTTTGTTCCTCGTTTTCTCGACGTGTAGACACCGACGTCCTCGAGGAGGAAGATGACTCTATCGCAGATCCAGATTTTGTACTAGACAGTGAGCTGCAAGGCAAGCAACCCCTTGAGCATATTGAGCCTGATAATTTACCTACCTTATGTTGTTTTTGTCTATGCATGATGCATCCAGATAATTCTCCATAGAAGTGCTAATTTGGGTTAGAACTGTAGTTAATCCTGTACATTATGGTTTACCTTAATCTGTATGAACATGTGAACCTTGTAAACCTTAGTTTGAACTAGACATATTTAATGTCATTTTGGGTATAACCGCTAGCATATTATTCCTGCTTAAGCTATCTGTTATGTGTTTTCAGTCTTTTCAACCAGTGTATGGTCCTTTTTGTGAAATGGTTAATGTTAATTTGCTAAAAACCCTAAAATAAAACTATGGTTTGACGCGGGTGATTATTGGCAATAGCCGGTTGTGCAAAGGGATATGCACGTAGTATAAGGTGGAGTATCGCCCGTGTCGGATTAAGGACCGAGCAAATGGGATGTTGTAGATCCATGTTTCCATGCAACCACGAGGGCTGGTATGGGACAATCTTAGCCTATTAAGTTGTTTAGATGTGGCTTTGCATCTAAGGAAAGCGGGAGTTAGCACAGGCATTCCGGTCAGGTTTGCTTGTAGGGGTTTCTACATACCAATGCAACGGTGTACGCCTTGCCTTGGACAGAGACGTGGTGTTGGGTGTGATAAATGTGGATCCACGACTTGGGTGAGTGTCTCTGTTTTTAGGGCGAGGGCCAACGTCCCGGGCTGGTGTAAAGCCACGTCTAGATAATGTAACGGCTCTGTATGATCTCCTTGCCGACACACCAAAGGAAGTGTGTTAACTGGCCTGGCAAAAGAGGTTGATCATTCCTTGTGGGTAAAGCTGTACACCTCTGCAGAGTGAAAAATCTAATCGATTAGCCGCGCCCGCGGTAATGGGCACTTGGGGAAAATCCTCCCAATGCTAAAGTTCTTTTGGTCTTTTCGGTAAACTAGGTTTTGGTTTGGAAACTGTTTTGCAACCAACTTTTGTGTCAAAGGATCGACACCGTGGACCTATGCAGTCGGGTAGACTGGGTTGAAAATCTAGAATAATTGCTTAACATATTGTTTCTTAATTGCTTTTATTAAAATGTGATGTTGCAATCTAGCATACTTATATATTTTTAATGCTTTTGTGCAACTGCAAAAATAACCATAGCCTGTTTATTGTTTACCTTGCATATTTAAACATTTGCATATGTAAACCACTATAAGATTTGCTGAGTACCAATGTACTCAATCTTGCATCTGCTGTCTCAGAGGACGAAGATTGCGATCTGCCAGACGACGCTCTTTTCCAGGCAGGTCTCGGGGGTTTCGACGATGGTTTCTTCTAGGGTGCCTAGTCAGTTGCCTGGGGGTTTAGTGGGCAACCACAAGGATTTTTGGAGTTTAATTTCCCGTCTTTAAGTTTCCGCTGTTCGGCTTTTGAATTGTACTAAACTCTGTATAATTAATACTGGTATGTATGTCTTTCTGTTTGTTTGCGTGTATGGTTATGATATAAATGTTGTAAACATGTGAGTGCTAGCTACTGATCCAGGGAATGGCACAGTAATCACACGGAGGTTCCTGTTCATCAGAACGGGGTCTCACAGATACTGATGCTTCGTTTTCTGCTCGATCCAGCTATCGGGCAGAGAGTTAAGGGCTACATCACGACCTTGTGCTTACGTCACTTCACTCCCTACTCGATGATATCATCGAGTAAGGAGTCGGGGGCTACATATAATTCTGCACCTTGCTCAATTTTTCTAATCGATACTACTATCGATCGGGGTGCTGTAGGCACAGTCCCTTTATTTATTTTACATGCAATTTTTTGTACGCATTTACTTGGCCGCGTAATTAGCATGTCAGCGAACAAAACCAAAAGGTGGCCATGCCTGAACTCAATGATGAGCAATTCTATCTTGCGCGCATACGAGCACTAGATTGTCAGACATCTAAAGCTCAGCGGACGATGGGAGACAAGGCCTCTAGTCGATTCTACATGCACTACTCGGCAAGTTCATGTTCGCTACAAAGTCTAAGCTGTGTGGTCGATGAAGGCTTGCGAAAACCATATAGTTTTATTTCATCCCAACTTATATAGCGATTATGTTATATATGGTCTCTTCGAGTGTACGCTCGGGGGCTAAGTCATTTAATAAAAGTCTTTCTAGCCTTGTTTGCAGATACAATCAGGTATGCGCTCAGCAACGAAGCTGCTTATCAAGGGTCTATGAGTGCTAGAACGGATTTGCATCTACTCCTGCTACTCTATCTCATCGACAAGGAAATAGCAGACAAAGCACGATAGACAAGCAGAGTAATTGGCACTATCATTAAAGACTGTAGTAGCAACATTACATCGATGTGTTCAGGCCTAAGCATTCTAGCTGGCGTTGTCATCATCGCCAGTGAAAGATAGCTCCGACTGGGCCATGAACCTCTTAGCAGGGTCTTTGAAGGACTCAATGTAGTCGGCAGCCTCGCTCGCCTCGCATGAGAATCCTTCGCCCAGTATTGAGATGTCCAGGTTAGGATGGTGGCTCTTCACTAGGCCGATCACGTGGGAAGTCGCAAGACAAGCAGATGAAGTCATGTGCTCGAGAGTCTCCGACTGTAGGGTGGCAAGTGTCGCATCTACTACAGCCTTTTTGACCTCGACCACCTTTATGCTCGCCTCCGCCTTGTCTTGACTTACCTTGGCCTTAAGCCACGCAGCGTCGGTAGCAGCTTTCTCGACCTTTAGCTTCACTGTCTCCGCCTTCAGCCTCTTCGCCTCACCCTTCTGCTTCTCAGTTTCAGCTTTAGCAATTTTCAGCTTGGCCCTGAGAGCTCCCAGTTCGTCATCTTTTATTTTGAGCACTCGTTGATTGGATGCCATGAGCCGCTCTGATTGTTGATAGACTTGCTCGTAGAAAGTTTCAGTTTCGAGCAAGGTATCCGCAGCACGCTATGAAAAGCAGCCGAGAGGTGTCAGAAAGCGAAGCAGAGGATGAAGCATAAAAGGGGAAAAGATTGGTCGTGGTCACATACACGAATCTGGGGCTTCAGGACAGACCAATATTTCAAAGGCGCTTGAGAAGTTGGAGGAGGTGGAGCTGTTGTTGTAACAGGAGTTGCCAGAGGAAGAGCTGCGTCGGTGGTGACCGTCCCGAGAGATGACAAGGCTGCGGTGGCGATGTCATCGACAGTGTTGCTAGGTGCACCCTTCCTGCAGGAGATTCTCTACTTGACATCTCCGAAAGAAGAAGAAAGAATCGTGAAGAAGGAAAGGTAACTTACTTCGCCAGCTGGAACTTCTCTTGCACGACTTTCATCTGCATAGTTGATTTCGCCAGGACCGGCCTGGTCTCGGCAACTGGCTTCTCGGTCAACACTGTCGATCGAGGAGATGGTGCCAATGGGTCAGCAACCAGCAGTAAGGTCTGCAAATAGATGATTGTTATGAACAAAAAAGTTTGTCACAAACGAATTCAGCAAGCACTGACCCATAGTGGTATTACCTACTCGATCGCTCTGGTCGACGGAGATCCCACTCGAGGAGGTGTCTGTGTGGGAATCACCAACGTCTGCACATTGGCCTCCCAGGTGGCCCGCTGGTTGTCCAGTATCTGTTGGATTACGTCAGAAGGAATTTCATAACATCAGAGTGAGCGATTGAGGATCACCTGGTTGGGTGGTCTCGACGGCGAGGTCCAAGGCCGTTTGGCTGGTCGATGGGAGGCTGGAGACGTCGACCTCCTCGTTCGAGGAGACGCAACCACCGCTTGCTCAAGGGCCACCTCACCCTCACTCGGGACGATAGTAGGTGCCAGATCATCCAGGGGGGAGCTAGCATCGGCGGAGATAGAGCCCGACGCCTGATCATCATTTCGGGTTGGCTCATTGTCTTCCAGGTTGATGGCTCCCGAGATCGGCCCACTTTTCTCGTCAAAATTGGCTTCCTGAGGAGATGTTGGGTTTAAAGTGGTTAGCAGATGCACGAGCGATGCATTACAAGCCACGATGCAGTACTCACCTCTGGCCGAAGATTGGCGAGCGAGTACGCTTGGATATCGCAAATGCCAGGTTCTGAGCCCTGGAACATTTTGCTCAGCCTGGAGGAGATGTCCGAGTCTGACAGACCTGGCGAAAATTGACCAAGCACTTGAACAGACCCTCCACTGGGCAGAATTTGGAGGCTACTGTCGAATATCTAAATATGGGGTATGAGTACACACCAGAAACATGAAGACCATACCATATATGCTCAAGCAAGCATCTGGAGACTCTGGATATCACAGGCCCAATTCTATGGGATAGGATTGCACGAAGAAGATAATTCCATATTAGGAAGGACTCTATCATGTTCCTGTTACGAGGAAACCAACTCGAGTACGCCTGGTATCTAGGGAAGTTTGAATATGCTGCGAAGATCAACCCGACGATGGACTCCTCATCGACCACGATCTAGTATTCCAAGCCGACTATATCTGAGGCAGGGTCACCCCAACTATATAAGACCGGGGGTAGGCATCCTCAGAGGGAGATCAAGACTTAGACAGACAGAGGAGGAGAAGACTTTTAGATTTTTTACGAGACACAGAGCAGCCAGGAGCCAACAGATCGCGCTTCGTCGACCTCCAGCCGTAGCTTAGCCATCGTCTAGATCCAATCTCCATTGTAACTAGGGCTAGACACATTGCTCCGTACTCCATACATCAAGTTCATACATCATCTGCACAGGACGTAGGGTGTTACTCCTTCCGGGAGCCCGAACCTGTATACATCATGTGACACCATCTTTCTGTTTGACTTTGCTAAACCGAAGGTACCCATAATTATAAGTTTATTGTCGAGAACTAACCTTCGACAACTTTTGCTCTTAAATGCTAAAAATTATTAATGTATTAATCGGAAGGAAAATAGAAATTAAGATCGACACAACTCACTTTGGTGATTCAGATTATAACGGTGTAGATTGATGAGATATATATATTAATTAGAACGGTTACACATGTATAAGAAAAACAGTTCTACTTTTAATCATAAGCTGCATAATAAATACAAGTCTGTTTCCGATCTATCTATTCGACCCGCTGGTTTCACAACTGCAATTCTCCAACCCCACCGCCTCCTTTCCAACACCAGCCTCCCCTTACATCAGCGTCGCCATCGCTAGCTGCAGGCGGCGCCATCACTTACCGGCCCCTCCCATAGGTAGAAATCTATGTATTCAACTACTTAATTAGGCAGAGATACAAAATACAATACATATTAATTTTTCACGTGTACATGCTGCATAAAAATATTTATGCTTTGGACGTATTCTCATATAGATATTGGTATCGAGCAAGTGGTTCTAGAAACGTAGATGGATTATTCATCTACAAGGGGAATACGAGGGATGGGACGTAGAAACAGCTCCGCCTTCCTCCTAGCCGTAACTCCCATCGCCTCCGTCATGTCTACTTGCTCCGGCATAACTCCGGCGGGCAGCTCCCAGTCAAAATGGTAGAGAAGGCTAGCCAGAGCGATCTCAACATTGGCATGCGAGAAACTGATCCCGGGGCAAATCCTTCTCCCGACGCCAAAAGGAGTGAACTCGAAATCCGCCCCTCTGAAGTCAACAGCACGGTCGCCGGCGAACCTTTCCGGCATGAACGCCTCCGGCTCTTCCCAGTACTTGGGGTCCCTGGAAATCGCCCATACGTTGGTAAGGACTATTATCCCCCGCGGCACGTCGTATCCTTGGATCTTGCGGTCTTCCAGGCACAGTCTAGGGAATAATGGAACAGGAGGGTGCAATCGCAAGGTCTCCTTGATGACTGCTTTGAGGTAGTGCAGGTCGCTTAGAGCCGCCTCGTCTACTCTGGCCTGCCCAGCAGCTGCGAGGACGCGGCGCGTCTCTGACTGCGCCTTCTGCATCACTCTTGGATTTGCCATCAGCTCGGCCATGCCCCATTGGAGAGTAGTCGTCGAGGTGTCGAGTGCTGCAACCAACACTTCCTGCGCAAGTAGCATACGGTTTAAGTCATAGTCAGGTTAACATTAATTTTTTCCCCTTTAATTAAAGGAACAACAGACGTATGACCAACTCGATGATCTCACGTACGTGACCGGAGGTTAAAGATTCTCTCAGTTTACCGATACCTGATGAACCATAGATATAAATTGGTTGAGCAGCAGGAAAAGAAGCATGGTGCCATGGTATTCCAATTCAACCCTACAGAGATAATGACGCTAGATAAATTTTAACGCAGAAAGAGATCAAGCGGATATCACATCATTTTCAGAGCTATCCATTCAGATCATCCATAAGCTCTATAATATATCCGTCTCCAAGCAACAATCTGACCAGCAAAGCAGTAACATCACGTAAATCCCCAGACTTACAGCTCGGTTGAAAACAACTCCATAAGCAGAATCATTTCATTGCAACTGGCATGATATGAGGTGGCTGTCTATATATCAGTAAGATAACATTTACAAAAGTTTAGTTAGATGTTGTCACCGTTAGATCTTAATCCAATAGATATCTTTCTCGATCGTTTGCTATTTGCAAGTTGCCAAATTTTTCTGGTTAGTTTTTCTTTGGCCTTTGGATTAGCATTGAAATGTGTATGTGTCTGATTATAATTGATTAAATGGTTCAAAAATGTGACCTACACTTATAACAAGATAAGTCACCTTACAAATACATATCCACGAAATCTTCTCTACCCATCCATTCTGACCTTCACTGACCACATACGCTCGCTTATTGACCCACTCGATTACACCACTGCCCCCCATTAAGTCTAACTTAATCACCTTGCCTCCTCCCCGTCTGGCGCTCATCCTCCTCGATCCCCTGATCCCGCGACTAGCAGTCAAGTCAAGAGTGAACCACACAACCCTAGCCGTGGCCGTTGGAAGTTAGGAACAATTGCGATGATCCCATGCTAAAAAAACCCCTACTTTTTGAAAAACTATATGGCCGGTGGTGAGCAAATATCTATAACTAATTCGTAAACCTGTCCTTCTCTTTTGACGTAACCTGTCAGTTGTCACAACTGCACCAAGTTTTTTTCTAGCTCCCTAGCTTAATTTTTGTTGCAAATCTGACCGATTTTCTAGCTCCCTAGCTTAATTTTTGTTTTGTAAACATGGCCCCTCCTCGACCGCATCACCGCGCCCATGTATAGCAGTAGGTGGCCCAGTAGCTGCCAAGCTAAGGCATCGCGGCAGGTCTGCTGCCTACCTCCCTTGACACTTGCTGTCGATAGCCTAGTCGTCGATTGGTGTGCTATTGCGCTCGTGGAGCTCGGTACCTTCCTGCTGAGCCGGCGGTACGTGGCAGCAAACCTGTCGCGATTGGTAGGGATGCCACAATGCCTATCTCCTACCACGGTGTACGTGCTTGGCAGGTGACATTCATCACCTATTGGAGCTTTCGCGGTCACGGAGGAGAATATTTTTGAAAATTTATTCGTAAGAGAGTCAAATTTTGAAAAGAAAAAAAAAGCTCAACAGGGCCGATTAAGCCCAGACTTCTAGCTGCACACCGTGAATGTGGTGAATAGAATAACTAACGGAAAAAACGTCCAAGTTGCTGAGAGGAGCTTACTGTCAGCACAGCCCTTATGACTCCGGGGGTGAGGGAAACTCGCATGCCGCCTTCCTTTTTTATCCTGAGCAGTACGTCGATCATGTCCTGTTCGTCCTCTCCGTCTCCGGCCGCTCTCATCTCCTCATGAGTCTTGAGGATGTCGTCCACGAGCCGAAACATCTCCCGCCGTTGCCGCTCCGCCTTGCCGCCACTCCGCGGCAGCAGCCGCACGAGCCGCGAGGACGGGAAGAGGTCGCGGAGGTCGAACAGCAACGAGAGGTCCATCCCTTGCTTGACCACCTTCAAGAACGCGGCGCGGTCGGGAAGCCTGTCGCCGAAGATGGCGCGCACAGCTGAGTCGACCATGAACTCTGCGAACCGCTCATCGACGTTCACGAGCCGGTCCCCAGAGGGCGAGGATGACGGCTGCAGCGACGAGACGAGGCGGGCCGCCTCGTCCTCGCGGATGCGCCGGAACGCCTCGACGCGTCTCGCGCTGAGCAGCTCCGTCATGATGATCCGGCGGAGGAGGCGCCAATGGTCGCCATAGGGGGCGAAGACGATCCCCTGGCCGTGCCTCGAAAGCTCGTCGATACCGGGGCTGCTCGGCCGATCCGAGAAGACGGCGTCGTGGCCCTTGTAGATCTCCCGCGCAGCCTCGGCGGAGGAAACGACGATGACCACGCGTTCGCAGACCCGGAGCAGCATGAGCGATCCGTGGCGGAGGGAGAGGCCGCGCATGGTTCGGTGCAGGATCCCGCGCAGCAGGTGGTGGAGGCTGCCGATGACCGGCAGCTGCCACGGGCCGGGAGGCAGCCTCGGGCGGGGCTGCTTCTTGCCGGCGCCGAAGACGGCGCGGAGGGCGACATAGACGAGGAGAGCCAAGAAAAGGCAGAAGCCGTAGTAGTAGTAGTGGTATGGCAGCTCAAACGCATCCATGGTGCAATACTGCATATGCAGACGAACATCGGGAATTTTATATTGCATTATATTATAGTACATGATCGACACCATCAATCTAGCTATTGATTAAGCTTTTTACGATATACTAAATTTAATATGGATCATTTATTTCTTTTGATCTAATAGATCATTGATTCAATATGGTACACCTAGCTATTGATTAGGGCAAGTAAAATAACAAAGTCTACTACTTACTTCATCTCTCATATAATCTATGTCATTTAGAGTAAGCACTCAAACCAGTTTGTACAATGGTTATCTCTAAAAGTTGACTCTACATAACTAATCTACCTATGTTCTGGTGCGATGCTTATTACTAAATAAGAGTTAGCCCTCTCCTCTTTTCTCACTCTTTTACATAGTAAAAGCTGATATAGATATGCTAAAAGTAAACTAAGATGACTTTATTGTACACTAAATTCCGCTTGATTTTGTGTGACTTGGGTTGTCTCGTCATTGCTCTGCCACCAGAGAATTTCGTGGCACAAAGGCTCAGAGGTATGATCTATTTTGTGCTCGACGATGCTGGTGAGGTTGGCAGTTCTGGTTGTGTCGTGCATGTGTGGGAGCAGCCGATCACGATGATCGAGGTTAATTTGTGTTGGGCATTCTTTTTTGCTGCGTGATGATGCCTGCAGGGCCAGCAAATATCCTGGGCTGGAACGACTCCTTCGCATGCTATGTACCTCTCCATCTTCTCTGCTATATTCTTTACGAGGAGAATCCAGTTTCAGACCTCCAGTGTTTGTCAGTGTTGTACGTATCCTGTATGCCAGCTGCCAGCTTGTCTAGATCGAGAAGAGAAGAAACGTGGATAGAATAGAATTTTTTAAATTTGGTCGAGAGCTCTCACAATCACTTAAGAAGAAATGAGCAGCTCGGGCAAATCCGGAGATTCGAACCCAGGCGGGGAAGCTAATGACGCCGATTCCTTCCCAGCCAAGCTACACTCTGCTCTCGAGGATAGAATAGAATTAGTTTGTCTATATCATATATGTATGCATGTAACGAAACCATTACTTATCTCGCCCTTTGATTTTTTTTTTTTTTTTTTTGCAAATCTAGCTTTTCACACTTACGTTTGCAAATTTGACCTCCTCCCATACCGTGGAAGGAGCGGTATGTGATACGTGCCGCCTGTCGTGCCCTAGGAACGCGGAAGCTGGCACCCCGGGAGCTCGGCTAATCGTGGGAGCAATGTGCTCCACTTCGGCAGGATTTCTTTCGCGCTATTCGGCTGCGGCAGCAAGGCGCTCGCCCTAACGCAGTATGAGAGCGTGGAAGCTGGCACGTGTCACCTTTTATATTTTCGTGGTCAAGATGTAGCTATTTATATAATTACATTCGAAAGAGGACTAAAATTAAAAAAAAAAACACCCCAGACTTAAAAAAAAAAGTGATGATTTCTGCACGTAACTTCTGAATATACGGGCATACAACCATGCTGCAGGCTGGCTACTACTAGCCAAACAACTCTTGCTACCTCTAACCGATCTACTGCTGCAATGGACAGCGGCCTTGTACTCTCGTAGTGCCTGGCCTGCCTGCCTTGGATTAGCTTAAGGAGAGCTGGCTAGAAGTTTAATTTATAGAGAAATTTTATGGTGAATAACTTAGGTAATAAGTAGTGGTAGTAGAAATTAAATCTAATTATATATTTCTCAAGGGTATTTTAGACTTTTTCTATCCATTCATCAGGGGTATTTTAGATTTTTCCTAATTCGTTTATAGTTTTGGATTCACCGAATACCTAGTAATCTTCAGAGGCTTCTTATACATTCATCATCCATTCATTAGGATCACATGACGTATTTTACCGTAGATAACAAATAGTATGATATAATTTTTTACCCTTTTACACTTTTCTAAATTTTACAACCAATACTACAGGTGGTAGTATAACTAGATCTAAATTGATTTCAATCATTAGATTCAAAGGAATAGACGGTTTATATTGATTTTAATCTACTGTAAAACAGTTCAATTTATATTACTCTTAGTAGTAGTAGTATTTGTTCACTACTCCAGTCTTTTTCATGTTTCTTCAAAAGAAACGGCCCTTCACCTCTGTAGAATGGTTAGTTATCTCAATGCTTATATGTTAACCACTTTTTATTTTTATGCTTACATGTTAACAAATTTATCCGAACAATTAAATGCTAGACCTGTGCAGTGAATACAGCTATGTTTTCGACTACAGATAATAGACATGTATAACAAACACAATTTTATTTTTAAATATAGATGATATGTTATATATGCGTTATAGAATGCATCAGCACACTTGCACGAAAAAATCAGCTAATTAAACGGAATTTATGGGAAAAAAAGTGTAACACCCTAGCCCACCTTGAAATATGCTCACGTATGCATAGCACTCTGCTTACACTTTCATTCTTGCTTCGTGTAAAAGAGTTAACTCGGAGGTGCTATGTTTAAACCTAACAAGTATTATATACTACCACAACTCAATTTAAACAAACAACATATATAAGACTAATTCTACCATCGCTCCACATGAGACTTTATATTAATAGGCCGAGGTATTTCAAAAAGCTATCAATGCAAAAATGCCATACAAAACATGGTAGTTGGTAGTACTAGGTGGAGTCGTGTTACACCGCACCGGCCGAATTTTGGTACAAGGCTGGCGCAACCTTTCGAAAGCACGAGTTCTTTTTTGCAAAAAGGATCGTTTCGGGTGTGACGCGTGGGGATATTTGGCGCTATAAGATATAGTATATAGATAGATAGATACGCTTACATTTAAACTTTTTCTCTTAGACCAAGTGGCAATGGTTAAACCTCGATTTTTTTGCATTTAATGGAGAGTCAAAATAATAAAACCATGTATTGCTACCTACCATGTGCGATGTCAATGCCAATCAAGACCCATACCCAGTATCATTATATGACAAGTAGCAATCGTTATCACTTATTGGTATGCAATCAATTGTTTTGTTTGACTATAACTGATGCAATGTACTGTAGTTCAGCGCTGTTTGACAATCAGATGCTGACGGTCAATGACTACATAAATGTGTACCTTTATATAAACAGGCGAGAATTGTGGGCCAACCAAGGGTGTCACGTTAGTATCCCTCGGGAAGAGGTTCTTCGAAAAATTCAAAATTACTTTTAAATCCTCCGGTAGGTTTTTAACAGAAAGGATAAAAAAAATAAAAATTACATTTAGGTCCCTTGGTGGTTTACGTTCATGTCCTCCAGGCGGTTTTTAGCAAAATGGATCCGAAGAAAAACAAAATTGCGTTTAGGTTCTAAGAAATCGGTTTTTAGCAGACTGGACCTGAAGAAAAATGAAATTATGTTTAGGTCCCTCCGTAGTTTTCTCCCCAAAAAAACCAGCAGATTCGTCGACGGCTTCTAGCGACCTATTTTTTAAAATAAAAAAACAAGAAAACCGAAATTATGCAAAAAAAAAAAACAAAATTATGTTTAGGTCCCTCTACCGTAATTACGCATTTTTTTTCAAAAATATCCGTCGAACTAAATTTCGCATGGCGTAGTGTCTCGCGACTAAATTTCCGGCGCAGCGTATCGCATGATCCTGACTAGTTACACTGACTACACAGAAACTATATCCTTCCCTAGATGAAATGTGATAGAACAAGAGAATGAGAAAGTAACGTAGAGACGATGGAAGGAGGGTAGGTATCAATCAAATCAGGAAATCAATTGATGAGAAGCGTGGTAGGACTAACGAGTATGGTGAGTAATTTTCATTTCCTAGGTAGAGGGCGCGCTACGCTGCACTCGTGCAGTACGTGTGAGATAAAGAGGTGCAGCACTTTGTGAGATAAGAAGGCCTAGAAAAATACTGGCGTAAAGCGATGATTAGTTTGGCGAGTTGTCAGTTCTAACTATAGCATTACGGCTGCATTGCACTATGGTTGTTCATTACATTGGCATATAGGCATAGAATGTGGTTTCAGGGATGATAGTAGGGCAAAGATCTTAAACAAAAATGTACTGTGGCAAAAGCGGCATACTATAGACCGACAAACGCCTATACGAATCAATATTTTTTCCCCAAGCATGCACCAAACTAAGCTAAAAAAAGGAAAAGAAATACAGATTGACATTAGAGCAGCTAAGCAAGGCATGAGATTTTTCCGGTCTTTGACATACAAATAACCCAATGATTGCACTTCTCCTAATGCTCCCATGTATTAACAAACAAGAAATTTGTGGTAAAAAAAGCCCTAGGGACATAATTGGACTGCACTGAAATAGGTACACGAACAATTTATCTCCTATTTATACATCTCAGACTCCCTGTTGGCAATCCATGATAAGTAATATCGGGCTCTCCATGATGACAAACCGCCATCATAGGTCATCAGCCTAAGATATGCGCCCACCTCCTGTTGTCAAATATCAATAAAACCATAACCATACGACATCGAAAAGGGCGAAGATTCGTATGTAATATTAAGGTTTCAGTTTTATGAGAACAAAAATGCAAATAACAACTGCAAGATTTAAGTTTTATTACATTGTTGCTAAAAAATCCTCTAGGAAAAAGATTACAGTCGGTATGTCAATGATTCCTAACTATAACAGGACCTAAAATCCTAAATGATGTTGAAGGGGATGAGGATAATCATTTAACAAATGTCACTTAAAATCATTTAGGAAAAATGATACAATCATCCTACGCTGAGCAGCTACAATAAAGAGCATTAGTTTAGACGATAAGATAGCAAAACAAATTTGTTATAACTTAATTAGAAGAAAAAAAACTGAGCAACCACTCATCTTCAAGGTGAAATTATCAATCATATAAGTATTATTTATCTATAGGTCCTTTTTGCCGATCCATAGGATAGACCCGGATTGCTATACTCATCAAGAAACATATGAAAACAGGTACTCACAGAGCAACATTGGTATGTTGCTAAATACTAGCTTTCATTTTTAGAACTTTTTTTTGATTCCACTGTTGCTTTATCCGGAGTTTATTATTCAACCTCTCCTTTAATTGTGCATCATATTTTAGAAATTGCTACCCACTTAAAGAGCCACAAAAATGATAATATATTGCGGGAAGATGTTTATGCTATGAAAACTAAAATTTTAAAATATTGGCAAGAAATTCCTATGGTATATGCATTTGCATTTATTTTAGATCCTACAGCTAAAGTTTGAGGATTCTCTAATGTTCTCTCACTTTTAAGTGATGCGGTAGGTACTGATTATTCTAGTTATTTTTCAAATGTCCGTGCTAACTTATCTGAAGTTTATGATAAGTACGATTGGAAGTTTGCTGGAGTTCGCATGCAGCGACCTCCACCAGCACCCACAACAGGTAAGAAGAAAACCGCGTGGGGAAAGATATAGGGTACATGGCTCTTCCTTAAGGAGTTCAACTACATCAACGACAAGTGCGGACACATCAAGTGGTGGGGAGCTAGCTGCCTATCTCAACAGCGACACTGTCAACTACCAAGAGAAGCAAGAGGAGGACTTCAGCATTTTGCAGTGGTGGCACGAGCACAAGATAACATACCCGGTGCTTTCCATACTAGCACGGGGTGTGTTAACAGTTCCTGTCTCCACGGTTTCTTCAGAGTCTGCTTTCAGTCTATCTGGAAGAATAATTGAGGAGAGAAGAACAAATCTGACAAGTGAGATGGTGGAAATACTTCTCACTGTGAAAGATTGGGAACAAGCTGATCAACGAGCTCAACATACTGCAGAAAATGCTGAGCTGGCGGAGACGTTCGAAAATCTTTATCTAGATAATCAGGAAGAATAATTGTAATCTTCACTTTTTTCTTGTATCACTTAGCTATAGGTCGTACTCTTTTTTCTTTGTCAAGGTTTTCTCGTATTGAGTTTTTACTTGGCAAAGTTTTTAACGATGCAGCCAAACATCAATAAAGCTCATTATTTAATTCAAATTATTTGTATCCTTTCTGAATTTATCTCATATTTTAGCTTTTTCTTTATTTATATATATTTAAAAAAAATCTGCATCATTCGAGTTTTATAATTATTCTTAATTTTTTCAAATTTTTTCATATTTTTCTGTATTTTTTTCATACTTTTTCTATTTTTCCTAATTTTTTCCGGATTTTTTGGCTCTAACGGTCTACCGGGCCAGCATGGCCGTCAACGCCGCGTGCCGTGCTTAGGCCGGTCCCTCGGCCCGTGGGCCGGCACGGCAAGCGGGCCGTGCCATGCCGTGCTGGGTGGCCCGTTTGGCCGTCTCTAGTTGGAATATCTACATTTTATAAATGTCATCGTCGATGTGCCTGAGATCTCATGAGATCAGTGAAAAAATTGTGCATCCAAAACTGTGATATTCGGGTCGAGGACATTCTGATCACTGCTCCCAATCTGGTTGATTTGGTTTTTGTAGGACAAAAGACCCAAACTGGTACAATGTTAAGAACATGTCATCCTTGAATGTGGCGTGAATCAACCTAAAAGATTATACTGACAACTCTATTAGCGTTAGCACTCAAGTTAACAATTGTATGCTTAGTGGCCTCTCTCATGTAACTAAGGACCTGTTTGTTTTAACTTTGGATTCTCTAAAAGCTGATTCTGGATTATAGTTGTAAAGAAGCTGGTTCTCTAAAGTTAGAATCCAAAAGCACATATGAAGTGGATTGTGGATTTTCTAGTGTATATGGATGAGCTGGATTGTGAGAATCGAATTTTAAAATCAGGCTGTTTGTTTTTTATTCTGTTTTTAGAGCCAGAATCCAGAATCAAAAGTAAAACAAATAGACCCTAAGTTGAAGCTGTCTGCTACGCTGGGAGAGGTATTTTCTGATGCCTGGTTGATTGATATTTGCGTGTTTATAGCTAGAAATTTGCATGTGACTGCCTTTTAGGCTTTAGCCAAGCTGTACTTCTTATGGAGGCGAACATGATCGATTCATACATTAAAAGAAATCTCCCGAGCTTATATACAAATTAGTGTAGCTAAAGCATTCTTATCTATAAATTAATGTAGCTAAAGCATTTTATATCCCCATTATGGTCTAACAAAAAAGGCTATTATATGTTCATAATTTTAACTACTTTCCGCTTCTGCTGTCCAAAGTTGAATATTGAATCAATTTTTTTATTCAAACACGTAGGCTACATTAGAGAGAGAATTACATAATTTCCTTATGTTCCACAATCCGGAGAGATTATCGGTTGATGAATGGTGCACTCCCGACGACTTCTATCCGGTGCTCTGCTTCCTTCGTCATTCGCCTACGTTAGAGGAGCTTACTCTTCAACTTCATGATACGGTATGTCGTTTTTTATAAGAGGTGTTTTCATGTTTTTTTTTACAATTGCATAAATATTAAAGTATGAATGAATGATAGATGATGATTACTTATCCATTCACTTTTTTTAAGATTTGTGTATGAGAAAAAACATTGAAACACTGCTCCGTTTTTTATCCCTACTTTAGATTTACCGTGCACCGTTAAACATCTTAAGGAATATTGGTTCTTTAAATGCAGAAACGTGTTAAACGCAAGGGAGTAGAAGGACCATCTGTGCGAAAGCAACAACGATCATTCACATCTTGCCTCAGAGGTGATAAGAGAGTAAACAAGCTGGTGGCAATGTTGCGTGAGAGAGAGAATGCGGCATCTCTTGACAAAATCATTATCAAGCACTCAGGGAGCTAGCTGCTAGAACACTACTTCTCGACGTGCTTATTTCTTTTCTGTTGGTTCAATCGATGGCATTGGTGGTTCAAAGGATTTTGTTGATCTAGAACTTGCAATTGGGGTTGGATGACTTGTTTGTGAACTAATGCTTTTGTTTCTTCTTTCTTATCTGAATTCCAGTAATGTACAAGGTTGTAAACAACAGATCTTGCCTGCATCTTTTGGTCTGCGTTGTGGCGCCGTATGTCCGTATCTTGGTGTGCTGGATAATGTATCAGGTGGTACGTTTTTACTTTTGTGGTGCCTGAGTTATTGTCATATCATTCCAGTAAGGTATTTCTCTTTATGTTGATGTAGGAGAAATAGCAGCCATCGCCTGCCAACCCTAAAGAAACCAGAACTGTGGCGCATTGGAGATTGCATTTCCTTCTTACTGTGAAAAATCTGGCGTCTATTTTGGAATCACTATCAATGTGGCTAGGAAACTTGCTATCAATGTTGCTAGGAAACTGATATTGGTGATAATTTTGCAAAATAACTCAGTGATGTCCCAATATGTGCGCACACTTCGGTTGAAACAACGGAGTGATTCGTAAGTAAGATTTCCATCTTCTGGGTTCTTCAGGCATTTTTGTTGACAGGAGAGCTCCTCAGACACGCAAAGAGTTCTGATTTCCATACCAAAACATTCATGCAATTCATGGCAGTTTGACAAGATTAAGCCAAGGATTGTTCACTCCAGCATCAACTAACAAAGCTTTGCCTGAGCCCTCCGGCACAAATGCTTTCCACGCCATGATGCAGGAAGCTAACTGTAAACTCTTTTGTTTATACATGAAACCAATTACAGCAAATCACTGCCCCCATCTCAGAAGGGGCAAACGCAAACTTTGCAGCATTATCAAATTCTAACATTGCATCTGATCTAGAAATAAATTCTAAAGACCACAAACGAGAACTTTTCACTGAACAGTCATTGAGAGAATCTGGCGTGCCAGACCAGGGTCTTGCTGAAGCAGCTCTCTTATGTTGTTCTCCACTTCTGCCAACTGTTTCTCAAGGTATTCTTTGGAAGTCTGATCATATGATACACCATATGTAAGCGAGGAATCTAGCCTTTTACCCTAGGAATTTCAACACAACCAGATAAGAAAAGGAATTAGAGTCCCAGGCATACCTGCATCGATGCTATTGCACTCTCACTGTCGTTTAGCTTTTGTTCTTGTTCATTCAGCAGTAGTGATTTTGGCTCCAAAATAAACCTAGAAGTAAATTGATATTAAGAAAGCATGGTATTATAATTACAGTATACCATACAAGAGCTCGCAAGTGACTCTCCATGGTAAAAGCTGATCTTCTTGATTTACTTACACTTTTCCTGCAAACAAAAGAAGAAGCCATCAAAACCTACAGAAAGCAAAATATTAGGTATTGACTCAAATTTGGATGACTGCATCACTGAATGTGCAATGGTGGAAGTCATCAAAAGTTAACCAATTGGAAATTGGAATGTTCATTACACAAAAACAAATGACAACATTAAATCACAATAGCAATGGCTGGAAATCACATAAAGCAAGGCATGGAACCAATGGTAAACCTCCAGGATAAGTTTCCATTACAAATCCATTAAGCTGCTTTCTTAAGTGTCAAAATCATCTGGGTGGCTGTTTAAAGATGTTGGGCTGCAGCCACAAGAGCCATAAAGATCAGTATCATACTACCAAATATTCACTTGTAACAAAGTAGGCCCGCAAATTTCCTCTCCAACCACAGAACAATCGAAAATAAAATGCTAACTACAATAATAGTACAGGATGGATTTCTATAACTTCTAGCTAACATAATAATGTGCTAGTTCCATTCATTTTTTAAAGTATATATTAGGGTCAGTCAACAGAACTTTTTTTAGTGCATTTCTTCACAAGTTCAGAGTAGATGATCAAAGCTTGAACCAACTTTAGATGACTGCAGTCAGTATTGCCACCAATCAATGAGTTTCATCATTCGGTACTACTACACACATGTTTGGACATTACTTTTTGGTAGCATGTTAGCAAAGAAGGCATTGGTCTTTAACACATTTCCAGCAAAAATAGACAAGAAACACGCGCAATCTTTGCTTCAGATAGCACAATAGGATTACCAAATGAAAGAAAAATCTTTATTACCAACGGTCTTGAAGGTGTTTGTATCATCTGCCAATTGGCGAAGTTCCTCCAGCGTAAGGTAAGCACGCTTCTTTTCACCCTCTTTAGAGCGCATCTGAGTTTGTAACTGATGAAAGAAAACCTCTATCATAATTGAGGTTCTATGTCTGGAAATCGTTCGCACGTATAGGCTAGAGTTAATACATGAATCGCCCCCTGGCGCAGCAAGATGGACATCCATCGCAGAGCTAGAATCCCAATAAGATAACAAAATTCAAACTATTCAATATTATTTACAACATCTCATATTGTACAAGGACCAAAATGATGTGATAATGTTACACACAGCAAACAACTCAAATCTATTTCAGCAATCTAAATACTAAATTTATTATTCAACTCATGTTTTGCACAAAGAAATAACGAACTAGAACATAGTGTAAAGCAAATATATCGGGCTGTTAAAAGGTATCATTTATCGCTTGAATAAAGCCAAAGCTCTTTGACCTTGAAACTTTCCTTTTCTATCTAGACATATTATTCATAGAAGCAATGCACCCATCAATATAGCCAAGCCTCTTTTCAAAAATAAAAGTGACATTTAGCATAGCAATGTGTGGTAGGCAACCAAATAAACCCATAATAGCAAACCCCCAAAACTATAGTTCTTGTCTTAGAGCTACAAACAGAAGAACCTCACACTAATTCATACGTTGGTAAGGGCCAAAAGGACGATCCCCCAAATTAATGACCAATATATTTTGTAGCTTCGGTTCTCTATTTCCAGTCAAGGGACCATATGAGTTATAATTTGGTATACCAAGAGATACACCATAATGTTGGAAAATATACAATATGTCAACTAGAGGACAAGAAATAGATTACTGTAAATCTTCATTAGCTAAACAAACCAGCTATAGGATTTTTAATTAATATAGATGCGGTCCAAGAAAACAACTCCAAATAAGCAACATAACCTTTTTATCTTCACTTGCAAAAGAACTCAAAATTTTCAGTTCCTTTCTTTGGAGCGATCATCTTGGAACAGTTTTTTTGTGAAATAAACTAGCTGTTTACTCACAAAGTCACAACTCAACATATATTACCAACTAATTATAATATATTCCTTCCGGTCACACAAAGAGTGAAATTTTGGGATACATGTAGTCAAACTTTATAAACTTTGGTTATCAATATCTCTATGAATATTTAGATAGGACACTTGAAAATGATGTGTACATTTGTCTCGAAAAAATACTTTCATAATAATATAATTTCATTATGTCATATAAATATATTACAATAGAAATTAGTGGTTAAAATGTCATTTCACAGACCGTGTTCATGTCCAAAACGTCACTCTTTTGTGACTGGAGGGAGTAGGTATGAGAGGCTCTGATGCAAATCATGGTTAGTTGGACATATATGAAACTACAATTCGGTCTCACACAGTGTTCCATCCTGCAAACCTAAATAATCAAATAAGTTCCCAATAATCAACACACCAAAACATTCAATTGCTCCGTGTAATTTCAACTATGATATTTATATCACACTTCATTATTCGGAGTGTTACGCACCTAATTTTGCAAGAATCAAAAGTTCACAAAAGTAATTACTCCTAATAGTTTGACAGCTCTGGAAAATTCAGAACAGTTGCTGGTAATGTAGTGGAGCAATATGGCTTCGAGCTAAGAAGCGCAAAACTTTATTATAAAGCGTCAATTAGCAAAGAGCAGAGTCAGCTGAAAAACAATGAAACTTCAAACTTTTGAAGTAGAATCACACTTTCAAGACGTGTCGACAAAATGGACACCGAGACTATCAGAGCAACAACCTAAAGCGCACCAGTCGCAAAGATATTCCCGGAACTAATCCAGACAAAATGGGATAGTTCGAACAAGGGAGGAACAAGAAGGAAGGGCAGCGAGCTTGGACCTGCTTGATCTTCCCGGTGGTCTCGATCATCCGACCCTGCAGCTCCACGAAAGCCTGCGCGCGCAAGCCGCGCAAAGGAAGTTAGAAGCTAGCACCGAGAGATCTGCCGGAAAAAACCTAGCAAGAGCAGCCCACGCGGTGAGGTTCGGGGGAGGGGGGTGGGGGGCACTCACAGCTCGGTTGGCTTCGTCCGCCATTGGAGGGGTTGGAGAGGGATCAAACCGCGACAGCAGGCTGGAACCGAATGGAGAAGAGAGGAGGAGAGGATGCGAAGAGACGACGGCGATGCGGCGCTGCCCAGGATTGGCCGGGCTAACGAGACGGCCGCAGCTTAGCAATGACTGAATGGACCGGGTTGGTTCACAAACCGGCCCAAAAAAAAAGCCCGGTCGGACTTTTTCAAGTTTGGGCTCAGGGCCAACTTCTGGGCTTCATAAATCGATTTTTTTAAGGATAAATCGATAATTTGTATGAATAGCTTAGGGGGAGGGACCGTCTAGAGTAAAGTTTTTTTTTTCAAAAGGGTGCAATTATTGTACACTTCAACCATTATCTTCTATGAAAAATATGTTGTTTCAAATAAAAACTATTGTACACTGAGGTCCTGTTTATATTGGAGGAATTCCCAAGGTTTCCATTCCTATGGAATTTTTCTCATCACTATCCATTCCAAAGGATTGGTCCCCAATCTTGTGATTTTGGAGAAATCTAACAAAGAGAGCCCAAATCTCTTGGGAAACTTACCTACATGACGCAAGTCAGTAACCAAATGCCCCCACTAGCAATGATTGCTCTTCCTATGTTTTCTTTCCTACGATCCAAACAAGTTTTTTCTGTGTTTTCCTTTCCTCTGTTTTGCCACTGTATTCATGTGTTATTTCCATGTATTTGTCATTCTTGTTTTTCTAATCGTGAAAGATCCTTTCGAGATCGATCAACAAAATACCAATTTCGTGTTATAAATCTAGATAATTCTTTATATATTGATGATGTGGGTTTGACCGGCACATATTCTAGGATGATTTATATTTGCAATCGGACGTAGTAGAAAAGATATTTATAGCCTTTGTTTATTTTTTATCCAACACTCGGGTGGCTATTCTAAATCGGAAATTTGCCCTTTATTACAGAGGAGTCGCTTCTAGTGGGTGTAAAATCTAAATCGACCCTTTCGATTCAAAACGAAATCCTAGTAACATCTTGATAGGAGCTGAAGCCCGAAACCCCCATGACTAGGAAAGAGTTAACCTTTTATTTGGCTCCTAAAATCCTAAAAAGTTAATCGTTGATACCGTAAACCAAACAAACCAATATGTCATCATAGCTAGAACATCTGTAGTCACCGGCAGATTACCTACTGGACAGGACGAGCGACTACTCAGGCTTCGTTGTCGCAAACATCATGAATGAAAACGGAGTTTTCTTAGGCAAATCTTCGTCCCATGCCATCAAATAGTTAGGTTCGCATGTGCTCTTAAAAATTCCCAGCTCCGTCACTTCACTGTATGTAGCAAACCAATCACACCTCAACGACAACATCCCGCCTTTAAAAAAATTCAGCATTCTGTTTCTTCTTCTTTTTCTGTCTGGAAATTCTCTCGACATTTCTTGTGGGAGAGGAAACGAGAGGCAATTGCCCTGTTAGATGGGCGCGAGATATTGCTATGGATACGCGCTTGTTATCAGGGGCGACGGCAAAACCTATTGAGCGCCTCAAGGCTTATGTTAACACAAGGTAAATATGGACAAGTTTTTTATACAACTTAGTAGCTTATTATATGACCAAGGTATTTTTATCGTGTGTGGTGTGGCGCTGAGGTGGTTGGATCATGTGCCAGATGCATTAAGCAGAAGCTATTGCTTGTTGGGAAGGGGTGCTAATTAAGATGGCGAGCCGTTGATTATTCTATGGAAGACACCAAAGGAGAATGGCCAGAAATTGCCGGTATCCTAAAGGATGTGCGGGAGCTTAATTTGTCTTGGTTTTGATTATTTTGAGTAAGCTTATGTTAGGAGGGAGCCAAATTGTGCGGCGTCGTTTTTGCGCTAAGCCGGCGACTCGAGAATGTTGTTGGTGTGCGTCTAAACGAAACGCCTGTTTTTCTTTTGTCATGCTTGCTTTGACGCTGATTGTATTTCTGTTTACCTGTACTCCATCTATTATTTTCTGAATAGATGTTATTTTAGATTTTTGTACTTCTATTAAGATATATATACAAAAGATTACATTATTCATCTTTATTATATCTTTGTTTGATGTATCTTAATCTAGTGCATGGTAGTAAGAGATATTGAAAATAGCTAAAAGGGAGGAGTATAGAAGGGAAAAAAAGGGTAAAAAGTCATATCAAAATTGAAAAATGACACGTATTTACAAACAGAATTTGAAAGCTAAAATGACATATATTCGGGACAGAGGGGGTATTAAAAAAGCTCGTGTTGAGTCTAAAAAAAATCTGCCCAATTAGTATTTAGTAGCAAATTAAAGCAGGCCGACGGAGATGCGAGAAGTAATCGAAGTAGCAGCTGCGTTGAAATTAAAGCTTCCCACACGCAACATGGAAACAGCGGTCAGCAGTAGCACATCACATCGCTGCCCACGAGAATTAACGCGTAGTAGTATGTATAACACCGCACAGGTCAAGATTCCAGACACCGTGATCTCTCACTTCCCTGATTTGAGTGAATTAATTCCTCTACAAGCAACGTCGACGTAACACTACTTGTACTACAAAGCAAGCGGCAGGCTGAAACTACACAGAAAACACCAAGAAAGTTGTGAAACGGTCAGCTAATGAAAGAGGACTTCACGTCGATCGTCCTGTGCTCCGGCGTGCGGGCGGCGGCGGTGTCGACGTCGTGGCGGTGGTCGCCCTCGTAGGTGACGATGAGCATGGCGGGCTCGCCGGGGTCGCGCTCCACGTGCTTCCGCGCAGGGCACCCGCGCACCGTGCTGCACTTGTAGTACCCGCTGCATGCGCATATCCAGACGATAGGTAAGCAAAGAATGAGCGGTGGCCGTCGCATTCTGGTCAGACGGAGAGGAGAGATGTGGTCTTGCAGTATTTTGTTATTTATTACCGCGGATATGGCGAGCCCTTGATGGGCTTCTGGCCGTACTTGCGCCACGAGTAGTCGTCCGGCGGGATGTCGGCATTCTTGGAGCTGATCGCCGGCACGCGGATGCTCCGCTTCACGCGCGACTTCCTGCACCGGTTCCAATATAGGAGAACAAGCAGTAAATCAACCGATCGTTTAATTGTTCATCATACAGAATTCATCGACCAAACCGCTTGCATGTTGCGTGTGTTTGGTTACCGTTTCTTGGAGCAGTGGCAGCGGCCGCCGCCGTGGTTTCCGTCATCGTAGCTGCGCTTTAGCACGTGAGAGTAATCGGAAGCAGACTGCACCGGTGGAGGGTGCTTGCCGCCGGCGGAGTAGCCGACACCTGCAGCCGAGAGCAGCGCGCGGCCGTTGGACACGCTCCCTTCGCCGGTAACACCGGTCACCGACGACGGGAACGACGAGCTGGCCGAGGCCGACACGCTGAACCCATCGCACCGCGCGAAATCTAGCGCTGCTGGCGCCCTAGCCGGCGGCGCGACGGGGGCGCGGCGGAAGCGCGCGTGGCCGGTGCGGTTGTGCATGGACAACACCGCCGTCCGGTACTTGGACACCTTCTGCTGGTCGGCGACCTCCCGGCGGTCGCCCGTCGTGGTCATCTGCCTCTGCCGCGTGACCTGCTCGTCTTCTGGTACGCCGCCGCCATACTCCGCCAGATCCGCCATGGTGATCACGGCGAGAAGCCAAGAACGCGCGCACGAGAGAGGAAAATGGGAAACGCAAAAGAAGGGGAGCGGAGTTTATCGAACGAGAAGCCAGTCCAGTCAGAGAGTGGACCGGTTCCAGTCAAAGGCGAGAGAGACGCCTCGGATCGATCGGACGGAGGAGAGCTCGCGCCGTGAGACGAGTTGGCGGCCACGATTAGCCGGCCGGTGGTGCGCTGCGGCCGAACTGCCGGATTGTTACGGTTCCTTGGCGTTGCCGCGAAGTTCGACCATGGAATGGACTGTACTACATAACGACTGTGTAATAGCGATTAGCCAAGGAGACGGCGCCACGTGGAGAGAGCACAGCGCCCGTCTACTGTTCCGTGGGATTCTTCCCACGCTAAAATAAAATTAATCTCTCACGCCTTGCCGCGAGCGATCCTTAAATTTTAACAGAGCGAGGAAAATTTCTTGAAAAAACTGAGGAAAAAAAAACTGTAACTCGACATTAATAGAGTGGGATTTTTTTAAAAAAAATATTCATTTCATTATGTTTAAAAATAAAAACACTATTGCAAAAAAAATTACTGTAGCTTAGCACTGTAGTGCCCGAGTGACGCATTGCGTGCCCCGGTCGGGCTCCCCAACAATAGATGCACAGCGTCGATCCGGCAACTCTACGGGGATATTTTTCTGTCGCCGCACATCACACTTCTCACGGCGTGCACATGTCATTCTAACATAATGACAACGGGATAGCAAGAGATCGGGATCTTCTACCACCACGCACTACTCTACCCTCGAGCCCCCACCTTTCGTACTCCTCGCTCCCATCGCTTCTCTTCCCCGATATTACCGCCATGTTTCCTCTTTGCCACACTCGTCGTCGGCACTGCAATGCCTTCTCCTCACCACTCCAGTCCCCCACTGCCCGTGTTTCCTTCTCCTCACACCCAAGACCCACCCATCATGCCTCCTACACGCCATCCCCGACGCTGCTAGTGGTCGGCAACACTGGCGCCGGTGTGCCGCCAGATTTGGTGGCAGTGGGCCTTCCCCTTCCCTATCGCAGGCTCTACCACGTCCACCAAATTACTCAAGCCGCCTTGGATGGGCCAAGGAAAAGTATTTAAATAGAAAGTTTTCTAACTATTTGAAAGTTTTTAAATAGAAAGCTTTTAAATCGAGAGTTTTCGATCCGAAAGTTTCTAAATCGAAAGTTTTTGAAACAATAAAGTTTTGATTGGAAAGTTTCTGAATTATTTGAAACCTTTGAATCAAAAGATTATTTTAATATTTTCTGAAAGTTTTTGAATCGGATTGAAAGGGCGTGCGTGAACACCCTATAGATATTCTCATGCAGCTTCATTGTAACAATGATATTCGGACCTGTTTATTTTTGCTATGGATTCTGGATTCTCGCCCCAAAAGCTGAATAAAAAACAAACAACTCTATTATAGAAATCGATTTTCATAATCCAGCTAACCCATATACACTAGAATCCACAATCCACTTTATATGTGTTTCTGTGGATTCTGAGGAATACAAATATGAGAGTGGCACTGAAAGTTCCAAGTAAAATTACCTACCAAATGCCATCTCAGAATCCAGAATCAGCTTCTCTATAGCCACAATCCATAATCAACTTTTCGAGAATCTACACCAAAAACAAACTTCTAGTTAGCTACTGCTAGTGGAACTGTGTAATTTCATGTCAATTACCATTACATTGTAATAGTATTTACCACTACCATACTTAAGTTTCCGATGGGAAATTACACCTCAGTTGAGTTGGGGACTATAGCAGAATTAATTCATTGCAGTAATTGGCTTTAGCCTTGCTTAACACTCTAAAAACGACACAATAGCGTCGTATTGCTCACCGCTGTTAAAATATGCAATTTGCAATACGTGGTGAACACCCTCGCGTGTGTGAAAGAGGGGTGGTGCCCCATGCACAATTTCCTAACAGCTTTATTTTTGAGGATAAACAAGTTGAAAAGTGAAACGAAACACAAAGACTCTGCGGGAACCATCTTTTAATGGGATGGTAGAATCAAGGGTGTATACTCGCAAAAAAAAAAAAAAAAAAAACACACGCACGCACGCACGCAAAGGCTCTACATTTAAAACTTGACTAATGCAATGTAACTTCAAGAATGATATACTGCTTCTATGTTCTTATAAAAAGAGTACAAATCAGACTGCCAATGAGCTTAAAGTTTATGCTTTCCCATTTGGGGATAGCACAAAAGACTACTCGTGTCAAATGGAAGGCTACAGTGATTGCAGTGGCAAGGATTTTCAGAGGAATGGAACGGAAAGAAACCAACATTTTTGAGTGTTAAATCGGGAAAAAGAAAACTTTCAGTGGCATGTAAGATATTTTTTTCAAAGATGTACAGGATGCACCATGTTGCATAGTCCATGACATAGGCTATCAATGGCTAGACATGATGCTGTGTTAAAAGGACAAACAGATTGCTTTTCTTTTTAAATGGTCTAAAATTCATGTGTGTAGCCTTAAATTTAGCTGTAAATTGAAAGTAGCGCAAGATAAGCTCGCGCAAGACGTACATTAACTCCCAATATCTGAGTTGTACAGCTTAGTTAAATGTTAAAATTAACCTTTAGTACAAGATAGCAAAGCACACTTTCAAAGAGACAATGTGCTACTCCGTTGTCATCAATTGTACCACCATTCACCAAAATCTCTCTCCATTATCTATGCTGCTACGCGTTTCCTCCATCAATATACTCGCCAGCCACATCTCAGGTCCAATGCTAATCCCTAGTGCCCTGTGATTTGGCACAATGGCCAAGGTTAAGGCATGTTTGAAGCGCGGAAATTTTATATAAATTTTACAAATAAAATATATAATTTTAAATTTCCAACAGGAATAATGTGAAATTCCCAAGTTCCAAACAGACGCTAAATTTACGTTCTCCCAAGAATGACCCTAAATGTATCCTCTCCCAAGACTGTGCCCAAGCTCATGATGGCTGGGTCCTTGTAAATAGGAAGACTTTGCGCGGGTATTTGACAAGACCAACACCCGAAGTAAGCAAGGATTGTGGAATTTTTCTGGCTCCAGTACTTCAGTTAATCGAGATCACAGCAAGCTATTAAGGCATGAGTTGATCTGTAAGGGAAAAAAAACGCCACTCCTGATTCTGTCACAGCGCATACATGTAAATATAGAATGCTTATCATACAAAAGAGTAGTGAATCATGGACCAACGACTCTGACAGATCATAGTCCGGCCACCGGCATGTTCTTGACTACTATCCAAATGTCCTCAGTAACATAAAACCAACTGAAACACCACATAATCTTCTACGAACAACGAACTACCTAAACTTCCCAAAGGTTAACATTTCACTTTTGCAGCTCACAATTCGACCTGCAAGCATCAGAAAGTAGAGTTAGCGACATAACAAAAAGGAGAGTTTTCTAACACAAAAAAGAAAGAAAGTAAAAACAAGAAAAGAAAAAGAAGAAACAACAAACCCAGTGAACAAAAACAAAAGGCACGCTGTGAAATGCTGTAAAATAATTATTCATAAGCAGCACATGCCACTAGGAATAGAGCACAATTTTTTTAGCTGTCTGTCCCTTTGTGAATGTTGAAAGAACACAAAACAAACATAGGATCACAATGGCCAGTATGGTAGTATCTCTGCGTACTTTTAAATGCAACCATATATCTGCATGTCACGCTGAAAGAATAATCATGCAAAGTATCAATATCTTATTCAACCAATCCTCCTATTGGCAAAAAAAAATGACAAGAAAAAGAACATGCAGCCATTTCCATATGAAGAACCTCTGGTTGATAATCAACTTTGACAATTAGACTTATAAATACTTCTGTTTTCAATAATGGAATATGTGCTAGAGGACAGAGTCCACTATATAGTATACTTGAGCACAAAAGATTGATGATCAGTTTGTGTTAAATCATTTGCAACAGAGATTATGGTTTTCATGACTTGAAACCACAGCAAGCATCATTTGCATATTGGAACAAGAAATGGACAAAATAGAAGGGTATTTCATAAATGCTATCTATCCCAAAAATGTGCATAACAACATGAATAGTCATTTCAGCTGAAGCAACCAATATGTTCACGTTTATATTCCACCACATGTGTTAACAATTCTGACATGTTATTGATTATTCTAAGTTCATAGTTGGAGCAAAAAGTATCTGGCAGACGGACAAAGCTGTTAGTTTCAACTTTCAACTAAAACATTCCATATCACAGAAAAATATGATGAGGTTCCAATAAAAAAAATGTAACCAGTGAGTTACCACCTTCGAGGAAGCCCCAAGAAGACCTTGTATTTTTGTAGGTTTAATATTAACATTCTGTAATATACAGACTAGCTTTCCTTTTAAAAAAACTAGAAATTGGCAGTTACAAGAAACATGTTTGGATCTAAGGATACCCCAACAACAAGTACAGCTAGTTTGAGTATGGCACCAACAACAAAATCCATTGCATTTTTTGAGGATGCTATAGTCAAATCAGATCCTATGGATCACATGGAAGCTAGATTTTCACTTTGTACTGCCACCTTAAGACCTTGTAGGCTGTTTTTCTTTAATCATTAAGGGAAGTTTTTGGAAGGGCAATGTCTCTTAACATATCATGTTGATATTGCTAACAATATTTGATATTGCTAACAATATCTGAGCCCAAGTTCTTTTCCCAATTCACATCCTGAACACATGCACATGCAGGGGCAGATCTAGGAAAGGAGAACACCGGGGTCGGCGAGGTCAATACGAACTCGTAATACTAACTTGTAACTTGTATCAAGAGGATCATATGCTTATATACTAAAGGAATCATGTATGCTAGATTGGAGGACGTCGGTGCCACTTGACACCGGCCCATACACTGCAGATCCGCCCCTGTGCACATGACAATGTAACATGCCCAATCCAATATCATTTTTAAGGCCCACCCCATACCCTGTTCCACTTCCACATATGCAACACAGATTGGTCTCACAATCCTATTGGAAGTCAGAATAGACCCACAAGTACTGATTGTTGAATGCTCTCCTCTTATACTAACTACTCAACTAAGCATTTGGGAACTGAAAAGATACACGCTTGCACATTCTGTAATTTACATACCAATATTTTCTAGAGCATGCTTTTACCTAGACTAGAATATCAGAAATAGCAAAACTGGCAGATAAATTATCTGGAAATTTATCAAGACCACAAATGGCAGTGTGATCACATTGGCATTTCAAGCATGGTTGAGCATACTAGCGTATGTGCCAAAATAATTTCAACAATTCAAGTGGATATTACATTGACATTTCAAGCATGGTTTGATCATACTAGCATATGGGCAAAAAGAATACCAACAATTCAAGTGGATATTATTATTATATTTGTTAGGGGGTTAGTTTGCAGTAATGCTCGTAATCCAGGGCAAGCTACTGGTGGAACGCTAGCAGATTAATTATACAAGGTAGTGTAATAGGCATGCCACTTATTAATATCTACAGATAAAATGGAATTACTTAGCAATGCTACATTGGATTCAGTAGCGAGAGATTCTGACATACTGTATAAGAAGCTAGCTAGATTGGTTTCAGTGGCTAGATATTCTAACATAGCTATAAGAAGCTAACAGTCGACGTGAACCATTTTAGAGCTAGGTCTGGCACTTTTCAGTGGTATTATAAAGATAAGAATGCATGTTGGTGGTATTGACAAAAATGGCAACATGTTTTTTGCCCTGATGTTGTGTTGGTAATCTGGCAAAGCCCCATATAAAAAAGGTTGTCAGTTAGCGGCTTAGAGCTGACCCAAAGGTTTAGTGGTAGGAATGCCACACAGGGCATGCTTGTAAGTCGACCTTCAGTTATTCAGTAGATCATTATTTCCACAATGCAGACAATTCAGTTTCTGACATACTCCAGGGAGCTGATCAGTGCTTACAATAGCGAGGCAATACAAGCGAAGCTAAGAACAACCTGAAATCAACCATTATTATTTTAGTACTCAAAAAGTATCATTGAACCAGTAGTGCTACCTTTTCTCTCTCCAAATGTTTATTTTTCTGTTTCGAATGCTTTAACCACTCTAGCAGAGTGCTTATAACTAGCATTGTAGTTTAATTGTGAATAAGCAATTCGATCCCTACATTTGTTGTAATGGGTTCATAATGACAAAATATTATTTGTGGCCGATGTGATATTAATCGCTTCGCACTGTCATGTCTTCATCCGTAAACGTAGAAAAGAACAACGAAATCCTGGTCACCTAGTTCCAGCAGTTTCTTCTATGGCCAAACCTAACCAAACAACAATCCTAGAACGGTAGAACCCTAAGAAAGCAAGTCAATAAGCCATATACACCTTCAATCCTTCAACTAACTCAATGGCACATCATATCAAGGAGAAAACAAACAAACAAAAATGCCAGGTGATACTAGGAAAGAATCTTACCGACCAACGAAGCAACCAAGAAATCGTGGGGGCGAGGCCGCGGCGGGGTCACTGCGTCTTCCTCCGAGGCGGCTGCTTCTCGGAGGCCAACCTGTACATCCAGTAGACCTGCAGCAAGCGGGAAGAACGGGAAAAGGAGGGATCAGATCGGAAGGTCAGGCCAGCTGTTGGATCGAGCAATTAAGTGGGGAGGAAGGGAAACGAGATCGAATTAGGGCAAGGTAAGTGGGTCGCGTACGAGGGCTAGGACGTGGGCGGCGAGCAGGACGACGACGAAGAGCGGGACGGCGTCTAGGATGTGGGAGCCGGTCGCCGGCTGTGGCTGGTGCGACATCGTCGTCGGCGTTGGGGCGAGGGAAGGTGACTGCGGTGCGGTGCGGTGGGTGGGTTTTCTAGTTTCTACTCCTTGGACCGGAGCAAAAACCTCTGGAGACTGTAGGTGGGCCCCCCCACGGCCCCACCTTGTTGGGAAAGAAAAGAAGACCGAGGGGAAATTCCTTCCATACCTATCTATATTAACGTACTAAAATTGACAAAAGAAGTGGCTGTAGTTTAGTGGTGAGAATTCCACGTTGTGGCCGTGGAGACCTGGGCTCGAATCCCAGCAGCCACACACACACTTTTCTCTTTTTAATTAATTTTTCACCTATTATTCTCTTTTTTCTTGGAGTTTGTGTTCCGTCCTGGAAAATATCAAAAATTATAATTGATATATTTTTTCTTTGTTTTTTTACAAACGCCATCAGATGAAAATATACGTTTTTTACAAACGCCATCAGATAAAAATCGGCTCCATCTTCGCGTTCAGTCCTGATCCGTCCAAGTTAACGCTGCGCCCCCACCTTAGTGCTCGCCTTGTGGCCTCGGCTCTGCCGTCGCATCGCACCCATTCGATCTTTGTTGTGAGATGGTTTCTGTGCTTTTCTTTGGTAGAGGTTTTTAGAGAGGTGTAATTTGTTTGCTAGGAAGGTGATTATCTGTTGCTTCTTGTTGGAGATTTTTCCAAGTAGTGTAGGTGAAAAGGGAGATGGGAGGAAAGACACTACCCCCATTTCTTTCTTTTATTATATCGGTAAAGAATTCAATGAGTGAGGTGCTGCCATGCTTTTCTTTTTTAAAACTGTATAAATATTAAAGTATGAATGAAAAGTAGATGAGGATTACTTATCTTTTCGTTTATTTTAAAATTTATGTAACTTATATTAAGAGGAAAAATATTAAATCACTGCTGCACGAAAATGTTCACGTGCAGACAGACAGATATAACTGGTGGTAGATAACTCATGATCAATAAAACATCGGCTGGCTGCCAACCAACGACTGGGAACAATGCTGCACTTCGCCGCCGTCCTCCGCTCCCCCGCTCCGGCCACGCCACCCACAAGAACGAGCCGCTCCCCTGCCGTCTCTCGCCCACTCACTGGATGCAGCAACAGCAGCAAGAAACCCATCCCCAAACCCTCCCGGCCGTTCCTGCTCCCACGAGGACTCGCACTCTCCCTCCGGCCGTGGCTGGCCCGGTGCCTCCACGCGCTCTTCGCCGCCGCGCTCGCGCTCGTGCTGTCTCCTCCGCCGCCCCTCCCTGCCCATGCCTCCCCCAACGACGGGCGTTTGAAGACGAAGGCCCCGTATCCCTGCGAAGACATCGGAAGGTACTACGGGGGCTTGGACGGCTTGGCCGGTGACGAGCTGATGGCGGAGCTCAGTGCCATCGTTTCGCCTCACGCCTCCCTGCGTTACAAAGATGTTGGTTTGCCTCTAGCTATCTGCCTTCTTGCTCATTTGGTTAAAAAAATTCGGTTGGAATGAAGAAACAAGAATGACAGTGTGATTTATTTTTTTCCTTTTCTTTTTGCCTTGTTGTGCCTCTCTTTAGTAGGTGTGGGATGCGCTCAAGATTCTTGATGCAGCTGATGCAGACCACCCGGAGGCGTCATCTGAAGTGTATGTTGCTCTGTAACAGTTTATGGCCACTCTAATGCCTATGCAACATTGGCACAAGCTTTCTATATTTTGACTTGATTTAGGCTATGATGCTTCTGGTAGGGTTGAGATATACTCGCACAGAGCTGTGCCGAAGCACTTAGCAGGCAAGCCGGATGGATGGAACAGTGAGTTATTTTGCACAAATTTATATGTCCAGATAGGATGGTCGTATGTTTTCTTCAGGTTTTTCTTTCAAAGCAACATTGTGCATTTAAATGTGCAGGAGAGCACCTGTGGCCTCGGTCGTATGGCCTTACTTATGGTCTGTCGCTAACTGATCTGCACAATATTCGTCCTGCGGATGTCAATGGTCTGTTTTTTTATACCTGATCCAAAGTACTTCTTCTTGACCATAGCACTCCGCTAATGTTCTTTAATTGGGCGTCCTATCCTCGCCACTGGAGATATTAATTTTTCTGTTTTCCATCATATTTGAACGTAATATATTTGTTTCCCTCATGTCAATCATAAGCTGTAACTCTGTTTCCTTCATTGATGATAATGATTCAATGCTACATTCATGTTGTTTGAAGGGAGATATTTACTTTTCTGAAATTATGGCCAAATCTGTTGCAGTACAAAGGAATTATAATGGATAAAGTGTAAATTTTGTCTATCTATTTTCTAGAAAAGTGTAAATCCTGTTTTCAGTAAATTCGTCAAGGGGAAATAAGTATTATGGAGAATGTGCTGCCACATCAATACGATGTGTGAGGCCAGCAAATCATGAAGCTGCACCTGACACTGAGACAGATGGTGAAAGATGGGCACCTCCTTTTCAGGTTCAGAAACTTTCTGGAGCAAATAATGATATATGTTAGTTTTCAGAAAGTTCATTAAATATTGAGTGCACTCCTTTTAAGACGAATGAATGATATTCATTGTTGAAAAGCATGCTGACTTTTGAACTAGAAATAATATGTTCAGTTGCAGGAACTAAGAATTTTACATATGTTTAATTCCTAGGAGGGTATCTTGTAATTAATGAGAAACCATTTAAGCTTCAATCATATTGAATTAGTAGTTAGGATGTTAAGTGCAACCTTGGCAAGTTGAATAGAGTTTGAACATCAGCGATAGTGACTTCCAGTTGTGAAGAGCAATTGTTTTTTTAGATTTCAATATTGAGCACAACAATCTCTTATTTTTTGCTTCAGGTGCGTGGAGATGTAGCTAGGTCCCTGATGTACATGGCAGTATGCTATGGATCTGGCCAGAAAGATGGAGCTCCACATTTGGAACTTTCCGATTCACCAAGTATTCGTAAGTAGTTTCACAAAAGGAAAGGTATTTATGCTGTTAGTTTTAGGGGACATATCTAGTGAAAACTATCATTAGGGTGCAAACTTCAAAACTATTTTTTTTTTACCACCAAATCAACATGAAAAAATGCAAGAAAAAAAAAGAGGGGATAGTCTATGGAGTATTGTATCACCCTTTAAAATTTCAAGCTTAAACTCAAGACAAGTTGATAGAGAGGAAAAGGAGGAATTTTATGTGAATAGTAACTTTGCTCTTTTTCATTTTCTTGTCATTTATAGTTTTTCTGGGATTTCTCTTTTCATTACTCCAAACACATACTTGAACAAAATTCTAGTATTCTCACCAGCCACTTGTTGGCAACAGTTGTTGACATACTTATCAAGGGTCTATGTATTTAACATGTAATCTTTGTTTATACCAAAGTACCAGTGTTGACTAAGGACTGTTATATCGATTAAGTCGCATGCATGATCACACCTTAATAGTTTAAAGGATTAGCTGAGGGGTAGATGTTTAGTACCTTGTAAGATGTCAACATTGATGCGATGGATGTGAATCTTCTAAATGATACATAGTATAGGAACCAAAAGAATGCTAGTTAATGTTGTAAGTTAGCCATCAAACATTGATGCAGACCATCTTCTCTGTAATGTAATGTGGACTGTCCAATTGCCCATTTTACATGAACCAATGTACTGCACACTAAGTATTGAATCTTGATCGTTTATACTCAATGCTTAAGATAATCTTACATTTGGTACCATGTTATTTTGAGGTCTTCGTAGTATTTTATAATTATATTGCAATACTCACGGTGCATCATTAGTAATATCAACTGTCTGCTTCTTGTTTAAGAAAGAAGAAAGATGGGTCTCCTGTCAGCTCTTCTACAGTGGAACGAACTTGATCCGCCATCAAGATCAGAGCAGCTTAGAAATGATAGAGTTTGCAGCATGTACCAGCATAATCGAAATCCTTTTGTCGATCATCCAGAATTTGCAAATCTTATATGGAGGAACCCCCCTGCCAAAAGTCCAACATTGGTCAGAGAATCACCAAAGGCTTGGGTCAATGAGTTCCATTATGAAAACAAAAGCAAAGATGTGAATGAGGTGCATCATCCACTGATTCACCATTTATTGCTCCAGTTCTTTTTTTTTTTTTTGCTTTCATTACATCACCTAGCAGTTTATTTACATACACTAATTACATTTTGCACACGAAGGTGTGCCAATCAATTATATATCATGATGAAAATATGTTGTAGTTCAAAACTTCGAAACAACTTTAATCAAAACTGATGATGTATTCAACAGTTGAGGCATGATTACCTGAACACACATGGCAGTTAATGAAAACACTGAATGACATGTTGATCACCTGTTGGGTGAGATTTAACATTCTAGGTCGGGATTGATTATCAAGTGTAAATTGCTAAATTTTCTTGTAAAATAGAAGGGATGCTCCAAAGTTCCACTAACTCCCAACTTATTTTAATTCTGATCTTATGCCCAGAATTCATTCTTTCCCAAAACTTATCCGGGTTTCCTTTTTCTGCAGTTTGTTGAGGTAGTGGTACATATGCCTTTAGATGCAAAAGATCTTATGCTCATACTGTATAATGGAGCAAATGGGCGAATGTTTGACTCTCTGAATCTAGCTGACAAGGAAGCCTTCACTGTCACAGAAAGCAGCTCTGGTTATTTGTTCTACACAACATTCACCACTGTACAAAATGGACCGGCTGATGGCATAGCTCTTGTCTACTGCACAGGTGGAAGCGAAACTGAAGTCTTGGAATTCATATCGTATGAAGGTAGCCTGAGAGCACAGGATGGACCAGCCAAGGGCATAGTCTCTGTAGACGTGATGATCAAGGAGACAGATGAGTCATCTGAGCAAGATTCATTGGGACTTGCTGGCCGCAAAATTGGCGAGTTTGCTTGGAGAAAGCTGTCTGGTAATGCATCTCCTGGAAAGTTCAATGCTGGGCAGATGTTTTAGTGTCATTTATCCAGTCTAAGTATTCTCGTAAAACCCTGAAATTAAAAGAGCTAAGCAAGCAGACAACTTGAATAGATAAAGGTTGTGAAAGTTCACGTGCCCCAAGCAAAGATCATGTTGTTTGCTTACCAGCTGGATTCTATCATTCAACACTCCTGAAAGAAGACTATGCATAAACTTGTATGCTGCCTTCTGTTCATTTATTATTGTTACCTGAACATGCTATGGAAACATGGATACAGACATGTGAGTACGCCAAAAGGCAAAATGTTTATCATATCAACAGCTTAATTGATACAGCGTGAGGAAAGCTGGAATCGTCGAAGGACAAGAGTTACTATTTGCAGCAAACTTTTGTTGTTCTTTCTTCTAATAGCGATTGTGTATAGACTTGGAGATTTGAAAGTTTAGTTGATCACTCATATAGAGTACCTATTTGGAAGTGCAGTGGATCATTCTATAGACTACCTTCGTAATTGTTTTGGAACCTTTTGTGCTGATCTGATGAATGAACCAGCATTGGTTGCACCCTTGCAGAGAGTTGATGGCTTTCCAGGTTGATACCAGGTTGAAAATTTCTACAGTTTGTACGTGCTTATGTCTCATTTTAATATTGTTCTCCATGTATGTGTAAGCTTCAATTATAGTGGTAGTACAGAAAACTTGATTTATATATATTTTTTGGAACGGCGCCATGATTATATTAGAAGCTGACATGTATCATTGTATATGCCTTAATAGAGTTCCTCCCTAAAACACCCCATAAATGGAGAGGCCTCTCCGGTCTCCTCGCTATTTATGGAATGCCCGTCAAACCCACAACCCATGGAAGCACAGGAAGTCAGCCAGTACCATTCCTCAGACTATTTCAACACAGCAACCGTCCAAATCCTTCAGGGGTAGACCGCAAAATGTGGGCACCAGCCATGCAAACATTCCTCTCTTCTCCATACCTGACTGGCTACCTAGCTACTGCATCTGGCCATGAATTGCACAGAGATTGACCAATCTTTGAGACTCTTGTGAGCTGCTCCCGTATCGGGCCAGGTATGGCTTCTTTGCCTCCTCTTCCTTCGCTGAATGGCAGCATAATTTTGTTTATCCCCATGGACAATTGCCGCATGTTCTTTCTTGATTGTTGTGTCTGGGAAGCGCAAATGATAGGTATGAATAGGGCATTCATTGGTTAATGTGTGATTTATGAAATGCAAATAAGTCCAAGTAATAACAGACGGCCGCATTCTGGGAAGTGTTATATTGTTTTATCCAATTTGTCAGTGTAATTACCTTGAGCCATGCAATTTCCTTTCTATCTCCTGGTACACCGGATTAATCCATTCTATTTCATCTTGTTCTCAGTTTTCCAATTGTTTGACTGCTCTCTTAAACGAAACCGCACACAAGGTACAAGTTCCTTACCAGTTGAATTGCTAGGCATCTAGCTGAATTATTGTACATTATGCACCATGCATGGAGCATCTAGTTCATTTTTCTCATGACGACGTCAACATAATTGCGCTTCATAACTAAAGAAAGAGCAGAAATTTTACGGTGCATTATACTCTTATTATATAGTAAGTAATAGAAATCAGATCTAGCCTTTAATTTGTTAAAAGGTATTTCTACTACTCTACTACCAGGATAAGTATAAACAAATACTAACTAATACGATCCATTGGATCGAAAGGAATGAACGGTCTATATTGAATTTAGTGTACCGTAAAATAGCTCAAACTAAAAGCTAGTAATCAATTAAAGAGATGGTCTCAAAAGCTTCATTAATTTGTGGCTTTTCGCTTGCAGGCAGAATAGTCCGTACGCAATGGCAACATCAAGGAGGGAACCTCATCCGGATGCTAGGATCAACAGGACCGCTCGGAATACGTCCTCAGTGCTGAAAGCCACTGAACCAGGCCAGGGGCTTCGGCGGGCAAGGTCTGTCCCAAGCTCTCCTGATCGAAAATTATCCCCATCGATCCCCCGCCTCTAGCTTTGTCCAAACCCAGTCGACCTTCATCATCGTTCAATGCCCGCACCGCATCATCGCTCAGCCTCTTCATCCACTCATGGCAGGACACTGCACCATCCATCCTCCATAGCCGCCGCTACAAAGCACGCCAACGCAGTGAGAGGAAAAGCTGACAAGTCCGGTGGCACATCCCTGTGGCCTCCTCCGGCCTTTGCAACACGCAGTCCTTCATCTAAGGCTATGAACAGGGCAGCAAAATCACCGTCCACTCTGCAGAAGAGTAAGCTCTCTCCAAGGCCTGGTGTCGAGAAAATGGCAGTGTCGTCTCCAAAGCTGAGAACCCAGAAAGGAACGTCAGGAGCTATGGCAGGTGGAAAAACTCAAGCCGTGTCTTGGGTGCGTGCTCCTGGCGCCACAGCAAAGGAAAAGATCGGGGCAGCAAATCCTGTTCCTTCTATCCAGAGGACAAGAAGTGTACCAGCAAGGCCAATAGAGGCACCCAAAATCGAGGAGCAAGAAGTCGAGCTGTTGATGGAATTTGACGAGATGGAGAGTATAAGCACCCCTTCCATAGAAGAGCACTTGCAAGAATGGCTCCCTGACCCCGTCGAGCTGAAACATGTGGATGTCATGGCTTATGTTACATCTCAAGATGATCCTAGCGAGCCATCCTCTAATCAACAGGAGGAAAAGAATGAGCAAGTCACGGAGCTCATTTCAGAAGAGAAACATGAAGCAAAGGACAACGAAGATCTGAATGGAGGAGAGAATGCTGATGTCGGCATCAACAGCCAAGCACATGTCGTAAAGGAAGCTGCCGATGAAGACGAGGTAAAGGAAGCTGTTGCTGAAACCGAGGTAAATGAAGTTGTCAGTGAAACTGGGTTAAAGGATGCTGTCAATGAAACCGAGTTAAAAGAAGCTGTCGTTGAACCTGAGTTAGTAGCGGAGAAAGAGGTTAAAGAGAAGGCAGAGAATGTAATGCCACCAAAGAAGACCCTGGAGTTGGTACAGGGGTGGAAGAAGGATGATGGAAGGAGCAACGAAGTGAAAGAGGAGGGTAGGAGCAAGCCTATGGAGGAGAGGAAGAGCAGGGTCATGGCCTTGATCGGGAAATTTGAGACGGCAATGGCAGGCCGAGAGTGATAAGAGATAAGGCACTGGAAGAGTAATCGCAACCAACCATCTTTTCATCTTTTGCAAAGTTCATGCAATCCGGATTCCCGGATATATATATTTCGTTCCATTGTTTGTTGTTGTGGAATTGGGTGAAATTATCGGTGCATATTGAGAAAGCTTCTGTAAGATCAAGTCAATGTACATGCACATGCAAAAGTAAAAGGCAGTTTCCTGAACAATTCTATCTGAGCTAAATATATATATATATATATATATATATATATATATATATATATAGTTGGGGTTTAGTTGAGAGAAAGTTTTCAAAATATGAATTCTGTACAGATGTTAACCATAATTTGGCTAAATTACCAAGGTATCTAATTCTCCGGGCACGGGGAACCCTAGACCACTAACCCAAGATGATTCTCATTTCCTCGCGTTTTACCCATAAGCATCAGCGCCCACATCCATATAAAGACTAAATCTACTGCACTCCAATTTCACAAATTTAATATAATTATTTGTGCTTGACCCCAAGGCAGTTAGCTATGCAGACCTCTAGAGAAAATGACTTTGATATGCTTATATTGCATAGAAGGCGAACATTGCATGCTCAATGTAAATCCACTAGGGTAGTATGCTGCGCTTGACCCAGATCTTCAAGAGATTTCACCATTCAATCTTTTGAAATATATAGTTTCCCAATGTTACATTTTAACTTCAATCTAGGCTCAATTTCATAAAACACGTACAGAAAGAATTGACAAGCAGCAAGGTCGAATACAATACCTAAGTTTCCGTATCAACATATTCTTAAATTTAAACTCCAATAGCCCTAAGTCGGATATCCCTTCCCATGTACGTACCCCGTTGGCCCTTCACACAACACCAGAATCAGGCTGACGAAGCACTCAATACTTAGAAAGGAGTGTTGAAAGCATTATACACTCGCATCAAAATATGCATGCAGGCTAACAGCAATCAAGATGGTTAACCATAAAGCATTAACAAGTAAAGATGCCTTAGGATTGGAATGATTCAACCACATGACAGTTTAGCTTCTATTCTGCACCGTGCGTGTAGATAATGATAGCTATATGTTTAACGATTTTTCATACTTTGCATACTCTCTCATCTCCAATTTTATCGATACAATACATATGTTCATTAACATGTCAGTGGATGATATTTCAACGCATTAGAATTAAAGAGACTCCATGCGGCGGGATACTGGGATCCCTCGTCAATGATTTTTCAATTTGTGGGGTTATTTGTAAATGCTCATCCATGCCGTCCTCAACTCCACTTAATTCTAATCCATTTTAAACCTGGTTATTAAATCATCGCTTAAACAGTAAGGCGATCCAGGGGGCTGCACCATGCCGTCACATTGCTGAAGAAGGGTATATAACCTAGACATGGGTTTGCACTTGATATGCCAATATGTCCCCCAATGTGTTTACCCTCATTCAGCAAGTGAGTAAAAATCATCCTACCTCCATATTAAGGTTATCTACTCCAACAGTCCAACCTATTTGTATGAACATTATAATCTTTATTTTATTGTTTGATCACATTAATCTCAATCTGAATTTAGCACCTAGACATCCTCGTGCTCGTCCTAGAGTCTGAGGCGAATGAACTGAGCTGAAAGCACTCAAATATTGTCACAACATAACAAGCTTGTCACCATAGTTTATTTACAAACATGGTGCAGATCAAAAGAGCATGAGATGTGTTAGCAATGAAACCTCCATATAATACTACCACTAGAACCGAAGTGAGCACCATATCCAATATGTCATACGCTGCTACGTTCTATTACATGAGCCACAAGAACAAAGAGATACTAGAAATGATACGTTAGAATGTAAGTCTCAGGGATAAGTGGCATCACTTACTTAATACCAGGCATTAACTAGGATCCTCGGATATAAAGTTCAACTGTCAGGATTTAAAAAAAGAGAGTATATTCTAGATATAACAACAATAACTTTATACCATATCAAAGCTTCCAATATTGATGCAATGATAAAATAAGGATTCTATTTGTATAATCAGCACCAGCATCAAGTTTATTTACCTAAAATTTGAAGTGTTAAAATGTACCATTGGTCTGTCTACTCACTGGCTCTAATTTGGTTACTCTACTTTGAAGTCATGCAAATTAGTCCCTCTACTTTTAGACTTGTATCAAATTGGTTCATCTACTAAAGAAGGTAGATAGAATGTTGAATTGCCATAGCAGTACAGTGCATGTTTGGGTGGAGACAACACCTAACGTATGGTTTGTACCTCTTTAAATCAATGTCTTCTATTGTTAATGCATGCAGGTGTATAATCATATTTGCGCAAAACTTATTAAAGCCCAAGTAAACAGCAACTGTAACAAGATCTTTTTACGCAATATATCCATTATCTGCCATTTCCATCAAAATAAACAACTTTAGGTTGTGCCAATTCAATTTTCAACAATCAATTTAATAAACATGACAAACAAACAAGCTTTGGAAGTAGAGCAAATATGGGCAACTTGAAGTAGAGGGACCAAATTGAACATCAAGAAAAGTAAAGGGACAAAAGTATATTTGTTGTGGACGTGGGTCCAAGCAGCAGAGCACCGTGCATCGCGGTAGCATACATGGGCAGGTGCAGGACGCGGCTGGACTCAGCTAGGATTTGGTTAGCAGTCCAATTACGTATTGAGTTAAGTTACCTGCATGTCTTTTAGTTGCATGTTTCCTTGTTGGATACTTAGATGTATATTGTATCTGGTTGATTAGTTCAAATTGTTAGGACTAGTCAATTTGTTAGGCTCGGCTCTATTTAAGAGGAGATGAGATGTTCACAAAATAAATATTTAAAAATAGAAGAAAAAAACATGAATGAAGAAATAGCTCTGTTTAGTTTTAGAAGATAAGCAAGAAGGTATGAAGTTTCACTGTTTCAGACCAACGCAATCAATACAGAAGTTTCAGACCAAACACCGACATATTTTCCAATACAAAATAACTTACTGCCATATGATCATTATGAGGAACCAGGAAATCTCATCTTATAAAAGTCATAAAACAAATTTACATCATCCTATTCCTATACATATATGGCATCATACATAAACAAACAATTATGCAGTGAGAAGTGCTTCAATGATTTTCCTTTTAACAGTTGCACAAATATTAAAACATGAATGAATGGTACATAGTGATTACTTACCTTTTGCTTGGTTCAAGATTTGTGTAGCTTGTATTGGAAAGAAAAGCATTGAAGCACTGCTCGCATGCAGTTCAGTTTTATTCATGGTTGGCTGCCTAAAATTCACACAGTAATATTTTGGTTTAGCAACACACGGTCTGCTCATGGTGTATTATTATTGAATAGTTTGCTCCATTGCATTTCCAGAACCAGAATCTTAGTATGGAACATAACAAAAATTAAGAATTGATAAAATCAGGAAAAGGGAACTGCTAATCCAATTGTTGATAATGTAGTTTCCCTTTGTTTCTATCAGTATCGGGTTTATAAAAGATTTGTAATCCTTTCAGGTGGTAATTTACTGGTTGCAGGAATAATATTTGATATTCATAAACTTCTAAGGTAATGTAAAATCGTAAAAAAAAATACTGGATTTTGGGGTAACATAATAGCATATATATGAATTCAAGATATGAGTATGACCATGCAAATTTTCATTAAGATTAAAAAAAAAGTGGGCAGTAAAACAAAGATTTACTCTCTCTCATCTGCAAGCTTCACATAGCCATTCATACAATTACATCCATGTTGGATCAGTCTAGCACCACAGATCCAGGGGATAAGAGACCTGAATTATTGTAAAATACAACAATATCAGTGAGTCATGAGATTTCTAATGTATTGTTTACCTTCAAATAATTCGACACTACACATCCTATTCACAAGGAGTGGATGCCACAGAAAAAAAAAGTATAAGAAACAGCAGGGGCAAATAATCTATTGAAGAAATACTAGTTTTCACCATATTTCTATTCAGTAGGTGGTTTGGGGTACCCTGTGTAAAAAGAATTTCTGTGTTGGTATGGTAATTACAAAATTGAAACAGATGTTTTCACCTCAATAAAAAATAACTCTGACCATTTTGGATTAAGATGGGGATAGGGCCAAAATTGAACTTATTTAGCCGAAGAGATTATATTTGTCAAAAATAGAAAGCCTTAAAATGTTGTACAACTTAAACAATTTTCTCTCTTGAAACCTAGGGTAATACCTTTTTCATGTTGACCTCACTCTTATTGCAAAGGTGGATAATTTTTCTTAAGTCATTATGTTGGTTTGTCATTGCAAGTATGGGCTATGTATGCTACTGTAGCTCATCAGATTCTGGAAGGAAATCAAAGGGCCTCATAATAAATTCTTAGGAGCAACCATCTCAACATGCCACACCGACAAAGTAATTGACTTATTATTGATATTCCCTTCTGATTACAGTAAAAAATGCAAGAGAAGAATTAGAAAACATCACTATCTCAAAATGACATTGTTTTAAATAGCCTGATATAGCCCCGATATAGCGGTCAGGGGTAGTGACCGCTACGCCAGCTGTCTGTAGATTTGTACAGTTGCGGTGCTGCAACGGCCCACTATGGCCTGCTACAACCCGCTATGGCCACTATAGTGTATGGTGTGTAGTGGTGATTCAGTACAAATACATTTCAAGTTTTCATATAATTCATTTATTGTGTACTCTTGCCATTTGTCATTTTAAATCATTACTCCAAAACTTGAGATATGCACAAACAAATAATCTGAATACAAGATAAGTCATTTTACTTCAAAACTGGTCTATTTAACTTTGTATTTCTACAAATATAGCTGAGCATGTTGCACCCGCTACATCGTCAATATCTGCTATCCGCTATAAAACACTTAGCTGCTACGCTCCCGCTAAACGCTATTTAAAACAATGCAAAATGATCATATGGGATAGCATGTAGCACAAAGTGACATGTATATTGGGTCTCTACATTGATTTTTTACATGCCATTTCTCCTTTTTATGTGCCACATCAATTCATCATGTGCACAACAGAACATTATTTATTTATTTCAATACATAGGTCATATATATACTAGGCAAAAAAGATGGTACTTCATGAAACAGTACGGGCTACATGCCATCTCCAAAGGACACATAGTCATGCATGAATTGGGTATTTTTTCCTTGATATTCATAGCATGCTGAACAAATGTATCTGGCATCTAAATAAAGCTTAACTATAGTTAGCAAGCACAGCCAATCATGCTCACAAAGTTCTATGTACAAGTGAAAATGAGGCCTTTCAGCAAAACATGAATGCACAGCCTTCCTGTGCTAAGTAACACAATGTAAAGCAAGAAAATAGAAGCCCATATTATTTATGATGAAAGGACATAAAACACTCAAAATATGGATTATGTTCTACTTACATAACTACATAAGATAAAAGAGAGTGCAACTCAACAGTCAGACAAACTAATCCACACATATGGCTTACCATACTGAATTTTGTGATTTCAAGAGTACTGAAAAAAAAAAAGAAATCTACTCAGAGATAAGAACATAACAAAGGTCCTGAACTAACACTCAAACAAACTTGATTGCACCATATTCATCAATTTCTGTAGTATCTATGCTACAGATATAACAATTAAATAGCACATACTAGTGAAGTAGACTTACAGATCACTTCTCTGTAGGCTAGAAAACCACTGTTCTAAATCTGTTTGGCGTCCTGCTACACCACAGTTGTGTGCACAGTCCTACCACCTCAAGGTTGCATAGATGCACAAAATGGGTGACTTCATATACTGTACAGTCTCCAGAAGATATGCAGATCTTCATTTATTTTGACAGAATAATCTTAAAAATGAGCTGTGGAGGTCACCAGTAGCAGGGTACTGTACAAAGTTCATCTGTATCATCCACTGTCCATCAATAACTTACGACACACACACTAGCCATCATACAAGACACACCAAGTGAGCAGCAGATTAGGCGTCTACTAGGAAAGAGACAGTACACTTCACAGTTCACAGATATCAATAGGAAGCCATGCCAAGGCGTTGATGCCTGCCCTGAATATGCAAGCCAGGACTTATCTGTGAAAAGAAAATCCAACTTAATCCAATTGATTAATCATATGAATTAATTTTTTCAAGTAGCAATGAAGCGTTAACACCAAGCAGTTGAGGATTTAGTTCCGACACTGCCTTTAAGTCTTGCAATGACACCGAGCTAATCTGTGGAGATGTACCACCATTTTGACCATGCATCTGATTTTGCATCTGTACACCATTTATTAGTTTCCGACTCAACTGTTGTTGTACTGCCATTAGATTTAGTCGATCATTTTGAGCTCTTGCTCTAACCAGCTCAACACAAGATCCAATAAGCTGCTTCAAGAAAATATCGATTCCATTATTCAACAAATTAGCACACTCTGTTGACACTCCATCCAACCCTTCTGTTTCTGCTATTTTCTCTATCCGCTTTCTCAGTGATGAACTATCACACAACTGACCAAGCTCATAACAACCAATAGAGTTATCACTGCCGGCACTAGAGGTAAGCATCAGAGGTTTCCAACTCCCGCCAAAGTGACCAGAATAGAATGGAATTCCTAGTGGAGCAGTTACTGGATCTCGAACATGTTGTGCAATATCTTCCAAGTTTTCTCTATCAACAACCCCAACAGGACCATTGCTATCTGGAGAGTCAAATACATTCAAAGATGCCCTTTCCACACGTAATCGCTTCGTCAATGGCTCCACAAGCTCACTGTGTTGAAGCTGTGAAAGTCTCTTCAGGTCGGTCAAATATGGAACACCATTCTCCTTAACAACATCCTCACCATAAACCAATGATGGCTGTGGCTTAAATGCATCTGCCTTTCCGATTGGTGGATGATGGTCCTTGACATGTTGACGTGGAACATCACCATTGTCATAGACTGAAACTGACGGAATCAGCAAATGAGTTGAATTCTTGGCAACGCCAATCGATTTAGATGCATTTACTGCTGGTGGCCCACTAGCTCGACAGGCATTATGGAGGATAGAGCGGATGAGGTGGTTGTGAAGCCTAAGGTTGTCATGACCAAGTACTGCGAGGCAGAGCTTGTCAAATACAGTCTTGCTCAGCTTTAATGATAAAAACCTCTGCAGGTGCCCAAAGTACTTCTTTGTTCGCTCTGGTCCAATCCTCTTAGCTATTTTTGACTTGATCTCCCCAAGGTTAACACGAGTGCCCTGCCCAGCCACCGGTGACGGTAGTGGGTGCAAGCTTTGTGGTCGTGGTGGCACCGGTGATGGTGTAGATGACGGCATCTCTAAAAGAAGTGATTCCATACAATTGGATCACAAAGTTGAGATGAAAGGATATCTCGTGTTCAAGTGTTACGCCTCATCCAATCCAATATGTCACAGTACACAATTCAACCAACAGGACAGTTAACTGCAATGAAAAATATAATGCTTTAGAAATGAAGAATAAAAACAGGATGAAAGACATGCCATTTGGGTCCAGTTGGATCAATTAAGGACCATTAGAACAGTGCTAAATTCAAACAGCGATAAGTTCAATCTAGGCCGTCTAAAGTTAAGTGCTCATTTCCAAGCAGAAGGTCAACAAACAGCAAAACTAAACCTATGGGGAGCGAAGCAAAGTACCTAAGAAGAGAAATAGTGTGATAGTTGGGTTCACTGGAAGCCAGCCTGGGAAAACGCTTATAGGTGTTAAAATTCAAAATAAACCTCCAGTTCACAATCAAGCTTATCAACATATCTAGGTCCTCTAAATTATATTCGCAAGTTAAATTTAGTTCCAAAGATTCCAAGTTTCCAGGCCATTTTGGTCGAGGATAATTTGATGAAACATAAAAAGTACACGTGAAAACCTGGTTTTGAACTATGTTGCATTGGAATTGGATCAACTGTTAACTGAAACAACTGTGCGAATTCAAACTAGAAACTACAATAAAGACCGTAAGAAACTTCTTTGACCTAATTCTGCAGCCCTAATTCATAGCAAATCATACGACTTCCGAGCATAATCCATACCCTCACTTGTGTGAGCTAATCGCGCGGAGCAAAACGGAACAATTCAGTAACAAAAACAAAAACAAAAACCTACACAGAACCCACGAACTAAACGTGAAGGAAACCCAGAAAAGTGGGACCTCTTGCAGTCCGAAGCGAGATCAGGGAGCGCCTACAGGAGCAGAAGAATTCAAACCAATATCACCAAATAAGACGCCCAAAGCTCCACTGAATCCGATACGAGCAAAACGAAGGAAAGCTAGGGTTTTGCACCGAATTCAATCTGCAGAGCTCAACCCAATTCGCAGCACAAAATTCAATTGAATGAGAGAAAAATGAAGCGCACAAATAAGAAAAGACCGCCCGATAGGCATGTTGCGCCACCGCAACAGTGCGCGATTCAAACTGAATCCCCTGCTCGGGGAGCACTCGACCCCGGCCGCCGCGGCGATCCGACCCGCGCCACCCCAATTCAGGCCAGAAGCTAGGGTTTCGCGCCGAATTCTGAGGTCCCCGAGGTCGTTCCCACCCACCGCCCGACCGGCGCGTCGGGAGACCGAAGAGCCCAGCCGCGCTGCGCCGCGCCGGCGCGAGACGAGCGCCATTGGGTAGGGGGAGCTCCAAGTGCCACTCCCATTGCCGCCCGCGTCGACGCGCGAGGGAATTGGGGATGGGGCAGAGCGAGCGGAGGGGCGGGGAGGGGAGGGAGCTCACCTTGCTGCCTCTCTCTCTCGCGCGCGCGGGGGAGGAGAGGCGAGGCGAGGCGATCGGCGGAAGAGACAACGAGCACGAGCGGCTGCTTCCCCCGCCGCTCGAGCGACAGCGGCTGGATGCTGCTGCTGCTACGGTGGGTGGTGCGAGTGCAGCTCTGCTTAGCTAGTGTTTTGCTTGGCTCGTGTTCTCGTTTGGTTTCTTCCGTTTGTTGGTGTGAGTGCTTGCCCTCCTCTCCTCTCCTCTCCTCTCTCCTCTCCGGTTTCGGCCTCGGCTCGGTGGTGGTGGTGTGGCCGTGTAGGTGTCCTTTCTGTTTCCTCTCTCTCCCTCCCTCTCTCTTCCGGCTGGTTTTTCTGGTTGAACGGCTGAAGGCTCAACTTGGATTTTTGAGACGGGAGGAGACTGGACTTAGACTGAGGAAAAAAAAAAGACAAATTTGATTATTTGCCTTAAATTTACTGTGGCTGCGATAAGTTGTCATCCTATCAAGTTTATAGGCCAATTGATTACTTGCCCTGTTAGACGATTTTACCTCTATCTTTTCCCCCTTCTTCCTCCTCCTCTTCTCTTATTTTCTTTGCTCCGACCATGGCAGACTGCCGCACCCACTGTCACACTTGCTACGGGTCATTGCCTGTTGTTGCGCGTCGCCAGCTCGCTCGCCATCTTCCTCCTTGCCCACCGTTGTTGACGTCCTTGCCCCTTCATCCCCGGAAAGGGGCCCTGGTGGAGGACCCGTGCGGTGAATTTGCGGAACCCAGGGTCTTTTTTGTAAAAGAACCTGTGGAGGACTCGTGCTAAATTTGCGGAAGTACGGGTATTTTTTGCAAAAATACCACACATAAGAACTGGAATGTAGCAGCAGAAACAATATACTTGATCAGATGCATGCTCCCAAATTTGAATGAAGTACTATAATATTTGGCTGGGAATAGACTTGATAATGAGACTCGGCTGCATTCTATATAGTCATAACATGTCAACAATATCCCTATGCCAAAATTCTGCCCAATCTACATATAACAAACCAGCAAGGAGAATTAGCACATAGTAACAATACCAAGGCAACAATAATATCAGCTAGCTGTACGCTGGATTCAAGGTAATCAAATAGTCATTTCGACAAAATCAAAATGTACTACTATAAAAAGGTATGCATAAAGCTTGAGAAGAAAATTGTGCAGGCAAAGAAGATCCAGCAAAAAGAAGCATTCCTTTTCAACATGACCAGAATGGTTTCATCATAAAATGAGTGGTAATGCTCATTAATAAAATGTTCTCGAGAATTCTGACAAAAATTAGCAACATAACACCCAATTGCCAAGAAACAGCTAATTAGCTCCTTTCACGTCCAATACTTCTTTTCTCTTTTGTTTTCTGGAGACCCAAGGCATGTATGGGTCTGCATATGTGGCCACATTCAAGAGATTTTTCACAATGAAGTTTGCAATTGCAAAAGGAAAAGAAGAAATGGCAATGCCAAAGCTCGTTGGTACCAAAGCACTTTAGATGTCCAACATTTCTATGCAAATAATGGATTTTACCCAACAAAGTATCAGCATGTATACCAAAAGCCGTCTTATAATACTCCTAGGCTAAACCAGAAAAGAAAAGGAAACTAAGCATTGCGTGATGCTGCTGCATGTAACCCCTTCTATTTTCTAATAAACAAAATTGGAAAGCATCTAAACGTTATATTCAATCAATAAAGAAAATCAGATGGCTTAGTAAATTTAGGATATCTTTTACACATGTATATATGAAATATGAGATGACTCGTTAAATTTAGGAGAAAAAGAAACGTTTCGTATGAAGCCATGAGCTATCCATCTTGTTCGATTATCATCTCCTTGTCCCTCAACCTATTTAGAAGCCATGAAAAAATGTTTTGACTCTTCAATATTAAAGGACAATTTACAACATTCTCATTTGTTCCAATATGCTTTAGGTTATCGTATGACATTGAAGTTTTGGCATAATGACATGGTCTTGAATAGCAGATAGAAATGAAGCTATCAGATACTCCGTTTTTTATTAAATCGAAATATTTATGATTGTTATCAAAATACCCTAAATACTACATCTATGCCAAATAAAAAGAAGGGGGAATCATACATCCTTGTCAGGGAAACCAAGGAGAAGAACCGAATCAAAGGGAGAGTGGATCCTGAAGCTAGTCTGCAATAACGTAAAAAATGACATTTCAAACATTGAATGCAATGCGATTTAAATGCGAAGGATGTATTAAAAGATCCTTTCAATGCATTCTTGTTCTCTCAGGTTCTTATATGGTAGAATTTAGTACCAAAATATGTAAACAAAGTGATAACTGAAGCATACACACAGTACCAAATCAAAATCATAGCATCATTGGGTTGATAATGTCTCCTACAACATTAGTTCAACATCGAATGACACATTTTTTGTGAGCTAATATGACTGAATCCAGTAAAAAAATTACATCTGACAATTTTCAGACCTCATCAAACCTTTTTAACCAAAGAAACAAAAGGCTACAATTATTGTCAAAGATACAATTACCTGAAATGACTTTCTGATTAAGAAAATGAGGGTATGTGTAATCAAATCTAAGGGAACCTGTGAGGAGGCAATAAGAGGGACACATCATAACAGAAGAAAAAAAAGCTAGTAAAATTCAAAAAATAGTATTTCATTAAGGGTAAGGCATCGCTGAATCAAATCAAAATGAAAAAAACCTGTGAGACAAGTAGGAATAATCGGGAATGCCCATAGTGTAACTGGCCCTACAGTAGACATATTGGATTGCCTAATCACAGCTAGGCATATAAGAGTAAAACGAACTTGGTAACTTTCATGATTTATCTCAAATTTAAATTGTCTTGGAAAACTACTATAAGCAGAGCAATATGAAGCTACATATGTATTAAACGACCTGCAATTTTCGTACATATATATATAATATATATATATAGGAAAATGATTCCATACTCCTAGGTGTACGTACTCCCACCACCAGTATACCATTTAAATGACGTTGTTATACCTCTTTATCCTTTTGAGTATACTCTAATACTGATATATATATATAAATGGAAGCACAAAAGGTACTTACTGTACATCAAGACATTAGGGTTTTTTTGGTACAGCAACCAATAAGCTCTATGCACACATGGCCCTATGATTGGGAACACGGCACCGTTCCATTGCGATGTCCAGTTTTGGTCTTTGTGCACCTTCATTAGTCCACTAAATCAATTGAATGACAAAAAATGAAGAAAAAGCTTAAGTTAGTACCAATAAATTAGGTAATGCTATAGTTATTTTGATACCAAGTGCAAACAAACTTAAAGTAGGTATAACTTACACTAAAGGTTTTATCTCAGAACTTAGATAGTACCAATAGGCTACTCTCTGAAATTATCCTTTAGCTGCCGGAGATTCTAAATTCAATTGAAGTAAACACTGTATAGTCAAATAGTCAGCGGGTTGCTCCAAAGACCAACAAAAAAGATGCTATGTCGATCATAAATAAACATGCCTTACAATTGATATGGAACATATACTATTTTTGCAGTAACTACAACTATATCATCCGCCAACCAAATAGTTCTATCGACTTGACCTTCTTCATTCAGCAAAGACAACCCAATGGAGCAATGGGCACAAGGAAGCAACCTTTGTTCGAACGAACTGTAGCTGGGACTACAGGGCGCAGGGTATGAAAGCATTTACTGTTAATATTGATAGGTTGAAATGTTGAATGGCATTCATAAACCACATGGGAATCAACTAATTAGTGTTTTTAGGTGTAGAGTAGGGTATGAAAGCGTGATCTATAAATAAGTATAAACCAACTGTTTTTATCTACTAATTACTAAGACATGTTGACTTGAAAAAAACTACTAAGACATGATGAACTGGGGCCATTACAAATTTCTTGCCATGACGACCATGCGGAGGATCATAACATACTAAGATCATAATTCCATACTAACATGTACTGATTCAAAGTAACTTGGAGCTAAGTGCTTGTGCGATGTTTTGCTCTGCTTTGTGCTTGCTCTACTTTGTGTTTGTGCTCTACAGTACTTTGCTGTGCTTGTGCTGTGTTGTATTTGTGTTGTGCTTGTGCTCATGCTTTGCTATGCTTGTGGTTGTGTTGTGCTGCTCTGTGGTGCTGGTACCGGTGCTGCCATGATGGTGCTTGTGCTTTGTGCTGCCGGGCTGCTGTGATTTCCTTATCTGAATCATTGAGCTTAGAAAACAGCGAAACATAAATTGTGCCAACAATGTCCTTGTTTCCTACTGAAGTTGGTAATCCATCGTATATGAATAGATCCAAAACTATCTAATTGAGCTCCAACGGTTTGTACCACCACCACTAGATGTCATGAGCTAGAGTGCTAGACCTCTTTGAATGCCCATGACCTGCATCCAGATCGGAGAGTGGAAGACACCGGGCACAGCAAGAAGCAGGTTAGAGAAGGTGTCGTCGTGGAGGTAGGGAAGACGTGGAGGTCAAGCAGCACCTTTGGTTTGCAAAAAATGAGAGAAAATAAAAATTGCTGAACAAATAAAGTAAAAGATATCACCCGGATCAAAGGATACGTCAAACAAACCCAACGATGAGGCACTGTGGGTGTGAGGATCAATCGGGCTGCCGCAGGTAGGCACAACACTAACTAGCCAAATCGGCGAGCTCGCGACGAAGAAGTGAACCACATGGATTTCCACTGGTGGTTCCTCGCAGATCAACTGGCTGATGGAACCATAGCCGCAGCTGTAAGGTCGAGGATGCCGACTAGAAGGGGGTGAATAGACGGCTTTTAAAAAATCTCTCTATTAAATTTTATAAAGCAATTCACCCTTAATTATCCTTATGCCAAAACCTTAACAATTATTAATGCGGAAGCTATAAACTAAGGTTTTGACAATTAAAGTCTAAAACAACTAGGCTCACTATATGCACTAACTAATTATGTCTCTAACAAGAATATGCAATTCTAAAGATAAGCAATCAATCAATTTAATTCTATGAATATAAATTGCTTGAACATAAATAACAAACACAATGCAAGCACAAGAGACACGATACATTTTACCGTGGTGTTCGGAGACTTGCCGGTCTCCTCTAGTCCACGTTGAGGTTAGCCCAAACACATTGGATCGGCTCCACGAATTGAGCACCCACCTCGAATCCACTAGTGGTAGCTCCCTTTCCCTCCAGGGTAGACGAGCTCCAACCTTCACAAACTTTGTCGAGGCTTCTCACAACCTTCGTTGAGAAGCTCACCGCGCACGACGCTCTACGCCGTCTAGGAGGCGGCAACCTCCAAGAGTAACAAGTCAAGCTTTCCGCTTGAACCTCACCAAGTGCAACACATGCACAATGATGATCTCCTAAGTGCAACACATGCACTAGGATCCTCCTCAAGTGCAACACATGCACAAGAGGACCTCAATCCACTTCCTAATTGCAACACATGCAATTAGGGCTCACTCTTAGCTCATATACCAAATTGGAGAGTGCAACACATGCAACCAACTCCCACAAACTCTCCCAAAAATCAGCATCCACATATGCCAGCCCTTGGCATCATTTTATAGCCCCACACGAAATCTAGCCGTTGGGGGGCAAAATGGGCAAAACTTCGACTGGCGGCACTGCTCGCTGCCCAACTGGGCGGTAGTAAATACCTCGACCTCAACGGTTGAAAGCCAGCCAAAACTAGCCATTGGCTACTGATCTTCGGCGATCTGCCAACCTGGGACCCAGTAGTGCTGGCCGCATAGCCTCTAAAACTCTTCTCGGAATATAACTACCGCCATGTGGGCGATGATCGCCGCCATACGGCAATATCGCACCTACATGGTCGGTAGTGCCGGCCTCACTGGGCACACAAGGAAAATCAAGTTTTTCACCAAAAACTTTTCTCTAGACCATTAAAAATTTATTCTTTGAGCTATGTGAGGATCAAAACATGATCACAACACTATGCAAAACACATTTGCACATGTTAGTCACATACTCTAAAGAATCGCATTAAGCACAACTTATTTGCAAAACACATTTGCAAATAAACAAAGAACTTATGAGATCAATCCTCTTAGCCATGTGATGATCAACACATGATCAAGTCAATTTGCAAACCCTATTCACATGCTCTAGGATCGAAACCCCATAACTTCTAGTTCATTTGCAAAACACATTTGCAAATTAACAACTCCAACTTATTTGCAAAACACATTCGCAAATAAATCATGAACCTATAAGATCAATCCTCTTAGCCATGTAAGGATCAACACATGATCCCGACACTTTGTAAAACACATTTGCAAATGCCAACACATGCTCTAGGATTGAAACTCATAACTTCCAGTTTATTTGCAAAACACATTTGCAAATAACAAATCCATTCAACATTTTGCAAAAACACATTTTGCAAACTCAAAGCACAATCCAAGCTTAGTCTTGTGATGACCAACACATGATCCAATCACAAACTAAAACACCAAAGCATGAGCTCTATATTTGCAACACATGCAAATCTCTAGCACCATGCAAACAACCAATCAAACTCAAGTGCATGAGCTCTCTATTTGCAACACATGCAAATCTCTAGCACCATGCAAACAACCAATCAAACTCAAGTGCATGAGCTCTCTATTTGCAACACATGCAAATCTCTAGCTTCATGCAATCACCAATTCAAACTCAAGTGCATGAGCTCTCTATTTGCAACACATGCAAATATCTAGCTTCATGCAATCACTTTAAACCAAATTTGCTTGAGTTCTATCCTTTTGCAACACATGCAAAACTTAAATCCAAGCAATAACCAAATCAAATAAGATTTAATTAAGATGCAAGCATGAGCAATCTATTTGCAACACATGCAAATACTTTGCTCATGCAAAATTCAACCAAGAGAGTGAGCTAGAGTGAACCGGATTGAGTTCATCAACACATGATGACGCTCAAGCTAAAAGACTCAACCCCTCTTAATAGTACGACAACCTAACTAGCAACCCGATCCCCCATCCAAACACCGAGACCGGTAAAAGACTAGGAACACATCCTTAACCCTAACTAGTTATACCCTTGCCTCTAGCGATCCACTTGGAGCTTTTATGATTTTCAATCATCTTCTCTCCAGGATCACATCTTCTTCTTCTTGTTCATCAACACATGATAAACCTTCTCTAGCCCTTCTCTTCAATTCGGGATCACCTCTTGAAGCTCATCAACACATGATGACTTGTCGTTCCCGATTCTTCATTATCTTGGACTCAACCTACTTCACAACTCATGGAAGATGTTAGTCCAACAAACACGGTTGTCTCAATCATCACCGCGCTCCATTAACACATAATGGATGCCTCTAAGATCGATTGAGCACAACCCTAATCAATTTGAATGATTAATTGGTGTCTTGAGTGCTTTGGTGCAACTAATGCTTCATTATACTCAAGAACTTTTCGCTTGTCTTTAATCAACAAAGAGACACAATCAACACATGATGAAATGTTCTTTGATTGATTGAGAGACAACCGAACTCAATCTAAACTTATTTAAATTGACACGAGTATATATCACTACACAAGTTTCATATACTCAATGTGATGGTTAGTAATGATCCATATATGTTTGAGTGATGGAAATGGATCAATACATTTAGAGACCATCAACTATAGAATAAACTCCATTTGATATGTGCATATAGATAATTGAACTTTGGAACCAATATGCACATAATCAATCTTAGATTACATATGAGTTTATCCTATATTAACATGAGTATATTTCAACTACACAAGTTATATATATACTCAAAAGATTGTTTAAAAGTCTTGATCCTTTATATTATATAGCAAGAGGACATAGATCAATACAATTGAAACATCAAGTTAAATTATTAACTCCCCCTAGATGTGTGCATTTATGTATATATAGATTTGGAAATATAATGCACATATTTAGACTAAGGCAATGAAAAAGTTTATCTTTTAACTTGAATCCTAAGTATGCATTAAGATAATATAGTGAATATGAGTGCATACCTTGGGTTTTTCATTTTTCATCCGAATTTGAGATTAATAAGAATGTCAGCTGCAGTGTCGGCGAGGGGAATCTGAGGACATGTGTGGTCGCGTAGCGCAATAGGGCCGCCTCGCCGAGCGCGTGCGTCGAATCCAACGGCCACAATAGCTTCGAGGTGGCGAGGCGCGACAGGGAAGGGCCCAAGGGAGGGAGCTCAGGGGAATCGCCGGAGAAGTCGGTGTGGCAGGGCGGCGGAGCGGTCGAAGAAAGGGGAGATGGGTGTAGTGCATGAGGGTTTGGGAGAGAACGCGTGGAGTGATGCCAAAACCGAGAAACCATGGATTGGTGGAAGAGGCACAGCGGGAAGGGGATCCAGGGAGAGGGGAGGAAGGAAGGAACTGGGAAGTGGGAGGGTGCCGGGAGGGGGAGGGCGTTTGATGGCGCCGGGGGCCGTTGTGGCTGAGGAAGAAAAGGAGGCGGGTGTGCGGCGCGTGCCAGGGCAGTGGGAGGCTAGGGTTCTGGGGGCGTGGAGGCGGGGCGTAGGAATCTAGGCCGTCCGTGACAGAGTCGTGATCCGATGGCTGTTTACTGGCCCGATCTCTACTATGTGATCACGATCGAACGGTTGGAAAGCGCTGAGATGCAAATACAGAAATGTTGGAAGGGGTTTTTTCAAAAAAAAAAGGTGAGCTAGCGCTTCTCCCTACTTGAGAATTCTTTCCGGCATAAGAGTAAGTACATATATGTAACAATCGTATGACCCCAGATCATCCTATTCATATGTACAATGTATCACCAAAGTGTTGGTTTTACCAAGCGTACCTGTACAACACAGTTTTAGTGGAAAGAAAACATATAAAGGCTCTGTTTATAGATTTTAAGCTAGTCTCGGCTTCCGAAAAACCAGTAAACCTTCCAAATAACTTAGTTTTTAAACTGTTTTTAGCATAAGTTAGAAGTCACGTATAACTAGCAAAAGCTGAAAGTTGTGTAGGACTTGATTTTGCAGCTTATTACTGAGGGAAATTAGTTGTTTGTCAAACGGTTTCTTCTGTTTTTCAATCCAGAAATCCAAAAAGCAGATTTTCAGAAAAGCTACAGTTCCGCTAAATAGACCTAAAATCTGTTGTGCTCACCCCGTCCTTCCTCTTTTATATGGTTCTTTTGATTCCGTAAATAAAAGTATCCGCTCCATTTCTCGCTATAATATCAACTTTACGGCAAAATTGTATTGTACAATTAGCAATAATGTAATAGCCTAGCCCCATTTGGAACACAAGAAAACGGGAAATTTTTAAATGAATTTCATGTGTGCGAAAACATGGAGTTAGTGGTTCAAGACTAACCTTCAATGGACCAAGAAGAGGTGCCTTGCAATTTTATCCAAACTTAATTTTCATTTTATTTTGAGCACAAACACGTATCCCAAATTGATTAGGCCACATCTGAGCACAAATTCGACGGTAACGTTGTGTTAAATCGCAAATGGCAACCTTTGATTGGAAAAATTGCCTTAGTTGGGGGAGACGAAATCAAACATTCAAATGCAGAGTGTTATTGCCGCCCCGTTTTAGTTGGTACAATTGATGATTTATCCCGTATGTATTATTGATATGTGACCTTAGGATCCGCATGTCAATAAGATATCACAGGACAAATCATCGATGATATAAGTAAATAAATGCAAATTATCAATTTTTTCCAAAAAGAGAAGTTCTTCAGCCATGTTTAAAAAGAAAGAAAGAGAAGTTCTACTGCTGCTTGAATCAACTAGCCGCATTTAGTTGTTACTGTACTTGTTAGTTGCTGGAGAAGCACTCTATGGACTATGGACTATGGAGTACTGGAGTTTGTCATACGTTAGATAATAGATGCAAAAGGCAGCATTTGATTATTCTCTTGGATTGGATTGTCCTTCCACGATCACCAGGTTTGGGAACATATGGGTTTCGAGTCTCAACACCTCCAGGACTTGTTAAGCGTAAAATTACCAGACGTACAACATGGATACCGCATCCTTCGACTTCAAGCTTGACATGACAAGAAGAAGAAAAAACTGTGGTCAACAGAAAGTTTTCACGATTTATGTCGAAGTTTATCTTTCGGTAGTCGGTACCTCACAACTGCGACGATTTTTTTAAAAACAATAAATTTTTAAATAATTTTACAAATAAATATCCTGAAATATTTTCACAAAAATATACTTTTGCCACAATTTTAATTGGCTGCAGAAGATTTGTCTCAAATGAATTAGCGACATCAAATAAATCAACAATAAAATAATCTATCGTCTAATTTGAAACAGACATAAGCTCTAACGTCAAAATGAAATGACGACGGAACTTCTGTCGTTAAAAGAATTCCCATTAATATTTTTTTGTAAAATTTTTTGAAATCCTATTTTTTAAAAAATACAAATTTGATTGAGTTTGACGTCGAAAACTTGCAAACCCCCACCTGCTTCGATTAACTTCATGATAATTTTTTTAAAGCTATAAGTTTTTCGAGTTTAGGTACCCAATAAGAACATAGGATGAGTGTGGGTATTAATTTGTACCCATAGATACCCGATAGATATCCTATGACATGCGGGCCCTACTTTTTATAAGATATATATTAGAAAATTGAAACCCTAACCCACTAACTTAGTCTACTGACTCTACTCAGGGCCTCCGCCGCCGTAATCTCCTTGTCTCCTCCGGAATCCTCCGAGTCCCCGCCGCAATCCCTCGCGCCCCCTCCCTCTCAGCTCTCCCTCCCGCCACCCTCCACCTCTCCCTCCGGTCCCATCCCCTCCGCGTCGTGCTTCGTGTGGACGTGCTCCGTACTGGGCTGCCCGACGCGCTCAAGCGTTGCGTCGATCCGACCAGGTTCGTGATGGACGTCGTCTCCGAAGTGTTCCCCGTAGACAAGCGAGCGGTGAGGTCGTCCACCGACCTAGCGTGGGCGTGCGTTCTGATACTCGAGGCAATGGTGCCGGCGCTTGCCGATCCGGACCCGGAGATCGGGGCGGCGCACCCGATAGTGCCGCAGGCGACGAGCGAAAGGGCGTGCTGGATAGCGGCGGAGTGGAAGGTGGCGGCCAAGCGGAAGGGTGGGGTGGAGGGCGCAAAGCCATCTGATGTGCACACGTTCCTGCAACATGTCGCGACCTTCATAGTGGCAGAGAAAGAGGACAGAGAGATGTACAGGAGGATTGTTGTGAGCTTCTCTTGGCGCAAGCAAATGCCACGCCTCGCTCTCACACTTGCCCTTGAGGATGAGATAGATGGTAATATCTTAATTTGCACTCGCTTCTCTCTGGTTGTTGTTACATATTATCCAGATCAAAAAAGTGCTGCAATGATGAATCGAGCTAACTGTTGGTAGATGCAAAACATACAATCGTTAGAGTTAGTTCAATATAGCCTGTTACCCATGGGTACTCATTGGGTATCGGGTATGGACACAGATTTGTGTCCGAAAAGTCTAATGGATTCAGGTGGGCAGCACGGTTTTAGATTTCGAGTTCGGGTGGATGACATGTTAGAAATGAGGCCCAAGTGGCCCATTTATCTCTAATGCCAAAGCTACAAATAAAAGTACCATATTGCTAGTTGAGAGGAGAGAATACCAATTTAAAAGGGAGAGCTCCCACCATGTCTTGTAATGAGACATATGGAGGGTGAGGAGTGGGTAAAGTCCTGCCTTGCTGCAGCTGTATTTCGCGAATTACGCGTATTTCGCGTGTTTTTCGCGTGACTTGTGACTTGCGACGTCGCGAGTCGCCGTGCCGTGGATTAAATTCTCGATGCGTTTAAACCCGTTTTAATTTTCGGTTTCTCTCTGTTATTGGTGAATTAATGGGGTCATTTATGAGATTTGAAACGACCATGATAATGGCGTCGGTTTCTAATAAAGCTGTCATTTGAATGACCTGCGATTACTAGCGTTTAATGGTGACCGTTCGTGCGAGGCTATAAAATGGAGACGTCGCACAGAATGGAGCTTTTGATTTTGGCTCGATACTCGCGTTCATCCACGGTGATACGTATTGCGTTTTCGTGTTGTGCTCATTCTTCACCGACCTTCCTCTCGGCGTGCACCGCGAGGCAAGGAGAGCGGGATCTCGAACCGCTGCTGAGAGAACTCGCACGGGACGGCAATAAGGTTTCGGGCGCAAGAAGCTGCGCGACGCTCGAGCTCCTCATCTTGCGATCCACGACGTCGACTACTTCCTCGGCGTCGACTACTTCTCTACTACCGATCGCCATCGCTATTTGCTTCCTTTTCGTCATCAAGCCCATCGTAAGAATTCACGTGGATCGATCTACTTTACGAAATATGTGGTGTCTTTTGTCTTGCTGTTGTATTTAATCTTTTGGAAATTAGTGTTTTTTCAAATCTAAAACACAAATAATACCTAGTTTTTAACAATCCGAAACCTTATTGGTATTATTTGTGTGATTGTGATTCAAGAATGGTGGTGCAAGTGATGCCATGAAACCCGAGAGGTTCAATGGTCGAACTTAGTAGGTGGCGACTAGAGCCAAGTTTTGGCTCATGTCTCTGGTATGTGGTGGGTGATTTTCCTCAATACCCGCTACGGATGAGGAAAATAAGCGGTTTGAGAATGCGAATAACACCGCATTGGGCTGCATTCGACCATCTTGGCGGATCGGTTATATGATGTGTATATGAGTTACACATACGCCATCGAGTTGTGGTTGGCTCTTGAACAAAAATATGCGAAGTCGAGGTGGTCATTTGGTTGTATACGTCACGAGCAATTATTCGATTTTACCATGGATGAGTCTAAATCGATTGTTGCTCAAGCGCATGACTTTCGACTACTAGTGGCGAGATTGCACATTTGGGATGTGCTTTACCGCAAAATTTGTGGCGCGGGCATTGTGGCTAAACTTCCCCATCTTGGAGGAATTTTGCCTGGTCTAAAACACAAGAGGAAGAGATTTCTATTGAAGATCTCATTCTTGCCCTCGACGTGGAAGAAAAAGCGAGCCAAAGATGCGCCAAAAGTTCTTCTCGGGAACCAAACAACGCAAATGTGATTGAGAAGAAGGGTGGCAACAACAACAAAGGCTTGAAACCAAACAAAATACTAGCTTCAAGAAGAAAAAGTTTGAGCAGAAAGATATGAAGAACATTACATTTTGTGTGCGGAAAAAATGGTCACATGGCTAAAGACTGTCGTTTCGCAAGAAGCAGGCCAAATGAGCAAGGCAAGAAAATTGCCAACGTGACCATAAGTGAGGAACTACTTGAGGAGGGTATGGTAATTCTCCTGTTGTTTTTGACATGTTAATCCACCGATTGGTGGGTTGATACGGTGCAAATGTTCACGTATGTTCGACATATCTCTATTTTCTTCTTACCAGCGGCGAGGGCTTCCTCCGTCCTAATGGGAGCAGGTCGCATGCTTTTGTTCTTGGTGTTGGCACGGTGGATCTGAGGCTTACTTCAGGGAAGATTGTCCACTTAAAGAACGTGCAGCATGCGCCAACAATAAATAAGAACCTTGTCAGTGGTTCCCTATTATGTTGAGATGGCTATAAGCTAGTATTTGAGTCTAATAAAGTTGTAATATCCAAGTTTGGAAACTTTATTGGAAAAGGTTATGAAAGCGGAGGCTTGTTCCGCTTAAGTGTACTAGAGCCTTGTTTAAATTTAAATGTTGCTACTCAAGTTAATAATTGTGAATCAATGTTTGGCATTCTCGTTTATGTCATATTGGTTATGATACCATTGCTCGAATGTCCAGATTACAATTAATTCCAAAATGTGATATTGTCAAAGGATCAAAGTGCCATTCTTGTGTGCAAGCAAAGCAACCAAGAAAACCCTTTAAGGGATTAGAGGAAGAAAAGAACTTGGCACCACTAGATCTTGTCCATTCTGACCTGTGTGAGATGAATGGATTGTTGACAAAAGGAGGCAAAAGATATTTTCTAACTTTTATAGATGATGCAACTCGTTATTGTTATGTGTATTCTTTGAAAACAAAGGATGAAGCTTTAAACTACTTCAAAATTTATAAGGTCGAGGTTGAGAACCAACTAGAAAAGAAAATTAAGCGACTAAGGTCCGATCGTGGAGGAGAGTATATCTCTCATGAATTCTCCCGATTACATTCGAGCATGGTATAATCCATGAAGTTACACCACCATATTCTCCCCAATCTAATGGGGTAGTGAGAGGAAAAACCGAACACTAATAGACTTGGTGAATGCCATGTTGGAGAGTCTTGGTATGCCTAAAATGTGGTGGGGAAGCTATATTAACGGCAAATTTTGTCCTAAACAGAGTAATCACTAAAAGGTGTGAGATTACTCCGTATGAGGATGGAAGGAGAAAACCCAATGTCAATTTTCTGCGAACTTGGGGTGTTTGGCAAAAGTCAATATACCATTGCGAAAAGAGAAAGCTTGGACCTAAAGCGATCGATTGTATTTTTCTAGGATATGCACATAACAAAGACTGACCTATAGATTTTTAGTAGTAAAATCGAAACTCCGAGATTATTGTTAACACAATAATGGAGTCGAGAGATGCTTCATTTTTGAGGATATTTATCCTATGAGACCAGTGGGTAGTTCTTCACTTAACCGAGAATACTCAAACTAATAATAATTATAATCTTGAACCTACCACTGTTTACGAACCAATAAATGATACACTACCAAGAGAAGATAATTTTGAGGAGGATAACAATTTAGTCGCAGAGGCTCCTCGTAGGAGCAAGAGACAAAGGGTTGAGAAAACCTTTGGCGGCGACTTTATTGTATACCTCGTGGATGATGTGCCAAAATCTCTTTCGAGGCTTATGCACTACGATCTTGAGTATTGGAAAGAGGCGGTCCGTAGCGAGATGGATTCCATCATGGCTAACGGGACTTGGGAGATCACCGATCTTCCTAGTGGGTGCAAACCTGTTGGATGCAAGTGGATCTTCAAAAGAAAATGAGGCTGATGGTGCTGTTGATAAGTACAAGGCAAGACTTGTGGCCAAGGGTTATACCGAGAAAAAGGAGAGGATTATTTTGATACTTATTCTCCTGAGCGGATTAACCACCATTAGAGTGCTCATAGCATTAGTTGCTTCCCATGGTCTACACGTCCATCAAATGGATGTAAAGACGACTTTCCTTAATGGAGAGTTGGAGGAAGAAATCTATATGGAGCAACGGATGGTTATGTGATTCTTGGACGGGAAAATAAAGTGTGCAAATTATTAAAATCCTTGTATGGCCTAAAGCGAGCTCCTAAGCAATGGCACGAAAAGTTTGATAAAACTTTGACATCTGCTGGTTTTCTTGTTAATGAGGCGGATAAGTGTGTATACTATCGTTATGGTGGGGTCAATGTGTTATTTTGTGTTTGTATGTTGATGACATACTTATATTTGGGACAAACAACTGCTTTGTAATTGGAGGTCAAAACTTTCTTATCTCAAAGCTTTGATATGAAAGACTTGGGAGAGGCGGATGTTATTCGAATATTAAATTGATCAAGAATGAGGATGGGATCATTTTGCACCAATCCCATTATCTTTGAGAAAATTTTGAGTCAATTCGGGTTTGAGAATTGCAAAATCTCCCAACACCTTATGATCCAAGTGTTAAGCTTGGAAAAATCAAGGGTTAGGAAAAGATCAATTGAGATATTCACAAATTATTGGGTCCCTTATGTATCTAGCTGGTGCAACAAGGCACGATATCTCATTTGTTGTGAGCAAATTAAGCGGTTTACATCTAACCCGGAGATGATCATTGGGAGGCACTTGAAAGGGTGTTGCGCTACTTGAGAGGCACAACATCTTATGGAATACACTATCTTTGGGTATCCATCATTTTAGAAGGATATAGTGATTCCAATTGGATCTCTCGATGCGGATGAGATCAAAGCTACAAGTGGCTATGTTTTTACTTTAGCCGGTGTCTGCGGTTTCATGGAGGTCTTGCAAGCAGACCATATTGACGAGGTCAACCATGGAAGCTGAACTCGTAGCACTAGACACGACCCACCGTTGAGGTGAATGGCTTAGAGAGCTCTTGTTGGACTTGCCATTGGTTGAGAAACCAATACCGGCGATCTTAATGTCTGCGATAACCAAGCGGTGTTGACTAAGGTTATGAGTACTAAAGATAACATGAAGTCCTCCGGACATGTGAAGCGTAGGCTTAAAAGCTCGAAAATTGAGAAACTCGGAGTTATTCTTGTGAATTATATTCGTGAGAGAAAAATCGCGAGATCCTTTTACAAAAGGACTTGCAAGGAAAGCGATTTCCATTGCGTCTATGGACATGGGCATGAGGCCCGTTTGAGTTACACCACAGCGGTAACCCTTATCTTCTGATCGGAGATCCGTGAATTAGGTAATGGGAAAAACAAGTTGAGGTTGTAACAAGAGAGTACATATTATTAAATTTGTACTGTGTCCAAATAGACAAAGTATTCTCGACTGTATGGAAGGTTGGCTTAAAGCCTTAATGTATTCTAGTGTCAAAGGAAAAAGGTATTGGCCTACAGAATACCTAAAATGAATACACCTACTTGAGCCTAACTCTGAGGTCGCAGTTCACGAGAAAGGGGCATTCTCTAGAAAGCTCATGAGAAGATTAGGGAGCATGACCATTTAACGCTCCGTTGAGGTGAAGTTCTTAGCCTAGTATCAGTTAAGATTTCGGGTGAAATCAAACCACACAAAACTGTGAATTCAAGGCTTAGTCCATTCATTAGCTGTGGGAGGATGGATCACGTTATTCTAGGTGAAAGTTCAACCCGTATGGGACTTACATCAAACACCGATATATTAAGCGAAGATTCAAAGACACGTGATCAAAATTTTGAGCCTTTGTCAACCGGCATTGGTGGGGATTGTTAGAAATGAGGCCCAAGTGGCCCATTTATCTCTAATGCCAAAGCTACAAATAAAAGTACCATATTGCTAGTTGAGAGGGAGAATACTAATTTAAAAGGAGAGCTCCCACCATGTCTTGTAATGAGACATATGGAGGTGAGGAGTCGGGTAAAGTCACGCACTGTATGTATGTGTATTTCGCGAATTACGCGTATTTCGCGTGTTTTCCGCGTGACTTGTGACTTGCGACGTCGCGAGTCGCCGTCGCCGTGGATTAAATTTACGATGCGTTTAAACCCGTTTTAATTTTCGGTTTCTCTGTTATTGGTGAATTAATGGGGTCATTCTTCGAGATTTGAAACAGCCATGATAATGGCGTCGATTTCTAATAAACCGTCATTTGAATGACCTGCGATTACTAGCGTTTAATGGTGACCGTTCATGGTGCGAGGCTATAAAATGCTGGAGACGTCCGCACGAATGGAGCTTTTGATTTTGGCTCGATACTCGCGTTCATCCACGGTGATCGTATTGCGTTTTCGTGTTGTGCTCATTCTTCACCGACCTTCCTCTCGGCGTGCACCGCGAGGCAAGGAGAGCGGGATCTCGAACCGTTGCGTGAGAGAACCCGCACGGGGCGGCAATAAGGTTTACGGCGGCGAAGCTGCGCGACCGCTCGAGCTCCTCATCTTGCGATCCACGGCGTCGACTACTTCCTCGGCGTCGACTACTTCTCTACGGCCGATCGCTCATCGCTGTTGCGCCTTTTCGTCATCAAGCCCATCGTAAGAATTCCTGTGGATCGATCTACTTTACAGAAATATGTGGTGCCTTTTGTCTTGCCTGTTGTATTTAATCTTTTTGGAAATTAGTGTTTTTTTCAAATCTAAAACACAAATAATACCTAGTTTTTTAACATGACAGTCGTATCCAAAGATACCCACCCGATTATCATCTCTACATCTGATCCTTCCTACACATGATACACTACACCTATAAAAGAAAAAAAAAATGCATCACTGCAATTCTGGCCCCTCCTGTCAAGCAAGTGAGCCGTCAACAGGTTCCGTTCCAGTACAGTGTTCCTTTTTGCTCGCTAGCTTCAACTTTATTATTTATGCCAAAGTTTATTATTTTTTTATACATATATAACACACTCACGCATGTACACATATACATACACATACACATACATATACACATACACACGTACACGCTAACAAATTAATTGGAGGCTTTACAACATCCAAAATACGGTAACTTACTGTCCTACTAAACACACATACGATTATACCTGTTTTTACTTTTGATAAACATGTGTATCGATTTGGAATCAAACACGGACGAGCTCAACGTTTAAAGACGTCTGAACCAACCGAGCAAGACTAAAGTTTATCTTTTGATACCACGCAAATATGATCGAGCTTGATGTTGAAAAGCTGCACAAGTTTACCTCGGAACGGAGGTGATCAGCACACATCCAAATATCCAATCCAACCGTTTGGATACACGGTAGAAAAGTAAAATAATCCATCACTGCATTCCTGCCGTGTCGCCCACAAGCAAGTTCGGAGCTTCCATCCCACTACAGTGTCACCGCTCCGCTAATCCGCCGAAATCCCAGGGGCAAAACCGTAACCTCCTCTTACGCGCAAAGTGAGATCCAATCTGAAGAAAAGGCCTTTACCTCTCCCCTCCCTGGGTCTCTCTATAGCCGGTCTTCCCGCACCATGCTCGATCCCACCGAAGCCTCCCTCTCTGCCACCCGACCCCACCCGACGCACCCCTAACCAGGCCTTCGTAGACGCGGTGTAGCCAGCGTCCCGACGAACGCCAAAAGGCACGTTATTTGAGAGCAAAAAGGAGAAGGGGAAAATACAAATGAAAGCCCCGTTGGTCGTGGCCTACACAGAGTCACAGACCACACTCCGTCTTCCAACACCGCATCGGGCCCACCAGAACGAATTCTCTAACTGATCAAGGGCCCCACCTGACGAGCCCCACGGGGTCTTGCAACACGCGGTGTATGCCCCGCATCCCCTACGGACCAGAGCCAAAATGCGCGTTATTTAATGGGGGAAAAGGATTACAAAAAGAGAAGGGGGAATTTTGCAAGCGAACAAAAGCTTCACTGCCCTTGTCTGCAATGGCGTCCCAGTTAGTTTTCCCACGGGCGCCCTCCTCTCCCTAGAAGCCGCACCAACGCCACCTCCCAACCCTTAGCCCTCCTCCTTCGCGATGGGATCCTCCTCATCGCCGCCGCCGCCGATGATCGGGAGGGCGGGCAACCTCACCGTCTTCATCACGCCGCAGTCGCCGGCTAGCACGCCGCGCTCCTCGCGGCCGTCCGAGTCCCCGCGGTCGGACTTCTCGACCCCCACCCCACGCAGGGCGTCTCCTCCGCCGGCGACCTCTCCCTCGCCCTCACCCTCGTCGCAGAAGCCGGCGAGCCCGCCCGCGCCGCCGGTGAAGTTCTCCTCTCCTGTGCCGCCGGTGAAGTTCTCCTCGCCTGTGCCGCCGGTGAAGGTCTCCCCGCCTCCGGTGCAGGTGCCACCGCCGCAGTACGAGAAGGCGTCTGCGGGGGGAAAGCACGACGGATCGGCGTTCGGGTTCTTCTGGGACGCCGTCGCGCGCGTGCAGGAAGGTGATGGGGAACAAGATTTTTGCCAACTGATAACTGCATTTCTGTAAGTTTTTCCTTCGCATTTCTGGGATTTGGCTGTTCTGATGCGTGGTATTTCCTTTGGATTGCCGCAGCGCACGCGAGCCTGGACGAGTACGTGGCGAACTGGTTCGGGCTGGATCAGTCCAAGTACCAGTGGGCGCTCAATGACTACTACGAGAGCACTGGCAAGGTGTGTGACCTCCTATTTCTCCTCCGTAATTTGCGTTTGCTGCATTTTCCATGTGATCTTGAGGGAATCGGGTTCGATCCATGGCGTTTTGGTTGCTTCACACGCATTGTTATTGTTATTCTTAATTGGATCTGCAACTTTGATGAGAACCTGAGGTAGAATTTCATTGTAATTTCGGGGGGCGAATTGGACAAATATCTCTGTTTGTGTGGATGTTTTGTTGGTGAGATGCATATGTGGTCGATGCTGATTTAATTTATCCCCGTGAAGTCTACTTCTTAGTGCTAGGCTTGGAGTTGTCCCTACGACCTTTCAGATCATAAAAGGGTTGAGTAGTGTCTTCTCAGCGTGATAGATGCTTCGAGCTATGTCTTATGTGGTAGGTGCTGGTCGGGCCCCAAAGGCTTTTGTGTTTTTGGAGAATATATGCGAAGGGTGTAGATGGTGGTGGTGCCTGTTAGATTTAGCGTCGACAGCAGAACTGGTCAACTTCCACATCGCAGTATCGGTACAGGTGGAACCAAAGATAGGCCTGAAACACAAGGCAAGAATAGATGCCTAATCGCCCTTTTTAGCTCCTATAAGAATGATGGAGGATTATCCTGGGCAAGAAAATGCGCAGTAGGCTTGTCATATTGTCTAGAGTGACATGCTTTGAAGCTTTTGCAAAGGTGTTTCCTGGGCAAAGGTGTTCCCTGGTTTTAGCTTTGAGTGCACCTACTGTTTTGCGTTAATTATTGCCTCTCAACACACTTAAGGGCACTTTATGATGATCTTTAACAATCATGATTGGTGAGAGGGTGACGTGACAAAATTATCTTTGATGTTATGCCATTTGCATCCTTCATATAAATGGTAAGCGGTCCTAGTACTAATGTCATTATTACCCTTTTAACCTTTCTGTTATTAAACATTTGTAAAAACTCAAAATTGACAATAGTGATAGGAGTTGTGATGGGCACAAACAATGTTATCACAAGCATGCTCAGGAGAAAATTTCAACAAGAGCTGGCTTTGGTGCCATCTTTGAATTTGGCTATATATGTAAGCCTACTTATTACATAATTTCACATTTGTTGGGTATTTTGAGGATGATAACAGTTTAGCACTTCATATATTTTCTATACAGATTCACAAAGGTATTTGCAATTGTAGGGACATGCCCTGAGATTAGTTTGTTTTAGGACAGTGCTACCCTTAAACAGATTATAGTGTTAGAATACTAATATAACAAGTTGGTAGAATCATTGAGTTGCAACTAATGTAATATCCATTTGGGATTTATGCAACTTTTTACCACAGAGATAATATTGTTATGATGTATCACTTCTCTTGTACATTTTCTATTTCGTTTGATTTAAAATAACATCATCCTCTAACTTAGTTATTTTGCTGTTGTCAAGAATTAAAAACTCTGCTGATTACATGTAGGAAAACATAGTGAAACATGTCCTTTATTGTATGACTTAGCAGTTTGCACTTAGAACACCGGCATGGTAATGAGCTAACACATTCATACGTCTTTTGCAACTCAATTAGCTTTGGCCTGTTTGGGGAAGTTGTAGCTTTTCTGAAAAGCTGTTTTTTTTTTTTTTTGCTTTCCGGGCTGAAGAGCGGCTCTAGCATTTTTTATAACAGACCGTTTTGACAAATAGCTAATTTCCCTCAGCAATAAGCTGCAAAAGTAGGTTCAGCTTTTGGCTTTTGCTTGTTATATGTGGCTTCTAGCTTATGTCAAAAGCCGTTTAAAAGCTGAGCTATCTAGAGGGGTTTTCTTGCTTTTCAGAAGCTGAAGTTGGCTTAAAGCGCCCCCCACCCCACCCCTAAACTCGCACACACAAAAAACACACACACACCCAACACAAAAAAAGCCCTTAATCTGGTGATGAAAACACTGCCCCCATTCAACTTGGGTTCTGTAACATTGATTTAAAAAGAATGCTAAATTTGACTTGATTCCATACTGTATCATTTTCTTTTTGAGAGGTTATTTGAATGTACCAATGGAGCTACTAGTTTTTTAGCTAGGGTTAATTTTCCCTTTACCTGGCTAGACGTGATGGATGTGTTATTTAGCTCTGCGTACCTTTGTGTTCCCCAAATTTTAGTAGCCGGTTATGGTACCTGCATATGCTGAAGCAATGTTACTAATCCCTGGGCTATGGACTTGTATCTTGTCGCTTCATTCAATACAACTGATCCTCTTGTTAGACAAATCGATGATCATTGCAATTGGAACTTTGGTGGAGAAAGATTACATCTTGCATCTTCTGATGTCCGCCTCATAGCACTGCAGGAAGCGGACTGTGGCAAAGCAGGCAAGCCAAAGGAGCTCACTACTACCAAAGTGCAGAAAGTTTAAAAGGTTGGTTCACACGGTAAAACCGGCACTCTTTTTCTCCCGTCCCGCAATTTTACCCGTCACTTAGATGTTGTATCTCCTTCCCTTCGCAGCTACTTCTTTCCGGGTTGATGTGTAACTAAGCATATGTATGGAGAAGTTCCATTTGTTAGATCCAGGAGGGGCGCCAAGGTGACATGTCTCTTTTGAACTGCATGAAGTAGGACATTGAGGCTACGTTGAGGCCGCTGTCGAATCAAAGAGGCTACGAGGCGTTTTGTTTGACCCTCTCGGGGTCTCTGCTGTAATCCTAAGGTTGTGTGAGAGACAAAGTTGCGTATTTGCAATGGCTAAGCAGCGTTCTATCGGCTCCCCAGGTGACGTGTACAAGTAACAAAGTTGCCGCTCACGACCGCAGCGCAATTGCTTGCCCTCGCCTGTCTGGCTGCGGGGCCAACTGCCGAGGGTTAATGAATTAGGGTGTGTTTGGTTATCTGCACCATCTTAATATGTCCTGTATGAGCTATCCAGGCTAGCTTTGGTCTGTATGAGTGGATACAAGTTGAGTTGTTTGGTTGTTTATTTATGCATTTCACGGGTCTACTTTGGAGAGAACCTAATTTATGTATTTCTTCTATCCTGTATGAGTGGATGTAATTGTATCCATCTGGTCTGGATGAATTGGAAACCAAATATGTGATTAACCGATACAGTTACATTCACACATACGATTCAGGCACTATGTAGAAAACCAAACACACTTAATTCCAGCGCGGAGAGCGGTCCGAGCGGTAGAGTTTGCTGGGGAAGCATGTGAGATGTGGGGGAGAATGGGACCAATTCGAGTGAAATGGTGTACCTTGCTGGCCTGTTTCGTGTCATTTAGCACTGGGGAACTATTTAACTACCACATGCTGGTTATGCCAAGTTGCCAACCTTTGCCTAGCCGGTAATTCCGGCCCCTACGGCTGGTTCTTCACCGTGCATGGTTGGCGTTCAACAGGGTCAGGTCGGCGACGACGGTTGGATCAAGGACCGTTCACTCATCTAGCCGCTTCACTTTTTTTTTCTTTTCAAAAATGGCTCCTTCCTGACTTTTTTCTTTGCAAAACTATCTCTCTTTTTCACCGCGGAAGGTCTAGAGGTTAACATTTGGTACCTTCCGTGCTAAGAAACCGTGGGAGACCAAGAAGCCACGCTAAGGGACCGTGGCAACTGGACAACGTGGGAAGTGGCGCGGAGCGCAGCACCAGTTGACTTGCTGCGCTTCAAAGCCGTGGAAGGCTAGATGCTGCGCTCGGTAGGCGCGGGAAGCATTGTGACGGGCGAACCGTAGAACAGTATGTTTTTGTGCTACTGTAGTATGGAACAATACTTTTTGCGGTACCCTAGCGTGGGATGGGAATATTTTTAGGAAATTTTTTGGAAGGGCACTATTTTAAAAGAAATGAAGAAAGGGCCAGACGAGTAATCAGTTCTTGGATCAAGAAAACACGTCGAAAGAAAAAGCAGCAGGTAGAATTAACATTGGTAGTCAACAAGTTCGTTGCCTTACCTCATAGTGCGTCGTCTGTGTGCGTTGCGTCCTAGCACGAAGTAAATCATTTGGTAATCACCAGAATGCTCATACGCTAGAGTTGTTTGGTCTAATACAATAGCTATGCTTTTTTAAAAAAATAGCTCAGCGTGAAACCTTTTCATTATCGCATGAACATTTGTGTTCTGTCAACCTTGGTAAACCGAGAAGCTAATGCCTTTGTCCGTATCATAGCCGGAAAAAATTAAGGCCTTTTGAGGTGGTTGTCAGATCACGTATTCATCTACGAAATGATCTATTACAGGGGCGGATCTAGAAAAGGACATCATCGGAGTCGTCGGAGTTAATACAAACTCGTAATACTAATATGTAATTTGTAATAAGATTATCATATACTTATATATTAAAGGAATTATGTGAATTAGGTTGGAGGGCGTCGGGCCTGACTCATACACTGTAGATTGGCCCCTGAATTTATAGCTGTAAACTGCTAACATAGGTACAAACGCGGTAGCGCTAAGCGTTTAGCTGCTGCTATGGCTTAGGGAAGAACCATTTGGTTGGCGAATATAGGTTCGTCGCCCACAAAGCAGGCAGGTCCTACCTCCTATGCCCGGCACGATACCAAACCGCAAATGCGAGATAGGTAGCGAGGACCATATATGTGTGTGAGAAAGCCTGATTCAAATAACACTTGCATCCGGTTTTATACAGTGGTTTTATTTATTTAGAGTGATAGTGAACGATTTTATCATGTATGATGATAGGTGAGGCTTGCAGGAGTTTCTCTTTCAAATCAAACTAAAGAGGGAGAAGCAACGATGGCTGGCAACCATGAAAGCATGATAGGAAGCTCAGGGGGAGAAGCCCATATGGCCTCAACTATTATTAACTTAGTTTGGCCAGCGTGTTATCCTATATAGTAAGATCATCTACTTAATGCGTCACACAAGCAATACCACTACCTAAAATCAAGTCAAGATGTTATTTAAACCTGATTGCAAAGTTTAAGGGATCAAATATCTGAATTCATAGTTCGGGGTACTCGATAAACTTTTGAACAAAATTTAGGATGTTATATTAACTTCTTCCTTTTGAAAACTAATGTGAGTCTATTATGGAGTTTGAAAATAAAATTGGAGCATTCAAAAGAAATTTGCCCGAACGTGCAGCGCCTCCTTTCAAATAGATCAGTGTAGTAGTCCTCTTATTCTTATTTTTTTTCAACAACACTGATCCCCATGTGAAATATTTTGCAAAAATGGTCTCGTAGCCCACACCTACCGCGCTCGGGCAGTGCGTAAGCAACATTTCGTGGTGCGAGCGCGCGGGCAGGCGCGCTGGTGCGTGAGTCGGGTGGGCGCAGATAGGGGCGCTGGAGCGTGAGGGAGGGCACCGAGCGCACGTGGTGGGGCCAGCGGGCACACGCGAGGGAGCGGCCGCGTGGTGTGCTCGCTCGCTTGGGGAAGGGGTGAGCGCAGGAAGTCGGGCCGGGCGTGGGTTCCACGCCGAGGTAGCGTGGGATTTTGCTTTCGCGTTTCCTAGACACGGTAGGTGTGGGACAGTGCTATTTTTATAAAAAATTTCGTATGTGGCTAGTTTTGTAGGGGGGACGGGGGAATCCTACAGTGAACTATTCCCCCCTTCCTCTGGAGCCCTGAGCTAAAGCAGCAAAACCCTACCTCGCATAAATGTCCGACCGCCGCCGCGACAAGGAGAAGCCCCGCGACCGGGAGCGCGACCGCGACCGTGAAAGGGACCGCGATGTCGACCGTCATCGCTACCGGGAGAAGGAGAGGGATCGCGACCGTGAGCGCGACCGCGACCGCCGCCGCGACCGGAAGCGCTCCCGTTCCCGCACCCCCTCGGCTGACCGGGACCGCTCCCACCGCCGCCACTCCCACCGGTCCCACTCCCCTGACGCCGGCCGCCACAAGCGCCGCCGCGACGGGTCCCCCGCCGCCGACCACAAGGGTGACAAGAAGCCCGACCCTCCCGCGACCCCCAAGGGCGTCGGGGAGGCGGCCGCGTCGGGCGACGGAGACGTGGACGCGGAGGAGCTGGAGATGATGAAGATGATGGGGATCCCCGTTGGGTTCGACTCCACCAAGGGGAAGCACGTCCCCGACGCCGATGTCAGCGGCGTGCGCGTCGTCACCAAGCGGCAGCCTCGGCAGTACATGAACCGCCGGGGTGGGTTCAACCGGCCCCTGCCACCCGAGTGCAACCGCTGAGGAGGGGAAAGGTTCGGATTTCCTTGCTCTTAGCTGTTGGCTGTTGCTACTTTAAATGGTTTGAATTTTGCAATTACTTGCTTCTATATTGTGACTCGATTTGAATTCTACTGAAAAGCATGACATGAGCTCTATCGATTATAGGATTTTGTGTTGAATTGTGCTCGGATTTTTCAGTAAGGAAGTGGATATGTTATACTGCTTGTTAGCAATTTTGCTAATTAATAGATGATGAACAAGGACTGAAAGCCTACAATATGTGTTACCTAGGGAATATGTGTGCCAAACCGTTGTATATATGAATTATATGTGTGTTGGAGATCTTTACTTTGTAAAAAAAAAACGGAGTGTCATGTTAAACTGAGCTACACTGAGTTCATAACACTCCTTGACAGAGCTGAGCGGAGTGCCTGGAGAGCACCATTATGTTAAGGTCTCTTTGCTGTGTTTCGCGGTACGGGATTCGGGTTCTTAGTTTGCCCTATTTTCTTCCAATTCTCATTGCGAACATGAACTCCATACCCTAAACTGGTTTAGGTTCGATGAATCCGGTTTGCGATTTGCGGGGTTTTATAGCGAATCCGGTAACTATGGTTTGTAGACTATTTTGGTTATGTTATTGCCTATTGGTCTAACCGACTGTTTGCTTCAGCTGCCAAATAGTAAGAAACTGATTTGCTTTCCATAATTCAGTTCAGAACCATTTTGTTGTTTATCTGTAGTTCAAATCCTACTTGTCAGATATGCTCTTACTAAAGTCCTTGAGATCCGGTACATGGTGTAACTGTTTTGGCATTTTTCACACTGAACAAGGCTATGATAAATTTGCTACACAGTATTACTGACTCTATATAGAAATGAGATATGCTAAGTGCTAACTAGTCCTGATGGATGTGATTTAAGCATGACAACATGTTATGTTTCTAAACCTTTACTCTTGTATAACTTGGAGCTTATTGTTTTAATATTTTTTCCTGAATAGAACTCAGTTTTCATTTGGTTTTTGTGTTTGGTTGTGTTTTTATGATTAGTGCTTTCTTCTAGGCTTCTAGCAAGTTATATGGATTGATTCCTGTATGCTGCGATGAGATTGTGCAATATGATTTCATGTATCAGATGTGTAGAATGTCTTGGGATGACTCCCAATGGGACTGAAGTACACAAACGATAACAATTGTTTGCATTGTCATTCTATAATAATGATAAAATTATTCAAATGGAAGTGCGGTGTTCTAGAAAGCACTAAGCGGGTGGCAGCATGGTGCCTATGAACTGCTAGCAAACAGTGTCAAATGGCAAATTCATGTATCAATGAAACACATAGATGCATATGGTAATGTGGGATTTGTGCTAGTTCTAGTGATGGCACTTCATGTATCAATGAAAGATAGGAAACACATGGGCGAAGTTTTACTCATGCACAAATGGAAATGAGATCAAGTAGAGATTGCAACTTGTGCCCCCCTTACCCTTTGGCCTGCCTAGGCGCTCTGGCTGCCCAGCTGACCGATTATGGCCAATCATTGTGGCCAGGTGGCGCCTAGCGTCTGTCTAGGCCACTTTTTAGAACACTGTAGACGTAACACCTATAAATGGATTTTGCAAAGGTGCTTTTATCGTGGGGATAATGTGGTTTCAGATTGTCATAATTTTCGTACTTTGGACTTTTGCTTCTAGCTAAGATATGTAGGACTATTGACAAATCCTACTTCTAGAGATTAGCTCAATCTTAGAAAATAGTTTATAGTTGTCAGATATTAAGATATTTCTGTCTTATGTGGCTTTTCTGATGCAATTTATTGATGATCAATTTTTTTTTGCCATAAACATTTCCACATCCCCCATGACCTTGGAAATTTTATGGTCCTAAATGCTTTTCATCGAAATACTTTTCCCCCACGTTCTTGTTGCAGAAGGGCAAGTGTTATTATGACTTCTTAGTTTGGCTTTGGAAAATGGAAAGTTACTGGGTTTAAGTTGTTTTGGCAGCTAACTTATTAGTAACTTGTTGCACAAGACCATTAATAATCAGTGATCTAGTACCTGGTATTTTGCTAGTTGATTGTTCAGTTTCTGGTTAGCTAATGAAAAAAAATGTATTGTTTCGCAGGATGATGCATCAATGCAAGATATTCTGATGTTGGGTTGCAGTGGACAGCTGGACTTTGTTGGTGGACATAGTAGGCAATGAGTTGCTACTGAGCATGTATAACCTTGATGGGTAGTTACTTTGCAAAACTTTGTAGATGTATAACCTTGATGGCTAGTTACTTTGCAGAACTTTGTAGCCTATGAGATCTTGTCCTCCCTCGTCCTGTTTTCATCATTTGCTTTGTCGACATTCCAGGAAAACATAAATTGGTGGCATATTTTGAAAATATGGGTTTACATCTTTACATGATGTTTCTGCATATATTTTGGTGAGCCCCAAGCAATGGTTTGTATTCATGTACTCCTAGATTTCCTATGCTTACAGCTGTGTTTGTTTCTAAGTAATTTTTCAGGTATGCTTCACATGGATTACCAAGTGAAACAGCTTTTCCTTTTAGTTGTATACTGTGGAACGACATTTTTGGTGATAATTGCAAATGCTGCTGCAGCACTACCTTACCTGTGATATCACTGTCTCGTAGGACTAAGTGGACAACTCTAGTAACAATTAAAGACCTGTTTGGTAGAGCTCTAGATCCCAGTTTCACCTGAGATCTGAAACTTGTAGGCTAAAATAAAGTGAATTAAGTTTATATTTTTTTGTCTAAAATGTAAACAAGATAGTCTATCTAAACACTCTTAATGTATTCACAACTCTAGGTTCACAGATCTGGTGGAGTTAGGAATATCTAGCTCCACCAGATCCACAAATTTAGTGGAGTTGGAGCTTTACCAAATGCAACATAAGTCTGTTGCATCAGATCCTTCCATCTTCTTTTAACAGTTATTATCTTGTAGCTTGGATTGACTTATGAGATTTACCTGCAAAATCATGATTGTACGGTAACTATAGTGCTAGGTTTGCTGTTTCCCTCCCCAGAATTTCACAGGTATTGTATGGTTGGCATGGTAATTAGATGTCCAAGCACTGAAATTTTTTAAATAATTTTGCAAAAATAATACGCAGATTTTTTTTTACAAAAATGCACTATTGTCGATATTTCAATTGGCGATAAAAGGTTTGTCATCAAATGAATTGGCTACGGACCTTCTATTGCTATTTGAATTGGTGACTCACTAATTCAAATGGCGACAGAAGCCCCCTCGATCAAACGAATCCATAATAAAATAATTCATCGGTCAATTTAATCTGAGACAATATACATCTTTGCCGTCATTTCAAATGGCAAATACTGATGTATTTTTGTAAAAAAAAAATTAGCGTATTATTTTTGTAAAATTATTTAAGAAATATATTATTTTAAAAAATAATTCTTCCAGTACTAGTCGGTAGGTTTGCCAAAATGTGCATGACACAGGTAGGAGAGGTGGGGGGAGAGAGAGAGGTAGAGAATACTTTTGTATGTTGATGGTGCTGTTGTGACGTTTAAACTCTGATTGCTATCTTCCTTTGTTTACCATATGCTACAAAAGGGGTTATACTAGACACCTCATTACTGATTTTATTTTACAAAAATCGTTAAAGATGAGTCTTGAGCACATCACAGACGGTTTTTGGCTAAAATCATGTCACAGGCGGTTTTAGCCAAAAACCGTCTGTATGACTAATTCTAGAAAATAAAAACAAAGAGCCCCAACCTCCTCTGTATTTTTAGGGTTTTTCGAACTATTTTTGAGCTAGCTGCGATTGTGATGCGATCTGGTGGAAAGAGACCCTGTATTTGGAGGTGTGATTGTAGATCCTTCTGTTCTAGTCATCTAATGTTAGTAATTAGTTCTAATTCGCATTACATTTAAGATCTAGCTTGGTAAAGAGGAAAATGAAGATGGTTTCTAGATCTAGCTTAGTGTAGATTCATTTGTTCTCTGTGATGTAAAGTAGTAATTGGTTCTAATTTTATTATACTCAATGTGGAGATAGTTACTTAAAGGAAGATAATCTAGGCTAATAATTGGTTGTAACTGCATTATATTCAAGATATATACATCTAGCATGTCAAAGAGGGAATTGAAGATGATTTTGATCTAGCTTAGTGTAGATCTATTTGTTCTTTTTGTTCTAAAGTAGTAATTGGTTCTAATTGCATTATACTCAAGATGTAGCTAGCTATGTAAAGAGAGAATTGAAGATGCTGAGTTTAAATATAGCTTACATATGTGTGTGTGTGTGTGTGTATATATATATATATATATATTTGTTCTTTGTGATGTAAGGAGCTGTATAAGTTAATCGGCAAGTTTAAATGTAGCTTATATATGTAGCATATGTGTGCATATGCACTCCTAATATACTTAATTCATTATTTAACACCTATTGTTATATACGTAGCGTAGATGGACTGAAGCTGGATGTACGCTGAGGACCGTGCGAGCGCCGAGTACATTAATAGCGTCTCCGCTTTTAGAAGAGCTACAGAGGAAGATATGTTGAACAAGGGGATATAATTTATGCCTTGTCCATGTATTGACTACGAGAATATGAGGATGTTTCGAAACCCAGCGCAGATCGAAGCACACTTGATTCTACGGGGTTTCAAAAGAGGGTATACATGTTGAACCAGTCACGGTGAAGAGCAGATTATACAGGAAGCAAGTAGTACTAACATCGTCGACGCAATCAATGATACTCCGGATGATATCGACTGTGCTTTCGATGAGGATAGGTTTCATGATGACAATCTGGATCAGATGCTGCGGGATGCAGAAGGTAACCGTGATGAGCGGGAGTATGTAAAATTTCGGGGCTTGATGGACGACTCGGAGAAACCTTTGTTCCCAGGCTGCAAGTCCAAATTCACAAGGTTGTCATCCGTGTTTGAACTGCTGAAATTAAAGGCAAGCAACGGTTGGTCCGACAAGAGTTTCACGGCGCTTTAGATCTGTTAGCGGACATGCTTCCTGAGGGAAACGAGTTGTCGACAACCACCTATAAAGCCAAGAAGGTTCTTTGTCCTTTGGGAATGGAAGTAGAAAGAACACATGCATGTCCGAACGACTGTATCCTCTACCGCAAAGAGTACGCAAACTTGTATGTATGTTCGGTGTGCAACGCATCTCGGTACAAGAGTAAAGATAGATCAAATGACGATGACGAGGGCATCGAGGTAAAGAAATGACCTCCTACTAAAGTGGCGTGGTATCTGCCAGTAATTCCTCGTTTGAAGCGTTTATTTGCGAACCCAAAGGAGGCAAAACTGCTTCTGTGGCACTCAGAAGAGCGTAAGAACGACGGAATACTTTGCAGGCCGAGGTGGTAATGACTCTATATAATCTTGAGATGTATTTCCTTCCGTCGTTTTTCGATATCTTGGTCCATCTCATTGTTCACATTGTGAGGGAGATAAAGATGTGCGGGCCCGTGCTCCTACGTAGCATGTACCCGTTCGAGTGGTACATGGGAATTCTACTTACGGAATCGATCTCGACCGGAGGGTAGCATTGTCGAAGGTTATGCAACTGAAGAGGTCGTCGAATTATGCGCGGATTACATGGCTCAGGTCGAACCGATAGGTGTGCCTCGATCCCGCCATTAGGGGAGGTTTCAGGGTATCGAGACCATCGAAAGGAAAGCAATCACCCCTGATCCAACTACGTGCACTAAAGCCCATTTCATGGTTTTACAACACATGGCTGTTGTGGCCCTGTATATCGACGAGTACAAGAACTGGCTACAGCAAGAGAATTCGTTGTGGCAGGAGTCCTAGATCATCAGATAGCATAACCTTCAGTTCAACAGATGTTGAAGGAGCGACAACCCATCACTGGAAGCTCGTCAGGTGATACGCTGACATGGTTGGCAAAAGGGTCAACATTTACAGTTGTAACATGGAAAGGATACGACTTAAATGGGTACACATTTTACACGAGAGATTAGGACATGAATAGCACAAACCAGAATAGTGGTGTTCACATAGATGCGCTCAATACCGCTGGATCGATGAGGAGCTCCTACTATGGGTTCATTGAGGAAATTTAGGAGCTCGACTACGTACTATTTAAGATCCCCTTATTTCGATGCCGTTGGGTTCACCTGTAGCACGTGAAGGTTGACAAGTACGACGTCACTACTGTGGACCTCGAACGTGTCGGATACCAAGACAAACCATTTATACTCACTAACCAAATTGTTCAGGTCTTCTATGTAACCAACCCATCCAACAAGAAGCGCCATGTGGTTCTTCAGGGAAGGAGGAGGATTGTCGGAGTTGAAAATGTGGTAGATGAGGAAGAATACAATCAGTTTGATGAGTTGCCTCCTATCGGTACTGGCATCACGGTCCAGGAATCACAATCTGAGGAAGCTAGCTACACACATGTCGATCATCATGAAGGGCTAATTTTTATACAAAAGAATAAGCAAGTGGAGTTATGATGAGGTTGTCATGTTTATTTTAAGTGTACCTGTATTGTAATTAATAAGATGTATCTATGTGTTACAATTAATGAGATGTATGTACCATTTATAAATAATGAGATGTATGTGTTACAATTAACTTGGGTTAAAAAATTAACTTGACCAAAATTAAGAAATTAACTTGAGTAAAAAAAATTAATTTGGTAGTAGATGGAAATTATAAACTACTTAAAAAACAAGCTTAAAAATTACTTAAAAAAATGCTTAAAAAACTACTTACAAGTGAACTACTTAACAAAAAAAAAGCTTAAAAAAACTACTTACAGAAAACATGCTTAAAAACTACTTAAAAATAAACTGCGTACTTACCAAAACAAGCTTCAAAAAACTACTTAAAAAATTAACTTGGTGTAAGGTCGAGGATGCCGACTAGAGGGGGGTGAATAGGCGGCTTTTAAAATTCTTTCGCTCTACTAATTTCTACAAAGCAATTCACCCCGAATTAACCTTATACCAAACTTTATCAATAATTAATGCGGAAGCGATAAACTAAGGTTTTGATAATTAAAGCCTAAATCAACTAGGCTCACTATGTGCACTAACTAATTATGTCTCTAACAAGTATTGCAATCCTAAAAACAAGCAATCAATCAATTTAATTCTATGAATATAAATTGCTTGAATATAAACAACGAATTCAATGCAAGAACAAGAGACACGATACTTTTTACCGTGGTGTTCGGAGACTTGCCGGTCTCCCCTAGTCCACGTTGAGGTTAGCCCAAACACATTGGACCGGCTCCACGAATTGAGCACCCACCTCGAATCCACTAGTGATAGCTCCTTTTCCCTCCCGGGTAGGCGAGCTCCAACCTTCACAAACTTTGCCGGGGCTTCTCACAACCTCCGTTGAGAGCTCTCGCGCACGACGCCGCTACGCCGTCTAGGTGTCGGCAAACACCAAGAGTAACAAGTCAAGCCTTCTAGCTTGAACCTCACCTAGTGCAACACATGCACTCCGGTGACCTCCTAAGTGCAACACATGCACTAGGATCCTCCTCAAGTGCAACACATGCACAAGAGGCTCTCAATCCTCTCCTAATTGCAACACATGCAATTAGAAACTCACACTAGCTCAAGAAGCAAATGGAAGAGGGCAACACATGCACACAACTCCTACAAACACCCAAATGTTAAAGCACACAGCCAACCTTTTTCCCTTTGTCCCCCAAGGCCTCCTTTTATAGCCTCCAATCCAAAACTAGCCGTTGGGGGGGGGGGGAATTCTGGACAAAGCCAGAATTCCCGGTGCTACCGCCCAACTGGGACCGGTAGCACCGGCCTCCTCGCCAACGGCTACAAAACTAGCCGTTGTAGGAAAACCGGTAGCACCGGCCAACTAGGAGCGGTGCTACCGCTCGGGCGGTAGCACCGGCCTTCACTCCGGTAGCACCGGACCCGAGCCGAACTCAAAAACACCTATCTCTGGAAATATCACACCGGCCAAAGGGGCGGTACCGGCCTACCATGGGCGGTAGCACCGGACTACCAACCCGCCCAAAACCATCCCTTTCTGGATTTTTTACACCGGCCAGAGAGACGGTAGCACCGGCCTCCCGGTGCTAACAATAAGCTAGCGGTAGCACGGACCCAGATGCTACCGGCCTTACAAGGGCGGTACGACCGACCTCAGGGAGAAAACACGGTTTTTCACAAAAACTTTTCTCTAAACCATTAAGATTTATTCTTTGAGCTATGTGAGGATCAACACATGATCACAACACTATGCAAAACACATTTGCACATGTTAATCACATACTCCAAAGAATCTCATTAAGCACAACTTATTTGCAAAACACATTTGCCTATAAACCAAGAACTTATGAGATCAATCCTCTTAGCCATGTGATGATCAACACATGATCAAGTCAATTTGCAAAACACATTTGCAAATCCTATTCACATGCTCTAGGATCGAAACCCATAACTCAAGTTCATTTGCAAAACACATTTGCAAATAACAACTCCAACTTATTTTCAAAACACATTCGCAAATAAACCACGAACCTATAAGATCAATCCTCTTAGCCATGTAAGGATCAACACATGATCCCGACACTTTGCAAAACACATTTGCAAATGCCAACACATGCTCTAGGATCGAACCTCATAACTTCCAGCTTATTTGCAAAACACATTTGCAAATAACAAGTCAACACTTTGCAAAAACACATTTTGCAACTAAACCAAGCTTAGCCTTGTGATGATCAACACATGACCCAATCACAAGCTAAAACATCAAAGCATGAGCTCTCTATTTGCAACACATGCAAATCTCTAGCTCAATGCAACCACTTTAAACCAAATCAAATAAGATTTAATTAAGATGCAAGCATGAGCACCCTTATTTGCAACACATGCAAATACTTAGCTCATACAAAATCCAATGCACAAGCTTCACCCATTTGCAACACATGCCAAATGGTTAGTCTTCATGCAAACACCAAACAAGAGAGTGAGCTAGAGTGAACCGGATCGAGTTCATCAACACATGATGAAGCTCAAGCTAAAAGACTCAACCCCTCTTAATAGTACGGCAACCTAACTAGCAACCCGTTCTCCCAACCAAACACCGAGACCGGTAAAAGACTACGAACACATCCTTAGCCCTAGCTAGTTATACCTTTGCCTCTAGTGATCCACTTAGAGCTTTTATGATTTCCAATCATCTTCTCTCCAGGATCACATCTTCTTCATCTTGTTCACCAACACATGATGAACCTTCTCTAGCCCTTCTCTTCACTTCGGGATCACCTCTTGAAGCTCATCAACACATGATGACTTCTTCTTCTTCTTTCTGATTCTTTATCATCTTGGACTCAACCTACTTCACAACTCATGGAAGATGTTAGTCCAAAAACACGGTTGTCTCAATCATCACTGCACTCCATTAACACATAATGGATGCCTCTAAGATCGATTGAGCACAACCCTAATCAATTTGAATGATCAATTGTGTCTTGAGTACTTTGGTGCAACTAATGCTTCATTATACTCAAGAACTTTCCGCTTATCTTTAATCAACAAAGAGACACTATCAACACATGATGAAATGTTCTTTGATTGATTGAAAGACAATCGAACTCAATTTAAACTCATTTAGATTGATATGAGTATATATATAACTACACAAGTTTCATATACTCAAACGATTGTTTCAAAGTCTTGATTCTTTATATGTTATTTAGCAATAAGACATGGATCAATACTATTGAAACAACAAGTTAAATTATAAACTCCCCCTAGATGTGTGCATTCATGTAGTATATGAATTAGGAACATATTGCACATATTTGGACTAAAGCAATGGAAGAGTTCATACTTTAACTTGAATCCTAATATGCATTAAGTCAATAGAGTGAATACAAGTGCATACCTTAGGTTTTCCATTTTCCATCCAAATATGAGACTAATAAGAATAAGGCTCAATTAAACATGTTAGTCTCATAATGATTAGATTTGTCATTAAACAATGATTAAACATTAATATTAAACCAATCACCAAAACTAATGGAGCTTGAACTTACACTTGGGTTAAAAAACTACTTAAGAAATAACAGGCTTAAAAATCTACTTAAAAACTACTTTACAACAAATAGGCTTAAAAAAGGGAAATTAGCAATATACTCATCACAGATGGTTCAATATTAGAACCGTCTGTGATGTCACCCTGCCCGCAGTCCACTGCCCCTCTGTCCCGGGCCTCACCTCATCTCAGACGATTAAATATGAAAACCGTCTATGATGCAGCGTTGCAAAAAAAATTTGTTTCCTTGGGATTCGAACCCGAGACCTCACGTACGTAGGCTAAGCTGGTTGCGAACTGAGCCAAGTATACCACTTGTGAAATCTAATGCGCATTATTTATAAGAGGTAGATTGCATCGCAGACGGTTCTATATTGGAACCGTCTGCGATGTGGCTGCTACTACTTTCACACGGTTATGTCCTCTGCCTGAAACCATAGCGCGTGCCAGGCTCCTTTACCCCAAACCCTAGCTACCCCCAGCGGCTCCTCCTTGGAGGCGCACATCCCCCCTCTACCCTTCGCGGTGCCCTCCCCCTCCGTGTCGCCCTCCCTCTCGTCGTCTCGTCCACGTCGACTCCCCCTCCCAGTGAGTCCGGCCTCCCCCTTGGCGCCGCCATCCCCCCTCCGTGGTGACCTCCCCCTCGCTGTGTCCCCCATGTCGGCGCCCCATCCACCCTCCGTGGCGTCCTCCCCCTCCGTGTCGCCCTCCCTCTCGCCCACGGCGACCCCCCTCCCGGTGAGTCCTCCCCTGCACCCCCTCCTCCACCGTCTCCCCTACATCGGCTGCCCCTCCGGTGAGTCCTCCTTCGCAACCTCCCCCTCTTCTTCTGCTTTAGGATTTCGCTTCATTTGTTGCAAGTGGTAGATTGTGATGGATGATACACCTCGTGTTTAGTTTGTTTTTTTGTGCCTAGACGATTTTGACTCAAAGTGGTTGTTTCTCATTCAACTTTGTAGAATTCCAGTCGACATTTGTCTGTTATATAGTCTTTGACATTTGTTTGTTATATAGTCTACATTTGAGCTTAACATAGCTGAAGGAACTACAAAATATGAGTATTAAGATAGGATGTGTGTTATTATACTTATTTAGGATGTGTGTTAAAAATCAGTCCTATGTAGCTCATGATGGATGTAATGCAGTGTGTTGATTTCAGATGTAGATATTTACATTTATCTAGGTTCAAACAGATTTGTTTGCTAAATGATATAGTGGTTTAAATTGAGGCTTCATGTTTGAATTTAACCTATTTTATCTATAGGAATGTAACACGCTGTGCATCTGAGTGTATTTTTATGACTTATCAATTTGGTTGTATTTTCTTACAAATACTAACTGCATTGTTATGAACTTATCACTTATGATATTTTCCTACCTACGTGTAAATGTGCATATCAAGGTTTTTAACAATTTTATGATTTGGAGTACTTATCACTTATGATATTTCTATTGGTTATGAATACTATTATTAGGACTTAACTGCATAAGGCTCTCTGTTGTTGTGTTCAGGATTCTTCAACTAGAAGTTATCTCAATAAACAATAATTAATTGACTAGATCAGTCTACATGATAAATTGGAAATTGAAATTGACGAACCTTCTATATATTCAAGTTACAGAGAGATTTCAGTGGTTCCTAAAGGAAATCAAAGCATGATTTCAATATAACTGCAGTTAAACTTTAATAGAAGGTGTAGAGGGGAAATCATGTGGAGAATTAGCTAAGATGCTGTGTAGTAGGAAGGCTCAAGATACCAAAATTTTGCAACACTTCATAATCCAAATGCCAACAATGTTTTTACCTTCAAGTTTTAACAACCCCTTTTCAATTAGAAACTCCCTACTATTTAGTTAACATGTTTTGATTCAGTCTGTTTACATTATTCTTAACAAGTTAACATGCTGACTGATCACTCTATTTACCTCTGATTTTTCTTAATTGCTTCTCCATTTCTACTCCATATTCCAACTACTTTATGATTGCCATGTTCAAAAATTTTGGTAATGTATGTTCTGTTGCCTGTGGGAATTGCTCTGTGATGATATCGGGTAAATTGATGATAATGACAATTAATTTTGTGAACTAGGCCTTGAACCAGTAGACTTGCATTCTAGAAAGAATTGATTCTTTATACTGTTTTGCTTAGTTTGATCAGTATTAAATATCTGCCATTGCTCACTATCAGTGTTACTTCATTGTCTTTATACTGCTGATCTGAATAATAATTGCTTGGTAAAATTGCTAGCTGACTAATCTGAACTTCATTTGATGATTTGCTTAGCAAATATTCAATTTGCTGATATGAATGTATACTGAACTGAATATAATCTGTTAACAGTGAGCTTGATCATCAATTCTTTAATGTGCATATTAAGGTGATAAGGGTTCGAGGCCTTGTTCACTTAATTAATTGTTTAGCCCATTTGTGATTGAGGTTGAAGATTTAAAATCTTCAATCGAGCCCTATTTCTAAGAGGAATGTAAAACAAATTTGTCATCAATCTGTTGTATTAGACATGGTTCACTGCATGAATGACATAAATTTCATAATATGCTTTATATTGTTATGTAAATTTCATCATATTGATTATGTCACCGCTTGGTTCAATTGCTGTATTTGCTTCTCTTACTTACCTTTTCTTAACTTTGTATGTAAACAACTCGTAACTTACCTTCTCTTAAATTTGTTTCTCTTAACTTACCTTATCTTAACCTTGCATCATACAATTACAAATGTACTAAACAATGCTTAAATTTACTTTCTTTCCTCTTATATGACCCTCTATGAGTTGTTGATTTACCAACTTGTCTCTTCTATAATCTTCGTTACAAGATGGCGTCCCCTCATTCCTCGTCGCCGAATGGATCTGATGAGGCACCTAACGTACAAAAATAAAGGTGTGGTCCAAGAGGGCTCAGTAAAAGGCCCCAAAGCATCACGGCGGTTGATCCGCAGGATGGGCCCCTATCGCACCTCCTAAGGCTGCGGCAGCATTTCGGATATTGTGCGGGATCGTTGGGCGTGAAAGGGTCCCCATCATGTATCCATCATGGAAGACGCTGATAGATGAGGAGCGTGACAGCCTGGTGACAGAAATTTTCACGTCGTTCGAGCTCCCACAAGACACCATGCACGCACTACGACGGTATGCGTTGCTAGCGGCGGAAAAGGCATGGAAGAACTTCAAGAGCGTTCTCGTCACTAATTATGTAATAAAGGAAATGACTCCGTATGGGTTCATCACTGAAGACGTGTGAGAACGATTTGTTGAGATGAAGACGATGAAAGGGTTCATATGTCAAAGTGCATCGCACAAGACCGTCTAGTCGACAAACACCCACCTGCACAGACTCGGCTCCACTGGTTATGCGAGCAAGATGGCGCAATGGGCAAGGGAGGACGACGAGGCAATCCAGAAGGAGGTTGCGCCGCCATTTGGCTCGATCATGGACCAGCGCACTCGAAACTGGGTAAGAGCGAGGTCACGTCTGATGTCTTTGGGCGGCATGTCCTTTGCCAACCCTTTAGACGAGGAAGTATCCCAACGCTTGAGAGCGTTGAGCACGAAATCTTCATAGGGCGAAACAAGGAGCACTCGGGCCGCACCCGAGGTCTAGGTGTTTTCGCTCCCTGGAAAATGAGATTCCCACAAGACTCTGACACGTACCAGAGTAGGAAGAGAAACAAAGCCGAGCGCGAGGAACGGCTAGTAGTCCTGATTGAGGAAAGAGTTGAGGAAAGGCTGAGAGCGCAGTTCGATAGTCAACTAAGGAGCTTTGAGGAAAGGATGGAGCAAAGGGTGGCTGCGAAGATGTAGGAACGTAACGTAAAAGCCTAAGAAGCACAGTTGCAGTTTAGCCCATCAAACCATCGGACCAATTGCGCATCCGCCCCTGAGACGAACGTGGACGACACCAGATTTCCTCCCGACGACACCCGAGTAATATACATGTCTGCAATGCTCATTAGATAGACCTATTGGATATGTTAGCTAATTAATTGTGTACCTTTATGTAGGTGGCCACACCGTGCAATCTCCAAGTGAGGCTTGCCAACGGCGCTGTTCCCTTGCAGGCTGCTTGGGGGCGCGCATATCCACCCGGTGTAGGGGCGTTTATGCATGGTCTTACTTTAGATCCAAGCTATGCGAAGGTCCATATCGACGGTGTACATGAAATTTGCAAGACCGTCACGCTGGAGATGCCCTCAAACGACGAGATCGTCACACTAGGGGATGCTATCGGCACATTCATCCAGTGTCCCAAAAAGGACATCTCCTTCGACGCCTGCCCTGCAGCACCGAAGCTACAAGCACTACCAGAGCCACGTGATGCGCCGGAACTACCAGCACTACCGAAGCCATGTGTTGCACCAAAGGAGCCCACCAAATCGGCTACCGTGTCCCGTCAGGCACATGTCGTTACTGCAGTTCGGGCCAAGTCATCTCCTGTGAAGATGACATTTGGTAGACGACGAGGCGGCGACAAGGGCAAATCGAAAAGGATGACCACATCAGCCCATGACTTCCCGTTTGCCCCGTTGGCACGGTAATTTGAGTTGGGATAGTCGTTCGTACCGAAAGAGTGCCAGAAGACGCTTACATTAGCCTGCATTAGATTGCAAGATTGGGGCATGGAACAAGTCAACAAACCGGTGGCATAACGGGCATCGAGTATCTCGATCAGCTTCAAGGAGAAGTATTTCTTACACAGGTTTTTAGACGACTTCTTCGTGGTCGGCTTCAACGACTTGTTCGATCTTTACAACCTTAACGCTCTTGATGCCTCACTCATGAGATACTGGACATTATAAATGTGTGCAATCACGATCTACATTCGTATCGTACCGCTAAATGTCATATATATAATCCTTGATTTTGTATATGTAGATACATGATCATAGAAACAAAAGCAAGGGAACAACCGGTGGGTTTCCTCGACCCAAACATGGTGTCCAAGTAAACCATGGACAAAAATTTAGATGTCGTCCACGAGTACGTAGAAAAAGTATTGCTGGCTCAATGGGACAAAAAATTCATACTTTTACCCCACAACCCGGGGTAAGTGTTTCGTCCAGTTGTTATACTTGTTGATTTGTACTATGTAACGCAACTCAAAGTTAGATTGAATGACCATGACGACATACCTGTGTAGGTTTCACTGGGTTTTACTCATAATTATACCAAGACACAGCCAGGTAATTTACCTTGATTCCAAAAAGGATGGCACACACGACTTGGCGCCTATCAAAAATTTACTCGACGCGTCATTCGGTGTCTACAAAGCTCATGCAGGTCCACACAGGAAGGACCCAGCGAAGCTGAAGCATATTTATAAGTTTTCGGTATCCGCTAGTACGCAATAATCCTTCACACTCCATAATAATACCTTCGGAACTAACCTATTATATTTTGGCAGTGCCACCAGCAGCCATAGGGCACTAACCTATGTGCATTCTACGTTTGTCATAACATGGAACTCCTCATTGGTTCAAAGAAGACCAATATCGTAGAGGTTTATCAATCTTGCAATAATTGTTTCCACTTATTAATTTATATACATTCAAGACTTTACTCTTCCCATCGGCAGGCTTGGCAATGCGCTGAATCTGCGTTGGAACAGGCTGACCTGCTAAGTATTCGAGGACAACTCTATGACTTCTTGATGCGTGAGGTCATTAATCCAAAAGGCGAATTCCACTCAAGCCTTGCCTAATGAGTTGTGAATTTGTTATATACCATTTAGATTAATTTGTGAATCTTGTGTTGCAAATTTGTGAGTTTTAGTTCTGAATTTAATTGGTTTTTATATATGTGAGTTAATTTCTGAAATAGATGCGTTGTACATTGTAATGTGCGATCATAGTTGATTTCTAAAATAGATGCGCTGTATGTTGTAATATGTGATTCGAGTTTATTTATGAAATGTATGTTATAATAATATGCTGGTGATGCTCTATGCTATCTTTTGATTCAGAGGGCATGGCTAGCATTTCTTGAGACTAGCCAATAAATCAAAATTACTAAAAAAATAGAAAATCAACATCACATACGGTTCCAATTTTTTCACTGGCGGTTGGAAAACCGTCTGTGATGACTTAAGTCATCACTGACAGTTTGATACAAATGGTTCACAAAACCGTCTGTGATGTGATTTATGAACCGTCTGTGATGTAGTGTTGTGCAGTAGTATAAAACACACTTCCGTTGTATACTTGGAATCACGATATTCCAAGTTTGAAGAAAGTGAAGTAGATTTTTTCCCTTGGAAGTTTTCCCATCGTTTGCAATCCTTTTTTGTGTTGATAGTATGGTTTTCCACCCAGTTATCCCGTGATTATAAAAGATCGAAATAATCATTCATTCTGCAGTAAAAAAAAGGGTAAGAATAGTGTTTCTATGCATCACCTCTTAATATAATTTGTATAACCTCCCAAAAGGTAAACTGTATGCTTTCTTTACAACTGATCCATGTACAGACGGCTTAAAATTCCATTACATGTTTAACATTTATTTGTCGCAAAGGCGCAACATAGCACACATCCTTCTCAGATGCAAGCACTTCCACACCCTTCAATTCTTGGAAGATCATTCACCTCTGAAAAAGCAAATGATGTCCCACCTCTTGATAGCTCTCCTCAGGTGGAACTTCACAGGTAAGCACCCTTCAAAACCATCCGACTCCGAGCTATGATCCATTCGGCGCTTCAGCCTCCGCCGCTGCCGTCCGCCGTCTCGATCTGCGAGCCGCGCGCTCTGCATCGCCGGCGACGGGCACAGCGGCAGGACGACGTCCACCCTCGGCGGGCTCTTGGGTTTCCCCGGCTCGTCCTCCCACTCGAAGGGGACCCTCCCGGTCGCGGCGCAGTACACTCTCATGGACTGTCCCAGCTCGTCGCTGCCGGGGCAACGCAGGGAACCAGACGGCGAGGTGGCCTCCTCCATGGCTTTCGTCTCCGGTCTCCGGTGTTCCATCTGACAATGCAAGTGCTGCATATTTGGGACAACGGAACACAAGAGGTGAGAGTTTATATAGAGCAAGGGTCATTGTCTCCGTTGATGTGCCTGCTAAGATTGCGTTTCCAAGTCAAATGCTTTGGGTTAAGGGATGCTTTTACGCTTTGGTTTGAAGATCACGGATGGGAATTTTAGTAGCCCTGGCCGGTGGTGTGATGGCAGTTACCGTTGTGTAAAGCTTAGGAGGAGTGGCGGCCACAGGTGGTGACTTTGTTTACTTGGCCATTTTTTTAGGGAACAAATTAACATGTCTTCTGAGGGTGAATTGGTTGGTGGGCAATCTACTCGGAGGATTACAAAATGCAGCTTGTTGCAGGTAATCCGTAGTCAGGTAGGTCTTGAAGGGAACAGCGGAGAGAAACTGTGGCCAAAAGTTGTACACAGCTGATTGGCTTGGTTGGGGTTGGAGTGCCTCCTCAATCCTATGGTTGACGTACATGAAACGAAAGTGAGAACGATAGTCAACAGGTCTCCAATAGGTTCCGACAGACAACCATCGGCTGCAGAGGTGACGAAAATTCAGGAAAATGCTTCACATACGATGCTTTCCAGTCCTCAAGCTGCTCGACCTCGACGGCACAAGGACCGCCGGCCGTCACGAGCTCCGACGGGGGTGCTGCAGGTGACGGATATCGTGCCGGCCGATCTGGACGAGGAAGCACGTCCAGTTCTATGCCAAGGTCCCCGGCTCCTCCCTCTACATCTACGGCGACACTAAGCCAAAAAGGATGCAGGGGCAACACAGTAATTGCACTTGGGGTAATTCTACGAAACTGAGTGAAAGCTGCAGAAGATAAAGGAAATGACAAATGGTGATAATTCTGAACTTTTAAGTGGCCATTTACGTAGGTCGCAACGGGAAAAGCGATAAAACCTAGAATGCCATTCTTTGGAGCGGCAAATATCCAAAAAATCAGGTAGTCCGAAGGCAAACTAGGTACCCCGGAGTCACCTGACAAAATGTCAGAGTATCTGTTTCGGTTCTTATCTCCTGTAATCTAGGAAGTATATATTGTTGAGAAACCCCGAAGCCCACGAAGGCCCATGTGGTCCCTAATACCGAAACCCAGAGAGCGCTTATAAAGGAGGAGGGTCCCCCGTATACGTGAATTCATTAGTGATAAAGAATTTCGCTTTCGCTCTCCCTAAACACGTGTCTCTCTCTCTTTCTGTTCTCCACTTCAGATCTGTTCGGGAACCCCGGACTATTCGATAGCGAGGTTCCTTAACACGTTATCAGCACGAAGCTCTACCGGAGTTCAGAATTGAAAGGTGAGAAAGGTGGGGATTTCGGCAATTGAATCTAAACGCTTGTCGTTTCTATGCATGCATCTAACCTACGTATCCGGTACTGATCGTTGCGTGGCACGAAGCTACAAGACGGCTCGAAGCAACAGTACATGCGTATTTTCTGTTCATCATCACAGAAAAAAAAGGAAAAACCCCTGGCAACACAAGCACGAAGCACCGTTGCCGCCTTGGTTCGCGTGCACGACATGAAGTCGCCAAAGCACCGCGCGCAACCTCGGTTCACGCCCGAAGCGCAGCCGCCGCGGCTCGTAGCCGCCACGGTTCAGATGGTCGTTGCAGCCGCACGAGACGTCACCGTCGCGCACGCGCGACGGCCACGCCGCAACCCCGACCTCGGCCCGACCGCGCCCGGCGACGGCCCCGCTGTTCGCTGCGCGCAAGACGACCGGCTCGGCGCCTCGCATCATCCGGCCTCGCAAGCACCGTTGCCGACTTCGCACGAAGACGCTCGCCGGTGGCGGCGGCCTCGCGTGCACTCCTGGCCGTGCCGTAGCCTCATTGTCGGCTCGGTCGGTGCCGCGCCTGACGGCGCTACGCCGGCCGGCGGCCGCCGCCAGAGCTTCGGCTCCGGCTGCGCCGACAGCGGCTACGTTCACTACGGCTCGGCCGGCTCCACGCCACGAATCCGCGCGTAGGAAGCGCGCCCACGCCGACCGGACGTCGCGCCACCGGTCGCGGCCGTCTGCGCTGCCGTCAGGCCGCAGAGCCGGATCAAAGCCGCCGCCGCGCCCGTCGCCTCCCGGCTGCGAACGCCGCCCGCCGCCGCCTGGCTTCGGCCCGGCCGCGTCGCCCGCCCGTCGCCTCCGGCCAGCATCGCGATCGCCGCCGGCCAGACCGCCTTGCGACACTACCCCGTCCTGGCTACCGCGGCCGTGCCGGACAGGCCACTGCCCGCACTCGGCGGTCATGCCCCGCCGCCACGCTACTAGGCTTCGGCGCAAGAAGACAAGGCGGCGCGCGTGGGAAGGCAAGGCGCGCGCGATGAGGAGGCGGGAAGAGGAGGCAGCAATGACGAGGCGAGCAATGGCGGGCGTGGCGATGCAGAAGAAAACCATTGGCGGCTAGGGTTGGAAACCCTAGCCGCTAGTTTTTAAGGCCCACGAATGCGCGGCCCAGTGGCCGCCTCGGCAGAAGAAAAAGAAAAGGAAAGAAAGAAGAAAAAGAAAAGAAAAGGAAGAGAGAGAAAAATAGCATAAATTTTTGGAAAAATTGCAGAAAAATTTAAAAAATTGCCAGAAAATCAAGAAGATTTATTTGGCTCTGTTTTTAATTTTTCTAGCTTTATTTCTCTGTTTTTATGTATATTCTTTATGAATTTGTATTCATTGCTCAATTTTATATTCTGCAATGCATAGCTTTTTTTTTCTGCACTTTATGCTTTTTGCAACCATTTTCTATCAGATTACACGCAGTAATCTAAACCAGAATCTTGAAATCATGCAGATGTCTGGCATAGTGAATCGTGAGTTTGAAGAACTGGCCCCGCACGGTCAGAACTATCTCACTTGGGCATCGGACGTGAAGATCGTTCTTGGGGGCAAGAAGCTCCGCTCCGCGATTGGTCTAGGGTCCTCGCAGGACGCAAAACCTAATGAGCGAACGATCAAGCTCGTGATTTTCTCGTGCACCATCTCTCGACCACTCTAAAGAATGAATATATGGGTGAGGAGAGTGCACTTGAGCTTTGACCGCACTTGAAGCGGTTCGAAAGCTCAATACACCATCTTGCCCCAAGCACAACAAGATTGGGTGCGCTGAGGTTTGCGGACTTCGATCGATGGCGAGTACACCGCCTTGCAGAATTTGTACCAATCTCTCCCTATGTGGCAAGAAGATCACTGATGAGGAGAAGATTGAGAAAACTCTCTCTACCTTCCACCCTAATGCTATCCAGAGTGCACGCAGCTATCGTCAGGACGCATACAAGGAGTATAGCGAACTGATTGATGTAATGCAAGTTGCGGAATCGCAAGACGATGTTCTACGCAAGAACTATGTCTCGCATGACCACTGACGAGGCATCGCCATCAAGTCAATGCCATGACTACAAGGTGAGAAAGCCCACTCATAGAAAGAAGGGCAAGCGTGGTGGAAAGAGAGACCCAAGGCCAAAGGAAAGTCCAAAGCCCCGTGAAGAGGATGACAAAGAAAAGACGCACGCCAAGCCGTATGGACAAGCAGAACAGCACGTGCTTCAAGTGTGGCACTTGGGGACATTGGTCGAAGATATGTCGAGAATCCAAAGAAGCGATCAACGATATCAAGCTAAGAAGAAGGCAAAGGACAACGCCCACAGAGGCGCACGCCAACATCGGTGAAGATGATATCATGGATGTAGACACCCCACTTGCCTCATCCTCACGTAATAGTCGGACATAGATCTGCGGCCATGATTATGGCAAATGAAGAGAAAACTTCGCAGATGATATAGAAGCGTAAATCAATGCATATTTTACTGATTACTGCTTAATGCATTTCTTTTAGTTTTTGGTTGTTAGCATTTTCTTTGAATAAAGGATTGTAAGCTCTAGAAGAGCATACTTCTTTCATGAATAAATACGCAATTTATTCTTTATTCCAAGATTCTTCAATTTTGCAAGTAATATTTGGATTGTTTTGCCTCTATCGATTAGAATTATATTTCTTTTATCTAGAAATCGTAGCGCCTAAATGGAAGAGATATGCATTGTTGATAGTGGCACAACAAATACCATCTTAAGAGAGTCTAAGTATTTCGATCGATCACGAAGAAATTTGGAAAGATTACTACGATCGCAGAAGCGACTCATATGTAATCGGCTCCAGAAGAGCCACAATTATATTGCCTATGGGTACAACTTTGGTAATTGAAGAAGCCCTTTTGTACCTTGAATCAACTCGCACTCTCTTAAGCTTTAAAGACATCCGCGCCAATGGTTTTCACGTAGAAACCAATGAAGAAAATGGCAAAGAATACTTGTGCATTGTGAAGCACGCGCATGTGGAAAAATGGTATTAGAAAAATGTCCTCATATGAATCTGGGTTGTACTACACGAATATTCATGCACCAAGTGTATACTTCCTTGAAGACTGCTTTTAGAAGCTCAATTATTTTCTTTATGGCATGGTAGATTAGGTCATCCTGGTCTTAGAATGATGAGAAATATAGTGAACAACTCACAAGGTCATGGCATTAACGTTAAGAATTTCCGAATCATGAAGATTTTGTGTGCCTGCATGTGCCACCGGAAATTAATAACTAGACCCTCTGTCATGAAAGTGCAAAGTGAAATCCTCGCATTCTGGAACGCATCCAGGGGATATTTGCGGTCCGATTCAGCCGTCGAGGCCGCTTCGATACTTTATGGTGCTCATCGATGCTTCCTCGAAATGGTCGCATGTATGCTTGTTGTCAACAAGAAACCATGCTTTTGCAAAGTCGATCTCGCAGATCATAAGAATTAAGAATGCTTTCCCGATCATCGCGTGAAGTCCATTAGAATGGACAATGCCGAGAATTTACTTCAAAGGCATTTGATGATTATTGCACACAGAACGAGGATAGCGCTTGAGCACTCTGCACCACACGCCCATACGCAGAATGGACTAGCGAAGCACTAATAAAGAGGATTAAGTTCATTGCCGCACCACTTTTGCGAGTTGTAACTTGCCCAACACTTGTTGGGGACACGCGATCTCGCACGCAGCAGCTCTTATCAATTTTAGACCGTCGCCTACAACATCCATTCTCCTATGCAATTTTGTGCACGGATCATCCCGAAGATCTCCCATCTTAGAAAATTTGGGTGTATGGTATATGTACCTATACCACCCCCTCAGCGGACTGCAATGGGCCCTCTCCGCAAGTGTGGAATATACGTTGGTTATGAGAGTGCATCCATAATCAGGTATTTGGAACCCATGACTGGAGACTTGCATACAGCCCGATTCGCTGATTGCATCTTTGACGAGGATCGTTTCCCGTCATTAGGGGAGAAATCAACATTTGGATGAAAAATGCCGGAAATCATATGGCATTCCACGGGATCCCGCATATGACCCCGCACTAATGAAGCAAATCAAGAAGTCCGAGAAGATAATTGATTTGCGAATTTAGCGAATGAATCGCCTGATCATTTTGTGATCTGAAGGGCGTGGTTAAGTCGCATGTACCCGCAAGAAATGCACCGAGAGGGTGGAAATACCAAAGAAAATAGAAGGTATCCTCAACCCGCTCGAGAGGCCTCAAAGAAAAAGAGCAGTAACTGCTCCTCAAACCCAAAGTACCGGAGACGTCTGAGAAAATCAAGCGAGAGGACTTACCACAACCAATCACGAAAATGCCCCAAGGAAAGAAGGGAGCGGTTGAGACTGCACCGGAAAGAAGCCAACAGGAAAGGCAATTCCGCACTTGAATCTTCCACTCGCAGAAGCCGGAAATAATGTGCGCACACATAGGCGATGAAAAGCTAAAGGAACTTGCTCTGCGATAGGGAAAAGCGAGAAGAGCAAGTAGAAGTGCATGAAGCACCCCATGAAGAAATGGCCATAAACTTTGTAATAACGGAGAATCCACGAATAGAGCAACGACCAACGTTGATGCATACTTGCAAAGAAGATTGCCTCGATCATTGATCATGATCCCGAGCTCGCATCTCGCAGAGTGCAAGAAAAGGCTAGATTGGGAAGAATGGAAAAGGCAATCACTCGCAGAGTTAATCTCTCCGAACAAGAGAGAGGTGTTTGTTCAGATATGCGCACACCTCCCCATGTAAACCCCGAGGTCACAAATGGGTCTTTGTTCTAAGAGAAATGAAAACAACGGTTGTAAGGTACAAAGCAAGGCTTGTAGCTCAAGGTTTTACTCAACGCCCCGGAGTTGATTATGAAGAAACCTATTCTCCGGTCATGGGAGGAATTACCTTTAGATATTTGATCTCAATGGCGATCAACTTGAAGTTGAGAATGAAGCTAATGGATGTTGTCACAAAGATACTCAGATGGAAACTTGGATTCGAGATATACATGAAAGTACTGGGAAGGAATTCCTATCCCGAACCAAGATGGAGCAAATAGAAACTGCAAAGTGTGAAATTGGAGAAATCACCGTATGGATCAAGCGATCAGAAGAATGTGGTACAATCGCTTGAGTGACTTTCTCGCAAGAAAGGCTACACAAACAATGAAGATTGTCCATGTGTGTTTATACAATGATCCACGAATGGATTCTCAGATAATCTCCGTCTATGTAGATGACTTGAACATCATTGGGACGGATGAAGAAATTGAAGAGGCATGCTCATACTTGAAGTCCGAGTTTGAAATGAAAGATTTGGGTAAAACCAAGTTTTGTTTAGACTTGCGGCTTGAACATGTCCAAGGAGGAATCTTGGTACACCAATCAACCTACACGCAGAAAGGTATATATAGCTAACTCTTGCTGAGTTGTTGTAACAGTGCACGGCGCTTATCTTCTGTAGCCCATCCGACAAATATATAAAGCAATACACTGAGCCATCCCGGGTTGCTGGATTCTCTCCAAATCTTCTTCTCTCTCTTTCTTCTTTACACAAAACACTTGCAGATCAAACGAAGACTGCTATTACTATAGGGGTTTCGCACTTTCACTTCCCATGCAGTACAATTTCGAAATCGATAAATCATGTCCCTAACACAGTTTCCACTTCCAACGCAGAATCCCAGATACACGAACTGCATCCATTATATCTGCCACTGCTTCTGCAAGTTGAATTTAGTAGGTCCATGAGGAAGTTCTAGCTCTCTCAAGAACACAGGGAGCATACCTGCAGTAGAGCCTAAGGGCAAGCAAGAACAACATATAACTCAGATAAAGGGGCAGTCTACATTATAAAATTAGTAGCATTCATGCCAATGATACAATAAGAGAATCCAGATGAACTCCAACAATTTAAATTTTGCCGCGGTTTATCATAGTCTAGCCGCCTCATAATTCAAAACCAAATACCTCTAATGCACTAATGATAAAAGCCAGAGATGTCTAGTTCAGGAAAGCAAATTCACATGCAGGCATGCAGTACACCCCGAGCCAGGCAAACGGGCTCAGCGCTTCCTCTTTGCGTTCGCCAATGCTTCAAGACGAACAGGACAACTTCTTTCAGTGTTGCCTTCTGCCCTCTGTTTGCACCAAAATTTGGTAAGTCTGGTCAAAATTGGCAATAAAGTCAAAGACACGGAATTAACGGACAGGATGAAAAGGTTTGGAGATATTTTGGTAACGGCAAGATCTTTAAGGAAATAACTGTCCGAGATAAAACCGATACGGATCAAAACTTGGAACGTGTTGTAATCGGACACGATCGCCCGAAGGGTATAAAAGAAGGACCAGAGCAAGCTACGAAAAAAAAAACAACACAATACAATCAACCAGCTTTTACTTTCTTCCTTCCTGTCGACTAGGAGTAGCTTTTGTAATTTAGTCTCTGTAATCGATCTTGATCAATAAAGTTGCGCATCGCCGATTGTTGATCTTCGTGAATTACACCCCCAGGTTTGATTTGTTCTGATTTTATTGCGCATCGCCTTCTTCAGAATCGATCTACCTTTACCCTCTGATTAGCCTTAATCGGCTAATTAGACTTACCCTGTTACCTTGATCTTATATCGGCTTCAAGCTGATTGAGTCTAAGCCGATTGATCGTTACGATCGGCTTTTAATTAAATTTGTATTTTTACCTTGTCGGTTACAGGTCAAATCGACTGGCACGCTCTTGAACCAGATGTTCGTCTGGTGTGCTACTGTCAGAAACCCTACATTAAGTTTTTGACGTCAACACCTCCTTATAGTTCCACAGCTTCTGCACAGGTAGCGGCCACTGGGGTTGTACTCATTGATTTCTAGCAGTGCCTTTGTCACTATGGCATAGATTTCTTCATCATGCTCTTCTTTTAGTTCTCGAAACTTCTCGCCTTTTAGTTCTCGAAACTTCTCGTCATCCTAAAAAATAATTTCCTACACCGTTAACAGACGGTATATTAATATTATGTACCATGGAAATGTTTGGGAACTGATGACTCAAAGGTTACTACAGGCTACCAGAGCTAAGAACGTAATATGTAAAAGCAATGTTACCGTTGGTTTTAGCCCTGTAGAATACAGAGAAAAATATTTGTAGTGAGAGAGGTGACCAATGACTTATTTTTCTCATGGCTTACAAGCAACCAATGACCAAATATAAGGGAGGGTGACTCATGAGTCATGAGATCAACTAGGTTAACATCAAGGGCCAAAAATAACTGATTTGGATACAACAAAAACTGAAATCATCTGGCGCTCAATATCACGGGACCAAATATAATAAAACCATTTGGATGTTGTTAGGCAATCTATTTAATTAGGTCTTATTTGGATGACCCAATCTAAGCTGGGATTGATCCCGGCCCACTCCGTGCGAATAAGTAGAAGACATAGAGAGCATCTTTTTTAGAGAGAGTCTGAAAAAGGTTGAAAAATGCTATACTCACTGTAATAAAAACATGACGTAGATGCACTTTTCTCTAGATATTTTTTATTTATCTTTGCAAACTGACATATCACATTGTAAATACCCTTTTGTGGCACTTTATAAGGTGCCTTAAATATTGAGATGTTTTAGATAAAGAACATGGAATGAGGACTGCAGTGGCATTTTATAAATTGTTAAAACAAAAACGCCTTATAGAACCTAAAGACATTTCGATAAAAAACAATTCATGCAGTGCACAATTACGGGATCTTGAAAAATGTCTTTAAAATTATGTAGCTAGAGACTAAAAAATATATCCCTACTATACAATAAGAACACCCAATACATATTGTTTTTCCTTGCAGTGACTTATGCGTGCTTTCACACTAGCATGCATGCGTGCTCCTTCGACATGCTTCACAGACGGCATGCCGGGATGACGCCGATACGCAATCAATCAGGCGTGTTCTCGTGTTGAGCGTGGCCACCATGGAGCTCCAGCAACCATGGAGCTAGCTTACTGGCTTCATGCACGCGTCCCTGATAGTGAGTGCTCAAGAGTGTAGTGTCGGCGAGTGTCGTCATTCACTTCAACCGCTCAAGTGTTGATAACGTACGGCAATGTGAAATTTTGTCAGAGGATATATCCCCGACTGACGAGTGATATATAGATGCATGGCTCGCTCGGTCAAACTCTTATCGCCGCTCAAACAGCCACAGGCAACCCGATCGAGAAGCTTGGCGCCCGACCATGCAGATGCAGAGGTCCAAGTTTAGCATCGCCACTGCCCAAGTTTAGCTCTATATTACTCCTCATTACACCTCAAACTCCGGTGAAGCAAGCGGGACAGCCATGGCTCAGAACGCCTCAACCGCCGCCGCGCTCCTCCTTTTCCTTGCCCTGGCGTCGCCGGCGGCCGCCTTCAACATCACCAGGATCCTCGGCGAATTCTCCGACTTCTCCACCTTCAACGACCTCCTCTCGCAGAACAAGCTCGCCGACGAGATCAACCGCCGGCAGACCATCACCGTGCTGGCCGTCGACAACGGCGCCGTGGGCGCCATCTCCTCCCTCCCTTCCGACGTCCAGCGGAAGGTGCTCGCCGTGCACGTCGTCCTCGACTACTACGACACCGCCAAGCTCGGCGGCATGAAGAACCGCTCCGCCGTGCTCACCACGCTCTTCCAGTCCACCGGCCAGGCCACCAACCGCATGGGCTTCCTCAACTACAGCAGGCGCGCGGACGGCGTCATGGTCTTCGGCTCCGCCGAGCCCGGCGCGCCGGTCACGTCCCAGATGGTGAAGTCCGTCGCCTCCCGCCCCTACAACATATCCGTGCTGCAGGTTAGCTCCGCCATCGTGCCGCCCAGCATCGGCTCCACCGACAACAGCAAGCCCGGCGCTCCGCCGCCCGCCCCGGCTAAGGCCGCGACGCCTGCTCAGGCGCCGGCGCCGACGCCGCCGAAAAGCAGGAAGGCGGCTCCTCCGCCCAATCCGAAGGCCCCCGCCCCGGCCCCGTCCGACGATGCCAGCGCTGACGCACCTGCCGATGCGCCTGCCCCGGCGGCGGACTCGCCCATGGCGGACGGCCCGTCGGAGGCCGACGCGCCAGCGCCTGAGAAGAGCAGCGACGACGCTGCGGATGGGCCCGAAGGGTCGGCCGCCGGCAGGGTGGTGGCCTGTGCAGGTCTTGGTATCGTGGCGCTTCTTATGATGATCGTCTCACTCTGATTGATGTCAAACTAATGGAGGCGGAGAAATCGGACGGAAGCGTTTATAATTAGTGGGATCATTAGGGATTGACAGTATGCAGCTCGTCCTTTTTTTTGGTTTTCTTATTAATATTTTACGTAGTAACCATGCATGTAGATCGTCTTAATTGGGCCTTCTTGGAATACTGCTAGTCCAATGTGAGAGAAGCATGAGTCAGCAGAGTAATTTTCTTTGTGGAAATTGTACCACATCTGTATGTTCTTTGCCAAAACTATGAATTTCTATCTGGCAACTTACCGACGAGTGTTAAGTTGATGGGACGAGGTTAAATAGGATCATTAAATCGGTTTTGACCAACGGGATGGTTCAACATCTAAAAAATTATATTCCTCAAACTTGTATCCCATCGTAAAAAATAAAATGGTTTAGTTCAGTGAAAACGCTTATTAGCTACTGCCTACTAGTTGCGCCATAGCATTTTTGCCATGTTGTACCTCATCATTTTTGCCGTGTTGGCTGGCTTCACGAACTGTTGAATAGCCGCTAACATCGTATTCGCTATGTTGAATAAAAACTTCTAGACGGTTTCATCTGCAAACTTGAGCATTTGTGTTGGTCTATGCCAGCTTCAAGACTACGACCAGGAATGGCATAAAACAGATTGTCACCGTCCTTGAAGCCTTCGGTTTTAGCTAGGTTAGTACACGAAATTAGGGCATTTCGTACTTGTCAATTCGGAAAAAGGAAACTTCACCTCCATCATAAGTTCGGGGACCTTGATTTGAAAAAGCACCCCCATGGTGCATTAACATATTGACGCACCCTGGAGGCATTCTCTGTGTATTAGGTGATGACATGTTCGTAATACATGATACTGGTTCAACGAAAAGAGAAAAGAAGCCCAAATGAAAGTAATGTTTTGTCTACTTGTACCTGCAGCTACTTAGTTCAAAGCAAAACACAAGTAGTACAATTTTTTAGGAAAAACCTAGTTACATTCACTGATATGTCTGGTAAAACAAGCAAAACAGAGCTGCTTAAATCCCCAATAGCACTGTAGACTGCAGGATCGAGTTTCCACAGAAGCCAAAAAATGCTCCTTTTTAAGCTTCCAGTCAAGCCATGCAAAGATAGTAACTGAGGTGGATTCTTGATAATTATGCAGCATACAATTTGAACGAACAAAACCTAAACTTATATTCCCCCAATTATGCAGCATACGAGAAAGCTTCAGATTTGAGTAAAAGAGCAAGGAACAAGTAACTATGTCAAGAAACAAGACTTAGACCAAGAAAGAAACAGCGGTCTAGCCATTTGTTCAATTCATGTGGCATCAATCCAACAAGAAAGCTTTTATGAGCAGCGAGCTAATGCTAAAAAGCTAGAAAAATTAACCTGATGGTGCCCACCGGCCGGCCACGGCGACGGAAAGATGCCACTTGTTCTCGCCAGAAAGAGGGGCTTGCGGCGGCTGTGAAGCGATGAGAATTAGGGCCTGATTGTGGGGGCTACGGTTGGACTGAAAAACTGTTTTTGATTTGTTAGGCTGTCAAGTAGCTGTAACTAACAGTTATAGATTTTCTCCGTAACCGTTTGGCAAACTAGTTGTGGCTTTACGGCTTTTCTTCAGTCCTCTCCCAAATCCAATCATCCCTCCCCAAATCTGAAGCAATCCATCCCCAAATCCGAAGCAGGCAAAGGCAAGCAGCCGGCACGAAGGCAGCGGTGCAAAGGCGAGCAGCTAAGGCCGAGGCTGAGCGGCGCGGAGGCGAGCCGGGGCGGAGGTGGGCGAGGCGGTCGTGGAGGCAGCGACATTTCGGCGAGGACGTTAGGGAGCTCAGTCGGCGAGGCGGGGCCAAGCTCGATCGGGGAGGCAGCCGGCAAGGTGGGGCCGAGCTCAGTCGGGGCGAAGGCGAAGGTCGGCGAGGCGGTGACCGAGCTCGATTGGCGCAGCGGCTAAGCAAGCGAAGCGGGCGAGCGGAGGCCGAGTGAGCGAAAGCCACAGCCCGAAGCACCCTCCTCGCGGCTTCGACTTTGAGAGGTGCTTCGTTGTGGCTTCACCCCCCAAGCGGCCTCGCAGCTGATGCCGTTGGGGGCTTCGGTGGCACTAAGCGCACCAAGCCCACCCAAACAAAGCGCTTATCTACGCATACATCCGATACGACGGGTAATTTTGTAATTCGCACACCTTCCCGAGCAAAGAGACTTCAGCATTATGGTCATATGTATTATATGGTACCCCCGAAAAGAGAGAAACAAAATAATCTTTTAGGGCCGTACAACCACGGCACAAGAGGTGGGAAATTCATCACTTATCTAGTTGTCCGTATCATTTTTTTTTGCAAATCTAGCCCTCACGTATGTATTTGTAAATTTGGCTTTCGCTCCCTCACCGCAAAGAGAGCTGCATCAACGTGCATAGCTCCTTGCTGTTGCGCCCGAGTAACACAGAAGCCATCTTGCCACAATAAGCTCCCGTGGTCGGCCAAGCTCCCATGGCATTGGTCACCTTCCGCACCCTCTAGGTGTGGTAGAGGACAATGTGTTATCTTCCACGATGGGAGAGAGAACTAAATTTGTAAATGTGTACGTGAGGCGACAATGATAAAGGGTACTATAGAACAACGAAGAAGAGCCTTCTACGGCTAGTGATGCCTCTTCGTGCACCTATGTCGTTTTTACTGTTCTCCGTGCAATGTAACCTCTATGTCATTTAAGTGAGCTGCCCAAGCTGGCCGGTTGTCAATTGATGGCGGAGATCTTGCCATTCTTGCAAAAACAAAAATAAGAACATGCTACACATATTAAGGGGTGTTTGTTCGGAATCAGTGAAGTTGTTGCCTCCTCCACTGACGACATGGGGAAACGAGCATGTGCCCAGCTTTAGGTCAAGAGCAGACCATTTCCGTTTCTTTTTACTTCGGGTTGTTGCGATGGTCTTTTCGGCCTTAGTGATGTTTGGTTTATGGTGCCTATAGTTCAACAAAGCGTGGCTTACCACAATGTGTAGCCAACAATACGATAATCACAAGTTAGACAAAGTTAGTCAAGAAATTGAATTTATAACATGCAGGTCATGGAGCTAAAAACATAAAGCAAGCCACGGTTACGACAATAAACCAAATAATTGCCTTAAAAAGTTTGACGTGGTAACATTAGATATCAAAACAAATAGCATATACATGAGCTTAATAGTACTTGGGTTGGCCCAATCGCTCATGGGCTTGTTGCACATTCCCAGGACTGCCCTGTTCATAATATAATATATATAGCTATGTATATCACTAATGTTGGGATGTACAGATAGGTTGGCCGCACGATGCCACGCACCCCTGATTCACTGTAGTTTCTACGGCGTAAAAGCTAGAGTATTTTTTTTGTTTTTAAAAATTAGAATTTTTTTTTCCATTTTTAAAAAAATGCCGTGCGCCTCGAATCACATTAGGTTTTACAGTGTAAAAGCTACGGTATATTTATTTTAAAAAAAATTAAGAAAGATTTCTCCTCCCTCTGTTAACGTTGAGTTATAGTATTTTTATTTTTATTTTCTATTTTCTTTTAAAAAATTAATCACAGCAGGTTTTACAGTGTAAAAACTACGGAATGTTTATTTTAAAAAAAATTAAAAAGATTTCTCCTCTCTGTCTGTTAACGTTGAGTTACTGTCTGTTAACGTTGAGTTACAGTATTTTTATTTTTATATTCTCTTTTCTTTTAAAAAATTTCCCTACCTCTATTAAAATTTAGAGATCGCTCGTAGCAACAAGCAAGATTCTAACTAACTAGTATATTAAAATATAATGTTAGTCATGCACCTTCAAATGTTAGCGCTAGGCGGCTGCCATGGGATGCCATGTATTGGTGACGTGGCTAAACTACCAAATTTGACAGAGATAATAGAACAGGGGTTTAACAATTGAATTTTTTTTTACCTACGGTATATTGATTTTCTTTTTAAAAAATGATTTCTGATACTTAATGTCAATATACATTTTTTTTTGCTATAATCCTGTCAAAATACAGAATTAATTTTCACTTCATTAGCAAAATTGGATCAATCTATACCCCTTTATAATGCACCTAAGCATTCTTTTCTACGTCCACCCCAAATAATGCACCCCACTAGAGATAGTCAAACCTTCATGCACCCAGCGAAACGTCCTCAGAAACTTGCCTCCATCAAAATTAACCTCTCAGATCTTTCCTCAGCTTTACTCACCCACATCTAATGACCATTGTTTAATGTGTCTAACTCATCCCTGTAGCCCACAACAGATCTCCCCCCACCTCCAGCATCATCTCAAGGAAAAAGAAACAAATATCCTGGAATTAAGGAAAAGGAAACAAACGTTCTAGAAAAGGAAAAGATCATATATTACGTGCTGGGAAAAAGAAACCGGAAGACAGGACACTGTACTCGTGTGTAGTAAGGATATGAGCATAATTTAAGTTTCAAGGATACCTTGACAAATTGAAAATCACGGTCAGTTATCGTTCGACCAAACTTCACGAAAACTTCACAATCTACGGGAACTGATGTTATGTGTAGTACGGAATATGAGCGGAACATTTTTTTTTTCACAAAAAGTCATCTAGAACAAACGTCACAAACTTATGTTAAGTTGAAAACCATCTCAGATGCTTGTAAATAAATAATTAATGAGTGATCTTGCAAAGGACCAGAAGCAAAACCAAGTAAGAACTCGCAACATTTAGCCAAATTACTGCCATGTTATTGCCCACTATAATTAGAACCACCTACAGTTCTCATTAAAAAAGAAGAAGAAAGGAAACTTCAACTGGTCCTGGACTTGAAAAGTTCCTTTCGCACTGATATTAATTATCCCATGCAGACTTCCAGTCATCTACCCATGTCAAATTTCCTGCATCCTGCTTCGTTCTCAACCTTGAACAATGATACAAGGCTGCTATAAACTTTTCATTCTAGATCCATCTCTAGCATTTCCAAGGAATGTGATGAACCATACTATAAATTCAGGTATGTAACATTCGATCAAAATAGAACTGCCCATTATTAGCAAAGTATTGGCTTAATGTAACTTTCATTGCGCAACTCAGAGGTATCATATTTTCAAGCAGAAAAAATGCATGTGTTTATGTAATTAATGTCCAAAGAAAATGGTATAATGTTAGCGGCTCCATGACATGAGGTAAACTGGATTTAGCACCTACGAAATTTCATTGAATGGAAATCCTTTTTCCTTTTAGTAAATAATTTTCACAAAGATACCAATTATCGTAAATTTGTGGTTCAACATAAAACAGAACAATTTACCATAAGTTTGGTAATCACTTGTTATGGGTATGGGGGTAGAAACGAGTGGCTTCTGCCATCCACAGGTACTTGTGCTCATCAGCGTCGCATTCAAAACTAACAGCTTCCAACAGATCACGGGGACACTCGCGATACACGTCAACCGTGATTGTCCTTGACAGCCCAACGGTGAAAGACTTGATCCGCCCTGGACATGCGCGGAGTAAGCGCAAGAAGACGCTAGAATCCGTGGGCGTAGTCGTCAACTCGATTTGAGCCCTGCTCGAGGTTGACGAGCTCGCCCAAGGGTCCCGCCCCTGATTGGCGAGTGAAACGTTGGAGGAAGGTGTCAAAGAAATCCTCTCAAGAAATCTAGTCTGCCTCCAGCATCCAATTGTCAAGCTCCTCCTGGGCTTCTCCACAAAGATGCAAGCCGACGAGGTCAACATGTTCGTGGGTCAGAATTTGATGTAGTCAAAAGAAGCGCTCACATTGCCGTAGCCACGAGAGCGGGTCTTCCGTGTCGTCATAACTTGGAAGGTCGAGGCGGGGCACTCGAGGTGTCCAACGTCGGTGATTGAAGGCATCGCCGTCATTAGATGGATGATGGCGCTCAACCGAAGGGCGCGGATGACCGCCGTTGTCCCACAGCTGCTGCTCGCGACGCCCCCGTTCGGCGGCACGCGGTCGTGCTGCACGCATGGAAGGCTGTGACCAATGGCTGAAAAGGTCAGCCGTATGCAGCTTGTCACGGCGGTCTGGCCAGGGTTCAGGGCATCGACCAGTGTCATCGACGGCTTGGCTGTGCTGGCCAACATCGCCATTGGCTGTCGTTGACGACCGCGAAATCGCGAGCAACTCCCCAAGGGAGGTCTTCATTTCATCCATCGAGCACTCCAATTTGCCAATACGTTCTTCGATGGTGGGCTGCTCCATGGCCAGAGGATCGAAGGAATCTGATACCAAATTGTTATGGGTATAGGTGCAGAGACGAGTGCCTGGTCGTTGACCAACATGAGAGAAGGTGGACATCGACACCATTGTGGCTTTCGACGGTTGATTAGCGAACGGAGCTATGAGCCTTGTTCATCGGAAGGCACCGCTAGGAGTTAAATTGGTGACAAACTCAGCTTGCCTTTTCATTCAATTTCTGCAACATATAAAAAGACTTCCCAACTGATCCGCAAGGATCCAACCGACGCAGGATACTAACCAACAGATAAGAAACTAACTAACCAACAGATAAGAAACTAACTGGCCAAGGAACTAACTAACCAAATCAAAGCTAACAACCGGCTAACTAATACCCTCACCCTGCGCATGCCTTGCGCCTGCTCTTCATTGGATTAGCGCAGCGCCAAGGCATTGCCAGGCTGATGGTCATCTGAGCCCTATTTACCCCTTTTCTTCCGATAATACACATTGTCAAAGCCCATGACATCACTCGTGCTGCCCTTCGAAAATCCCTGCACATTATTGTCCATACTGGCCAGCAAGAGCTTTACCAGAATTGCAGGGATCACTCCAGTGATGCACTAAACAGGACATGACAACAGCAGAAGACATCTAATAGCATGACCCAACAATAGAAAAGGTAAGCTATAGAGTGCTGAGGCTTTAGACCATAAGAAGTTAAGAAATGGAGAAAAAATTTAGATAGAGATCTATTGAGAAATTGAAAAAAAGGGAAGATAGATGAAATGTTCTTCAAAGATGGGGAAGCTGTGGTGAGAGATAGTTAAAAAAAAAAAGGGATCGTTATGCACAAATGTTAGTGACGATACTTACATCCGACATTCAGGATGACTTTCTGGAACTGTTCAAAAAGCTCTGAAGAGACATTATGCTCAAAGAGACTGGTGATTAACAAATGTTCACTAGTGTAACACTGGAAGTCAGTTTCACAGCAACTATCTACTTGAGGTCTTTAGTTATCACACAAAGCCTCCTGCTACTGATCCACTTACTGGAACTATACAGAAGGCTCAGTGACGCGACATTCATGGTTATCACGGCGCCCGGCCCTCGGTGAGGCAAGTCGCCTCGACGCCTAGGCGACAGTTAGGCATCCAAAAAATTACAGCAGCAAATATAGTAATATACTAACATACTGAATTACTAAATACTTAATGCAACAGAAAAATAATGCAGATGTAGCAGCAAATAAACTCAACATAGATATGCATGTCAACAGCCCAGAAGATCTGTACATCTATCACATAAAACTAAGGGTGTGTTTGGTAGAGCTCTAGCTCCACCAGATCCGTGGATCTGGTAGAGCTGGGTATTCCTAGCTCCACCAGATCCATGGAGCTGGAGCTGTGAGTACATTAAGAGTGATTAGATGGATCATCTTGTTTACATTTTAGACCAAAAATATAAACTTAATTCACTTTATTTTAGCCTACAAGTTTCAGATCTCAGGTGAAGCTGGGATCTTGAGCTCTACCAAACAGGCCCTAAGTTAAAAAGAAAACAAAGCTGTCAGCAACTCGGTCGACTTCCTCCTAACCTCCTCCTCCCTGTAGGGCTCCAGATCTCCCTCCCTCCCTCGGGCCTCGGCCCACCCCAGCCTCGGAGGCGACGTTGGCGAGCGGCCCCTCAGCACCCCTCCGACCCCGACCCAGAGATTTGATCCGATCCAAATCGCCATGGATTTCTTCAAGTCCATCCTCGCCGCGCCCGACCTCGACCCGGCCTCGCCGCCGCCGAAGCTAGAACCCGCCGGATCCACCTCCTCCCCACCAGCAGCTCCCGTCGGATCCACCTCGTCTTTACCGCCACAACCTCACCGAGTTCGGCACCGGCCTGCGCCACGAGACCGAGGCGCTCCGGGACGCTGCCGCCCACGCCGCACAGGACATCCCTTCATCCTAGGCGACGGCAGTCAACGCCTAGTCGGCCCGGGCGATGCCTGACACGGCCAGGCGGGCGCTTTCCGTCGCAAGGCGAGGCGAGCCCCCCTGGCGGTCAGTGCCTGGCGACTAGATGCCTAGGCAGCGACTAGGCGTCGCCTAGGTGACGCTGTGATAACCATGGCAACATTATGCTCAAAATAGGTTGGTGATAGACAGAAGTCCCCTTTTGTTAACCTCACATTTGTTAACCTCACAGAACAGTTTCACTGCAACCATCTCCTTGAGGGCCTTTTCTAAGAACAGCTGAGCCACAATTTACAGAAAAGATTCTCAAAAAAGTAAAAGCAAAGATTACAACCTGGCCTTTGGAAGCAACCAGAAGCTGATACCAGATCTGCCGTCTACCAGAGCACAAGGATGACGACCACATTACCAGAGAGCCATTGTGTTGGGGGGAGGGGGGGGGGGACTCAATGATATTGCAGGAGTGCAGCCCCTCAACTGACAAATTTAGGGTGTCATTATTTAAGATGTGAGAGCAATCCAGAAATCGGGCATTGCTTGTACCTTAAGCTGAGGTGGAGACGCCACGGCCAAAGAGCTCCGTCCTCGTGCAAGTGGGCAGCAGTTCGCCAGAGCTTCCATCTGAGAGAAATCCACCATGATGTCAACAAAAGAATCCTATACAGAAGGCAAAGGAAGAAAGAGAAGACAAAGGAGAGGAAAACTAACTTAAGGAAGGAGTGGGTCCCCCTCACGCTCGTCGTGGGCGAGTTCGCCAGAGCTGGAGTGGGAGAGGGGCCGGGGATGTTTGGGGGATTGTAGAGTTTCTACTGTGGGAACGTTCAGCATCACCCCTTAAAGCCTTCATTCTTTTGTTTTTATTCACACTGAGTCTCTTGCTTCCGATCCATTTCTCATCCATATACTTCTTAAATTTCTTGTGCTGCGTCCACCAACTTGAATAATCCATACCTGGTTTGCATTCAACAAAATCAATGATATCATTCCACTCTGAAGATTTCAGCTTGTATTCCGGAAGGCACTCGAAAAAGGATAAGGCATCACCCCTTCTATCTCCGGATTTATACCTCCGAAGGGTGCGCAAACTGCAACAAGTTAATACAATTCAAATTTAACTTCCATTTGGTACAACTAAGGGTGTGTTTGATTGTCTGCATCATCCTAGTCTGTTCCGTATGAGTGGATGGCTAGTTTTGGCCTGCATGAGTGGATGCAAGTTGAGCTGTTTAGTTGCCTATTTATGCATCTCACGGGCCTGCATTAGAGAGAAGCCCAATTTCTGTGTTTCCTCCATCCTGCATGAGTGGGTGCAATTGCATCCACCTAGCCTGGATGAACAAGAAACTAAGCACGTGTCTAACAGATACAGTTGCATCCACTCATACGATTTAGGTACCATGCAGGCAACCAAACACACCCTAACAAACTTTTCAGCTATTTGACATAAGAAACAGAGACCGAAATTATAAGAATGACTCGCCTACCTAAAAAAACATCAAATTAGTATTTCATATGAAAAAATGTCCAAAGAAAATAACAACAGAACAGTCCACCATCATTACCAATGTGTTCATCTATAGGAATTCAGGTTGTGATCAAGTTAGCTATGGGTGCTTAACTCGATCTTAACAATATATCATAGTAGCACGATGTCACTAAATGAACAAATCAGTAAGTATTGCAGGAAAATGCAATTTGGTGAGAACCATCATTTCTTCTTTTTCTCTTTTACATAAAAAACATCTTCAGAAAGAATTTTTTTTCATTTGGATGAAACCATGTTCATTATTATGGTCATGGTGACTAGTGAAAATACCGGGCCTTCTATTCACTATATTTTCTTTTCTTCCAGTTCTAAATATGTTGTTTTAGATATATACACGGTGTCCAGTGTATATCCTTGACTACTACTAATATATTAGAAAATTTATGAAAAATATAATATCATGGGTGTAGTTCTGATGAGAAATCTACTTCTATTTCCATCTGTTGATCTGGGCAATCCAAGTACTTTTGAATCTATTATTGGACAAAATTTAAAAGTTTGACAGTATGCATTCTGTAACAACATAAATTTGGTAAACGCGGAAGCATTCTTTACCTTTGCCATTACATTTATTTAACCTATTATTGTCTTTATTTATGAAGCTACATTCCATAGCTTTACAAGTATTCATGTGCATGCATACCATTTCAGATCACACCAAAACTACTATTAATGCAGCCTTCAAAAAAAGTATATCATGCTTATTCACAAGGATAATTACAGGTCACAAAGTTATGGAGGTACTCCAAAAGAAAATGAGTAAAAATAAACTAAAAGAACTGCTAGAAGATCTAGTTCTCTAAATCATTCCCACTTTTACCATACAAAATGTCCACTTAAGGCTAGCAAGAACCATTGTGAATCCCCAATGGTTATATGTTGTTCGAGCTTACCTGCTGCCCTCACCAAAATCATGCTCAACCTCATCTTGAATATGAACTTTCTGTAAGTTACTGAACCGTAATGCTATTACTGTAGAAGGTTTTCTCCGAGAAGAACCCTGCATTCGTGGTCTTCAAATCAAATAAAATGACAGAAAGAAAACAAACAAGAAAAAAAAAAGACAAGCCAACAAGAATAAGAAAGAAATCAATGTCTGAGTAGCTAGAAGTGCTACCTTCGAATTACCCTCTTGGTCAATGGAAGAAATTGCAGAATCTTTTGAACCATCGAGACAATGAAATAAACCCAGATTTTCCTCTTCAGCAATCAGAAGATTCATGGCCACCATCATCATGATAATGCAACCTTTCCACAAAAAGCCAAACCTCATTCTTAAACAACAAACTGATAGGCTAGTAAAATGAGCCAGCATTAGCATTGAGGCCCTTTCCTTGTCAACAGGCTTCCCAATCATACCAAATAAGTCATGTCTATGAAGTCCACTAGCTTCATACGGTCCAAGCAAGCGGATGGTTTTGGATATGAAACTGCACTTCTTGCAAAGCAATAGATAATTTTCATTTTGCCTGCCATCTGTGACCCTCATTTGCCTAATGCAGTGAAGAATTTGTAGAAAAGAGGCACCCATCAACCGAAGTATCGCAGCAAGGCAGATCATCTCCTCTGAAACTGTAGCATCCAATTCACGCATCTCCTTTTGCTTTGCACAACCCAGGATATTTGACACTATTCTCTTCACAGCGATAACAGCTTGCTGCCTGAATTGTTCATGAACCAAATGCTGGTTCTCTTCAATGAAGCGGACAGCAATATCAAAGATTTCCCCCTCACTGGTGTGCAGGTCATCATCAGAGTGCGATTTGCAGAATGAAAGCAACCTATTGATCTGACATCTTAGCTTCTGATTAGTTGAGTCTTGGATACAAGAGTTAAAAGGTCTCTTCTTGGTGAAACAACTCAACGGGCTTTTCAAACCACTAGTTCTGTTGAAAACACCCAATGCTGGCAAGTATCTCAAGTAAGCATTCATGGCATGCTCAAACGCTAGCAAATGCGGGTCCAGATCCCCATTGCCGACACATTTGGATGCGAGCAATACAAAATGAGCTTGGACAACAACCGGCATAGAGAAAAAACTGCCCCTGTGGACCAGCGACATAGCTCCCAGCAAGCCAATTTCCAGAGTCCCCTCCATCGCCTTTTGCGACCAAGATAGTGCGCTCAAAAACTGCTTAAATCCCCCCTCATCTTGCACGGATGAAATGAAATGGTGGGACATGAACTCCAGCACGACACGGAGCTCACCCCGGCACGACAGGGCAGTGGAGGCCCTTGATCCTTTCGGTACGGCATCATCAGCCAAAGTGAAGCACCTCATCAGTTGGTCGCTAACCACAAGATTCTCAAGGAATACCTGCAAGAACCAAATGACCAATCAAATTCTTGAAATAAATCAGTGAGTTCTCACCTCTTCAGGGAGGAAAAAAATCAGTTCTTGGCCATATTAAGAAAAAAATCAGTTCTTGGCCATATTAAGAAAAAAAAATCAGTATTCGCAACTAGTTCTTCGCCCTTGAAAGAAATAAAAACTAGCTCTTGCAACTCGTCCCTGGAAATTACATTTTGTGAAGGAATTGAGGCAACCGAAGAAGCGTGTGGGTAAATAATTAGCGGGTACTTACCTCGAGGGCGGGGAGGAGGCAGGGGTCGGGATCGCGGGAGAGAACGGCGCGGAGGAATGCGAGGAGGCGGCGGCCGCATCGTACAGCTAGGTCAGGGTCGCCGGCCTCGAGGATAGGAAGCAAGAGGATGCAGCAGCGGAGCAGCGGCGGGAGGTCGGCGCGAGGCGGGGAGGCCGAGGAGGAGAGGTCGTGCCGGGAGAGCTCCGCGAAGGCGAGGTGCGCCAGGCGCTGGGTGCCCTCCAGCTCGTCGGCGTTGGGCATCGGCGGGTGGATCGGGAGCGGAAACCCTTGCGGCCGAGTCGAGGAGGCAGAGATTGGTGGGGAATGGAGATGGGCGGCCCGGTATGGCCGGACCTATTTTACCGGATGGCACGGCCTGTTTAGGTATAGCTTGTTTAGGTCCGACTAATAAATAGATTATGTCGTGTCGGTTTAAGCACGGTCTGTTGACTTCACAAACCGTATCATGTCAATATAGGTCCTCATGGTCGACGGGCCTAAATGTGTTGGGCTGGCTCGTTAGCGTCAAAAAAATCAAAAAAAATGTTAGAAATTTTAAAAATTGAAAAAATATAGAAAAAATTGGGGAAAAGTTAGAATGATTTGAAAAACTCAAAGGATATAGAAATTTTTTAAAAAAATATATGTAAATTAAAAAAAGCTAAAATATGAAATAAATTTTAAAATGAGACAAATAATTGGAATTAAATAATGAGCTTTATCGATGTTTGGCTGCCTAGTAAAAACTTTGCCAAGTAAAAAATTCAATAAGAGAAAACCTTAGTAAAAAAAGAGTATAGCCTATAGCTCAGTGATACAGGAAAAAGTGAACATTACAATTATTCTTCCTGATTATGTAGATAAAGATTTTAAAACATCTCCACCAACTCAATATTTTGTGTAGTATGTAGCTCGTTGATAAGCTAGTTCCCAATCTTTCAAAGTGAGAAGTATTTTCACCATATCACTTATCAAATTTGTTCTTCTCTCCTCGATTATTCTTCTAGATAGACTGAAAGCAGACTCCGAAGAAACCGTAGAGACAGAAACTGTTAACACATCCCGTGCTAATATTGAAAGCACCGGATATGTTATCTCATGCTCGTGCCACCACTGTAAAATATTAAAGTCCTCCTCTTACTGATCTTGATAGTTGATAGTGTCACTATTGAGATAGACAGTTAGCTCCCCACCACTTGTTGTGTTTGTACTCGACGTTACTGTAGTTGAACTCCTTGAGGAAGAGCCACCTGCACCCCATATCTTTCTCCTCGCAGTTTTTTCTTTCTTGACGCGGTTTTTTCTTACCTGTTATAGTGTTGGTGGAGGTCGCTGTTTGCGAACTCCAGCAAACTTCTGATCATACTTAGCATAAATTTGAGATAAGTTAGTAAGGATATTTAAAAATAACTAGAATAATCTATATCCATCACATCACTTAGAAGTAAGAAAACATTATAAATTCTTGAACTTTAGCTCTATGATATAAAATAAATGCAAATACATATAACATAGGAATTTATTACCAATATTTCAAAATTTTAGTTTTCATAACATACACAGATGCACGCAAAATATTATCATTTTCGTGGTTTCTTAAGTAGGTAGCAATTTCTATAATATGATGCACAATTAAAGGAGAGATTGAGTAATAAGCTCCAGATAAAGCAACAGTGGAATCATAAAAAATTTCAAAAATAAGAGCAAGTATTCAGCAACATACCAGTGTTGCTCTATGAGTTGTGGTTGAACATCCTGGCTACGATAGTGCGTGTTAATAAAAACAGAAAATGTGCTCTTATAGGGTATGAGAGACTTAAGCATCAAGTGAGTAGAATTCTATCTAACAGGCATATCCAAACCAAACTTACGTGGACATACCTTCATCGCAATACAATAAGTCTTATATGCTGTTACTTGTTAATTAAAATTATTTAAGAATGATATTGCAGTGCGAAAATGTTCAAGGTACTGGTCTAACCTCTTCAAACTAGATTTAACTATAAGATTAATAATATGACAAGCACAACGCTGATGTTCATGGCATACGAATTAAAAAACGGAGTAAGAATGTTCATGGCAGAAGTGTTTGCTGAAGCATTATCTAATGTTATTGCAAAAAAAATCTGTAAGGCCAAAACCTTTCACAACTTTTACAATACAATCATCAACATTTTCACCAGTGTATGTTACATCAATTAATTTGAATCCTATAATTCTCTTCTCTAGTTGCCAATCATTGTTTACATAATGAGCAACTACACTAAGTTAAATCCTCTTTAGCCCTACCATTCCATATGTCTAATGTCAAAGACACAGAAAAATTACATGTATTAAATTACTCTTTTAGCTTATTACAAGAATTATTATAGTATTTAATCAAATCTCAAGTTGTTGTCTGTCTAGAAACTGCATAAAACCTAGGATTATAAGAGGTCCTAATATAGTTTTCAAATGCAGGTGACTCATCAAAGTTTAAAGAAAGATCTTCTAAAGCGATTAAACGACAAAGATATTCACGAGCTACCTAAGAATTGTAGTCCCTGTTACATACCGTACCATCGAAGTTGTACAGTAGTTGCGTCTGTCTCAAAGCCACCCATGCTTTTCTTTTACAACTATCAGCATGTCTCTTCAAGTGCTCCGTTCCACCTGTAGATTTTGCAGTTAATTTGTGCATACAATATTTATAAATAGCATACATGCTCTGAACGTCGTCTGATGTCTTGAAAATCTGCTCGAAATCTTCCCAAGCTCCCAATGTATTGCGTCTTGATCTTTTTGCCCCGGTGTTCGCCAATGCAGTACCACTTGTAGAGCTTGAGGATGGTACAAATACTGCAGCTTCTTCAGCTTCATAGGATGCAAGAAGCTCCTCAGGTGAAATCCCAAAATCAGAAGCTAAGAAGGACGGAAAATCCCCGTGCTCTAGAAAGAAAACTGGAAGAAATAATTATGCTATTAGTACTTTAATATCATTTAAAATACTAACAAAATAAAAAAATAAATCATAATTATTACCTTAATTTCTTGACAGAAGCCAAAAGCCAAATTTCAGATTTTTGGTAAAACTATTTTGAATTTTGCCAAATTACCACCAAGAGCAAGAGAATTTTCATAAGAGAATGAAGAAAAGAGATTGCAAGTTTACTGGTAGAAAAATAAGAGGGACCCACCACCCTATTTATAGGAAAAAATTTGAAATTTTCTGGATTTTTTTAAAAATTAACGCCTCCAATAGCTAAAAACGGCTATTTTCGAATAAACGGGCCAAACGGGTCGTGCCGTGCCGGCTTGCCCTGTCAGGGTGTCGATCCAAGCACAGCACGGCTGACGGATCGTACTGACACGACCCGTTTATGGTCTGGCCGGGCAATGCATGGGCCGTGCCAACGGTGGCAGGCCTTGAGCCGGCCCGTTAGGCACGGCCCATTTGGCCGTCTCTAGTTTCTCCTATTTCTTTCATATTGCGTCGGTGGCTCTGCTTTCTGAAAGCGACAGATGTATCGTTGCCCTTTTATTATATCAAGTGGTATATGTATTACTGATCTAATTAATTCTATTTTTAAGATTACTACTCATACAATTTTTAAGGTTTTTGAAATATACCATCTATTATTAAAGATATTATCTTTAATTATTTGCTATTTTAACTTTGTTACTCGCGATTTATGTATCAATTTGGATTACATATTATATTCAAATGTGTTTTTGCTATGCTCATCTTAATGAGAGATTCGCACTAGCACCCCCTGTATTTTTTTTCCGCATACACCACTACTTTCTCTGGTAGGATAGTTTTATAGCCCACAGCCGAGGGTATCAAATATTTCATGAACATGTACACTTGAACGGAGGAAGTATGTTCCTGTTCTATACATATAAAGATAGGATCCAATTTCTTGTTGATTATGTATTCATGGTAGTATTGTTATTTACATTCTTACTTTTTACAAGTTAAGTATTCAAGGTAATGCATTGCTTACATGATAGCCGGCCCCTTTAAATCTTCCTGACATTATTTTCAATCATGGAAAGCAATGGTTGTAACAAGCAACAGAAACTATCACTTCGCACAATCTATTGACTCTAGAAGTAGAACATAATTTACCTCAGGATCAGTTTTGACATAGGGTCCCTGCCAACGGGATGCACATTTTATGTATTGTTTTGTTTCTTTTATTTTTTTTATGCCTAATCATTTCTGTTTCCTTTTAGTTAGACTTTTTAGTCTGTTTGTCATATAAGTGATGTCTTGTACAATATGCAAAATCGAACCAAATGTTAGTAAATTAGATGTTAGTATGAACATGGTCAATGCATCATATTAGCTTTCTATGATGGTGTGTACAACATGTGAGTTGGTCCTTGATCAAATTTGTTGAACTAACGGTAAGGTGTCATGGTGTACTAGATGAACAAGGTTGTTAAGTGTGTGTTATAGTGTGGGATTCATTTGCCAATGAAGTATTTTGTATGATATGTACCGCTGAGGTTCAAGCTGGTAATAGACCAACTTGACATTTGAATCCTAAGGGATACAAGAATCTAGCTGATAAATTCCTTACAAAAACAGTGAGAAGAAGCAATACAAAAATCATTGGGATGCTTTGAAGACTAAGGCCCTGTTTGGCAGAGCTTCAAATTCTAGCTCTACCTCAGATCTAGAGTTTGTAGGCTAAAATAAAGTGAATTAAGTTTATACTTTTAGTCTAAAATGTAAACAAGATGACCCACTTAAACACTCTTAATGTACCCACAGCTCCACTTTCATAAATTTCTGGAGCTAGAAATACCCTGCTCCACCAACTCCACGGATTTTGGTGGAGTTGGAGCTGTGCCAAACACCCCCTAAGTTCTCATTATGGAAAGAATTGAAGCATGTAGCTATTGATCTAGGTTGGCATGTTGTGAATAGAACAATTAATTATGACTGACAATGGTTGGATGGACGAAAAATAAGGGCAATTCCTTATTTATCATTGAAAGTTTGCATCATCTATTATATGCCACTGATTGTGTCTCTGATATGTGGACCCAAATCCCATATGTTAGTGACACAACTACAGATCTTGAAAATTTCCAATGCATATAAGGAATTAACACAAAAAAGGTTCAAATTTGGCAAAGTTTGTTTTGTTTGCTTCTAATATAACCTTATGCTTGCATAACTTGTTTTACTTTTGTTTCAAGCCAACTCGAAGTATGGCCAATTTAAGAAAGCGCCATTTGAGAACCTAAAGGAGCTTGAAATCATGTTTGAAATGCTAATGTCACATCTCAATATGATGTTATGCTTGGCATACTTGCAGAAATCACTTGTACATGATGATCATTTAGATGATGATGATGATGTGGCCATTCTTGAGGGGTCAAATAAGGCAGCCGACAAGGAACTGAAGAGCCATATGAAGCATAAGGCTACTAGTGCTGGTCATAACCCAAAGAAGAACAAAAGGAGCCCTATGGTTAAGGAAGTAAAGCTTCTAGTGGACTATATGACTGCTAGCAATTCTATGACATCGCAAAGGGGTGATCAAGCTAAAAATGAGATTATAGAGCACATACGGTTGGCTGTCCAATCTGGAGTAGAGGAAGGGAACGATGACCATTTTTATTGTATCAAATATCTTTATAAAACCATAATATTAAGCAATATTTCGTTCCATAGAGAGAAATTGTGGAAGGGTTGCCTGGCTGAAAATGATGTATGAAGACCAGAAAAAGAACTGGAAGCTTTCTTTATGTTATTCTTATCAATGTTTTATGTAATTCTTCTATTTGCTTTGTTTATATTAGATTGAACTAATATGTATGTTGAACTAAGTTCATGCATGTCTGAACTAAGTTCATGTATGTTAATATTTGAAAAACATTAATTTGTGATTGTGACATTCAAACTCAGTTTATGTCTATTTATTTTTTAACCAGAATAATGTGTGCTTATGCTATCTGTTTTTAACTATTTATAGATATGTTCATCAAGTGAGAGTGACTGCATATCAATTGATAGTGACTCTAGTGAGTATGGTGTTCATGCTGATGAAAGGAACAAATAGAAGAAATCAAGATGTCTCCAAGCTGGATTAGAGAACCAAAGGAGGGAAGTAATGCATCTCCAAGCTGCAAATAGTTGTCGCTGTTGTAGGTATGCACTATAGTGATACTTACCTATAGAAGAAAAAAAGGAATCTATAGAGTGACTGGGTATCAATGGGTTATGGATAAACTAAGAAGCAACAAGAAGTGTTACATAACATTTCATATGAATAGAGCTGTTTTTTATAAGTTTCATGTAACTTTGGTGAAAAAATATGGATTGTATTCAACAAGAGAGATAAATTCTACATAACCTCTTGCTATGTTCGTGTGGACATGTGGTGACCCTTAGTCATTTAGCCAAGTAGAGAACCGCTTTGAGCGGTCAACTCAAACAATCTTTATGAAGTTCTAAGGACTCTCGGAGTTCATGGAACGGTTAGGTAAAGACAACATAAAACCAAAAGATCCTCAGCTCAGTTTAGTGCATCCAAGACTTGGAGATACTCGTTTTGCACCTCATTTCAATAATTGCATTGGTGTAAAAGATGTCACACATATACCTATTGTTGTGTGTAAGGCAAAGTAGATTACCCACAGCCGTTGCCACCACATTACCATTGACCCATACTGATGTTCGGTGTGACCACTACATCAAATTAGCAACTTTTGTGAAAGGGCGAGGTTAGAATTCCACTTACTTCATAAAACCGTACCCTTCGCGAGTAGAAATCCTAGCTAGACTTGAATTTAAAGGGGTCATATGACATCTACAAAAAGGAGAAAGCCCAAGAAGACCACCAGCACCATGCCCCCTGTTAACCATCTCCACCATATTTTCATTCATTATTCAATTTTTGTTGCATATACATTGTAAACATTTATCTTCTAGTGATTTGGTCGTTCCACAGCCTTGTAGAACATCATATTATCGATATTAATAGAGTTGCTGCATGTTTTTCTATCTTTTTACTTCAGACTGGATATCTATGACAATGATGTATGAGTAATTCGCTAAGGGCCAGGGGTAGTACACAGTTGTATGAAAACTTATGACTATAAAACCTAGGGAGTGTCGTTACCCAAAAAAAAGAGTTTAACACAATTATGACCATAGAACCCATGGTTTTCTGAAATTTACTCAATTAGAAAAATTGAAAACCAGGGCAGGTTGCCATTTGTGTGCTAAATAGATGGAGTTATATAGGTGACTCATTCGCATAAACATGTGGCTCGCTGTTGTAATTGACAAACACACAAACCTAGTTTTGGGCAATTTACCCCTTTTGAGTCGTTTCCAAGAACTAGGTTCTCCCACCATAGGCGCGACCGCATCCACAGGCCAAAGAATGGACACGGATACCGCGGGGAACCAGCGCATGCATAGCAGCAACGACGGCGTTCATGGCGCGCGTACGCAGGACAACGTTTGGAGGAGACTGCCCCATGCCCAAAAATAGATGTCCTTCCAACCTTTATAACCAGCCATACTCCCCTCAGCCATGCATCACGTCATCCCAGTGCGCCCTGGTAACCGCGATGGCTTCCAAGATCCTACTCCCCCTCCTCCTCCTCGCCGCGGCCTCGCCGACGGCGCTGGCCGCCTTCGACGTGACGAAGATGCTCGCCGACAAGTCCCAGTACGGCACCTTCCTGCAGCTCCTGACGCAGACGAAGGTCGCCGAGGAGGTGAACCGGCTCAAGTCGGTGTCGCTGCTGGTCCTCTCCGACAAGGCCATCCAGCCCATCTCTTCGCTGCCGGCCGACAAGCAGCGGCTGGCCATCGCCAACCACGTCCTCCTCAAGTACTTCGACCCCATCCAGCTCGACGAGATGAAGGACCGCACCACCATGCTCTCCACGCTGCTCTCCAACACTGACAAGAGCCTCGGCGTCGTCAACTACACCAAGGCCGACGACGGGCAGATGTACTTCGGCGCCTCCGGCGCGGCCTGCGTCTCCAAGCTCATCAAGGTCGTAGCCGCGCGCCCCTACGCCGTCTCCATCATGGAGGTCAGCGAGGCCATCCTGCCTCCCGGGCTCGGGGGCACCGGCGGCGCCATCGGCGGGCGCCGCCCGAAGGGGGGTAAGGGCAAGGTCAAGCCGTCGTCTGCTGGCTTTGGTGAGTCCAAGATGTCCTCCAAGGCATTCTCCGCCGGTGCAGGATCCGAGTCGGCCGCGTCGCAGGCTCCCACCGCCGCCCCTAAGTAAGGTGGCGCACGGCGGCCATGACGCGCGCGCGTGTTGATCGACCGTCGCCAGTTTGGATACTACTATAATAAGTAGCTACAACAGTGTTGCGACGGCGCGTTACATTTTCTTCTTCTCTTTTACTTGTATTTCCAGCTTCGTACGAGTAGTGACGTCAAACTGGAGTTCAATTCTTGCATACGGAGATTTGTATCGCCACTTATGTAACGGAATGTGTATATGCATGCCGGGCTACATGTACGTACGTGTTCGTGCAGCCCTGCCCGTGCCACCTCAAGTTCAATTTTGAGCTCTACTTGTTTACTCCTCGGCCGCATTTATTTTGCTAGAAAGTTTCAAAGTCTACAGATTAAATTCCTATGTTCTCTGATCACCCTAGAGTCTTTTACATGTCAGAAACCGATGCTCTAGCTAGTTCGAACAAAAACTATTGTGCGTCATCTTTCCCATATAAATTGTATAAACTTTAAAGCAAGAGAATAGATAAGTAATCATATTATTAACCCATTATTCATGCTTTAATATTTATGCAACTTTCGAACAATGATAAATAGAAGAGGAGCGTTTCAATGCTTTCCCAAACAATACAAGTTGCATAAATCTTGAAGCAAGCGAAAATGTAAGTAATCAATGTTGATCTTTCATTCATACTTTATGTAAGGCCCTCATTTTTTATAAATGAATACCAAAAATGGATACCATGTGCATACAGCACTAGTCCCATGATCAGTAGCTAGTACGCACAAATACAAATTGATATCACAGTCATACACAAACTTTATTACACAGCGGAAGTAAGATTACATGTTATTTTTACAATACCAAAAGTAAAACTGCAGTGGAGACAACTTCTTGTAGTATGCCTTTTTACCCATTGTTCCACAGGCAACTGACAAGGGAAAAATTCTTAGATAAATTCATCGTTAAATTCCTCGTATCCTGCATCAACGTAAGAATCGTCGGGAAATCTGCTTCTTCACCTAAAACATCAACATTGGCAAGTTGAGTACTTACGCATCGCAAGACTTATGCAAATCCTAAAATACATGCAGCCATTCCAATGAAAGGCTATTACGGTTAATTTGCATAAAGTCGGTTTGAAATGTAAATACTGAATAATAGATTGCAAAATGGAATTTAAATAAAAGCAATTTAATATTGAAAATGATATAATGTAAGCATCAATAAATCACGAATGTTTGGGTATATCGACCATACTCAAAACTATTTCCTCCCTTTTACAATGAAATGACCAACACGTGGTAGAAACCACTTTTTATGAAAATAAGCAAAGCGCTAACTATGTGATGACTTTACCAAGTGTCCATGATCATGACGCGCTAATCGATTAGTTTTACACTCTGCAGAGGTATACTGACTTTCCCACAAGACATGACTGACTCTTTGAGCAATCGATATTTACGCATCGCCTTTGGTGTGCCGCAGAGAGTCATGTTATAACCGTTACATCATTTAAACCTAACTTTGCACCAAAGACGGTGACGATAAACCCATTCGTGGAGTAAGAACTCGAGCATAGAAATGATGGAACTACCCACGATGGTGTACACCGTTATATTGGTAGACGTTTAATCCATGATCACCTCGGTGTGGACGCCCGTCGAGCAATTCATTAAGAAACACTCGTACTACTCCGCCTTCCAAATGCAAAGCTAGTTTTAAACAACTTAATAAGTTAGAGCTGTCCCATACCAAAGACTTGTGGTTGTATGAATATTCTTGGCCTGAAAACAACCCATAGTTCAGTCCTTAACTCGACACGTGCAATAATCTCCACCCTACACTACGTGCAAGACATGCACAACCGGCTATTGCCAATAATTGCCCGCATCTAAACCATAGTTTTATTTTCATTTTCCAACCAAATACCAACCACAAAAATGGTCACACCCATTTAAATGTCATGTCCAAAGTCTTTAATCATGTCACAGTTTTATCTTCATTTAGCTTTGGCTAAGCATTTCACTAAATGTGAGTAACCCAGATTGACATTAAATATTGTCTAAGCTATTCTAGGATTTTTAAGGTTCACAACTTCCTACTTATCAAGGAAGTTCTATAAGTCTACTGGTACAACTACCACTACCTGAAATATAGCCGACTTTAATAAAATAAAGTATGCAATAAAACATTTAATGAAAACATTTATAAAACTGGGATCAATATGATCAAGGGGTTTTGCTTGCCTTGTTGAGTATCCTCGACTTCGAACTCCTGTTCGTCGAATACACCTGTTTAAATTGGATTCTATTCGTCGTACGACAACATATAACAAATACCAAATTTCAATAGAGCCAAAAAGAAATCAGATGGAAATATTCAAATAAATAACTTCACAAATTCAGAAATGGTTGCAAACATTATTTGTTCTCATTTGCAATTTAAAGATTTAGTTCATTTAAACCATTATTGTATTATTTATCACTCATTTTATAACTTAAAATTTTCTTATAACAAACCCTAAATATTTTTACAGATTCAGGTTACTGAGATTGCAAGGATTCTAATAAAATTTATTTTACTAAATTTGGAGATTATTTGCAGAATTTTCATATATAACATATTTCTAACCTTTTCTTTGAATTTAAATTCGAAATCCAAATAAAATTCAATTCTGAAATATTTTTGAATATCCTGATACTACCTGATTTTAGATGAATTTAGAAATTTATTTCATCAAATTTAGCCAAGTGATTCAAAAGTTATAGCTAAATGAATATCTAGGTTTTGAATAAATACTGAAAATTAGAAAATTGCCGAAAATGGAAAATACGCCGCTACTTAAAACGCTTTCCATTTCGGCGTGAACCGCTACCGAGGCGCCGACAGTCGGGCCCATCGGTCAGCGATCGATGCATGCGCGCGGTGGCCGACGCGCTGGTCGCGCGACGCGTGAGGTCGATGCGCGGGGCCGACGGCAATGACCACGACGCATAAGCGATCGACACCGAGGCCCACATGGCGGCCGATCGGCGACGAGCATGAGATCGACAGTTGGGCGGCTGGTCACGACGATCTCGGCGCTTTGGCGTGAGCGGCTGACAGGCTAGGCCCGCTTGGCGGTGACCCAGAGCAGGGCTGCGGCAAGGCGAGCTCGCCGGCGGTGAACCATCACCGCGGCGGCGGAATCGATTCCACCAGATGCACCAGCGGACCAAGGCACACCTTTGGGTGGTGGCGCGGTGAGCTGAGGTGGCCGGGAAGGCGGTCGGCACCGGCGAGGGGCGGCGGAACTCACGGCCAGCCGGCGAACCTGCAAACGAAGCTATCCTAGGCTTGAAGATCACCACTACAAGCATCAGTGAGCTTCAAGGATTCCATTTCTGGCTTTGGTTCGAAGAATGGATGGCGGAGGGAGGTTCTCACCGTGCGCGGGCGGCGGCGGAAGAAGATCACGGCGAAGGAGCTCGTCGGGGAAGAAAGAGCTTCGGCCGAGGCTTGGGACAAACTCCTGGAGGTGCTAGGGTGCTTCGGGTTGAAGGGATTGGGTTGGAATCGACTGCGGTAGAAGATTTGGGGTTTTACCCTTTTTGCGGTTTTCGCCGGAATTGGAGAGGGTGACCAAAGCAATGACGGAATGATTTGCACAGGGGCTAGCTGGGTCGGCTGCGACGGAATGGGAGGCTTTATATGGGCTCGAGGCGGTGCGACGCGCAAGGCGGTCTTGCAAGAACCGAGAGGCGGCGTCTCTGCGCGAGAGAGAGAGCGGGGAGAGGGGAGAAGAACACCGTTGGGTCGCTGACGCGTGGGGGCGAGGTGGCAGCGGCTGTCGGTTGAGGTGTCTCACTGACAGGCCGGACCCACATGTCAGTGAAACAGAAAAAGAACTCTGGCGAAGGCTCAGGACAGAACGGAGTTTCAACGGCGGTTTCGACGGACAAAACGACTCGAAATTTTATAAAATTTTTACCATAGGTCGGCTAGTATATTACCAGCTTCCTTTAAAAATTTGGATATTTTATGATGCATGTATATTTTAATAAAAATCTGACAATGCAACTGTTGCTGCATTGCCCATCCGGTTTTTCTTTTTAATTTGCGATTTAAATGAAGTGATTATTTTACAAAACTTTTTATCATGGTCTGAAATGGTATTCTACACCTTCTGTAAAAATTACAGATTTTAATTATTATTATTTTAAAAATTCTGACATTACTGTTTTCCAGTTTATTTATTCACTGTTTTTGAATTTTTAAAATTATAAAATGAATTAGTAAATTCTTGATATTTTTACTGGAGATTTATACTGTTTTGATGTCGGCAATATAAAAATATTGGGTCAGGATGACTTCCAGATAATTTTACCAAATTATTTTACCATTTTACCATGAGATATTTGCACATGATTATCTTTGATTAATTGTTATTTTTATTAATCCAGCTTTCCACCGACTTAAGCAAACTGAGGAGAGCCCTCAGATATTTATGGTGGCTTTGGTAAATTTTTGTTGAATTAACATTTTTACTTTTTACCATTTTCCATTTATTATCTTCTTTGTTTCACTTTCTTGCATTTAAAGAAAAGCCAAAAGAATATTCAGAAAATCCAGAAAATTCAGAGATTTCGAAAATAATATACAAAAGATTTTTCTTTTATTTTTCTTTATTTTATGATTTTTGAGGCTGTTACACTTTAATATTTATACAACTATAAAAAGAAAAGTAAGCATCTCCTTAGATAGAAACAACCGGTAAATTGTGTAGATAACAAGATAAAGTCTTTTTTTCACGAGAAATTGACGCATGCACGATGTCCTCCACAAGTATTCCTGTGTTGTTTCTCTGTTGTCGCGTGTGCAGATCCTGCTCTTTCAACACCAACAGTGGAGGAGCAAGCTGGAGGCGAGGGGAGGAGCCCCGTCGACGAACGCGTCAGGCCGGCGAGGCCAGAGCGCGCGAGGTGCCTGACCGACGAGGACCTCGACGAGCTGAGGGGGGTCATTTGAGCTCGGATTCGGATTCGACGACCTGGCCTCGACTTCTACTTCACCGTCAACCGGCAGCTCTCCGACCCCAAGCTACGGACGCTGGCAAGCCCGACGTCGACACTGTCCGGCACTCGAGCCCCCGCAGCCCGGACGGGCCATCTGCTTCGGCCGATGCGTGGAAGATCTTTGCTCCAGGTATAAATCATATACGCCTACAGGAATATTACTATGGCAAGCTCCAAGACATAATTTCTTTCTGCCCATTCACTAAAGAAAGAATGGAGTCTAAAAGATACAGATGAACGTACCGAGCAAAGATAACTTCTGTGTGTCATCTTTCCAATATAAATTGTATAAATTTTAAAGCAAGAGAATAAATAAGTAATAATTATTTATTTTTTATTTGTGCTTTAATATTTATACAACTTTCAAACAATGATAAATAGAAGGGTAAGACTAGGAATCGGACGTCATCGGACACGTCGGAGCAACATTTTTTAACAATACGTGCAACAATTGTAATCAATACGTGCAACAAAACGCACAATAATGGTAGAAATGTCGAGGAAAAAAATTTAATTGGATGAAACTATGAATATAAAACGTAGCTAGATTTTAAAATGGTTCAGATATTATAAACAAAAAGAAAGTTACAAGAACGCAACACTTCAACATTTGAAAAGAATAGTTGCAACATTTTAGAGTCATGCAACAATTGGATAAAATGTTTGCAACAAAATAAAATATCAAATTTGAATATATGCAACAAATTTGTAGCGATGTAACAAAAATTCGCTACATCTGCAACAAAATCCCGCTCCATTGCGATAAACCCATCCTAACAATCAGTGCAACAAAACCAACAAGCTATTTCAACAAAAAACATATTTTGATGCAACAATTCATCGACCCTGCATAATAAAATGTTCTTGCTACAAGATTCCATTTTGATAAGTTGCAACAAAACAAAACACTTCATACAACAATTAAGGAAAGATGTTGCAACAATTTGAGAAAATGCTATCCTACCCTGCAAGAGTGGATGGCGATGAGTAAAAAACCACGTTGGAGAAGGAGGTTGCGGTGAGAAGCCCCATGACAACAGGCTCAGCGCTTCTCACAGAGGTCGTACGTACCTCAGTACCTATGAAGCTTTGGTGCCTCTAGTTCACGGGGCCATGGCCAATGATATTTGAGCTCACGGAGGCATATTGGTGAAGGTCGAGGAGGACGCACTCCGATGACTGTAGAACTCTCGTACGCTTGGAGGGGGGAGCAACGGAGCTCGTGAACGCCATAGCATTGAAGCTCGGTTGGCCACCCATACACACTCCTAGGTGATCTTCGAGTGGATCCATATTCATGGATGTAAGCTTTCGCGTACGAACTTGGACAGAAAAAGCTTCACGTTCGATGGTTATACACATATATCGGATGTTGGATTGATCTGGATGGTAGAAGTGGCCATCGGGTGGCCACGCGTCATATCGGATATAAGGTCCGTGTCATTTCCGTAAATAGAAACAACTGGTAAATTACGTAGATAACAAGACAAAATCTTTATTTTCAGCAGAAATTGACGCAGGCACGATGTCCACCACTAGTAAAACTGCAGCACCCCACGGGCGTAAATTGCAGGCGCAGCGATGATTGGGAGGCCCCACCCTGCCTTTCCGAAAGAGGACAGGACACCACATGGCGGGACCCACCGTTTGCTAATGAAAGAGGCAAGGAAGCAGCATTACCTTTTCTTGGTCGTACACACAACACAGGCACACGCAACTAGCCGATGTCGTTTCCCCTATCCTCGCTTTTATGCAACCCCTCCCTGCCTCACGAACTCCTTGCCAATTGACAACAAGAATTCAGGCATTAATTAGATACATAATATGTCGGTCGTGTGGCTATTCCAGGACGGCATCGTCCGCCGCGTCGAGAACCCCAGCGGAGCAGGGGTGTCGGACAGCGGCAGGCGACGGAAGGTGCTCGTGCACGTCCCCGGCGGCGAGGTGGTGACGTCGTACGACGTGCTGGAGAGGCGACTGCGGGAGCTGGGGTGGGAGAGGTACCTGAACGACCCGTGCCTGCTGCAGTTCCACCAGCGCTCCACTGTGCATCTCATCTCCGTCCCGCGCGACTTCTCCAAGCTCAAGCTCCTCCACATGTACGACATCGTCGTCAAGACGCGCAATATCTTTGAGGTGCACGACGCATGACCGATCCTTCGAGCGACGTATGTATGTACTTACTCTCGTCAATCACAAATATATAGTTGTTGTAGTTTTGGTTAAAGGTACAGACAAACTTTTAAAACTTTGACTATCAATGTCTTTTTAAATATTTAAATTGAATCAATAGAAATCATATGTGCAGATTTGTCTCGAAAAAATAATTTCTTAATATTATAATTTTATTAGATTTTATAAATATATAATAATAGTGATTAAAGCTCGTCGACGTACAAAACGAGAGCTATCTGCGCGCCTATCTATCATCAGAGAGAGTAGTACATACAGTCAATGGCCTTGGGGTTTAGCCATAGCTAGCTTGTAGTGATGGTTTTTGGTATATGTTTTAATAGGGAAGAGAAGGTGAGAGAGCTTAGATGAAAAGAAGAGCGAGAGAGCTGATGTATTTTACTGTCTCTTCAATTTCTGTTTTAGCCATGATGTGCAAGTATGGCTTGTACATAATGTTAGGATTTAGAGATGCAAAAAGGGATAAAGATTTTTAACGTGAAAAACCTCACGAAGGAAAAAAAATCATAGGAGACAAATTCACTAATTTATTCGTTCAATTTACATGTACATGGTGTGGCTTTATATAGCCGGATGAATTCGAGTTTATTAAGATTTGGACTCCTAATTTGGATATTTGAGGAAACCTTATCTCTAACAAACCTCCCATTGATCCAAAATTCATAATGAAATTGTCTCTAAAAAACCTTGAAGGGTGTATTATTTCTGTAATTTTAAAAAATATATATTATAAAAAAAATCCGTTTTGCAAACATATAAGTGACCGTCTGCTTAAGAATTGCCCGTTAATAAATCAACGTGCAAAGTTCTTTGAAACGTGAATTAATCAATAAGTCTGACAATATCTATATGTTAGCATATAAAATTTCTAGCTATTCGGCTAGACAAATCTTAATTCGAGCCTCATGACCTTGTGATCCCTTCACTGAAGTTCTCTCGATGGGCTATCGCATAAATGCTGAAACTCATACGTACGTACATTGTAGGTTTCGAAAGAGTTCATGTTCCCCATTTATTTGAAGTGAATATTTCTCCCATTCTATTTCATAAGATCTCAGCAGAACTTCACAAAGTAATTCCTTATACCCCACACTGCAGAATCTGACAAAGATTGTTTTGATGGCAAGTTGGCTAGCATCTGTCCTTTATTTAAAGCAGAAACTGCGCCTAGGAGGATAAACATCACAAGTACAGTGGATCGGAAGAGCCAAGCCGTTGCAACAGGGGCCCCAAAACTAGAAACAGGAGGAGGAAAATGTACTTTCATTTCTTTGTCAGGGGACTGCAAACAAGATATACTTTTTTAATTTAGTACATCAAATTCATATGGACAGGCACAACTTCTCAAAACTTGAAAGCAATATCCTCCCCATCATAAAACCCAAAAGTACGAGGACAGATTGGTTTGTCTTAAAAACAGTAAATAAACAATCGACTTATAGCATGCCAAAGATTATACTTTATTTTGAATGATTTTCAGCCACATCTCCGGGTGTAAATGGATTTTGTAGAACTAAAATGGAAATTTTTATAGCTAATTGACGACTCTCGAACAGGTTAAACTACTGTTTTTGCCTAATCAATTAGCTGGTGAGTTATGTTACTTCTCTATAAATCGTAGAATTGAAAGTTGGTAGTGTTGGATATCAAACTTCCCCACAAAGAAAAAAGAATATCAAACCTGCCCATTATCACATGGACTGAATTAATGTGTTTCAATAGAGTCTTGTGAGGTCACCCCAGTTCTGTTTTGTAATGCCAATTCACCCAATTGTTATGTAAGAACCCTTTGAATCATGCTTTTCAGAGTGTATCATGTTAAATATGGTGATTCATATCTAGTTTTTTAGGATTTACAAAGGTGTACTAGATGGATTCTAATAGGACTAAGATTTCTAGCTTTGGAGGAGAACAAGAGAGGCTATATAAACCTAGGGGCCAAGAAGCCAAAGGCCAACTCATGCAGAGCAAAAGATGCATAGATATGAGGGTCCTAAAAAGGTTCGAGGTTGTGAGAGAGCAACAATTTCTTATACTCTTTTGAAGTTTGCTTAAATAATTTACGATCGGCTTAGCCAAATCTTTCTTTCTTGTTGTGGTTGCTTCAACATCGTTCTCTTTATGAGATTCGTGCTTTATCTTACAAAACTCTAATTCGATTTAGAGCGGGCTGCTACGTATAAGAAGGGGTATCATGGTATAACATACAATTTATTCCCAGATTTGTATGCTTTGGTCTTATATAGTGTTAACGGGGTGGTTGGGATGCTGGGCGATTATGGCGATGGGTCAGATATGGAGGGCAATAGTGGAGGGTGGGAGCGGCGAGGTGCATGGAAGGCCAATGACACTGATTAGGTGATTATTCCAATTAATTGCATTCATAAATCATAAACAAAACCGATACAAGGTTCGGGATAAACATACTCTACGTACACATACACTATCAGCTATTTTGAGACACATCTATCTGCACCGTTTAAGAATTTTCATTTCGACATTCTGTTGGAAGATTGAATTCGATCGTGATAACATGTGGTTGGAAAACTGCTCGAGTGCGATATCCCGAATTAATTACTTTCAGCGTCGACAATTCGTACAAAGATTCCTTGCAGTTTTACTGGCAACTCCTGCTCCTGCTCAATTATTTTACAGCTAATGCGGATCCCTTGATTAAGTTATGTTACTGGGTACGGGATGCACATGAGAGACGTACATGAATATGATCCTCTCCCTCCTATTGCAGCAGCGTTCTGATTGATTTGGGGCCGGGATATGTAATCGGTAGCAGGCTAGCTAGCAGCCATATATAGGGCAGTAGTAGGACCCGGTTGTTTCCCCAATCCTATTCCTATCACCATCCTACTGGCGCACCTGCAATCTGTACAGTTGCCTTTCTGGTCGTTGTCGCTTTGCCATTGGTCTCTACTCACACGTTGGTTAACGCTGCACCTGCAAAAAAAAAAAAAAAAAAAAAAGCTACTGGCTATATATTTTTCCGTATCATCTAAAAGATAAATTTAAAATAATTTCTATAATAAATAACAATTTAAGTTTGTCTTTACGTGATCCTAAAATCTTTTAATTATGACATAAAAATTATTTGTTATAGACAATAATTCATACATTGATGTTTTGTGCTGTATATATGACCGTCGTCTATTCATGAAGAGACAATTGCATACTCTCTCCACTTTCTCTCTCCCCATGTCATCAAAAATCCAACGTGGCAAAGCTTACAACGGCTGACATTACACCATTGTACATGCCCTTAGGAAGCTATAAACTCGTCTCCTAGTGTACTTAATTACCTGCCCGATCAATGTCAGAATCAATTATATTTGCCCTAGACTCCTAGCTATATGCACTACTAGATGAGCGACTGTGGTGTGCCACGTCGCGATCGCCATACCCCCATGCGAGCAAATCGAGAAAACGTGCAAAACGGTTGAAAGGATATAAACGTAATCACGCTCTTTTATTTATTTATTTATTTAGGGTCTTCTAACGAAGGATCCGCGATTTTGGTGAACCAAAAGATCCTTTTTGTTAAAAACGGCTGGAATGATCTAAACGTAATTACGCTCTTTTTTGTATTTATCTGAGGTCCTTTCACGAAAGATCCGTGATTTCGCTGAATCGAAAGGTCTTTTCGTAAAAAAATAGCTGAAAAGATTTAAATATAATTATTATTTTTTTGAAGGGCTTTAACGGACATTCTCCTTGGCCTGAATACTTACTATGGCAAGCTCCCAGACATAATTTCTTCCTGCCCATTCACGAAAGAAATAACGGAATTGCTAAGAGCCGGACGTCTGATTTTTTTGGACGTTGTAACATTTTTTTCCTACGCGTGAAATATTTCTCTTCGATAACAGTAGAAATATCAATCGGATCGCTGTAACATTTTCTTTCCATGAGTACAACATTTTCTTTCTACTCGTGCAACATTTTCCTTTGATATCAGTAGAAATCTGCGCGCGAAAAAAAATATTGCAAATATTAAAAAAATATTACAGACGTTGAAAAAAAAATATTATGCCGACACATAAAAAAAATAGCTAGATCAATCCGATCGCTAGTTCTACCCGAGTAAGAATGGAGCCAGGAGTAGGACCCGGTTGTTTCCCAATCCTATCATCATCCTGCTGGCGCACCTGTGTTTGTTTGTTGGACAACACAATCTGTACAGTTGCCTTGCTGGTCGTTGTCGCTTTGCCATTGGTCTCTCCTTGGTTAAAGCTGCACCTGACAAAAAGGCTCAAACTCTGTCGGGGAGCTTGTAGGATTGTAAAAATCGGTGCTGTCTATATATATTTCTTCGTATTATTTAAAGATAAAATTAAAAATAATTTCTATAATAAGTTACAATTTAAGTTTGTCTGTGATTCTACAATATTTTAATTATAATATAAAAAAGTGTTTGTTATGAATAATAATTCATACATTGATATTTTATGCTGCCTATTCATAAATAGACAACTATACACACTCTCCTCTCTCCCTCATGTCACCAAAAATCCTATGCGGATGTAAGTTGTTTGATTACAAAGCTACTTTAGTTGATAAAAAAGTAAATAAAAGTATATACGAGTTGTTTGATTGATTGGATGATGTTTTTTGCTCACCCTTGACCCTCTTTTATAGTGCACCGGCCGATCGTATCCCTTTTCAATACATCACTAACTACGATTCTTATCAACCTTTATAGAGATAAAATTCTATTTTTGAATCAATATCCGTCATAATTCTATCTTTAATATAATTTTCCCTTTTTTAACTGATATCAGCCAGAAATATCCTTTCTTATATTTAGTCTGAAAATCGGTCATGCCTTGCCAAATTCTGGCGCTAACATATACCCTCATTTTTTTTTGAAGATAATGTATTATCTTTCAAAAATCTTCATCGTCGGCTTCAACCACCATCGGCCTAATTATGATTTGACCAATACTCTCACCGTTGTCTTTGGTAACTGTTCTATTTATAACGCTGTAAAATCTTAAGACGCGTATCTTCACCATTAACCACTTACAAACCGTCAAAAACAACTCCCACCTTTTCACATTTTTTACCTCTATAAATATGAGGTCCATTCACTTATCATTTTCACACGCTTAAGCTCTGAAACCCTGGGCTATCAACTTCATCTTCCATACTTCAAGCTCTTGCTCATCAGCAGGCTCCGTCAGCTCGCACAACCTCATAAGATCGCCTGAGATGACCCACGCTTGCTGCATCACGAGGAGATCGAACGGCAATAAAAGCAGCGTACGTACGGAGCTATCGCTTGGATCGGACGTCCGAGCATTAGTGGCTCCCTTTATATTTTGGAAACCGCACCCACTGCTGAGTGTGCAAATCACTCTGAAAAACGATCTTCTAGAAGATTCGTGCTGCCAATTCGAGGACTCTATCCTCCGCTTCTGGCTTCCCAGAGATATCTACAGTGTGGGGGGCTCGACATCGTCGGAAGTGTGGGTGAGGCTGGCTAGGCCATCCACAGCGTGGAATCTCCAAGTATACCTTAAGAATTGCTACATCAAACAGATGCTATCTGTTATGATATATATTGATTAGAGTTTATATTCTGTTTGACTCTTATCTCTACGTGGACGAATCCGAATCTATTTTTTACTATCTTCTACTATATATTAGGCACCCTCTTGGACAAGAGATTCAATCTAATAAAGAAAGCTTTACCCCTACTTTGTGTGTGCTACCTGTTCTTTTCTTGAGATTTTATCGGTGTATTATTGGTTGACCGTTGGTGAACGACTACGTTTTACAACACGTTATGAACACGAAGCTCTGGCGAGGCCGATCGAGATCGTCTGCTTGCATCAATCTACTACACCGCATCGAATTTGAAAGTTTGTGCTACGTAAGTAAATCGCACATGAATAATCCATAATCCTGCTGACTAATTTTCCTAATTGCCGAGATTGTTCGTATATCTTACCGAATGTTACGGCTGTTGTTACTTGTTGCTGTTCATCAACCGTTTTTTTTTTTTAATTTGAAACAAAAGGCTTCGCATGCATGCATACATGCAGTGCCCATTGGCCGGATTGGTGCATGCATGATCCCTTGCGTGCACATGGGCCGGCTTGGTCTCAATCGGTCGATCTCCTGGCCAGCCGCCTGACGTTTTTGGGTATCCAGCAGGCATGTTAATAAGGTGCCATGTTGATCGATAGATATTGACGCTCTAAGTATAGCCAGATCGATATTAGCTAAGATCGATATGTGCATAGAAGGCTAGTATTTCTGTGACAAGATTAATTGATGATTTCTTGCGCGTCTTCTCTTCCGATGTCCGGCTGTTGGCTGCCGTGCCCTCTTGACCGGCGCCAGTAGCGCCGCGCGCGTAACAGGACGTCCTCTTGATTGCTGAGCCGCCGTCACAGGATCCCGCACTGGCGCCCGCAGCGCTTGACGCACCCACATGATCGCAGCCACCAAGCCGGCCCGATGCCGTGCTCTGCGCTCCGCGATCGGCGCTGAAGTCATCGCCGCGTCGGCCCCCCGAGTTCCGCACCACCGGCAGCCAACCCGTTGGCTGCCTCCGTGCCCGGATCACCACGTTGGCCTTCAAGTTCCGCGCCGTGAGACCGCGTTTAGCCGTTGCGCCCCGAAGGCGCCACACCGAACCGCCAACGCCAGGGACTCGTCGAATAGGCCCGACGCCGCCCGTGCGCCACCGACCTCGCCGCCGCGTCACTTCGGCCTCGCGCTCGCCGCCCGTGAGTCGCTTCGGCCTCGAGCCCGACCCGGCAGCTGCTCATGCGCTCGCGGCGATGGCTCCGCACCGCCACTCACCGGCCTGCGCCCGACGCGCCCGTGCCTGACGATGTCGTACGCCCGCGGCGATGACGGCGCCAGCTTCGGCGGCGGTGGCCCACAGCCCTGCTGCCCGTACTGACCAAGCGGCGGCTAGGGTTGAGACCCTAGCCGCCCTCATATAAATGACATTCGGCCCCATAGGCCCAATGGGTCTTGCAGCCCAAAAGAGCAATTTTATTTTAAATAATACAATTTTTTATTCAAATTGCAAAATATATGTCCATCTCAAAAATTACAAAAATATATTTTTTTTCGCCCGTACAAGGAGCGATCGTCCCATACACGGGAGATCGGTGCGGCTTTTAATGCGCGATAGTTCCTCTGTCTGCGGTGAGTTCCTAAAGAAAATCATAACTTTTTCATATGATGTCGGATGGAGATGAACTTTATATGAAAATTGTAGCTCTCGAAGGGATCTACAATTTTTTTATATAATTTTTTTATTTGAATCCATTTAGATATCCAAAAACAGGATAGTAGTTTCAGATCTAAAAACAGATCTGTTTTAGATCTGAACATTCTATCCCATTTTTTATCATCTAAATGGATTCAAATTAAAAAAGTTTGTATACAAAAGTTGTAGATCCCGTTGAGAGATACAATTTTCATATAAAGTTCATCTCCATCCGACATCATATGAAAAAGTTATGATTTTCTTTAGGAACTGACCGCAGACAGAGGAAATATCGCGTGTTCAGAGCGGCACCGATCGCTCATGTATGGGGCGATCGCCCCATGTACGGGCGACAAAAGTATATTTTTATAATTTTTTGAGATGGACATATATTTTTGCAATTTGAATAAAAAAATATATTATTTAAAATAAAAATTCGCCCAAAAGACCGACTGTTATTTACTCTTTTGCCCCAGCAATTTTTGGTAATTTCAGTAATTAATTAATAAATCCCAAAAATTGATAATAAATCCTAGAAATTAGTTTTCTAGGTATATGGACTTCCGTAAAATTTGTAAAATTTTTATTTAGCATACATTGGGTTTATTTTTATAGCATCATGTTTTGTTTAATATGTGTTGTAATTTATTTTATGTTATTCAAGTAATTCTGAAAATTGCTTAATGATTAGTATAAAAAATATTAAAAATGCTAGAAAAATTATGTATGACCCATTGATGCGTGTCGTGTTGCTGGATTTATTTTTCTTAGCATAATTCCATGATTATATGCTTTTTTTATTTTTCTATAATCTAGTAATTCTGAAGATTGCTTGATAATTAGCAAAAAACTATGAAAAATGCTAGGAAAATTCTGGGAAACTTTATATAATTATCTTCTGAATAGATATAGACCATGCTTTACTGATTGAAGAGTGAGCATGCAATATATTGATTTTACCAGTAGTAAAAGTTATTTTGCATAAATAGAAATAGTATGTGTGGGACATCACAAAGAGGGAATTTATTGAGCTTGCCCTGAATGACAGCAATTTTCTCACCTGGGCAATAGATGCCAAGATTAACTTGACAGCTCGATCTTATGAAGCTGTTATTACTTAGCATTAAGCTGGTATCCCTACTCTTCCCAAAGCCGCCACGTGTGCGGCTCTGCACTTTCTAAGGCACTATCTTCATACGGACTTAAAGGCAGAATATTTGATGGTAGTGGATCAACTAGTACTTTTGAATTCCCTGAAGGTAAAATATATAACCAACAAAGATCCGTCCTGTTGCCAGAAGCACAATGCAAATAGATCATCTCGCGCTTTCATGGTTTTAAAGGCGATGATAGCATATAACTTTTGTCATGCACAAGCTTGTCACCGTATTAACATTCTGTAACCAGAAAGTTATTGATGCTAAAATAATCGACAAGACATTATACACCTTCCACCCCAATATAAGGATACTGTTGTAATAGTATCGTCATGCCAAGTACCAGAAGTACTCCGAGCTTATATGCATTTTGCTAGAAGCAGAAAAGCATGATGAACTCCTAGTAAGAATCATCATGTACTTCCTAATGGGAGTTATGTAATGCCCGAAGCACATGCAAATGCTCAACAGGCTAGCAATAGCCATAGCCGCAGAAAGGGTCAAAGGAATAAAAGGGGATAAATGGATGAATGGCAAATCAGATAGGTGAAAAGGCTATCCATAGTGGAAAAGTAAAGGTAAAGGGCCAGGGGGCTTCCAGAAGCAGGATTTAGCTAAATAAGGCTACAAACCCTGAAGAATCTTGTTTTAGGTATGGATGCACTGGCCATTGGTCGTGCAACTATCACATCCTAAAGTATGTGGTAGACCTTTACATGAGATCCACCGGAAAAAATCAATAAGACCCGGGAAAACAATGTTGAGTCATACTTCACCGTTCAACCTGTTGTTGACACGGACGCTGAGGAGTATGATGGTATGGTTCTTGAAATTATTGAGTTCGAGGAGTCCCAAGAGGACACTTACAACTCATATGGAGATCTGGCTTAATCTTCTAAGTATTCATTCACTTTGCTAGTCGATGTCACATATTCCTTATAAGTTTTCTTATCAGTTTAGCCCTAGTTCCTGAATGAACAATTGGTCTACATTCCTGTTGAGTGATTAGCAATTAAAATTGAATAAATAGACATTTCCCATATATTTGATTAATTGTGCTATATTTGCTCTATATTCTATAATTTGTTCCTGATGCAACAATTGTTTGATTGTTAAATCATACTTCTATTATAAAACAAAGTATAATCCAATAGCGGAGGAGAAAATCTGTCTAGAAGACAGTAGCACCACACCAAGTGAATTGGAAATTATTATGACTATTTCCAAAAGCGATGCTCTCATAGTTGGCACTGGAAGAATGCCATATTATACCTTGAGTCCAGTCGTACTCTCTTAAGTTTTAAAGATAATGGTATGAATCGTTTCCATATGGAGACAGCTAATGAGGATGATACAGAATACCTACTCATGACTAAGTTTAATAGGTGCAATAAACGTGTGGTTGAAAAACTTCCTTCATTCTCCTCCAGATTATACTATACACATAAAAAAACCTGAAGTTTGTGTTACGATGAAAATCAAGAAATATTTTAAGACCTGACAGATCGACTGGGTTATCCTGAGTTGAATATTATGAGAAGAATAATTAATAACTCTGTTGGCCATAGCATAAAAACTTTCTTAGACCTGAAGATTTTTTATGCCCTGTTTGTGCTATAGGAAAGCTCATAGTTAGATCTTTTTACCTAAGAGGTTAATGAAGAATCACTGAATTTTCTGGAGAGAATTCAATGTGATAACTGTGGACATGACCAGCCCCTATTGGGCCTTTTAAAAAAATTATGGTACTGATAGATGGTCCTATGTATGTCTCTTATCTACTAGGAATCATGCTTTTGCTAAATTAATTACCCAAATTATTAAGAGCATCCTTTTCAGAAGAAAGGATCAAGTCTATTCGAATGGACAATGCTAGTGAGTTTACCTCAAAGCATTTAATGATTATCGTATGGCTTTGAGAATTAATGTAGAGCAATTAATATAGAGCATTTCGTACCTTATGTCCACACTCAAAATAGCCTTACAGAGTCATTAATTAAAGAAATAAAAAAATTTATTGCTTGGCCACTCTTACATAATAGAAGGCTACCCACCAACTGTTGGGGCCACGCAGTGCTGCACCTACGGTATTAATTCAACTCAGACCAACTGCACATCATGAAATTTCTCCATTGAAGATAGTGCGCGGGAAAGAACCAAGTATTTCCCATCTGCCAAAATTTGGATGTGTTGTATATGTGCCAATCTCTCCACCACAATGTACCACTATGGGACCTCACTGGAAGTTGAGGATCTATGTAGGTTATGAATATCCGCCAAATATTAAAATACCTTGAGTCTATGACAGGGGATCTGTACACAGCTCGGTACGCTGATTGTATTGAGGATATTTTTGACATTAGGGGAGATAAGTACCACATTAAAGAATATCGAGTCCTTAGATCCACGCACTAAAGAGACTGAAATTGAAGTTCAGAGGATAATAAGTCTGCAACAAATAGCTGATAATCTGCCTGATGCCTTCACTGATCATAAGGGAGTGACAAAATCTCATATACCTGCAGTAAATGCACCTGAAAGAGTGGAAATACCCTAGAAGTTTATTGAACCCACTCTTGCCACTCATGATAAGAAGAGAGGGAGGCCTCTACGTGCACAGAACTCAGTTCCGTAGAAACGTCCGTAGAAGTAAAGAACCAAACAAATGAGAATACTACCTGTGACCGTGGAAGAAGCTCAACCTGATGTTGAGAAAATCCCTGAAGTGGGCCATCCTAGAGATTGAAACATCCCTGAAGTGAAATATTCTGAAGATGATAACCCCAGCGTATATTTGTGCGCACAATCCAACGCTAGAAAGTCGGAACACCTAGACTCCATCGTTGTGGGAAATCACGAGGAGCTAGAAGAAATTAATGAAGAGATATCCCTGAAGTGATGCAGGAGAATTCTATAAAAGAAGGACTACATTTGTCGACATAGATTTTGCCTCTAAAATTGCTAAAGCTGGATCCAAAACCAAAGTTCATGGAAGAATGCCATAAGCGCTCAGATAGGGTCAAATGAAAAGAAGCAATTGAGACAGCACTCGTTTAATAAAACAAAAGTTTTTGGTCCCGCTGACCGAACATCTCCTAAAGTGTTCCCTATAGGATCAAATGGGTTTTTCATCCGGAAGAGAAATGAAAATATCCAGGTGGTGAGATATAAATCAAGACTTGTAGCATAAGGGTTCACGTAGAGACCCGACATCGATTACGATGGAACATATTTTCCTGTAATGAGTGGAATAACGTTCCGAAATTTAATATAGATGGCAGCAAGCTTAAACTTATCAATGCAGTTGATGGATGCAGTGAATACATGCTTATATGGGTCACTGGATTGGATATTTATGTTCGAGTCCCTGAATGAGTAAAAATTCCGAATCCTAATAAAGGGAATCGCAACATGTATAGCGTAAAACTGAAGAGATCGCTATACGGATTAAAACAGTTGGTGCGAATGGTACAACCGACTTAGTCAGTTCCCCTGAAGAAAGGATATTATCCCTGTGTGTTCATAAAGAAATCCCAGAATGGATTCTGTATGATCTTAGTATATGTCGATGATCTGAATATCATCGGAACCACAGAGATAAAGAAAGCAAACGCTTACCTCACAACGGAGTTTGAGATGAAATACTTGGGTAAAACCAAATATTGCTTAGGCTTGCAGCTAGAGCATTTTTCAGAAGGAATTTTTGTATACCAGTCTTCCTATACCAGGAAGGTATTGGAAAGATTTAACATAGATAAATCTCATCCTTTAAAAACCTCATGGTTGTGAGATCCTTTGAAGTGGATAAAGACCCTTTCAGACCAAGGATGAAAAATGAGAAAATCTTAGGACCTGAAGTCCCATACTTATGTATCTTGCTAATTGCACAGGGCCTGATATTGCATTTGCAGTAAATGTGCTAGCAAGATAGTGTAGTTCCAACTAGAAGACTTTGGGCTAGTGTTGGGACTTTACTCAGATACCTCCAAGGTACTCAAGATCTTGGATTGTTTTTCCAGAAGAACCAAGATGTACCATGGTGGGATATATGGATGTTGGCTATCTGTCTGATCCCCACAGTGCCAAATCTAAGACTGGTTTTGTGTTTTCCTGAGGTGGTTCAACCATTTCTTGGCAGTCTTTTAAGCAGACATTGATAGCTACTTCTACCGACCGCTCAGATATTATAGTTTTATATAAAGGCTCACGTGAATGTGTTTGGCTAAGACGTGTGATTAACCATATCCATAAGTCGTGTGGTCTTAACAATGTCGATACCCCCATGATTATCTATGAAGGTAATGCGGCTTGTGTTACACAAATGCAAATGAGTTATGTGAAAAGCAATATCACGAAGCATATTGCTCCTAAACTTTTCTTTCCTCGTGAACTCCAGAAGAACGGTGAGGTAAAGATTTTGCAAACTAAATCATGTGAAAATCTTGCAGGTTTATTCACCAAGTCTTTGCCAAAATATACATTCCAAAGATGTGTCGATGGTATTGGAATGAGAAGACTTAGTGATATGCAGAGTTCAGGGGGAGTAAATCCCTGAACCATGATCCTTTTTGCATGATCTTGAAGATCATATTTTATATCCTGAAGATTATAGGTTGTGCTCTTTTTCCTTAGTAAATTTTCTTGAAGTTTCTCACATGAAGGTTTTTAATTAGGCAACTAGTGTAACACAACGTATGAGTGCAATGTACTCTTTTCTCCATCTCCTTTTTCGCATTGGGTTTTTGAGTAGTCTTTGATGGGACATGTGCATTACGCGGTATTCGTCCAAAGGCAATGGCAGAGCCAGAAAATTTTAGGAGCCTGGGCAAGCGTAACTACGGCCATAAACGTGAAAAGTCTATATACACATCACACAAGTAAAATTGAGAATTGCAATAAGTTTTTTTTACTAAAAGCATAGTCTAATACACATGTAAACATTTATGAATGAAATCAAACAAATATGAGATAAGTACCTCATTACGACACTATCAATGCTTTAACGGGCTAAAAGGAGTAAGTGTGTGGATGATTTTATGTAATTTGTACTGTAAGAATGAACTGTATTGGACAAGCTTGTCAAATTCTGGTCTTTAATTTAAATGAAGCCAGTGTGACGGCTATAGCTGTAGGCCTTCAGAGCAATTGTGCAATGCTACATGTGACTATTTAAGCTATGATGTACTAATGTAATAATGTTCATAAGTTTTTTTGGGTTTTTTAATCTATTTTAAACAAGGGATTATTCGGTACCGCATGTTGCTCAAGAGATTCATTCAGAGGCCAAGTTTCAAAATGATTTCATATCTCAGATGGTAAGTAACTAAATCTTGAAGGAAGTTCATATATGCCAAAGTAGTTTGGACCAATGTTGAAGTTCAAAAGACTACTCACTAGCGTCTGGCTCGGTCGGTCGGTCCCTGGCTCCCTTCCTCGGTGCTTCAGGCCTTCAGCAGTTCAGCTCACTGCCTCACTCCACTACTCCAATCTCCAGTCTTCACCTCAAGTCCTCAGGAGGTCAGCCGAGCCGGCCACGCCAGTCTCCATCCGAGACTGAGACCGAGACTCTTCTCCCCCGTTGCCGCCTGTCGGCCTGCTCCACCGCCCCTTCAGGCCCTCACCGACCTGCTCCGGCTCCGATGCCCCTGTGGCCTACTCCACCAAGTTGGCCAGTGCTCGGTGCCGCGGTGCCGCCTGGTCGCCCTGCTCCACCGCCCCCTTCAGGCCCTCACCGACCTGCTCCGGCTCCGGTGCTTGGTGCCGCCTGGTCGTCCCTTGCGTCTACTCCACCGCCTCCATTCCCCCTGCTCCACTGGCTCCACAGAGGTAGGGATTGGGGATGAGGGGGATTGTGGGAGAACGACGGGAAGAGGCAAATGATTTGGGGAATTTGGAGATTTGGGGTAGGGATTTCGGATCTACAATGAATTTGGTTGTGGGCTTTGCTACTTCGGCCCGCTGATATGCTTTGCAGTGCGATGGCCTGCGACGGCCCACTTAAAATGCTGACCGCTTGCCTGAGAGAGACCACGATGAGCAACTTCCATGGTGAAAAGCGGTGGCCGGAGGGCTTACTGTTCGTCGCTGGGCGCCCTGCCCGGGAGCTGCCTCCGCCGCTGTCCAATGGGGAGTGTTATGATATAGATTGATTAGAGTCTATATTCAATTGGACTCTATCTTTATGTGGGCGATCGAATTCGAATCTATCTGTTGCTATCTTCTACTATATATTGGGCACCTCCTTATACAAGAGATCCAATCTAATAAAGAGAGAGAGCTTTGCCCCTACACGTGCTACCTGTTCTTGTTCTTGAGATTTTATCGGTGTAATATTGGTTGATCGTGGGTGAATTACTAAGTTTTACGGCACTGTCTTTGCATTTTTCTTTCCAATATTTAGTATCCTTCCTTCACGCTGATTGGTAAGTCTGTGCGATTTTTTCCCCTTGACTTCGATACCAAGCTTCGAATCGGTACTAAACTTAGATCCGGTGCCTAATTTACTCCAATGTACAGTACTGGTGCCAAGCCCTTCTTCCTATTATTGGTACCAGCTGAAAAACTACACCGGCGATGATCTTAGCCCCTTAAGCTCTTTGCCGTTGGTGCCGGAGGCCACGAATTAGTCACGTGTCACAACTCAATTGAAAAAAACAAATAAATTGAAAAATAAGTGAAATGTCACGAGTCGTGATTTTTTTAATTGTCTACACATTACTATTTTATATAATATAATCAAATTGTAATTTCATGGAAGTATTTTTTGAAACAAATCTACCCATCTTCTTTTCATGTGGCCAATCCAAATATTTATAAAAAAAATCTACACATACTATTCTAGTCGTGAATAAAATAGATATAATTATTCATATTAGGTGCCAAATGGCCAAATAAACACTCGTATAACTCTTGAAATACACTGCAAAATGGAAAATAATGTATTTTTTGTAGAATCATGTAGAATCTTAGATTTTATGATTCGATCCTACCGGAACATCTCAGCTTCGGTTCAAGATCACGGTTCTGACAACCTTATATCATCGTATCCTTTTTTAACATGGCTTACCTTAATGATTCGCGCGTTGTGCTGGTCAGGTTGATTCTGAATGCTCGGCAGACGGGTCTTAGGGCCTGTTTATTTTTACTGTGGATTCTGTAAAAGCTGATTTTGGGACGTCATTTGGTGGGTAATTATTTGAAATTTTTAGTGACATTTTCAATTTGTATTCCTCAGAATCCACAAGCATATTGTAACATCCCGAAAATGGAAAACAGTATATAATAAAATAGAAATGAATATTTTGGATTTAAATGTATTTATTTCTGAGTTTTCTTGATGTTATTGGTTTTTATTGGATTTTCTTGGATTTATGCCTTGTATGAAAAATTCAACTAATAGAATAATCAAATGGAAAATGGTAAGAAGGTAAAAGTAAAAATTATAAAAATTACCATTTGGTCATAACCAATCTGGTAAACCAGTAAAAATATTTAGTAAAAATCTTTGGTGCTGATTTGGGACAAAATAAATATCCTAGCTCTCTCTCTTTGACTAAAAACAGTAAAGTCAGAATTAATTAAAAATAATAAAAATTTATCAGGAGCCACAAAAATTACCATAGCACCCTTAGAGCAGTGTTTACATCTGATAAAAATCTTAGGAACTTATCATGTCGGCAAAGCCTCCTAAAAATTCAAAAACAGAGACTATTAAAAACAAGAAATCTTCATGTCAGAATTTTTATAAAATATTCATTAGAGATTTTGACTTGAAAGTTTTATTGAGACGTCCAAAAGACAAATTTAACTTCCATAAAATTTTTGGAAAATAATTAATAATTTTTACACCTTCAAATAAACAAAATACCGAAATTTAATTCTTGTACCAGTCCAAAGTGTCAGAATTTTAGTTAATTATTTGTTAGGAATTTTAATCTGAAAATTTTACCAGGATATAAAAACTTACAGAGGAGGATGGTCAAAAAGTTTCAGAAAATTATACTATGATTTGATAGCCGTTTTAATGCTCACATGAAGCTGCTCCGGCCAGACTTATCCCTTGGCTCGCTCTCTCTCTCTGACTCGTGGGCCCGCCCCTTTTCCGTAACCGTGCGCTGGCAGGAACGGAAAAACGGTTCACTCACCGACTGGTGGCCCCCGGACCCACTTGTCACCTCCGGCTCCGCTGCCTCGCCCCTTTTCCTCTCTCGCCCGAGACCAGCTCGACGTCTCCCGAGCCTTCGTCGGCTTCCCTCCGTGTCTCAGCGCGAAACCCGCCGAGCCCACGCCCGCAAGTCACCTCAGCTCGTCCTCAGCCTGCCCACGCCACACCTCGCCCATGCTCTGCTGTCTCGCGCCGGAAAGATCTCGCGCCACCTCGCCGAGCGGCCGAACCGCGCAGCCACCTGCCTCCTCTCCGATTCAAACGCTGGAGCCACTGCTTTTCTAGGCTATAAATACCGTGTGGGCGTCGCACTGAGGCATCCATTTCTTTCTTCATTCCCTGAGCTGAGCAACCGAGCCAAGTTCCTCTTCTTCTCCGTTCTTTCGCGAAAGCCAGCAAAAGGGGGGAAACCAGTGGATCAAGTCAACTAGGCAATCATTCCCGAAATTTCTTTGTTCCAGAGCTTCGCAGTGATCCATAGAGTACTGATCAATCTTGTTTTTGTCCTGGTTTTGCCCGCGGCTAACCCATTCCGCCGTCCTTCTTCCTCATGACGGTGGATTGCGGCACTGTCTCCGGTAGTTCTTGCCGCGCCCGATGGGTGAAATAGCTTCCCCTTAGTCCATTGGTACTCTAGGAGCTTTTACCCGGTGGAAAGATAGCCGGCGGCGAGCCGTAGCTTGCTCGGCCGTAGCGCCGCCGCCCCTCTACGGTGGCGACCTATTTTCCGGCCACTTCCCGGCGAATGGGTAGCGTCCCTAGGACCGCCTTGGCACGCTGGTGCTGGTGGTCCTACCCATTCCGCCGCGCCGGAGTTAGGTCGCCGGCGGCGAGCCTTAGACCAAAGCGCCTGTTTGGTCAGCGGCCGGTGGGTCGGGTTGTCGATGGTGCGATTTCTTTAGTCGGTCGATCGGATTGAACGGGCCCATTCGTCGTCGTCGGACCGATCTTTGCATTGTGCATGACGTCGTGCGATCAGCGACATCGCGACCGGCCACGATCGCTACCGCAGATCGCGCCATGATAGTAGCGGCGCGGGCCGACTTGTCAGTCGCACCGGGCCGAGTTCAAATCACTGCGCGCCAAAAACCAAAAGCCGCTTTCCAACTGCGAAAGCGTATTTTGAATTTCTAGTTTGAATTTCAGAAAACCGAACCACTTCAAATATCCATAACTTTTGAATCATCTGGCCAAAAATAGTGAAACCAATTTCTAAATTCATGAAAAATTCCGTAGATTCAGAATATACAAAAATATTGTGAAGACCATCTCTGGGAAATTTTGAAATTTAAATTTGAATTAAAAGGCTTGAGATATGCTTTATACAAAATTTCTGTAAATAAGCTTGGACATTAATGAAACTGATTTCTCTATAATCCTTACATTTCCAGGAACCCAAATATATAAAAATATTTATTTTTTATGCTTGGTTGAATTATTTGCTATTTAGGTTTTGCTTCCAATACACAAGTAGTTCAAATATGTATAATAGTATTAAGGAAATATAAAAGAAACAAAGTTTTATGTATTAATAATAGGATGGCAGTAGCATGGTTAAATTTGATGAAGAAGGAATTTTGGTTTGAATTGACTTTAAATCATGTAGTAATTATTGTGCCAAATGCACTCACACATATATATGCATATATATGTGCATTGGAAATTAGATAGCTAGAATCTAGTTTAATTGGTTCAAGTCATGAACAACCTAGTAACCTAGTTTAATGAAATTTTGTGTAATCAACCCTTTATCTTGTGAATTAAATTTTATTAATTCAAATAATTTTAGCATCTATAATTCGAAGTTATAAATACTAGAATTCACAATTTTAGCCTCTTGAATTCGTAAATTCCAAACAATTAATCTGTAAGAGAAACCATGTTGTTCATTGCACAAAATGTATTAGCGTTCTAAATGTATAATTATTTGCCGTGTGAAGTCTTAAAAGTTATATTTCAACTCTCAAAAGGATAACCCTGTTTTCTGCAGTTTTTCTTTATTTGACTTACTGTCTGTCTTCTTTTCACCCTTTCTGAATTTGGATATTTACTATATTTCCGCTTGATCGTCGTGTAGAGTCCGACGTCCTCGAGGAGGAAGACGACGCCATCGTCGATCCAGATCCGGAGTTAGACAGCGAGTTGCAAGGCAAGCACCTCCTTGAACATGTCGAGCCTACTAATTTACCTACAGTATGTTGTTTTTGCTTATGTACAGTGCATCCGGATAGTTCTCCCTAAAAATGCTAATTTGGGTTAGAACAGTAGTTAGTCCTGTAAATTATGGTTTGCCTCAATCTGTATGAACATGTGAACCTTGTAAGCCTTAGTTGGAAAACTAGACATGCTTAATGTCATTTTGGGTATGACCGCTAGCATAAAATATCTGCTTAAGCTGTTGATCGTGTTTTCAATCTTTTCAACGAATGTATGATTCTCATTTGGGAAAATGTTGCTAGTACTTTGATTAAAAACCCAAAACTAAAACTATGGTTTTGATGCGGACGATTATTGGCAATAGCCGGAGGTGCAAAGGGAATTGCACGTAGTTAGGGTGGAGTATCGCCCGTGTCGGATTAAGGACCGAGCAATGGGACGCTATAGATCCAAGAATTTCGTACAACCACGAGGGCTTGTATGGGCGGGTCTTAGCCTATTAAGTTGTTTAGGTGTGGCTTTGCATCTAAGAAAGGCGGGAGATTGCACAGCATTCGGTTTGGTCTGTCTGTAGGGGTCTACTTACCAATGCAACGGTGTACGCCTTGCCATGGACAGAAACGTGGTGTTGGGTGTGATGTGAAAGGAGCCACGTCTTGGGTGAGTGTTTCTGTTTTCATGGCGAGGGCCAAATGTCCCGGGCTGGTTCAAAGCCACATCTAAATAATATAACGGTTCTGTATGATCTCCTTGCCGACACACCAAAGGAAGTGTGTAAATTGGCACAGCAAAAGAGGTTGATCATTCCTTGTGGGTAAAGTGTACACCTCTGCAGTGTAAATCTAATCGATTAGCCGTATCCACGGTTATGGACGCTTAGTGAAGTCATTCCAATGTTAGCATGTTTTGGTATTTTTCGAAAAAGCGGGTTTAAAGGAACTGTTATGCAACTAGCTTTTTGGGTCAAAGGACGGACTCAGGGATCTTTGCGATCGGGTAGACTAGATTGAAGGACTTGGATATTTGCTTATCACTTTATAATTCAAATGCCCATTTGAAAATGCAATGTTTCAAATTATTATGTCATATCTTTAAATATTTATGCAAGCGCAAAATAACCGTTAACTCGCCTTGTTTAGCTTTGCATAGTTACTTTATTGCATCATCCAAACACTATAAGTCTTCTTTGAGTACCAAAGTACTCAATCTTGCATCTATTTGTCTCGGAGGACGAAACTGCAAGCGCTGGACGACCTTTACTTTCACGCAGGGTGCGGGACTTTTGGCGATGAGTTTCCCTAGGTTTGCCAAGTCAGTTGCCTGAGGGTTAGCGGGCAAACCATGTGGCTTTTGGAGTTTTAATTTCCCCTATTTTTCCGCTGTTGTAAGAATTTAACTCTGTATAATTATTACTACTTGTAATATATGCCTGTTAGATATTTATCTCGTGGTTGTGATATGAATGTTGTAAACATGTGAGTGCTAGCCACTGATCATGGGACTAGTACGGTAATCACATAGAGGTTCCTGTTTGCAAAAAAAAAACGGGGTCTCACATATATATAAAATGGATTGTGGATTCTAGTGTATATAGGTGGGTTGGATTATGAGAATCAATTCTTAGAATCAAGCTGTTTGTTTTTTATTCGGTTTTTAAGGCCATAAACAAACATGCCCTAATTCATTTTTGCTGGCTGGCTAAGTTTGGGTTGTTCTCAAACATGGCTCCAACGAAAAACCTGGCTAGCTCGGCCTGGCATTGGCATAGCCTGATTTCAGCAGTAAGTGTTACTACAGAAAACAAAAAGGGCTGGTACTTATATAGTTACTTACTAGTTACTATATTAGTTTCATAGAATTTTGACAACGTGCTGACTAGCCAGTGGATGTCGATATCTTCATGTGTCTTTGCTAATACATATATTCTCATGTTTCTACGATCCTCGCAAAGCAGATGAAAGTGGGCATTTGCATCTGCGTACGCCACCACAGTGATTCACGGTCTGAAATTAAGGTGCTATTAGATGTCTTGCTAATATATCGATAACTACTCCATGGTATATATGTAGCTGCCATTCCGCATGGACGGAGCTAAATTTGGTAAGCTGCTAGCGGTGGGGATTGCAGTCCGGAGCCGCCTCTCGTTACGGCCAACCCAGCTTACCTGCAACTGCAAGGTTCGTCCATGCACGGAACGGACATCTGTCCCACTAGGGCAGCTTTGCTTTTCATAGGATGTGCTTGGTGCGCCCCTATTTCCCGAGGGTCTTCGCCCTTTCTCCCTTGATCACCAAAGGAGGAGACCCTCCTCCCCTCTCCGACGACGCTCGCCGCCGTCCTCATCCCTCCTCCGGCCGCCGCGCGCAGCTGTTGTGCCCCCTTAACGGCGGCTAGCTGCGTGCTACTAGTCTTATATAATATATACGCCGGCCATTCATCGGAGGAGGATATATATATATACTGTGTGTGTGTGTGTGTGTGTAATATTTAGAGTAGACAAGGATCGATCGGAGAAGATGGACGACGACGTCGACCGTCGGGTGATGAACAAGTTGCGCATCGAGGTCCACTCCTCGTCGTCCTCGGACAGCGACAGGGAGGAGGACAACCAGGAGGTAGTCGCGGTCAGGGAGGGACCCCCGGTGGCGTGGATCCACCACCCTATTGCCGCCGGCGGCTTCAACAACAGGAGGCGCTTGCTGTCGAAGCAGCTGTCCATGAAGGAGACCACCAGGGAGGCCAAGTGGGAGAAGCGCCGGCGGCAGATACTGCGGCGGAGCAGCATGGTGGTCGTGAAGGAGGAGCAAGCTGGAGGCGAGGGGAGGAGCCCCGTTGACGAACGTGTCAGGCCGGCGAGGCCAGAGCGCGCGCGGTGCCTGACCGACGAGGACCTCGACGAGCTGAGGGGGTCACTCGAGCTCGGATTCGGATTCGACGAGGAGAACGGCGGGGCCGACCTCTGCGACACCCTCCCTGCCCTCGACTTCTACTTCGCCGTCAACCGGCAGCTCTCCGACCCCAAGCTACGGACGCTGGCAAGCCCGACGTCGACACTGTCCGCGGTGTCGTCGTCGTCCACACTTTCCGGCACGCCGAGCCCCCGCAGCCCGGATGGGCCATCTGCTTCCGCCGATGCGTGGAAGATCTTTGCTCCAGGTATTAATTAATCATACGCCTACAGGAATATTACTGTGACAAGCTCCAATTAATTAATTAATTTCTGCCCATTCACTAAATTAAGATATATAGAATGGAGTCTAAAAGATAGAGATGAACACATACACCGATCGAGCAACAGATAATCGTTATAATGTGATTTAACGATGACTTTAATAGTTTATATGGTCACGTACAGGAGATAACCCTCAGCTTATCAAGACAAGGTTGAGGCACTGGGCTCAGGTGGTGGCCTGCTCCGCGAAGCATTGCTGCTGATCGAGGCTAGTAGTGATCAATCGATGTATCACCTGTTGCTGCATTACATATATATATAGGTGGCAAACTGAGAGGCAGGCTAAGCTTGTCCCAAATAAACCAACAAAATGTAACCTAAGCTCGATCGGTCGGTCGTCATGTCATTGTCTGCCTTTCCTCGTGTACAGAGAGTTTAGCGTGTAACTGTAACATGAATTGATTGTACACCGATTCTTTCGTCTGCTACCTTAATTTCTACATGCTATGGCCCCTCGTGCCAATTCTATGGCAGTCCGATAGGCTGGTCACAGGGATGACAAATGTGCGAAGGCTACTGCTCTGTTTGTTACACTTGAATTTTGTTGGAAACGGTTCAATTCTTGTGTGCATCAAGGAAAATCTTCACATTTTAAACAAGACCTAATTGATCAACAACCAATGGTGGAGACACAGGTCGGGAGATGACACAGAACCGTTGATTGCGAGATCCTAGGGCTGGCTAGAAAGAATTGCAACTGCTATAACAACTGCAAACGTACGACTGATGCCGAAAATGACAAGATGTGCAAATAAGCCCTGTATGCTGGTAGCAGCTCTTCATGCTCAACAGTAGTGATAATTATTCAAATATCCTCTGCTACTCGTTCATAACAAGCTCTCCAGATGCTGAAATGTTCAAATTGTGCTTCTCCAAATGCTCCAACTGCGCAATGCATGTCCCAAGCATTTATCTATTATATATTAAAAGCTCATAGAGAGTTGCTAAGAAAAAGATAAATAGGCTAGAAATTCTCACAAAGAAAAACATTCGGCCCTTAATCCGGTAGACCCTAACTAAGTTGAACTGTATTAGAAATTGTATGTTATTATTTAAAAAAACATCTAACCCTCTCTATCTAGCGGACCCGGGTTATAACGAGTTAGATTAATAGCAAGAGTCCATGCCATATACCCAAAAAAAAGAAAAAAATTCGGAATAAAAATAAAAAAATAGCCATTTGATTTTCATACGAACACCAAATTAAAACTTATACATAGCTAAAATTTAGAATAAAAATAATATAAAAACGAGTGCAACAGCAGTAGGCTAGTGGAGGCATGAAAACGAAACCGGTTCCCAAGTACCAGAAAATGATCCTAGTTGGGACTCAAGTATCATCGGCGGCACGAAAATGAATTATTTATATGGTTTTTTATGGAAGTTGCTGCATTTAGCAATACAAGATTACTGGACTGCGGTAAACAGATATTGGATCTGAGCTTAGCAATGTTACAGAGAAATCAACCAATGTCATCGAAAACAAGATTACTATAATGCAGTAGTAATGCACGACTCTTCAGAAGTCTGAAGAGAGCAAAGATCACAAAACAAAATAAAAAACATTAAAAAAAATAATTATGGTAAAGAACAAAGGGGAATGCTTTTATCTTCAAAATTAGCACAAAGTCAAAGGGGAATTCTGGACATTAATCCTACATATTCAGATCTTATCAGAGTGCCCTGTAGGCTGTAGCCTGAAGCACGAATTTTTTTCAAGTTGATCGGACGCATGTGCTGCATAAGTGGTCAACTTATCCAAAGAAGTCACTGAAAGCCAACATCAGACAAATGATCTCTGAATAATTTGACTGCACAAACTGCATATGTGTTAAACATTTTTTTTTATGATTCAGAGAATTACATTAAAATGGTGCAGTGTTATTCTTTGCCACAGAAACACAAAAAACGAAAAGAAAAGAACATCAACCTACATCCATGTATTAAAGGAGATTCAAACATTTGTTTATGAAAGCAGCACCAGAACTATTTCACAGGTAGAATGTATATAATCTTATCCAAATAATGCCTGGATCAAATGTGGTTGAAACAAATAGATGCTGCTAACAGCATATCCTACAAGCACTGCAACATTGCTATGTAACAACCACGATATTCTGCCTAACAGTTTAACCCCCTTTCTGACTTTTTACCCAACAGGACAATTTCAAATAATTAATCATAGATGAACCAACAGAAAATCTGTTCTAGTGCTTGTATAATGCTAAATTTTCTAACTGTTATACGATAACGGAACTGTCTGGTTAATTGAGGGAGTAATGATGGTACCAAGGTCATATTGAATATAATCCAGAGAATTGTAAAAACTCCAGTTTAATGGTGAAATCAGACAGTAAAGCTTTGGATTACCATCAAGAAAATCATCCAGTCAACGACAATATCGCAATGTTGTATGCTGACAGTAAAGCTTGTCAGCATACAAGCAATACCAAATGTTAATAAATCAAAATGGAAAGAAACTTTTGCTGTATTTTTATCAACATCAGAGCCACTGCTCCATTTTAACTGTTCGCATTCAGTGTAATGTACATACTTGTATTATAGGAGTTCCTATTCTAATACAAGTATATTCTGTCATTGGTGATGCACAAGCAGTTAATTTCCAAACAAAATTATGTAACAATCACAACAATCTCATATGCACCCTTTTATTTTGAGCAGAAAAGAACATCGGATAGAGTTCAAAATATCAACACGCTACATATGAATCAGAAAGTTAGTACTCACCAACCTGTAACTTGTATGTTCAGCGACAACTGTAGAATGCAGTATTGACAGTATCTGCAGAGTTCATTGATGAAACTTGATTTAGCGGTGACCGCAGAAGAACTGGTGGCTTCTTATCTGGCACCAATATCAAGGGTGCAGTCCCATCAAGCATACTGACTACCCTTCGCATACCAGGCCGCTTCCGACAGTCTGGTTGCACACAACAGAGACCCACAAGCAGAACCCGCCGCATCTCGACCGCAACAAATCGTCCCTGAAGCCGACGGTCTGCTGCATCAACCAGCCTCCGACGACCCCAGAGAGACCACACCCAGTCAACAAGACACACTCCCCTCTCTGTGGGCCTCCGGCCGGTAGCCACCTCCAGAGCAAGCACCCCAAAGCTGTACACATCAGACCGCTCAGTTGCCACACCTGAATGAACATACTCTGGTGCAAGGTAACCCAGTGTGCCTGCTGGTTGTGTTGTCAGTGGCAACCCACCATGGCTCACCGTGCGAGCAAGCCCAAAATCACCTAGTCGGGCGTTGAACTCTGCATCGAGCAGCACATTTGATGACTTAACATCACGATGCAGAATCCGGTGATCACACTCATCATGCACATATGCGAGTGCTGATGCAACACCAAGCACTGCCCTGAACCGTGCCTCCCAAGGAAGTGTTGCTCCATCCAGTGTGTGCAGTGCACTGTGCAAATTGCCGTTGGGCATGAACTCATAAACAAGCACAAGGTCATCCTTACTCCTGCTCCACCCAGTAAGCGGCACGAGATTGGGGTGATGCGGGCAGTTAAGCATGGCCTGAAGCTCACTTTCAAATGCATTCACGCATGGCCAAATAGCCTGGAACCGTTTGACAGCAACCCTTGACCCGGAGGCGAGCACCCCCTCGTACACAGTGGCACCGGAACCACCAATGCCGATCACGTTGCCACTGTCGAAGCCCTTCGTTGCTGCTCGCACCACCTCCATAGATAGCGTCCCACTAGGCTTGTCCTCACTCGACACCACAGGTTCTTGACTTGTGCGACGCATTGGCCTGGTGAGCCAGGCAACAGAGCCGACGACGACAAGAACCAACAAGACCACTCCACCGAGGACCCCACCGAGCACCTTGTAGAATACGTGGTGGTCGTGGTGGTGGTTTCTTGTAAGCTGCAGTGGTTTCTCGGGCGGCGCTGGGCCCTTCAGTGGAGCTGGGTTCTTGGTCGGTGGCGGTGCTGGGTACGAAGAGTTGGCCAAGCCGAAGGTGCGGAAGGTCCAGCGCTCCACGACGTGAAGTGCAGCGCCGTGGCCATTGGACGCGGAGAAGCCAACGTACATGGAAGCGCGTAGGAGGCCGGAGAGGTCGACGTCGGCGGAGAGGGCGGGCTTCTCGGGGCGGCGGGACGACGAGTACGAGAGCCACACGCGGAGGCGACGGCGGGGCGCGCGGTACTCGACCCAGGCGGTGATGGGCACGCCGGCCTTGAGGTCGACGCCTGCGCTGGCAGACGCAACGGAGAAGATGGAGCCCGCGTCGAGCGCGACGTGGTTGCCGTCCGGGTCGCGCAGTGCCACGTCGCGGTGGGTGTCGAGCTCGACGGCAACGGTGGAGACTTCGCCGAGGGATTCGCCTTCGTCGTCGGAGGAGGAGGGGAACAGGCCAAGGAATCCATTGGAGGCGCCGAGGAAGGTGCGCGAGGAGGTGAGGAGGAAGGCGAGGCCGTCGCCGAAGGAGGGCGAGGCCGTGATGCGGAAGGTGAAGCGGGTGGAGAAGGAGGCCTGGATGGTGGCGCGCGAGGAGGCGTCAGCGGAGGGGATGAGGAGGAGGACGGGCTCCGAGAAGAGCGCGCGGCCGGCACCGACGCCGTCGCGGGACGGGGTGGTTAGCGCGACGCCGGCCGCGCCCTGGAGGAGGGAGGCGGAGCCCAGGAGCGTGAGGTTGCTCGCCCACGAGATGCGGCGGGAGGAGGAGGCGGCTACCGCGGGGGGTTCGGCGGGGGAGATGGACGAGGGGTGGTTGTTAACCGCCGCGGCGGGCGTGAGGTGGACGGCAAGGAGGAGGAAAAGGAGCGAGTAAAGCGGCAACATGGCTAGATTCTTGGTGGTAACATTGGGTGTGGGGGAAGAGGAGGACAAGAAGCCATGGGTTGGAGAGCTCAAGAAATCGAGAATGGCGGTGGGGATGGAGACTGGAGAGGAGGATTTGGGGGGGACGGCTATGAGAATGGAATGAAGAGGGGTTTTGGGATGACATGTGGGGTCAGGCAAAGGGTCCAGGCGCGGGCCTCACCGCTAGCCCCACTGTGCAGGTGCCGCTGCAACTAGGCGACAGATGGCAAGCATCTGCTCCGTTCGATCAAAATTCTGGCGTTCGAACGGGGAGGATTTGTTTGGCAGACCGGTAGGTCTGGTAGTTTGAAGCAGTCGCCTGCTAAACCATTTTAGAACACTAGAACCAGATTGGGTTAAAGATCATTCTAGTTTCTCAAGTTTGATAGAAGATTCAATTTGATCCTGTTGCACAACTATAAAACTTTTAACGAGGATGCATACTTTACATTTACAACTCTATATTATTTTACAATGGTTCCGTGATATCATAAATCCAACATATATATTCAAAACTTGATAAAAGCACAATACAAATAGATGTAAAGTCTTACAAATCCTAAATCATCAAAATCAGAACAATTCAATCAACAAATTTGATCAATTGAAAAGATGATTTGCTGATGTTTTTCAAATTTACCTATACCCCACCTAGATCCACCCATGATTAATTTGATCTCTCAGATTTTTTTTTTGTCAAAATAGTTTCTTGATTAACATATCTTGCCATGTAAACATGTTGAGTCAACGTGCATTCACACCATATATTAGCTAGCTAAATCAGCGTACAAAACAATAACAAAATACTCCGTTCATCCACACATGACACATGTACCATCGGCTGTCCTTAAAGGTAGAGAGAGGTTGTTGAACCCCTTGTTAACCAAGTGCATTGGCGCCGCCATCTTCCGCTGCTCCTGCTCAATATTATCCATCGTCGTTCTCCACGACAAGAATTGAGTGATATATAAATGAATTATTATCGAGAAAGTAAATCAAATGAGTCAAGTCTATTATGTCGTGTTTGAGCCGCTCGTCCTTCCTAAAAAGCACCGTTCGTCGTTCATCATGTGCTCAAACACAAGAATCCATCAAATGAATTCAAGCATAATTAAACTATGTTTGATAAGTTGTGTATGGTGATAGAAAAATGAATTAGCGAATGATAAAGGAATTGGATCTTTTTTCTGTCATGTTAGAATTATATCCTTGCTTCGGTGCCGATCTTGAGTCATGATGCCAAGGCTTCGATATATACTTCATTTGGCCATCTGCATGGCTTATTCTACAGCTCTGTTTTGATTAGCGTAGACCTCAATATATATCGTAGATTTTCTACCATCTTAGAATACATTACGAGATATCCTCAAATTACTCTTAAACTCTGTATCTTTCATGTTTCAAGTACAATGATTGTTCTTTACGGCCGGTCTCAGGGGAAAAGTGATTCTACTAATAGACACCAGGGCAAAAAAGCACCCTTGGATTTTTTCTAGGCTCATAAGTCATAAGAAATTGATTTAGCTCCCTTCTCACTCGTTTGCCAGCACACGCATCAATTAGACGGATCGGAGACTAACAGCGCAGTTGTACGAGCTGACGTGGTGGGTCCACCACACTTTACACTCCAGCTGACGTGTCCTCGGAGAGAACTAGCCGTTGCGCCGGCGACCGTTGGGCCTTCCTTTCGAACCCTCTGCCCTTTTTGACCTCCTCTGCATCCACGGCCCAGCCAAGACGACGACCATGGTCGCGAGGAGCCCCAACGCCAAGCGGGACAGGCAGACCCTCGCCGCCGCCGCGCTCAACCCCGCCCTCGTCAGGGAGACCCTGAAGAAGGTATGGAGCAGACGCTCGGTTTCGATTCTGTGTGTGCGTGTTTTGGGAGCGGGCAAAAACGAGTGGTGGTCTCATGGATTGGGCGCGCAGATGGACCGGTGCATGGCGCGGCTGCAGGAGCTGCAGTACACGGTGGCTGGCGGCGCCAAGGTGGTCTCCGGCGTCAGCCTCAGCCCGCGCAGCACCCGCGGGTACCTCCGCACCAGCCTCCGCTGCAAGCAGGAGACCGTCAGGCAAGTGCCTCGTAGAGAGCTCTCCCGTCCGAATTCGTCTGATTCGATCTGAATGCTTGCGACAGGATGAGGGCCACGCCGGCGCAGAGATCACCGATCGGCAAGTTCGGCGGCGGCGGCCAGGGCGCTGCCCAGTGGCGACTGATGTCGCTGCCGGCGATGCTCCTCGGCGATACCGTTCTGGAGATCGTCCAGGCCAGTCAGTTCGCGCGGGACATCGTCGCGGTCGCCGACGGCGGCGGGAACAAGAACAGAGAGGCCCCCAAGACCCCGAAACCCGTAACTAGGACCAGGAAGGTGACTGCCGAGCCGACGCCGCTCCGCGCCCGCCGCGCCAGGGAGAAGCAGAACCAGCGGGGTACCCCGCGCGCCGAGGCCTGCACGCCGCCGTCGCGCGGCCGCGTGCGGTCCCGGATCCAGTTCAAGCCCACCTCGCCACTCGGCCGGCCGTCCGTGTCCGCAAACAGGGTGTCCCCCAAGAACCGGCCGTGGGCCAAGAAGATGGTGATGTTCCCCAACCCCACGTTCCACTCTTCCACTTCCCCCGCCGCATCGTACGCCTCGCCGTCGCCGTCCAAGAAGCAGAAGCGGTTCTACAAGACGCGGTCCCCTGTCATCGCCAGGCAGACGCCGCACAAGTTCCTGGTGAAGTCGCCGCCCAGCTCGTTGGGGTCCAAGCTCAAAAGCCAGAGCAAACTACTACCCTTAAGACCCGTCGCTGTGTCGCCGCCAGGGAAAGCGCAGGCGGCATCGGGCAAGAACCGGCGGTGTTCGTTCTCGCCGTCGAGGTTGGCGACAAGGCTCATGTCGCCGATCAAGTCGAGATTATCGCTGAACAGGATCAGGGACGGTGGCGCTGGCGGCTGCGGCATGATGAGCGGGCTGAAGCAGCGACCGGGCGTCAGCTTGACGGCGCGGACGGTGTCGAGCAGGATATCATCCTGATGTGCGAGTGAGGCGATCTCGGTGGTCTTCAGCGTCTTGCGAAGACGAGGAGATGGGTACAAATGATGATCTGTTGATCTTTTAGAGGATTTATCTTTTTAATTGAAAATATAAATCGTCATGATCGTAGGTGAGAAACAAAAAAGTATAGTTGTTCAAAATTTGTGGTGAACGCAAGTCTTCATAGATCTGTAGCCATTTGTAATCTTTTTTCTGGTGCAAATCATCAGATACTCTACTGTTCTCAAGGCGATTGTTCTGAGGCAATTCTAATAATGTTGTAAAATTTTCAAATGATTATCAGATCTGTGTATTTTTAAAAAATTCTGACATTACTATTTTTGGTTTTCTAGGGGAACTAAATGAAGTCTAATATTTCTGCAAATTTTTGTGTGAGGTCCAGAGGCAATTATAATGATTCTGCAAATTTTTTAGATGATTATTAGACATTTGTGTTTTTTAAAATTTCTAACAGTGCTATTGTCTTTGTATATGATCTTCTATTTTTTATTTTCTAGGGGCAAAAAATGAAGTCTAATATTTCTTAAAATCTTACTACATGATCCTTGGGAACTCTTTATGACACCATTAAAATTTTACAGCATGATCAAGCTTTTAATTTTTTATAAAAATCTAAAAGTGTCTATATTCCTTTTCATTAATTGCTATTTTTGATTTTTCAGAACTACTAAATGAATTAAAAAATTGTTAAAATTTCTATGAGATGTTTTATAGATTAATTTGGATTTACTGTGATTTTATGCAAATATATATGTGTGTTAGTTACACATGCTATCTATACTATAGACCTGTTTCCTTGACATTTGTGCAAGAAAAAGTCCAAAGGTTTCCATCAAATTTTGCGCGTACCCTTTTTCTCCCTCTAGTTTCCCTATACAGAGAAGATGCTACCCTTCTCCGTTTTCCTTCAGTGCGGTGTATGCCTGAAACTAAACCGAGCTCACCGTCCATTCGTTGGTACAAGTTCTCTCCCTGCCATCCTTCTCCTCTCGCACACACCGTCTCTCTCTCTCTCTCCGTCTCTCGCACACACCGTCTCTCTCTCTCCCCTCGAATCCGGATCGGGCAACCGCAACCTGAGCCAGCCAACCCACCGCAAGAGGTGACTTTGAGCGGTTGCAGGGCTAACCGGCTAGGTTCATGTCTTTGCAGTGAGAAATATTACTAAGTAGTACAAATCTGGGTGTGGGTGGATGAATCACACAAGTGAAGAATCGACTTCTCTCCTCCCAATGCCTTCTGCTGGAGAACAAAGAAGAAAACGACAGATGACCGCATCGAAGAGAAGGGCTATTGACCAGGAATATGGGACGGAGATCAGGTGGAACTTTCGATCTAAAATCGACAGTCGGAATCTCTCTAATGTACTTATAAAAACACAGTCTCAATTTTTTTACTATAGCAACATATAAGGGTTTATTTGGACCATCCGATATCTCAATGAGACGATTCGCATCTGACGAATACTCATACCAGGGGTACCCCAGCGGTCCAGGATGGCAAGCGTCAAGCCCAGCTCCGACCTGACAAACCGCCCCCAGGCCCAACTCCGATCAAGGGACCTGCAGGGCCTCGAAAGGACGCTCGTCCCCGACCAGAGCGGAGCAAGCAATCCCGGCCAAGTGGGACGCCGACCCTCGTCACATGTCGGGCTTTCCTGAGCCCCGACCAAACTAAGACGACCTACACCAAGGGCCATGTGTCAGGCCTCCGCTGACTGTTGGCCACATGCCCCACGGACAGGACCGTTCGAAGTGACCGTACGGGGCAGGTGGCCCCTTCCCAAGGCAGCACGAGGGTTGCCTAAGTCAAAACTCCAGTCCCATCGCCCAGTCACACGAAGCATAGGGACGCGCTCTCTCCCAAGGTAGCGCCAGGGCTACACTTCGCAACTTCAGCATCTGTCAGGTTCCCAGAGGGCAGGTACGCTGTTTCCCAAGGAAACGGCGAACTACTCTGCTCAGCAAGCCTACCAAACCCGGTGTGAGCGAGGCCGGATGGCGACCAATCACCAAGGCAAAGGACTAGGACTCCTAGTCTAGTTTTCTCCTTCCTTCCTTCCTCCTCCCAATTCTCGATGTAACCTGCCCCTTCCGCCTATATAAGGGAGGAGAAGAGACAAAAAGGGGGAGAGAGAGCGGGTAGACACAGGCACACACTCGGGACAACAAGAAACACTCTTGTGCTCAAACCCTCGCTTGTAATCGTCGTGCAGCCTCCTGCATCAAAAGCAATACAACATCGCCACACGAACTGGAGTAGGGACATTCGGCCCGAACCAGTATACATCTTGGACTTTTGAGTCTAACCATTCAGGGAGAGGGAACGCGTGGCCCCTTAGACTTACAAATTTACTTGCCGGTGCTCGAAACGCCGACAGCATCTATAAAAACTGTTTAAGTTACAGTCCCGTTGATCTCTGTCCAGGAATATGGTACAAGCTAAGCAATTTGCATCATCTCTAGTAAATTATCATAAGCACATCAAGGATGCAATCCGGCTTACAGTTAAGCTAGGTAGAAACCAGACAAGAGAAATCATAGGATGCTATAAATCTCGGGTGATGATCAGCCTGCAATGCACAAGGTGGGGGTGTGGAATAAAGGTGTCATGAATCTGACAGCCCATTTGGGATCAGATGCGCATCATGTTCGTACAGTAGCACCTTGGTTTTACAACGAACTGCTTATGCATGTCAGCACTCAGCACTGCACACTACCAATGGTGTAGGGCTAGTAAACATTAGTAAGTACTCAATCCGTCCAATTTTATAAATCATATTCTTTTAACAGTTTTATTCATAAATATAGGGTATATTTCATGTTTCATTGTAAAATTAGTGTGATGTTCCATCTTATCCCTAATAAATATCTCTCTTTACTTTATATTCTCTATATGCATGCATTGAGTACAATGTTTACTGATAATAATTAGAGATATTCTAGTTATTTTCTATATCTTTGTAGCCTATGTGCTAAGAAGAAATACAATTTAGTTTATTTACAAAAACAAAAAAATAGGGCTCCAGTCCAGATCTCTATGCATCGTGCCGGCAGAGATGTTAATTAAATAGCGCAGGAATCAGAAGCGCAGCGAGGATGACTAGTATATGCAACTTGCATGCTTTTTTTTTTTGCGACAACTTGCATGGTTAATTACAAACTGATGTCCTGAAGCTTGCTTCAGTTATGCTGTGAATGCCTGGCAAGTAGTGAAGCCAACCTACGTGATGGAAATTTGGCATAGGAAACCGCTTCGTCGCTACTGGTAGCGTGTTCGGCAACGTACGTGCTGCCAGTCTGCACAAGCGTCTTCTCTGGCAACGTTGGATCCTGACTACAATTAATGTTTTGGGTTCACCGAGCCGAGACAAGCGCCACTCGTGGGTTCAGAGGAGGGCCGGTGGGTGGCAACGGAGACGGTGAGGTTTTAGGGGCGATGGTGAGCTACGATGGCGGCGGTGGAATCATGGCAGGCCGTAAAGACGTCTGAAAGAGATCAAGTGTAGTTTGTAAATTTGGAAGACCGTTGGATAAAAAAAACGATAGTTCAATTCTCTCCGGGAGAGTACTGTAGCTAAACACTGTAATGATATTTCTACTGTAGCTGCTATTGCGGCAAAACGATGTAGCTTGACACTATTAACTGATCTGGACCATTCGTCGCCTTAATCCAACGATCCGAATGGATGGGACTGCTTAACTTAGGTTTTAATCCTCTTGAAGACTATACAAGATCCTTATCTAAAGATGCCAATGGCGGCATCGGAAGATGCACGGGTAGGTGGGACAATAGGGTGAGGGCGGTGGATGCGAAGGTGGCTAGGTGGAGAAATTTTACACTGAATTATACTAGTAGTATACGGTGAATAGTAAAAATCAGATCTAGCCATTGATTTATTTAGGATATTTCTACTGCTCTACTACCGGTGGAAGTAGAGATAAATACTAGATAATCTAATCAATTGGATCCAAAATAATGAATGATCTATATTAAATTTATTGTAACGTAAAACAGCTCGGCTAGGTGCATTGAAGATGAAGGGCCAAGAGGTGGTAGCGCAGACTAAAGCTCTAGTTGTAGGACAGTTGTCATTAACTGTCATTTACATCGAAATACATTCTGCAGTTACTCACACCTTTGATATACCACATAAATAAACTTGAAATAATCTTTTATCACTTTGGATACACTCGTATATTCATTATAAGATACTCTAATGTGAACCATATGAAAAAATTGCAATGGAATCCATAGTTTTTAGTATATTTTGTTTATATATATATATGCACGTAGAAGGGGTATATCTAAAAAAATGTGCATACCATCTAGATAGTCTTATATACTCGTATACTATATATGCATACCCTCTATTACACAAGATACTCTCTACGCTGTGAGATACAGTATAAAGAGTAACTACTGAGAAATAAAAAAGAGGCTTCCTAGATATACACATTTACAAAGATTTCCTAATTGTATGATCTAATTAGAAAACTTCTTGTGTAGCTTCCAAACATCCTGTGGTTATGATTTGTTGACTATAATTAGGGGTGATCGATTTGAGGGCATATGTTTTTCTCTTTCTTGTTGAGAATTTCTAGATTTTTTTCTTTAATCTTAGCAGCTGTAATACTTTATCATCGACTTTTATTATATAATAATAGGTAAGCTCCACCATTAGTGTAATAGCGCTAGTAGTAAACACTAGACAGTGCGGCAAAATATCTCGTGAAAATATAAATTTCGTGAAAATTCGCATTTCACCTAACTTATAAGATTAAAAATATCTCAAAAACATCATTAGATGTATGGAGTACATGCTATAACTTTTGCAAAATTTCCGAGAATTTTGGTTTTGACCTAGATGATCACAAATCGATCGGTTTTCTTGTTTGTAGGGTCGGATTTAGCACCAATTTTTTGTGAAGAATTGTAATGCCTTTTGTAAGGAATACATGTGAAAAATTTGCGAGAAGAAATACGCATATACAAATTATGTAACCTTAACCCTAAGCAGTAACTTAAATTATGCGAACATGTTAACTACAATTTTTAGCGAGATTTTCGGTTTTTGACCGATATGATCAAAAATTCGACCGGTTTTATGTTTGTAGGACCGGATTTATCACCAAAATTTTTATGGCGAATTGTAATGCTTATCGAGTAATAAATATGAAACTTTTATAAAAGAATACATATACAAATTATGTAACCCTAACCTAAGCCCTAACTTGAACCTAACTTTAAACCCTAACTTTCGTTGGAATGTCATGAAAGCGGCGATAGTTGGCCAAAATGGTTCCGTATCACTTTGAGCCGAATCGTCCACGCGTGGAGGTGATTTGCAAGGCTGCTGGTCGCGTTAGTGTGAAGATGCATGCCTTGGGCTCGATCGGTCGCGTCGCTCGTGGAGGTGATTTGCATGCATGCTTTGCTTTAATCTTGATCTCTCGTCGCGTCAATCCTTGTGCATGCGCGCGTTTGAACTTCCGTGAGTTGAGTAGGGCAAGAAACAATTATTCTTGCTAGTTGGAGCATGGCTTGATTAAGTAAATTATTTACGGTTGACCCTTGTCATACGGATTACACACTTAATTACTTAGTCTACGGATCCGCTCGTGGATTACACACATCAATGAGATTTTCATAAAAATTTGGTTCACAAGTTAATTTTAAGCGAGCGAAAAATGAAACAAATCATGTTAGAAAATATTGAAATTGCTTAACGAAAAACTAAACAATAGATTGGATTATATTACAAGGGCATTACAACGATGTGAAATTGCTTATCGAAACAACTAACGAAAGCATTGTTGGTCATGGTGGAACAAATGATCGTTCGCCTATCTTGATACAATGGGAAGGATGTCCAACATTTTACGCATATTACACGACCGTGTAAATTATGCGATTGTTCTCGGACACCGCTCAATCCCTACTATGAAAGAACTCCAGGAAGCGCGGTGCTCCAGCTATCGCCGGATGGGTGGCCAATGCCGTGCGTCTCGGGTGTATAAGATTGAATTTTTGGCTTTTTATGTGGATTTACGCCTCCCATATGGGCATGTCATCCCGATTCGGCGTCCCCTATGTTAATACCACGGATTCCCTTGCGGTCTGCGCAACACGTCAAGGATTTGTTGCGTGGTGCGGACCTCGACATGTTGCTTCCCCTTGTCCCTTCCTCTTGAGAGGAGGTACCCTCTTCTTGCCGTTGGCGAGACTTGCCGAGGCGCCTGCTCTGTTTTGGCTCGCACTCCACTACATGGTGAAGGAGGTGTGTGTTGGGCTTATCCTTGTACAGCGGAGGCGTGCCCTGCGATCAATGCGGTATGCGGTTCGATCGTTGAATAACACCGTGGCGTACTCGGGTCCGGCTTTTACGGCGGTAGTAGCACCACGGAGAGGTTGCTCTCCCGATTATCCCACAGGAAGTTTGAGATGTGGATGATGCGTCTCGGATCCACCCGATTGAAGTAGCCGCACCATTCATCCTCGGCCAAAGGGCACCGGTAGAATCTCCGTCCGCTAGATCTTCGTGGCGGTATCAACCACCGCTGCAGCCGTGTTCGCAAAAGTCGGGGCTTTGGGTGGCCCTTGAGGAGGTTTCTCATTTGACTCGAGCAATTTCGCACATGTCCTTTTGAACTCCTGTATCGATGGCGGTTTAGAATTATTACTTTGTGAGTGAAACATGAGTAGGTCGCATGAAACTCACCGATTGGTTGGCGCCTTGCCCACGGTCCCGAACTCTGTCGATCTAGAGCGGGGCGTATCTGGCGGCCTCTCCCACGGTTGAAGTTCTCGGCGGCCGATTGAGCGTCGTGGCGATTGTAGACAAATTCGTAATCACGTCGTTACGGACCATCGATCCATTGGAAGAAGCAACACCGGTCCTTGTCTTTGAGAAAAGAAAGAACGATGCATGAAATGGTATTGTTACCTGTATTGTGTAGACACGGTAGGTTTACCTTGTAAGCGGGAACCTGTGATAGTGGCGCGGCGGCCGTCTCTCGTGGGTAGCGCATCATCTTCGCGGAAGGTTGCATTCGCATTTGGGTCAGGCGACTCCGAGAATCGGGCGTCAACGCTCGGTATCCGGGTACTCGGGCGAGATGACTTACGCTTCTTTGAAGAAGCGACGATGAAACGACATCGTGTAGATTCTGGCGATATTTATCGGTGGTTTGGCGATGTTGGATGTGTATCCTCGGTAGGTTTTATATTGGTGGTGGGCGTTACTCCACACAACTCTGAGACTGATCGATCTCGACGACTGTCACCTTGTCGGAAAAATTGGTCAAAGGTGCACGTTTGTCACCACGTGTCGTCGAAGGCTGCACGTGTCACCCTCTGTCAAAAGTGCACGACTGTCACCCTCTGTCAAAAGGCGCACGATGTGTCACCCTCACAGGAAAGGCGCCTGACGTGTCACCCTCTGTCAAAAGTGCAAAGAAGTTAGGCTACAAGGGATTTCAACGACGTTGTCGATTAGGGTTTTGCTTAAGTAGGATTGAGATGAAAATCAAGTTTTAATTAAAATATGTTTACATAATATGGTAGTATATATACTAAACTACGATATGGAGGCCTTTTCTTTTCTTTCGCATTAGGACGAGAGATTTTTCGACCGCGAAAGGCTTATTTATTATAGTTTATGCAGTTCTTAATCTTGAAGGTATTTGCAGCGATAAGTTTTGTATGCCACACTGGTTGTAATTGAAATATGTCTCCATATTATGGTAGAGTAAATGTTGTAGGATGGTGCAGACTTTTCTTTCATTATTTTCCATTTATACAAGATATTTCATGACTTAGAAAAGCTAATTCGACCAAGCCGATCGCGCGGTTGCGGTCAAATTTTAATTCTTATTTGGCGACACCTTATGGAAGAATCTAACCATTTTTCATATAATAGCAGGAGATTGCCCTCGAAATATTTCTAAGTTAGTTTCGTGATATTAAGCATTTATTTCAGACGTTTTTCACGTGTAGGGTCATTAGGGCTTAATATGTCCTAACTCAAAATTGACCAAATTGATGTTATTTACGTACATAAAGCTAGTACATGTTATTTTAAAGTTGTATCATTTTATTTGATCGAATTCGAGGCTTGTTTGTGAATGTTACGAACAAATGATCGTTTTGTCGATTGTATGTTTAAGCAAGTAGTAAACAATGCAAACTGAAGCAAAGTCTAAATGTTTTTACATATCTGTGACCTATGCAATCCCAAGAATGTAAAAAAATAGGTTTTATCAATTTTTGAGGTCGTTTGAACATTTTTCTAGCCTCTTGAAATTTGAATGTTATTAAGGGTTTGAACTAGCCATAACTGATTCAGAATGCATTTAAATATAAATATTTTTGCAGAAAAGAAGTACATATGGTTGCAGGAAGCTATGGTATTTATTTCAAGATTTAAGGATGATGGGTGATAGGTCGTGCAGGTTTTATAATGACGGGTGACACGTCTTGCGGCTTTTATGATGATGGGTGACAGGTCATGCAGCTTTGATGATTTGTAGTGACATGTCGTGCAGCTTTGATGATGGGTGACTAGTCGTGCGGCTTTGATGATTTGTAGTGACATGTCGTGCGGCTTTGATGATTTGTAGTGACATGTCGTGCGGCTTTGATGATGGGTGGTAGTCGTGCAGTTTAATGATGTGTAGTGACGGTCGTGCGGTTTTCATGATGGGTGGTAGTCGTGCGGCTTTAATGATGTGTAGTGACGGGTTGTGCGGCTTTGATGATGTGTGGTGGTCGTGCGGCTTTAATGATGTGTAGTGACAGTCGTGCGGCTTTGATGATGGGTGATTGGTCGTGCGGCTTTAATGATGTGTAGTGGCGGTCGTGCGGCTTTGATGAATCACTATAAATAGCTTACCCGTCCGTCGTCTCCATCGGACTCTCCAAACACCTCCCCATCGCAAGGAGGCAACCACTCGGCGCTCTCTTGACCTCCGGTGCCTTGCCATCAAGTGCCTCGGTGCAAATCCGGCGTGGGCGTCGTCGGCTTTGTCGTCAACGAGATCCACCTCGCCATCGACCTCTTGACCTCAAGTGCGCGGGATCATTGGATCCGCAAGGTATGAGCCCTAACTTGACTTGGATGTGAGCTTTAAACTCGGGATTACAGCGGAATAGAGCTTTCATGCGTTGCATGTTCCCCTTTCTCCTTATGCATGTCGGTATGAAACCCATATATGACTATTCGGCACATAGGTTTGTTAATTACACACTTGTAATACTTGTAGATGGACAAGGATCGAGAAGCTCGATAAAGGATTGGCATGGGCGAGTGGAACAAATAGAATGCATCGCCTCGACCTTAACAAAATTGCCCAAGACAATTTTAGTCAGGACACATGTCCATGTAGCAATGCACACAATGGTCTTGTGATTGATATCGAAGCTATAGCTCGCATGACCTTGAGCAAGTTGCCATTCGATCCGTGAATCGATGCAAAGAGATGAAGTAGATAGGAAGAGGATCACGAGCACTGAAGGGATGTAGACCACGATCTGTGTCTTCCTTACGACTACCAAGCGATGGCGAGGGTAAGCGTGAGGATTGGCAATATTGTGAAGATGAGGGTATCGACATTGATAGTGATGGTTGGGAGTGTTCTAGTATGTTTTAATGTTAAGTCTTGTTAAGTTATTGTAATCTTGATGGATGTTGCTTAGCCTTGTTAAAATATTTTAATGTTCTTTGGATGTTGGTGAGACTTGATAAGATATTGTAATGTTGGCGGATGTTGCTAAGACTTGTTCGGATCACTAGTGGGGTTAGAAAGGAACAAAAGCGGACCATAAAATTTCAACCAAATGCGGGTAAGCTGTTTTCAATCTGATAGGATCTTCTCAATTTTAATGATTTTATATGTCGTTCTCTGAAAAACTTGTCAACATCAAAAGTTGTGTTTGAAATTCTCTACAACTTTTATGTAGAACACATAATTTTTGAGCAGGAAGACCCTTAAAAGGCAAATTATGCCAGCAATTTAAATCGGTCGGCGCTAACGTGAGAATTCACCTTTATTAACCTTCCGATGTTCTATGATTTTTACGTTGCTCAACTAAAAACTTGTTGCCATGAATTGAGAAGGCGAAGCGATACATGAAACTTAGCAAGTCACGGGAACTGAGTTTGCGGTGAGGATCTGAAGTGATTTATGTTTGCGTGGGACCGAAAAAGTTGGTAGCGTACACAAGAAATTGGTCCTCTAAACCTGCGAGCTTTAGATCGACCTATTCGCTTTGTGAAAAAATCGGTCCGTCGTAAAATGTGATTTTATAGTTTTAACACACATGAAAAGTATAGAAAACATTAGCCTTTTAGGACATTATAGTTTTAAGAAGAGAGACAAACACGAAAGACTATTACTCTTAATATAGCATTTTTGACCATAGAGACTATTTAGACTATCTTGAACTAGACTATTCTTGATTGTTCTTCTCCCCTTTGGCATCAACAACCACAAAGGTCACTTCTTGCGTTTTGAAAATTTTCTTTTGACATCTTTGGCCATTCTGGAGCTTGTGCTTCTTCGTGGAGGAGAAGGAGGTGGTATTCTCGGTCTATATCGTAAAGAGGAGAAGCCATTGCTTGATTGTGCCGGTGGGATAATCGGGATCTCGGTGAGGATTGAAAGTACATTCATGAAGTCATGTTGGACATCTCGACAAGTTCTGAGTTTCTTGATTTTGTCAACAAAAGTTGTGCAATGTCCTGCGATTCGATGTCGAGTTAAGTCAGTGTCTACAATATAGTCGAAAATGATCTAATTGATCCGCATGTGAATCTAAACGACTTCAGTCTTTTGAAGTTCTTGTAGACATTACGAGCAAACTTGTCAATCTGTGCATTTTGAGCATTTTGCTTCTTGTTAAGATCATACATTCTTTCTTTGATGACCGGTTGTTCGCTTTTAATTTCACCAATCCATTTTCTTATGTCCCATTGATTTCCTCTGATCATATCAAATCTTGTGTAAGTTTCATTTACGAGATTTTCTTGGTTTTGATAGATCTTTTGCATTAGTACTTCTTTGTTGGTGAATTCTTGCCATTTGTTCATCATGTCTCAGGCGACCAATTTCCTTTCTTCTTCTATATTTTCTTGAGCATTTCGAGATCGGTGTTGTATTGTTGCTCGAATGATGTGAACCACCACTGTTGTGAGTCCCACCAAGATGGTTGATGAAATGGTTGAGGCTCGGGATGATGAGAATAGTGAGAATTATCATCTGAATTACGTGTAAAGGTGGTATATGACCACGAGGAGTTGTGGAACACTTTGCTTCATGCTCATGATTTGCGGTTGAAATCTTTGTCCTTCCACGAATCTGGTTTGTGTTGCTAGTTCTTGTAGTCTATGAATTTCCTCATCTTCATGATGAGACTACGGTAGCATACAACTGCGGGATGTTGGTTGTCCAAACCTTTCTTGACTTAGATGTTACGAGCTATAGTTCAAGATATACGTGGGAGTATATGAAAGGTTAGGAACTAGGAAAGTGTATTCTTGAGTGTGATAGCTATGACTTGGAGCCCTCCATCATCATCTGAATTTTCAAGGATCTCTGTATTCTCTTGAGCACTAGGCTCATGAATGGTAGTTGAAAAGTGGAGATACTTGCAGTCTGTTTTCTTATCTGTGGCTTGGACAATTTGTATTGCTACGGCGAATTGAATTCTCTGTCCCTCTCGATCTGGGAAATGATTCCTTGAGCCAAAAGCATCTCGAGTGATTTGCATGGCAAAGGAAGATGGCTACCCATCTTTACGTATATAGCTTCTTCCATTTCACCAAGGATGTAATCTGTTAAATCAATGGGTTGTCTTGATAATATCAGTGTAGCGACCATGCAAGACATGGGGTTACTCCTTCCTTGTAACGGTTTTAGGGTAAATAGTGTGTCCGAGAATTAGGAGTAGAGCCTTGGCCTGCGGTTAAGTAATGAACCCTATTTGCATTAAAACTAGCCTCATGAATATTTACGTAGATGTGGCGGATACTTGTAGGTCGGCATGTCACCAATCTGTCTCCATCTACTTCGAGGAACATCCTATCATGAATCCTAGTTACATTGACCAAAGGACATGAGGCCCGATGGCGACTTCAAGCGAGGAGTTCTTACTTTTCTCTTAATTCCATCAATAGTAAACATAATGAAGTGTCTATTTTTGTTTACTAAGAGTGTTGCATAAATTCCATGATCCTATTTTCACTCCAAGTTGGTGCATTGAGGACATGAGAGTTGCAAGTCGAGGAGTTGATCTAACACAATCTAGAATTCTATCGATCCTAGCACAGAACTAATTTGGTTCAGTCAACATATTGATGCACAAAGTCTTTGAAAGGAGCTTCCCATTCTTATTTGTCCTATTTACGTAACCCATATAGATGTTTCTACGAAATGTGGTGATAAATTGCTCATTGAGGCAGGTCTATCAGCGAAGCAGATTCTTCAGTACTAATCTGCGACTCTTAGTTTCCTTCCTCCTAGAACAGCTAGCTCATGTCCACAAATTATGTCTACTTCACCTTGAGTTCTATTTCTTCATCGGATGATATGCTTGCACTAGGTGATAGTCACTATCATTTGAAGAGGAGGTTGAGTCATATTGCATTGGTACTCTTGGTGGTTTAGTTGTTACTTTCTTTACCACACCGCTAGGCTGGCGATATATGTTCGTTTTGGCTTTCTTTTTCCCTTTAACTTTATCGACAATTTTTCCAAAAGACCTCTTTTATGCGGATTTTGTGAACTCATCGACTAGGGTTTCTTTTATGCGATCTAGAATCTTTGAGTGACTTGATGAAATTACGAGAGGCTAAAAACAACGACAATGCGAGCGCAAGAAATTGAAGAACGACCTAAGAAGCGAAGAGATGACCTTATAAGATGAATTCTAACTAGGGTTTCGATCTAGCAAGGAAGAGGATAAGATAGAAGAACTTACGAGACCTTAGTAGCGAGTGGCGGTTTTAGTGCCGTTGACAAACACCCGTTCGGGATGAGCTTGGCGAAGAAGAAGAGAAACACAAACTACGGAGATTTCTTGCGAAAAGCTTGAGAAAGATGAAACTACAGTCAAAGGTTCAAGCGAAGCGAGAGAAGGCGTTACAAATAGCACGAGCGTTTAGGAGTAAAAGGCGTGACACGAGACAACTCACGGAAGCAAACACCATGTGCGGCTATGGCACATGGGCGGCCGTCGCGTCGCGTCGCGTCTCTGCTTGCTCGTTTGTCTGCGAGTGCCCACGCGCCGAAACCAATTAATTTGCATGCGTTGATGGTTGCTATGCCTTGGGCGGCCGGTCTCGTCGAATGTCACCTCGGTTGTTTGCATGCATCCTCACTTTGCGCCGATTACGTCGCGCGTGGAAGTGATTTGCAAGGCTGGTGGTCGCGTCCGTGTGAAGATGCATGCCATGGGTATGATTGACTCAAGCTCAAGAATTTGTGCGGTGATGTACCATAAGTCCAACTACACACGTCGGACCTAAAATTTTGGTCCGGGGTACATAGTCTTGAGAGGCTTTGTTGAACCCAGAATGACCTAGCTACGCCGGACCGAAAAAACGGTCCGTCGTATATGTGAAGAGAGCAGAGGTTTACACGGCAAAAAAGAGATTTGCGACGGCCCAAAAAATTGTTCCGTCGAGCATATGTTTTGATTTAGCCAAACAAGCGTGTTTTGCGCGGACGAAAGAAGTTGGTCCGGCGTACACATGGTTTGTTCTAACTTAGCACCAATGAACAGCGTATAATAAGTATAACTAAGTATGCTTCTTGATCATCGACACCAAAACCTCGATAAGTTTAATAAAAGAATAGGAGCCTAGATGCTCTCACATTCTTGATTTGACTGTACGATAAATCGCAGTGAGATTCCTGTCGCCGATCTGGGCGCAGCGTATGGGGACCAGGCGGCGGCGGCGGGCCGGGCGGCGCGGCAGAGGGCCGTGGGATCGCGGCGCAGACAAGTGGCGGCGGCGGGGCGTAGGCACGTCGGCCGTCGGGCGGTGTCAGAAATTGGTCGGTAGGCGTAGCGAGAAAAAAGCGGACCGACCGTGGGGCGATTACACAATTATGCAAAGATTGCCTCTATCGGCCGAGTATGCGGTGCCTCTATAAGTAGGCCTTCGTACGGCCCGGCTTGCACATATCCTCCTCCTCCTCGGCCCATTCACATATCCTCATCCTCCTCCCATTCCTTGCCTCCAAAGGCCATGTCTCAAAGCGAGCTCGGAAATCGGAGGGCCCGTCGCTGCCAGCTGCAAGGCAAGTCGATTGTCCTAATTGCCATGTCCAAGCTAATGTGTTCTACTCCACCACCGAGGCAAATAACGACGGGTGTTCTACAAATGCCCTTTTTCTCCGTAAGTGAAAAGTTCGTTTGCTCTCTTTTTCGGTTGGGCTTGTGTAGTTCTTTGGAGATATCTCATTTCTTTGCTGATCTGAAAGCATGTTAATCTCATCACGTAGGTGGAGGGTGCCAATATTTCCGATGGCGGACACCATGGACACCTCGGTGGGCGTCGACAACCACGATACCACAGAGGATGCATCGTACTATGGAGGATAGGATGGACCCTATGCTCGGCGAGGAGGTGAACATCTTGATGTTCAAGATGGACCGCATTTTAGATAATGTGAAATGGTTGGAGAAGATGGTGTGCGTGGCTATCCTTGTTGTACTGGTAGCTATTCTTGTGAAGTAGATTGTAAGTCGATTAGCTACCATCACTCCGAGCTTGTTTAGCCATAATTCACTACTCGTGGCATCTTTTTCATGGTAATAAAAGCCTTTCCGGCATCCTGTGAAATACCTTGTGCGAAGGGAAGTAGTCACGGAATAGCTTAGAAATAATCTACGATATCTGTTCTAACGTAGACTTTAAAATTAGTTTATTTCGACACACTAAACAAACTAATTAAAACTCCATACAAGAGATTTCACGGCGTTGTCGATTAGGGTTTGCTTAGGTTGGATTACGATGCAAATCAAGCTTGAATTAAAATATTTTCATAGAATATGGTAGTATATATACTAATCTTTGATCGGACCCTTTTTCTTTTACTTTTACATTAGGGCGAGATATTTTTACGATTGCGAAAAGACTTAGTCATTCTGGTTTGTGCGATTCTTAATCTTGGAAGGTGTTTGCGTGATAAGTTTTATATGGTACACTTGGTTGTAATCGAAATATTATTCCATATTACGGTGGAGTAAATGTTACGAGGATGGTGCGATCTTTTCTTTCATTATTTTCCATCTATATACGATATTTCATGACTTGCGAAAAGGTAATCGATCGAGCGATCGGCGGTTGCGGACAAATTTTAATTCTTATTGCGTTGCACCTTATGGAAGAATCTAACCATTTTTCATATAATAGCGGAGATTGCCCTCAAAATACTTCTAAGTTAGTTTCGTGATATTACGCATTTATTTGAGCGTTTTTCACGTGTAGGGTCATTAGGGCTTAATATGGTCTAACTCAAAATTGACCAAATTGATGTTATTTACGTACATAAAGCTAGTACGTGTTATTTTAAGGTTGTATCATTTTATTTGATCGAATTGAGGCTTGTTTGCGAAGTTACGAACAAATGATCGTTTCTTAGATTGAATGTTCAAGCAACTAGTAAACAATGCGAATTGAAGCAAAGTCTAAATGTTTGTACAAATCATGACCTATGCAATCCCAAGATTGTAAAAATATAGTTTTTCAAGTCTTTGAGGTCGTGTGAACATTTTTCGGCTACTTGAAATTCGAATGTTATTAAGGGCTTGTTGCGTGCAAGTCACTTGCTCGCCCCTAGTTGTCATTGTTGCACGGAGTCCCCGTGTGATAGGTTATTCCTAACATACGATGATGAGTGATAGGTCATGCGGCTTTGATGAATCGGTCCGCGCAAATAAAAATCGGTCAAGCGCAAACAAAAATCGGTTTTGTATGATTTTTACATTCTTTGAAAAGAAAAACTTGTCAACATGAAGAAGATGCTTTGAAATTCCCACAACTTTCGTGTGGACCAAATAATTTTTCCAGCACGGGAAGACCCTAAGAAAGTGCTAACAAGAATCGGTCAGCGCAAACAAGAATAGGTCTACAAGCGTGACCACTCACCGTGAACCTTCCCGATTTTCTATGATTTTTCATTCTTTGAAAGGAAAAACTTGTCAACATGAAGAAGATGCGCCTTGAAATTCCCCACAACTTTCGTGTGGACCAAATAATTTTCGAGCACGGAAGACCCTAAGAAAGTGCTAACAAGAATCGGTCCGGCGCAAACAAGAATCGGTCCGGCGCAAGCGTGACTACTCACCGTGAACCTTCGATTTTCTATGATTTTTACATTGCTGAAAAGAAAAACTTGTGAACATGAAGAAGATGCGCCTTGAAATTCCCCACAACTTTCGTGTGGACCAAATAATTTTCCAGCGGAAGACCCTAAGAAAGTGCTAACAAGAATCGGTCAAGCGCAACCAAGAATCGGTCCGGCAAGCGTGAGCACTCACGTGAACCTTCCGATTTTCTATGATTTTTCTGCTGCTGAAAGGAAAAACTTGTCAACATGAAGAAGATGCGCCTTGAAATTCCCACAACTTTCGTGTGGACCAAATAATTTTCGAGCACGGAAGACCCTAAGAAAGTGCTAACAAGAATCGGTCAGCGCAAACAAGAATCGGTCCGCATAAGCGTGACCACTCACCGTGAACCTTCCCGATTTTCTATGATTTTTTCTGCTGCTGAAAGGAAAAACTTGTCAACATGAAGAAGATGCGCTTTGAAATTCCCCACAACTTTCGTGTGGACCAAATAATTTTTCCAACACGGGAAGACCCTAAGAAAGTGCTAACAAGAATCGGTCCGGCGCAAACAAGAATCGGTCCGTATAAGCGTGACCACTCACCGTGAACCTTCCCGATTTTCTATGATTTTTACATTCTTTGAAAGGAAAAACTTGTCAACATGAAGAAGATGCGCCTGAAATTCCCACAACTTTCGTGTGGACCAAATAATTTTCGAGCACGGAAGACCCTAAGAAAGTGCTAACTAGAATCGGTCCGGCGCAAACAAGAATCGGTCCGGCACAAGCGTGAGCACTCATCATGAATCTTCCGATTTTCTATGATTTTTCATTGCTGAAAGAAAAACTTGTCAACATGAAGAAGATGCGCCTTGAAATTCCCACAACTTTCGTGTGGACCAAATAATTTTCGAGCACGGGAAGACCCTAAGAAAGTGCTAACAAGAATCGGTCCGGCGCAAACGTGACCACTCACCGTGAACCTTCCCGATTTTCTATGATTTTTTTACTGCTGAAAGGAAAAACTTGTCAACACGAAGAAGATGCGCCTTGAAATTCCCACAACTTTCGTGTGGACCAAATAATTTTTCCAACACGGAAGACCCTAAGAAAGTGCTAACAAGAATCGGTCAAGCGCAAACAAGAATCGGTCCGGCGCAAGCGTGAGCACTCACCGTGAACCTTCCCGATTTTCTATGATTTTTCTGCTGCTGAAAGGAAAAACTTGTCAACATGAAGAAGATGCGCCTTGAAATTCCCCACAACTTTCGTGTGGACCAAATAATTTTCCAACACGGAAGACCCTAAGAAAGTGCTAACAAGAATCGGTCCGAGCGCAAACAAGAATCGGTCCGGCATAAGCGTGACCACTCACCGTGAACCTTCCGATTTTCTATGATTTTTTCTGCTGCTGAAAGGAAAAACTTGTCAACACGAAGAAGATGCGCCTTGAAATTCCCACAACTTTCGTGTGGACCAAATAATTTTCCAACACAGGAAGACCCTAAGAAAGTGCTAACAAGAATCGGTCGGCGCAAACAAGAATTGGTCCGGCGCAAGCGTGACCACTCACCGTGAACCTTCCCGATTTTCTATGATTTTTTCTGTTGCTGAAAGGAAAAACTTGTCAACACGAAGAAGATGCGCCTTGAAATTCCCACAACTTTCGTGTGGACCAAATAATTTTCCAACACGGAAGACCCTAAGAAAGTGCTAACAAGAATCGGTCGGCGCAACCAAGAATCGGTCCGGCGCAAACGTGACCACTCACCGTGAACCTTCCCGATTTTCTATGATTTTTCTGTTGCTGAAAGAAAAACTTGTCAACACGAAGAAGATCGCCTTGAAATTCCCACAACTTTCGTGTGGACCAAATAATTTTCGAGCACGGGAAGACCCTAAGAAAGTGCTAACAAGAATCGGTCCGGCGCAAACAAGAATCGGTCGGCGCAAAGCGTGACCACTCACCGTGAACCTTCCCGATTTTCTATGATTTTTCTGCTGCTGAAAGGAAAAACTTGTCAACACGAAGAAGATGCGCCTTGAAATTCCCCACAACTTTCGTGTGGACCAAATAATTTTTCCAACACGGAAGACCCTAAGAAAGTGCTAACAAGAATCGGTCCGGCGCAAACAAGAATCGGTCCGCGCAAAGCGTGACCACTCACCGTGAACCTTCCGATTTTCTATGATTTTTACATTGCTGAAAGGAAAAACTTGTCAACATGAAGAAGATGCGCCTTGAAATTCCCCACAACTTTCGTATGGACCAAATAATTTTCCGAGCAGGAAGACCCTAAGAAAGTGCTAACAAGAATCGGTCCAGCGCAAACAAGAATCGGTCCGTATAAGCGTGACCACTCACGTGAACCTTCCCGATTTTCTATGATTTTGGTTACATTCTTTGAAAGGAAAACTTGTATTCCAAATTTGACCATACAATAGGTATTTGACATTAAAGCAAGGTCAAAGTAATAAATGCAGATACCTGGATGTAAAAAAATCATCGATTGCCTCCTCTCGCGTCGTCCACCGCTACGGTGAAGTCCTGCAGGGTGAGCGTCTCAGGGCATGTGTGCGCGCCGTCCCGCGGCTGTGAGGGGCCTGCCGCGTGGGAAGCTCTCCGTGTCCTCATCAATTTGTTGCGTCGGACCCCGGAAGGTGTAGTTAGCACCGATCATGCGTTCTGGGTGTACCAGGCCAGCGGGTCCTCTGGAGGAAGCGCGGTTGGTAGTAGGATGTCTTTGCGTGGGATCCTGGCGATGCAGTCCGATCTTGTGAGATTCACCTCTGTGGGCATCCATCGTCCACAATCGAGGAGCTCGGTGAATGTCGCTTGCTCCATTCGGCCGGTGAAAGCAAGATCCTCACTCCTCGTGGCGTTTGCTCGGACCCAACACGGCGTCATCACGCCCGCTATGGTGAGCGTCGTCGTGCTCACCTCCGTCGTGATGGTGGCACAACTTGTTGGTTGCGTCACATGTGGGTGTCGGCGCCGTAGTCTGCTGTAGTAAAACATGTAGTGGGTTACGTTACAAAGTGGAGTATTTAACAATGATTGCCTTGAATTGAGAAAATAAAGCGATACATGAAACTTAGCAAGTCACGGGAACACGAGTATCGCGGTGAGGATGCGGATGTGCACGAGATGTGGGCCGGACCTTGTTGTGGAGGGACGAGCACTCCGTGATGAATGTGTATCCACCGATTGCACGGCATGGGAGGCACGTGAAGGATCCATAACGGAACCGTACCTGTTTGGCCTAGGTGCGCATCCACCGAAAGAGCGGATAGCGAGACCAAGCGAGACCCTACGCTCTTGAAATATCGTGCATTGGCCAATAAGACAGCGTACATTGTAGGATATCATATTAAGAAATTGATATAGACGGCCACGAAATATAAATATATACTTCACCCTCCTCTCATGAAGTACCTTCGTAGGTCGCTCTGTTGTGAAGCGATGATGACTCGCCTTCATCACGCGTGCGGTCTCACCGTCTTGTGCATCTCGTGACGCTTCTGCGACTACAAAGCGAGGTTCGCGTGTAATTATGTATTGTTTATGACAAATTGAAAGGATTGCATGCATCAAAGTACTAACCGGGCGTGAAGGCGGCGGGAGCGGTCCTCGAGAGCGGTCTTGGTGCATCTTCCACGGGACCACTAAGTAGAGTGGCGCGTGTGCGAGGCGGTACCACAGAAGTACTCCCGATGAAGAGGAAGGGTCGTGCGGCCTGTAGGGACTCTGGCGAAGCATCGGCTGCTCGTTCCACCGCGATATGTGATCACGATGGGCGGTGGACCAATCCAACGTGCCTCCGTTCCTTTGCGCTCCTCCGCACGAAGTTTGAAGGGTTACAACTCACAAGCGGAAGAAGGATCATAACGTAGTAATGCGGTATTTTCTACTAAACTTACAAGTGTGATCGGCTGCGTCCGTGGTGGGGGACGGGACTACTGCCGTATCCGAACCGTCATTGCACTGCGCTCGGGAGTAGACTTCCCGCAGTGCAGTACACAATGAAGCATGTAGTCATCCACGGTGCTCATCACGTATGCGAGCGATGAGATCGTGCGCTCGTTGCGATCTCCGCAAATCTCCCTGCGTCCATGGATCCCAACTCACGTGCTCGGCGGTCGGGAAGTCAAGATCGCTACCGGTAGCGTGGGTAGCTCCGTGATCACGGAGGTGGCTCCATCGCAACCTAGCATGGATCCACCTATAGCCCATCGTGGGCCTCATGCTCTCGAGCACGTCACGGGAGATATCCGGCTGGGTACATAGCGTTCTCCACCCTAGGGCGAGAGATAGGGAGATACTCGGCTCCACATCATGCAGTGCAAAAACACGTGATCGACCCCTTCGCGGTGGCCCTGCGAAGCATCACAAAGTCCTCTGTAGGTAGCTGCTAACACAGCGGAACCCGGCTATCTTGTGGGACCTCATCCGGTTCTTGCGACTAGATGGCGCTAACAAGATGAGGTGTGGCTCAAGATAGTCGCCCATTGCGTTGCGAGAACATGATACCTCAGAGTAAATCATAGAGGTACACCTCGGTGCACGAAATGGTGTCTCGTCTCTGCGCCTCGGGACATGGGCGTGCTCGGGCAATTCGCGGAACCATTTCAAGGAGAAGCCGTGGTCCTTGCTGCGTCACGGACGACCAAACACTGCGAAACAAATGAATGTTAGCTTAATTGAAGTAAAACTTTACGCATGTAACGGCATACATGTTTACCTTTGTTGCGTACTCCCTCATCGATCCTTACGTGGCGCGTACCCACTAAGGGCAACCTCGATCGGCAAGCCGATAAGCATTGCCACATCCTTCAAAGTAATTGTCATCTCTCCAAAGGGCGGGTGGGCGTGTGCGTCTCGGGCGCCAACGATCTACTAGAGGCGATCATCGAGGACACATCCATGGCGAGGGAGAGTTGTGCGTCGCACCCACCCGCGATAATGGCTCGATAGTCCCATCCATCAAAAGCGCGACACGGAGTAGTCCAACTCGTGCTAGGCACGAGTAAAGCGGGGTCAATGCCTTGATCTTGTGGAAGACTCGCGCGCAATGGAACCATCTACAAAGGACAAGATCATGTTACAATCAATGGTTACAATGTAAACTCGAAATATGGAACAATAAATACAACGATGCTAACCGCAATAAATACAACGATACTAACTGCGTGCGTGAAAATCATCCTCCCACGATCTCGATCATCGTCTTCTGCTTGAAGAAGCTCGGAAGACCACGGTAGCCATCTTTGAAAATACCACTGCATAGGTCGATTAACAAAATCATCGGTACAACAACAAGTTAGCATCCACAATGCAGGGACGGAACAAATGTTAAACAAGGCGGTGCAATACAACACATAAGAAATCCGGTTTTAAATACAACACGTCAGTACAAAAATTACTAAATCGTCTCGCTTATTAGGACATGTCCTCCGATCATGTCCACTCGCTTACAAATCTTGCACTTCCTCTGCGCTGGGCGGCATCAGTGCATCCATATCACCGTGCATTCTTGTCCCTCCAGGCCTCCCGGCTCTTTGCGTCGTGTTAACGGATAAGGCACCCACAAAGGCCCATCGATCGACTTGTAACTAGTACCGACATTGAAGGAACTCATCTTGGGGCGCCAAGTGTCTCTCGGGCTTCTCTTGTGTGAATGCGGCGATATGTATTGGGATGCATCGTTCCTCCCATATCCACAAGCCGCGAATACATGGGAGCAAGGGATATGATGCGATTTTGGCTTATTGCACGTGCACACCACCTCCTCCGTGCCTAGAGTACATTCTTTGGGCGGTGTCACCGTGTATTTGTGAGTGGTACCTCGGCGGCACATCACCTCAAATATGTAGTTACAGGGTCGTACACCCTCGTGCGGTGGAACATGGATTTGCTCCTCCTACTCTTGATGATCTCCTCTACCTTGGTTGAGAATTGAGTCTTTGCCGGTCGGCAAAGACGACCACGATCTCGAAAGTAGTCTGCACATTAGTAGAGCGTCGGCTCTATTATGGCACATAACGGAAGCCCGAGCGCCCTTAAGGACATTATTGAAGGCTTCCGCTATGTTCGTCGTCATAATGGTGTACCTAACAAGCAAACACGCAAAGTTTATCATGAATGGGTCAAACACTCTTACACAAAGTTAATCTCACAAATTAATAGGCGCAACTAACCTCGCGCCGCCCGTGTCGTGCATAAGGGCCCAACGCTCCGGTGGCTTCCCTGCTATCCATTGGCTAAAGGTGCGACGATCATGATTAATGACAGTTTGCCCTCCCACCATTTGCAATTGCACTTGCTCCTCCTGTGATTGCTGATTTTCCATCATTTTCCTTGTCGTCTCGTTCAACTGTCTCCAAATCTCACGAAACTTGGAAGGCTGGTTCTGAAGGCACAACCCTTTGAACTTCTTCACTACGGACTGTTATAGTGCAGTGAATATAGGTTTGCACCAGTGTCGCATGCACCACCTTCTCTCCACATCATTACACTTCTGAGGCGGGTCCGTCTTGCCATGCGGCACCTCTAGAAGCGTGAGAAGACACGCATTGCGGTCGGACACAACACACACTCTGTCTATCCCCCACGACACGCGTCCGGACCAAAGTGAGGAACCACAACCAGCTATCGCTGTTCTCACTCTCCACATATGCGTAGGCAATTGGTATTATCTGGTTGTTTGCATCGGCCGTGATCGCGGTCAGTAGGGTGCCATAGTACTTTCCGCTCAGAAATGTGCCATCAACACAGATGACAGGCCTGCAATGCTTGAAAGCCTCAATGCATTGTCCGAAAGCCCAGAATACCCTAATCAGGTATCGTTCGCGATCTTTGAGCGAACCATCTTGAAGCTTAGTAGGCTCGTCGCCATTGCGGCGAGTCCCTGGGTTGGTAATTGATATCTTCTGCGGCAACCTCGGGGCATAGTTATGCGAGTCTTGAATGATCCAAAAGCATCTTCAGCATATACGCTTTGCTCGCCACGCGGTTAGGTAGCTTATGTGCATCCTGTTCTACTCGCACTTGCTCCATAATTGATTTGGTGATAGTCCAATATCGAACCAACACAGGTCACAACTAGTTGGGCAATGAATCTAGCGTCGACCACGTGGCTCATGGTTACGATCGACTCCTCGTGCATGTATGAGGTGTGTTCGGCTCACCACAAAGTAGTGCTCGTGTTTGGTTTGGTGAGCACGGACGTAGAAAGAGCGATTAGGGGCCTTGGTGCACCTAACCTCATACTCGATGGGCTTCGACTGGTACACTTGTGCTCTCTTCTAGTGATGACAAAGACATAATTGCGATGAAATGGATTAGCTCCAACTTGTTGGGAGGCGTCTCCCAATCTGGATGTCATTGCTCGGTACCCCACATAGCTAGGTTATTATAGTCGGCAATGCCACACTCCAGAAGGCCATTACCACGGAATCTTTGGATTCTTTGGAGTGGGTCATCGTTGTCGATGCCCTCTTCATCCTCGCTTCCACCCGCCTCGTCATCCATACATGTCGCATCTACCTCACAGGAAGTACTTCTTCTTCATTTGCACCCGAACTACCCTCCCCGACATGTCCTTGGCCCACTTCTCCCTCTCCCTGGTGGCCTAAAATTTCGCCGCTAGGACCAGCATCGGCATTCTCCTCTAGTGGCAGTATGTTTACGTAAACACCCATCGGAAACCCGCCCTCTATGGCCTTTCGTGCATACAATAACCAAGCCTTATTACTTCTCAGTGTGAACAAAGTGTGAACAATGACGTTGTTGTTTGGAACTTCCCTTGGTCGCACCGCCTCCAGGAAAACTGTATGTGTTTCCTGGCTTAAACCCAACACGCTCATAACATGTGATTTAAGTCCTTCCAAGTCTAATGGACTATCACTTGAACTATATGTGTGTTCGCGATTTTACTTGTGACTATTCTCTCGTGCAATATGATGGGCCGTTCACCGTAGTAAATATGAAAATTCATGGTGCAAAGACCACGTAGAATATGATACCTACAAATGTTTCAAAAAATAACAACTAATTAACTATACCGAGGGTTAAAATTAATTACTGAACAATTTAAATTTTTTGTTCATGACTAATTACTCAGACTACACCCATGAGTTAGAGTTACTAACAATTACGTTTAATTTTATCTAACTATGCTATGTGAAGTGCATGCAAATTTACGTATCGTCTTCACGCTATAATCGCTATACTGACTATAATCGCTCTCAAATTTACGTATCGTCTTCACGCTAATTAATCTAACTAGGTAAGTACGAATACTAACGCTAATTAATCTAACTAGGTAATTACGAATACTTACGCTAATTAATCTAACTAGGTAATTCTTGATACTTAAGCTAATTAATCGACAATGACTTACCATCGATAATTAATCGACTAGGTAGTTACTGAAAAATTACTCTAATTAATCTAGCAATGACTTACCAGTAGCTACTTAATCTAACTAGGTAATTACGCAAATTAATCTAGCAATGACTTACCAACACTAGACGCCTCCTTCTCCTTGCTCTGCACTTCACACCTCTAGGACCTCTGCTGGCCAAGCTCCTCTCACTCGCAAATCCTCAGTGTGCAGGCTCTCGGTGCGACGCTCCTCTGCGAGTTATGCTTGCTCTCCTCTCTATTTATCCTGCGTTGCGCTTAACCATGTGAGACAGTCGACAAGAAAAAATGCATGAAAAGTGAGGATGCATGTGAAGCAATCAACCAAGAAACATGCATGCAGAATAAACAGTTTTCGGCGTGCAAAGTTGGCATGCAAAGTATCGATGCATGCATGCGAAACAACCGACCAAACATCAAACAAATGAGTGACATTTGGCGTGACTCGCCATGGCCCACGTTGCATGCATGTTTCTGGCCTCACATGCATGCATTTTATTTAGCCTCGCATATGCATGAGTTAGGAGCAATTAACATACTAACTATAATCGCTCTCTAATTTTGGTATCGTCTTCACGCTAATTAATCTAACTACGTAACTACGAATACTTACGCTAATTAATCTAACTAGGTTTTTCTAAATACTTACGCTAATTAATCTACAAATGAGTTACAAGCGCTATTAATCGACTAGGTAGTTACAAATAATTACTCTAGTTAATCTAACAATGACTATAATTACTAACTTCCTAACGGTGATTACGTTCGTGAGGAGCGAATGAGATGCATTAATGAGGCCATAATCTAACCGGTAATTACGAATAAGTCTAGCAGGGTATTTACTCTAACAATGACTTACCAAGGCTAATTAACCTAACAATGTAATTACTCTACCAGCGACTTACGACGCTAATTAATCTAACCGGATAATTACTCTAATAATTACCTACCAGCGATAATTAATCTAGCGGGTAATTACTCGGGCAAAGACTTACAGTATTTGTCGTCTTCTTCTCTTCTGTTGGCGCTCTTCTTTCTCTTCTAATTGCGGTTCACCTCCTCATGCGCGCCAACCTTACATCCCGCGCCTCGGCTCCTTCCGTCCCTCTATTTATCTTGTGATGAAAGCGCATCAGGGAGGCGACCAAGCATGCATGCAAGCAAGCGAGGTGATTAGCAAAAGACACGACAACCTTGCATGCATGCATGCAAATAATCTTATCAAACGAAAGAGCTTTGGCGCAAAGAAATGCCAAAGCAGCGGACAAAGAAGTGGCCGACGCGACGGCGGGGCCCAGGGCATAAGCCGGCACATGGTGTGCGGCTATGCCATAGCCGATTTTGGGGTCTTGGCTATGGCATAGCCGCACACCACGTCTTGCGGCTATGCTGCTGATGCCCAGATCTGGTTATCGCTGCTATTTGGGAGAATCTGTGAAGAAGTAGTCCAAAAGTGAAATTATACGATTATCTTGTTGTTGTATTTGAAATTTTCCCATAACTTTTTGCAAAATTTCGTAGACAAACTCACTTGTATTTGAGATATACGACATTTGATCTTGACATTCTCGGGAGATATGGAGCAGACCACATATGCTCTACCTGCATCTCATAATTTTTAAGAAATATCTGTAAACATAGAATCTTGATTTGCACGAAATTTTCACCGGTTCCCATTTTTCAGCGACACGCTGCCGCCAGTCAGTGGTCATATACAAGGTTTCAAATCTCGTTTTTGGTTGATATCTCGGAGGTGGCCGAAATTTGAAATTTCACTGAGATCTCTGAATATCGGACAAATTCCGAACAAAATACAAAAACTCAAATCCGGTTTTTATTTGCGCCGAAATTTTCGAGATTTTGCACGGAATTGCCGAAATCTCGGTGAGAAATGCCCAGATTTCGGTGAAATTGAACCGAGCGAAAAATAGTGCAAAACACGTTGAAAAAATTTGAATTTTTTTTTGGTTTTGAAACATCAGTAATATTTCCATAAAAAAATTCAGATGATTATCAAGCCTGAGAAATTTTTAAACAAATTGGAAAGTGCTATTGTCCTGATAAAACGCTAATCGGCAAATTTGAACCGAATGAAAAATAGAATAAAACATGTTAGAAAATTTTATAATTTTTGTACATGGTTCTGACATATCACTAATGTTCCCATAAAAGTTTCAAATGATGATGAAGCTTGAGGAATTTTTAAAAATTTAGACAGTGGTGATGTACTAATAAAAGCCTTACCGACAAACTTCAACCGAATGAAAAATGCTTCAAACACGTTAGAAAATTGTGAAATATTTTGGATGCATCATTAATATTTTCATAAATTTTTAGATGATTTTCAATTCTAAGGTATTTTAAAAAATTCTGACATTGGTACTGTCGTGATAGAAGCCTGATGATCAATACATAGATTTGGTTAAGCAACCAAAAAAGGTTTAGAAGTTTTGAAACTTTTAAAGAACGGTTCTAAAGAAATGCTTGAGCTATCATCAAAATTTTGGATCATGATCATACTTCAGTGAATTCATAAAATTCTTAGAAGGGTACTATACAGTTAGAAATTTCAACAGCATTTCGACTAATATTCGGATTTTGAAGGTTACAATTGAAAACAATCAATATATATTAGCATCACAAATGATAGACATAAAATAAAATTGATACATATGACAATTCATCACATATACACCACAAATATGACCAAACGGGAGCATATTCACCACCTATATGACCATGCAATGGTGGTTAATAAATTTGAGAACTACCAGTGAAAGCACGGATGACGCTAGAATGCAATGCTCAGTCCGAACGACCTGCAAGAGGCATAATTGAAGAATGAGTATGCAATATGAACATGTATTGCAAGAAGATGCATAATTAAAGGAGTAGGATCATGCAAAGCATGGACAATAATACGTTTACGTACCTACGAGTAGTAGTACGTGTGTGGTGCAAACTCCACCTCCTCGTTATCGACAATGATCTCGTGATACCTCCTCTCGTGGTGTTGCTTGTACTCTTCCCAGCTCATGTCTCGTGGTAGGCAAACAGACTTCCAATGTTCATAATGAGCCATCTAGTTTGTATGATTAGCACAAAAAAATGAATAAATTAATTTCACGACCAGCTTGCACATATGTGGTATCCCTTATTTCAGCAAACCTCTTTTCGAGAACTTGCACGAATATCTTGTACTGCTCTCCATTCTCATGCAAGCGCTTGTAATACTCAGTCCTCACATTGCATATTGCATCATGACACCACTTATCGTTAGCAACTTATCTTGATCCGCGAACCTCAACAACTTATACAAGGGTTCTACGACCAAGACAGTCCACTGCGAAAAGTCCCAAAAACCTCTGTCTACAAGGTGGTCATATGCAAACTTGCCCTCCTCCATCCCAACCCACCTATTATCTGTCCAGTCCGAATGTGTCATCCACTGGTGAAACTTTTCCTTTTTTGAAGAAGCTATCCATGAAAATGAACGTCGTTCCAAACCTAGTGGCATTTGGCCTCACCAACTCTCCACCTATGTGTTGCCTCATCTGTGCATGCAGATTCTTGTTGTTACACAAGAAGCGGCAAATCCTCTTCGCCTCTCCCAAAACTTGTTTGATATGTGGGATGTCGCACAAATCTTTCAGCATAAGGTTCACTGCGTGTACAAAGCACAATTGCCATATAATCCGTGGGTACTCCACCCGTAACAACTAGCATACTTTCTTAAAGTTATCCGCGTTGTCAATAACCAATTGCACGACGTGCTCTACCCCAATTTCCTCGGCCACGACTTTCATTATCTCGTATAGCAGGTACTTGTGATCCTGGACCTTGCCTGTGAATGAACACGGCAGAAGTTAGTACGTAGATTTCTAGTACGCAAGAGTAAAGACTAAAACGAATGTACATTGGAATGTTGTATCTGTGGCATTGACAGTCTTATGGAAGAACATGACCCCATTGCAGTACACCATGAAGTTGATGATACTCTACTGAGTAGACCCAGTCCAGGCATCACACATGACTATCACACCAAATGTGGTACAGTCGTCCTTGAACTTCCGACGGTACTGGACAATCTCCTACTCGTTCTCGTTGAGTTACTTTCTGTCGATCTCGTGGCCCCGTTGTCCTCGAACCCCTGGCCCTAGCTCCTGCGCCATCTTGAGTGCACTTGTCCATCGCGGGTATAAGAGGTTAGTACAATCATCACAAGAATTGTAACTTACAACCCTACGATTATTTTATACCTGTGAAATACGGATACTCAGCCTTTCTTCTTGGAATTGAATTAGCATGGAATGACTTGGACCACGCCCTTCCTAGCTTATGCCTCGCCCCCTGCTTGATTGCAATATCAATACGGGGTTGCTGCGGGGGCACCACTCCGTGTAAAGTCCACATCGATAGAGGCATTGCTTTCCTGTATCGATTTGGACCTGCCGAACATTTTGCTGATAGTGGATTAGACAGAGGGCCTCGCTGCACCACTCCCAGACCTCGATCCTGGGGTCAAACCTTATCTCCTAAGGTAGGCCTCTTCTTTCGAGGCCCTTATGGCCATCTTGAGATGCTCTAGCTCGGTACAGTAGTCTGTGGTCAAGGTGGTCCAGTCATCGCAAACCTCCTCCTTACGGAAGCGCACCGCCTCCTTCTCCTTCTTCTCCCGACATCCACGGAGGTCCGCGAGCATGGCCTGCCTAATCACTTTAGGTACGTCTGGGAAGGCCTTCACATCGCCGATGCAGCCAGCTAGATGTTCCTTCAGATGGGTCCCCTCTCCACCCTTCATAACATGCCTACAGTAGTTGCACTTTGACCTAGACGGTCTGATGCGCTCCCCATGCTCTCATACGTTACCCACACGATCTACCATCACAAAAACCTGCAACAGAACACAAAGGATGCCAATGAGGCAATGAATCAACACTAAAAATATTATTTGTGGTAACTAAATGCAAAGTAGCTATTAACATCATCTTGAAGAATTCAAATGAAATGAACATAAGCTCATACATGACACTAAGCCATTAACACGTGCTTGCTGCTCATACATGCCACTAACACATGCTATTCTAAAATGTCATGTCAATTTTACCCATGACAGTCATAGACTCATAGTCATATAAGTAACACTCTATTTATGAATTGCTAAAGTTATGCAATGCTACTAGCTAATAATTGTAAATGCTAAATATGAAAAAAGCATACTAGCTAGTTATTGTACATATAAAGAGCATACACTAATGAACCGAAGCAAAATATATATGCATGGTTCATCAATCTTTCATGGCATTTATGGACTATTCATACACTGCCCTATTGATTGTTGAGTGCAATCTGCGATATATATGCATGGTTCACCGATCATTCATGCCATTTATATATATATATATATATATATATATATATGTATATGCATCGATCATTCATGCAATATATATGCATGATTCATCTTCTAGTATGCAATAATACACCAAATCCAGCATATATACTAAGTAATCCGGCACAAAATACTGAGATTTTGCTGCAAACTAACGAGATTTCGTTACTTGTAAACTCGGTCAGACGGCCGAAATTTCGGTGTAAATGGCCGAGATTTCCTTTCTTCTAGCCGGAGATGGCCGGAGACAGTGAGGGCAACAAAGAGTCTTTGGGTGGAGTTGGTTCAATGCAAGGGAGAAACGTAGATGAGTTGTGTAGGGAGTGAACGATTGAGTCCAAGTCTTGCAAACCTTAGACTTGGGTTCGAGTCACAACCATAACACTTTTTGTGCAAGTTTTTTTTGGCATTGTTCTGAGCATACAAAAATTTTGAAAATTTTTGTGGATAGTCTCGAAGCATCTCTAATATTCGCATAAAATTTGTAGATGATGATCAAACCTAACAAATTTCAAAAAATTGTGATAGTGCTACTTCAAAGTTTTCGGACTTTAGAGTGAGCTTGTACAGTTTATAATATTTGATTGAGCAACCAAAATAGGTATATTTTTTTGAAACTTTTAGAGATGGTTTCTAAGGAAATTCTTAATCTCTCTAAAAATTTTAGATCATGGTCATACTAGAGAAAATTTATAAAATTCTGACACGGTTACTATCTCATTTATATTCATTCTGTTTTTGATTTTTTAAAGATAACAAATGAAGTTCACCTATTTTGATTTTTTTTTGTTATGATCCCAGATTTCTAAAGATAGTACCATAAATTTTTTACATCATGATCAAGTACAAGTTTATAAAAATCTTAAAGTTTTTCTGTCGAAATTATAAAATATCTCAAAAATTCAATTTCTAAACAAATTTTCATCAAAGATGACTTTCTTAAGGGTTATTGGGCCAAATGCGGACTTTAAAATCCAATATCCAGCCAAATTGCCCGAGATTTGGCGAAATCTCGCCGAAATTTCTGAGATTACTGTAGTATTTTGAATTTTTTTAAATTCTTTTACCTAGCCATAATTTTGAATTCCATCCCTAACCGAAATCTGAAATCTCGAACGAAATTTCCGAAATAACGCCCAGTTTTGGATCCTTGGTCGTATACCCAGGACAAAAAATCGCAGCCGCGGTAGATTCCATGGGAAGCAGCAAAAAGCACAAAGGGCGCCCTGGTGAAGATGCGGCGCGGCAATCCCAAGGAGTAGAGCTGTAGGGGTTGGTTGGTTCGTCCACCGGCGCTGCAGAGACTTGGGTTCCGATCGAACGCAGCACCCATGAATCATGTGGTCCCATCACTGCTCGCGTCGCGTCAGCCTCCCAATTAACTACTCTCCCAATAATGGTTGATGTTTTGATATCGATATAATCTTCAAATAATTTTTTGTTATAATATATTTATAGGACTCAATAAAATTATAATATTAAAAAAAATATGTATATGATTTGCATGTATACTTTAAATATTTCAAAAAATATTACTAATAGTTAAAGTTTTAAAACGACTACTGTTTCTGACCGGAGGGAGTATAATAATACTAGCGTAGGTAGGTGTTGCAGAAATCTGTATCGCTGCGTGCCTGCCGGTCTCGTAGCCAAAGCTTCTCAGTTGCCGGTCAAAGATGCGTCACATGATTCATTTGAGCATCCCGAGAAGGAAAAACACCACCACTTCACATGTTATGAGAGCCTAAGATTACACTAAAACTAGCGGAAATAACGTCACCATTACGTGTTGATACTTTTTGCCGAGCTAGCTAGCTCCAATTATTCTGCTCGTTTCTTCTGGAATGGAAAAAAAATCCATATATAAAGATACTTCAGTGATTTTCTGAAGGTTCTTTGCAAAATTTAAAAACTGGGCTAAGAAAAAATAGGCCGTTGATGAGGAATATTTAGTTTGGATCTTTTAAAAAAAAAAAAAAAAATCTAACCAAATCCCCTCATCCAAATAGAGAAGTTTTCTTATCTGAGAGTTTTCTAACCAACAATTCTCAAAATTCTTGGTAATAAGTTAAGGACTATGGAACGGTGAAGTCTGATGTTGCTTGTGGAATATTTTCACCTTCCAATGTTATTCACACAATAAACTACTCTAAGGCTTTATTTGGAACGTAGAATTCTCATAAGGAATGGAATTTATACCCTACATATAGCCGGGGATTTCTATTCAACACGGGCCGCTGCCACACCTTCACTCATCACCTCTCCCTCTCAAAAAATGAGCTTTCAAAGGACACTCAAAACATTCAATTCAGGCAACTTTCAGCTATTTTTGACGAAATTTTCAACAAGGTTGGAGGCTTTCAACTAATTGGGATCCTCTCGGTTTCGCACATTTTCAACTTCCAACTAATTGCAAAAATCCCAATTAAAAAATCATCAACTGTTTCGGCAAAGAATTTCAGTTTTCATCATCTCTATAAATCAAACCTTCACCTTGGATGGTGGCCAGGCAATCAAGCTTTGATCCAACAGCTCTGGTTAGAGCGCGGATTTAGCAATGCACGCCGGCATCCGCTGCGCTAGCTGGTCAATGTACGTATTAGAACCCAGCGGGTGTACGCAAGATAGCAAATGTGCATGCAATAGAAGCCAATATATATATCTTTTGTGTCCTAATTAAATTCCTACGAACTTCGCATTTCATATGTGGCTTTTGACTTAACTAACCATTTATGTGTTAAAAGAATGACTCGTTGAAAATTTATTTTAACCGGTACAATTTTACTCCACTATATATGCTTCTTCCCGACCTGATCTAGCTAGGTGCGGCGGTTGCACATGGCAAGAGACCGGCCGGCGCCAGTTTAATTACATGTGAACTTGCATATGACAGGCTCCATAAATAACTTTTATCCAGTTGACACTACACTTAACCACCTACAGCTGCACAATTAAACCAGCAAACCTACAACTGCCAATCAAGCTCGGATCCAGACCAGACCATAAGACCAAATCTCATCGATACTTCCCCCAAGAACAAACCTCCCCTCTGACCACCAGCAGTCCTGGCCTGCTTGCTTACACGTACATACACCTCAGTGAATCGATCGATCACTCACAGTAGTCAGCTACAATGGCCAGATTCCGATCGTTACAGTGTGCCACTCTCCTGTTAGCCTTGATGCTTCTTCTGCCGAGCTCCTCGTCAGCGGTGCGAGCCAAGGCGGCGGCGACGGAGAGGTACTCCTCCAGGAAGCTGTTGCTAACCGCGCCCCGAACGTCGCCGGAACCGTCGTCGAAAGCGCAGCAAGACATGGACGTCGGCAGCTGGCAGACGACGGCGCCGTTCAGGCGGGCGAGGGCCAGCCTCGGCCGCCGGGTGCCGGGGTCCAACGCAAACCCGTCTCACAACTAGTCCAACAGGCAAGTTAAGTAGCTAGCTTCGATCTATCCCGGTTGTACATCCGACTGTACCTTGACAAGTTTGTGTATGGTATGTATGTACAAGTAATTAAGGGTTTTGACCAGCAGCAGAATTGATTAGGATAGCGCGCAGGGCGTGTTCAGTTGCTAAGATTCAGCTGCTTCTTTTTCCCCGTTTGGAGAGTAGCTGGTTAATTTGGTGACCTCTGTCTCGTTGCGATCTGAGCTTATTACGCTACGCTGCCTTCTCATAGATGCGGAGAGCTAGCTGGTTAATTGAGTTAGTCTTGCTTTCTATGGGAGGCCGGGCACGTGTATGTGTGTACTGAAAGTTTTGTGATCTTTATCACCTTATGAATTCTCATATATACTCCCGATCGAACTTATGCCAGATGAAAAACTGATTAATACAGAGCAGATTTCGCAAGACTGCCAGTAATACATAAAAAAATACCGCAAATCATATTTTCATGTTATCATTTCGGTGAATTGTGGATTGTTTGGTAGAAACTTTCGATAAACCCATTTTTGTTTAATCCTATAAGATCTGATGCGATCTGAAATGCACAAGCCACACCTCGCTCCTCTCTTTATGTCTCTCTCCTTCTCCGTTCCTTTGCCACCTTTTGTTGAACGGCTTGTAGATGTAGGGACGACATTTCCTTGAACAATAGGCAGATATGTTAGTGACAGAGCCTGTGGTTGCCTCAGTTGTGATATACGGAGAATTACGGGTGACAACCTCGTGAAAGCAAACTGCTGGAGGATATAAATCATTTTGCTTTGACCACCAAAGTGACACGAAAAAAAGTTATGAAAAAAAACTATAAAGGTGGTTCGTAATTTAATGAAATGTTCCTTGTACTAGCCGCTCATTTTTTTCACAAAACTATCTCATGTGCGAATTCACTTTCAAAAATAGCCCTCTGATCCGCACGTACCGTACTCCTCGTGTGCGGGAGTGGTTTCTGCGCTGCCAGACCGCGAAAGCCAACTCTCGCCCCCCCCCGGTGATGCCTCCCACCCGTGTCGCCGCTACTACTGCACCACCCGACCGGGGCAAGCCGGCTCCCGGGCCACCACACCACGGCAAGCCGGGATCCCGTGCACCCGCCGCGCAGCAACTGCTTGCATGCCACGCCTGCTGTCTGGTTCCGCGACGCTGGCCTCCCACGCAGCCCTAGCGCGGAAGGAGCCATGTGTCAGGCCGTGCTCCTTCCGCGGTGGGCAAGGAGGTTATTTTTTTAAAAAAAATTGTGTAGGTATGTATGTACAAGAAAATCTCACAATAATCTTAAAAATGAAAAAATCCGACAGTAATCTCCGTGTACATCCGACTGTACCTTGATTAGATTGTGTAGGTATGTATGTACAAGTAATTAAGGGTTTTGACCAGCAGCAGAATTGATTAGGATAGCAGGGCGTGTTCAGTTGCTAAGATTCAGCTGCTTCTTTTTCCCCGTTTGGAGAGTAGCCGGTTAATTTGGTGACCTCGGTCTCGTTGCGATCTGAGATTATTACGCTGCCTTCAGCTCATAGATGCGGAGAGCTGGTTAATTGAGTCTAGTCTTGCTTTCTATGGGAGGGCACGTGTGTGTACTGAAAGTTTTGTGATCTTTATCACCTTATGAATTCGCATACTCCCGATCGAACTTATGCCAGATGAAAAACTGATTAATACAGAGTAGATTTCGCAAGACTGCCAGTAATACATAAAAAAGTTACCACATCACATTTTCATGTTATCATTTCGGTGAATTGTGGATTGTTTGGTAATAAACTTTCGATAAACCAATTTTTGTTTAATCCTGTAAGATCTGATGCAATCTGGCATGTGGGGACTCATCTATTAGTACAATGTGACCCATGGAACCCACACACTTAACTTAGGGTTTGTTTGGTAGAGCTTCAGATCCCAGCTTTACCTGAGATGTGAAATTTGTAGGTTAAAATAAAGTGAATTAAGTTTATATTTTTAGTCTAAAATATAAACAAGACGACCCATCTAAACACTTTTAATGTACTCACAGCTCCAACTCCACGGATCTGGTGGAGTTAGAAATACCCAGCTCTACAAGATCCACAGATCTAGTGGAGCTGGAGCTAGGGATGGGAATGGGGACCCGATCCCCGTTTCCCCGCGGGGAATTCCCCTATTAGGGGACGGGGACGGGGGAAATCTCTCCCCGCGGGGGGTTTATCGGGAAAAATATTGCCCCCGTCGGGGATCGCGGGGACGGGGACGTTCCACCGTTCCCCATCCCCGATCCCCGTCCCCGTGTTATCACTAATAGGTGGAAGTAAATGATCATTCTCAAAAGAAAAAATATATATGTGAGGTTTTTATTAATAAATATGCTAAATATGAATTACTCTAGTGATTCACTCACACTTCAACCACACATGCACCATTACTCTAGTGATTCATTCATGTAGCATGTGATCTTTTATATAGCATTTTCGGGGATTATTCCCCGTCGGGGCCCCGCAAACCCGTCGGGGATCGAGGACGGGGGCGGAGAAATTTTGCTTATCGGGGATGGGAGGGCGCTCACCGCGGAGATTTTCCCCGTTGCCATCCTTAGCTGGAGCTTTACCAAACACACCCTTAGCCACTCCTCACTCCTCTCTTCATCTCTCTCTCCCCGTTCCTTTGTCACCTTTTGTTGAACGGCATGTAGATGTAGTGAAGACATTTCCTAGATGTTGAACAGTAGGCAGATATGTTAGTGACACAGCCTATAGTTCCCTCAGTTGTGATACACGGAGAGTTAACGGTGACAACCTGGTGAAAGCAAACTGCTGGAGGATGTAAATCATTTTGCTTTGAGCACCAAATTGACACAAAAAAAGGTTATGAAAAAACACTACAAAGGTTTCACCAGGTGGTTTGCATGATTGCACCAAAGCTATGGTTTGCACTAGACATGTTCACAGAACAAAATGAGTTTTCAACAATCGCCAAAAGCAAAGGTTTTTTCCCCTTAATTACTAGTATTGGAATTCGTTAGAAGGTGATTCATCATTTATATGGCTTAAGGTAAGCGTTGTAGACTGCTGACCATCTCTTTCATTCTTATTCTAAAGGAGTAAATATGGCAAATAATGCTGCTTCGATCCTAGATTACTATAGATATCCCCGGATCCCAGTGTTAAATTTGTCCCCAGACCACTGGTGTATGCACTGGTAGGGGGATCAGATCGTCTGTCCATGAAAAGGAGAAAGGACGACTGCATGGTAAGCCGGCACTGGCTGATACTCTGACGTGGTACTGTGTTACTGCCGTACTGGTGTCAGGTGGTCACCGTTGGGGCAAGCTTGTTCAAATCGTTCCTAGTCTAGTCCTGATGCATGTACTTGAAATGAGTACATGATCACCGTATTGCGCCCTTCCCTGACGGTTGAAGCGTTCTTCTTCCTCACCTCTGGCCTTCAACCGCGGCAGCCGGTTTCTTCATCCCCTCCGGTGAGCTACTGGTGTTGTTGACATTCATGGCGAGAAGGAAAGAAAGGAAGTCCCAGGTGGTCAACACTACCTGTTGATCAAATGGATTTAACGGCGTCCTGTCCTGTCCGGCACTAGAGAGAAGGGGGCAGGAGACACTTGTGGCGTCATCCTATGGATATCTCTCAGCTGTTAGATCATCGTGCTCAACGGCCTTGATCTTCTCAATTAGGATAGCAACAGGAGCAGCTAGCGTAGTAGAGCCTCCTCTAGTTCTTCCCTTGTTTTGGCAGAATTTTGCAGCGTCCCAAAAGCAGTTTTCCATTCATGATTCCAGGCGAATGAATATATGCTTGCGCCGAACTAGAGATCACGCCTTTCGTTGCGGCTGAGGATGCGCTCAATTTGCCAGGCCGTGGCTCACAAAACAGAAGGTATCATCACTACTCTGCAACTGCGTATGAATTGACATGCGTCTGTTGTATACACACGTAGGAAAAATAACCCGGGGGGTACCCCCTATGAACAGAAGAAAGAAATTAAAACCGAATGGTATACATGAGTAGCAGTAATGCCTGATACAAGAAGCACCTAGCTAGAAATTAAAGCTTGATCACAAGAAATGGCGGAAGGTTGTGTTCATCAGGTACTCCGCGATGATCCGGTTCGTGCGCTCCGTGGGGTGCACGGCGTCCCAGAACACGTAGCTGTTGGCGTCCGCGCACGTCAGGGCGTCCCACTCGCTGCAAGTGTATCCCATCTCGTACAGCCCCGTGCCGCAGCACCCCATTGCCGCCTTCACGAACCCTGCACATCCACCAGCGTTGACAATGGTTTGGCAGTTCGTGCCGTTTCAATGGCAGGTAGAGGATTCCGTGCCACTACGAAAACTGCTGCACTTACCGTAGTGGGACGGGTTCTGAAGGATGCCGTTGAAGAAGTCGTACACCTCGGCCACCCGGAACTGCGCGTCCGGCAGGTTGCCGCCGAGCTCGTTGACCATGGCACGGAGCTTGGCGTTGAACGCCCTCGCGGCGGCGTTGTACTCCTCGATGCAGAGCATCAGGTCGCGGCCGCGCTCGATGGGGAGGCAGCCCATGACGCCGAGCCCGGTGAAGCCGATCTTGCGCGCGCCGAGGCCGTACAGCTCGGCCAGGAAGCTCCGGGCGAGGCCGACGAGGAAGTCGGTGTACTCGCCCACGGTGAACTCCAGGAAGCGCGCCGTCGTGAAGGCGAAGTAGTTCTCGATGAAGTCGTTCGTGCCGATGCTGATGGCGTACACGGCGTCGGCGACCACCGCCATCGCCTCCGCCGCGCCGAGGTGGTCGGCTAGCCGGGCTTTGTACTCTCTGAAGTAGTCCACTTGCTTCGACAAGGGTATCACTGACTGCATGCATCATTGCAAAGTTAAACGGCGGGCGTTGGGCTAATTATGAAAACGTATTGTTTTGACGAAAACTACATCATAAATCCTAAATAATCATGTAGCAATATGCCATAGCATACATTCATATATTTCAAATGGTAGTCGCATTCTTTTCTTTTGAAAAAAAAACTCTCTGGTTTATATTGTTAATAACACAAGATATGTTAAAGTACACGGTATCCAACTTTTACATTAAAGATCATCGATCGGTGGGATGAATGCGTTGAACTGGAGTATTCAACAAAGCCCGGTTCCCACCCACCCACATAAAAGATGAATTATACCGAGAAATTTCTATCCTCTCAAACAAACATGGTAGCCATAATTAATACAATTTACTTATATATTTTTCAAATTAGATGAACCTATATATCTTAATTTCAAAAATAAACTTCTCCCAACCGCATTTTAAAAAATAAACCATACCTGCAGCGTCGTGAATAGCAGTGTTGCAAACGAACTATACAATGCCACGTGTAGTTCCAAACTTAACTTCAAAAATGAAAATTAGTTGCAAAATGGCAACAGGTGGTGGCGTTAAAAAGTGTGGCACGCTTTGCAGCGTTGACAACACTAGTAATGCAAGGCTTTCACGATTTTTTTTAGAAATAATATTAAAAAAATAGTTGTTGAAAAATCACTCAAATGATCAAAGTTATACTAGTATATGTATAACAGAATAGTGTGACAGTTGCATCGCTAGTTAAAGCTGCTCGCGGTTATACAACAAGAGTTCACACGTTGCATGCTTTTCTGTATAATGCAGTGGGTATCTTGCAGAAAAGGGCAAACAGAGCAGCATGATTTATTGATGCAGTAAATCCCCAAGGACAAAGGTCGTCCAAAAGTAGCGCTCTCTCCGTTATGTTATTCTAGGTTCTTGCACTTCCATTAAATTATATCTACAAAGATTGGATTACCCTTCTTTATTATATTTTTAGATGATATGTTTTACTCTAGTTCATGTAATAAATAACATTAAAAATAGCTAAAGTACGTGGAGCGGTATAAGAAAAAAAAGGTTAAAAAATCATATCAAATTTGTAGAATAACATGTATTTAGAAACAAAATTTGAAAGCTAGAATAACGTGTATTCGGGAATGGAAGGAGTAGTTAACAATATAGAATGGAGTACAACATTAACCAACTTGGTTAAATTAAGAAAGCGTGCTTTGAATTTTGCTTCATAAATTATTTGCCCTTTCTTCTTATAATAAAAAGTGATGTTCTAAATATGGATAGTCAAATTTTTAATTTTTTGGGATTAACATTTTTGTAAAGAAATACTGTGCGAGTGCATTTCTCTCTCAGAAAAACCTCACAATACTATAATTATTTTTATCTTACAAACACAATGCAAATTTTTTGTCAGAATTCTATTTTTAGAGACCAGCCAATATCCAAAACTTCTTCCTTGTCATCAGAGGAAGCATCCATTCCATCGATCTGTTATCGGCTAGCTCCAGATGGTGAGGTTTGTTGATCCTAGCAACGGTCGCAGTCAGATGGCCACGCGGCACTCCAGGAGGTGACGGCAATGGTAGCAACGTACCCCAGCGGCGGTAGTGACTCCGTTGAGGCTGGCGATGGCCGGAGGTGACGGACGACGGTGAGCGGACCTAACGATGGGCAACGTGGCAGAGCAGGGACTAGAGCAGCTTCGGTGAAGCTGGAGACGATGGCAGCGGGACAGGGCAAGCTTGTAATTCTTTGTCCCCAGTCCCCACTGCTTCTAGAGCCACCGAAGCTATGCGGTGCCACCCTCCTTTGTAAAATTGGCTCCAGCTTCCCTGGTTTTCGCAGAAGCTAACCGGACATGGAAACCAGAGCAATGCCGAGAAGCTGGCCAATCACCCTGCTTAGATGAAAATGATGACTGCCACTGGCATCATTTTCATGTACACACATGGCACAATGACACTTCTGCCGAGTTTGCAGTGAATGCCATTGGGACCATGACTAGTGGCATACTGTACTTTGGTTAACCCTCCACAGTGCAAAAGCATGCATGGGTCGAAATCATGGAGAGGAACGAGTGGTACGAAATTTTCAAAGGTGGTCCTTTTGAACAAACAACATTTAGAAATAATGTAAATTCAAATCAGGCCTATATATGCACATGCATGATCTTTGGTTCGCTGTCAGATATGTGGCGAGGTGTCCGGAACCTAGTGCAACAGTACAACGTAACGGTTCATTGCACTGCTCCAGCTGACACCATCCAGCCTGCTGGTTAACGCTGTATGATCCGTCACATCCTGTTTGCCCTCTCGAAACAGCAAAAATAGTCACTCATGTTTGCAGACTGAGCCGAGCATATCCTATTCCTACGTAAGCTGCAGATTGAGTTCGAAGATCCTATGACTATACGTCAATCCTAAGATGTAGAAGTAGCCCTTCTTAATTAAGTTTGCATATGTCTCTCTCGCATAGATGGAGATCAAATGACAGCTCAAAATCACTATTGTTTCTGAAATACTCAAAGTCACTATTTCTGCACGGGCGAAACAAATCACACAGAAACTGCACCACTAGGTATTCACAAAGAAAAGGAGCACTCACAAAGACGCCGGCGGTGGCGAAGTCGAGGCCGGAGCCGGCGGACGCGAAGCAGACGCCGGAGGCGAAGTCCCGGATGCCGTAGTCCGGGTCGAGGTAGGCCGGGACGAAGGGCCGGAGCCCGAGCGCCTCCGAGTAGAAGTCGGTGGCGACGCGGCCGTTGCAGAACCGCCCCGTGGCGCGGCCCCCGGGGAAGTCCCGCCCGTACGGCGGGAAGTTGCTCTTCACGGCCGTCTGGACCGCGTTGTTGTTCCCGGCGTCCACCGTCGAGTCGCCGAACACGATCAGAGCCGTCACGCGCGCCATCACGGCCGCCGGCGACAGCACAAACAGCTGCAGCAGAGCGAGCAAGAGAAGCGTACGCGGCTCCGCCGCCGCCGCCATCGTCGTAGCTCGTACGCTTCTGCTATGCTACTGCCGTGAGACCGTGAGGCTGCGAGATGGTTTAATTGCAGGCTGACGTGAAAAGCGGCTGCGCATAGTGGGAGCACTAAAGCGGGAGGCGTGGTTGCATTCGAGTTTGTACGACGGTTAGGTGTAGCCGTGTGGTGCTTAGTTAAGGATGGCTTTTTTATCCTTTCTTATGTTGTACTAGATAGTATAGCGCACCGTGCTGAGCAAATCTCATTTCGAAATTTTTTTGTTATAAAAATAGTAGAATGATCTAAATGTAATTTTAAATATTTCGGGCTTAAAGAATCGGCGCCGTGCAAAATTAGCCTGCTAGGAGTTGTCGACGAAGTAGAGAAGCGTGCAATACCGCGTCGTGCGAAAAAATCTGATCCAAGTTTTTTTCCCTGAAAAAAAACGTAATTTCGTTTTCCTCAGTAGTGTTTTTTTAAAATTGGCTGGCTAGAAGCCACCGGAAAATTTGCGTAACCACGTTTTTTTTGTAAGAACCCACCCAAAATCTCATGAGTCTAAAGAACCGGGATAAAAATTAGTTGGATAGTCTATGTTTAAAAAACCGATGTTCGTATAGAATCTGTGGAAGCATTTTTTTACGAAATAAACGGACCTAAATGTAATTTTGAATTTTTTGTGTGGAAAGAACCAACGTATGTATCGAATTTGCGAAACTACGGTTTTCATTTTTTTTTACAAAATAACCGGACCTAAACATAATTTCAAATCTTTCGGGTCGAAAGAACCGACGCTCGTGTGGGAATTTGTGGAACTAAGGGGACTTTTTTGTAAAATAACCGGTGAAATGACCTGTTCGCTATTTCTGAATCTTCTGGGGAGAAAGAAACGACGACTGGATCAAATTTGCGGAATTGCGGGGTCCTTTTTAGAAAATAACCGGTGGAAGGACTTGTTCGCGATTTCAGAATTCACTAAAAATTGGTTGGATAGTCTATGTTTAAAAAACCGATGTCCGTATCGAATGTGTGGAAGCATTTTTTTACGAAATAAACGGACCTAAATGTAATTTCGAATTTTTTGTGTCGAAAGAACCGACGTACGTATTGAATTTGCGAAACTACGATTTTCGTGTTTTTTTTTACGAAATAACTGGACTTAAACGTAATTTCAAATCTTTTGGGTCGAAAGAACCGACGCTCGTGTCGAATTTGTGGAACTGAGGGGACTTTTTCGCAAAATAACCGGTGAAAGGACCAATTCGCGATTCTGAATCTTTCGGGGAGAAAGAACCGGCGACCGGATCAAATTTGCGGAATTATAGGATCCTTTTTTGAAAATAACCGGTGTCCTTTTTGCAAAATAACCGGTGGAACGACCTGTTCGCGATTTCAAAATTTTCGAAAAGTTTTTTTGAAAAAACTGTACCTTGTGGCCTAGAATCGCTCAGATTCTCCCGGGCTTAATATCGGTGGAAAGACCTGTTCGCGATTTCAAAATTTCCGAAGAGTTTTTTTGAAAAAAACTGTACCTTGTGGCCTAGAATCGCTCGGATTCTTCCAGGCTTAATATATATATATATATATATATATATATATATATATATATATATATATATATATTATTCGCCCGACACGCATCAACTAAACATTTAATTAGGACTTCACCCGAATTATCTCCCCCACTGGACTGCTTCAAGATTCGTGCTCTGGTCCTCCACCTCTCTCTCCGACGAGGCTGCCTCCGGCAAGGCGTCCGCAAGCGTCACTTCACCTGGTGAGCGTGCGAGCGTCGCCATGCAAGGCCGCTCTCACCGGCGAGATAAGCGTGAGCACCGCCGCTTCCGTGAGCCCAATTTGCCGCTGCTAGTTGTCGCTACCAACAAGTACCAGAGCGGTGCCACGAATACCTGAATGCCAACTATCAAAAGCGGCGGTGCGACGGGTGGATGTGGTGGCAACCGGAGAAGGTGCATGTGGATGACACGGCGGGAGAGCACGATGCGACGGAGATTGGAGGGCCTGGTTAGTAGCGGCCAAAATAAGTCGATACGGATGAATATTTTTTTTCTTATATCTTTATTTATATTCTTTTGTTGGATTTAAAATCAGCTACAGGCAAACTAGATACCGATATAAATTCAGGTTATTCCATATATGAGCACGGAATGGATACGTAATGAATTCGGATTAAAAACGGATAAAAATAGACGGATAAAACCCGTACGTAGAAAGGAATATAAATTAAACTATACCATAGTCATTTCAACATGAGTCATAACCGTCTTCAGTTTCAGGCCTTTATCGCTTTATCTTTGTTCATGTATACATGTAGAGAGGTGCTTCAATGCTTTTCTTTTTTACAGTTGCACAAATATTAAAGTATGAATGAAGGGTAGATGGAGATTACTTACCCCTTCGCTTGCTTTAAGATTTGTGCAACTTGTATTAGGAGGGAAAGCATTGAAGCACTCCTCATACATGTATTTCGCACAGGCACGTAGATGTCTTCTGATTTACTTATTCTGGAATTTATGGAAAGGAAGGAATACATGAATTTTCAATAACACGTATAGATCGCTTCATACGGTTTTTCATCAGATCATCTAGGATGTAGATAATAGAAAGATGGCTTTGCTTCGAGACCTGCACCACATCGACGATCACACAGCCGCATAATCGTACGTCCGACGCGGTGTCGGGCTGGGCATGGGGGCTGACTACCCGCAGGAAATTTGGGAACCTGAAGATCAACCATACCCACATGCAGGCTGCAAGGCAAGGAAGAGGAATTTAGTTCAGCTCCGACAACAACAGGAAATCTCCAGTAGACATTCGCAGCGAACATGGAGGAGTCAATATCTCTTTGTTTCGTTTTTTGTGACGACCAGCATGGACCCTACAATTTCAGTATCATGGTTTCCCTATTTTCTCTCTCTCGTTTAAAGTCCCTCTTCCTTCTAAGAGGAGACTTCAGGTTGCTGTTTTTCTTATAGGTTTTCTTTGTCCTGTCCTTTTTAATCTCTGCCGAGAGCCTTCCTTTGGCTCGTCGTAAAAACTGCTATTTTTCTCTTCTTTTTAAATGAATGGTAGATCGTCTGCCCTTATTTTTTTTTAAAAAAGTATAAAACAAATGTAACAACAAAAATATAAGAAAGAAAGAGAGATATTGGGCCACCGGTCCATTTCCTTTGCAAACACTAGCTACCAGGCGACGAAGCCATAACTCACGACGGCATTAAGACGGCCGCCGCTCTCTAAGCACGCGACATCCAGATCGGGGGAGTTTGAGAGAGAGAGAGAGAGAGAGAGAGAGGTGGCGAGGGAGACGCAGTTGACCTCCCTCGTCGCGCCGTCGCCGGTGTTTGCTGGAGAGCGGAGAGGCCACGGAGAGCAGATCCCGGTGGCTGCTAGAGACCGGAGAGGCCGCGGCGGCTGTGGCTCCCGACGGATGGAGACGGTGGACGTCGACCGGAGAGGGGACGGTGACTCCGACTGAACCCATCCCACTCCGGCGGTTGTGGCTCCCGGCGGATGGCGAGTCGGTGCTGCACGTACTGCTGCCTCGTGTCGTGCCGTGTGGGAGCTGGGTGAGTGCGGGAGGACAGGAAGGTAGACATTGACACTAGGGTTAGCTACTTTAGCCGCTGATTAGAATGGGCTGGGCTGCGCCAAGATGGAAGTTCCCAGATATCCGGCAAGGAAAAATTCAGATATCCTGGTCTAGTCTTGAATCTGCCGGATATTGTAGTTTTTAAATTCGAACTCAAATCTAGATTTAACCAGCCCTCCAAATCCTATCGTCGATCCAGCCAGTCAAATCCCTTCAAGAATCTGAGCCCGATTTGATTTGGCTCTGTTTGCACCAAAATTTGGCAAATCTAACCGTAATCGGCAATGAAATCAAAGATATGGACGTTAACAGACAAGTTAAGAAAGTTTGGAGATATTTATGCTAACGGCAAGATTTTTAGGAAATAAGCTGATTCAAGATAAGGCCGATACGGATACGGGCTTAAATCGTGTTGTAACAGGACACTATCGGCCAAAGGTATAAAAGAAGGACCAAAGCAAGCTGCGAAAGAAATCATCAACACAATACAATCAACCAGCTTTTACTTTCTTCCTGTCGACTAGGAGTAGTTTTTGTAATTTAGTCTCTGTAATCGATCTTGATCAATAAAGTTGCGCATCGCCGATTGTTGATCTTCTTCAATTACACCCCAGGTTTGGTTTATTCTGATTTTGTTGCGCATCGCCTTCTTTAGAATCAATCTACCTTTATCCTCTGATTAGCCTTGATCGGTTAATTAGACTTACCTTGTTACTTTGATTTTAATCGGCTTCAAACTGATTGGGTCTAAGTCGATTGATCGTTACGATCGGCTTTTGAGTAAATTTTATATTTTATCTTGTCGGTTATAGGTCAAATCGTACCGCACGCTCTTGAACGGTGTTAAATGCGGTGTCTTTCTTTGTCGAAACCCTACCTCAAGTTTTTGACGCCAACACACTCTTGGCACGCCCGGTGGGACACGCAATGTCTTCATCAGGGAAGTCGATTCCGCCATCAGATCTCAACTCAGAAGCTATAATCGTTCCAACAATGGACGATTTATCTGCGGAGCAACGCCAAGAGATTGAAGCTCGGAAGGCCGCGCTAGAAGAGATGATGCTAAGCTGCTATCAGAAGACAAGACTTGGGCGATGCGGGTGTAACAGAACAGGTAAGCCGATATCTGCCTGCTCAAGCCGAATTATCGGCTATGATTAATCAGTCTGTGCACCACGCCTTAATAAACCAATCATCGGCTCTTGTTACAACACTCAAGCCGATGATAGCGAATAGTGTCAAATCTATAGCCCAGGAGTTAGCCTCGTCAGGAAGCCTGCTCGACCCACTGCAAGCTCTGCCAAATTATCCTGTTTTTTCAATATCACAAAATACGCAGAGCACAATGGCCAATCCTAAACCATCGGCTGTAACCTCACCCCCCACCATGATGCCCACACAACCCACGGTCATATTACCTAGGGACCCTCGGTCAAGTGGGGTGAACCATTACCACGCCTATACCGATGCCGCTAGGATGGATGCATCAATTAATTTGCCTCCGTCGGCTCCGTTCTACGCCTTTCCCCAATCGGTTTCACAGCCGATTGGCTCCGAGAGATTCCCACAAGAGCCTACCCTGCTAAGGAACCCAGTCCACACAGGTAGTAACATACTCTGAACCATTTGCCCCAGTCTTTGGAAGCTCAAACCAGGCATAATCGACATGATCAGTATGGTCGTGTGCCGACGGCACAGCATAATTGGCAACCCGAGCTTGCACTCGGGGGGCAGGACGCCGATTATGACCAACATTATCAAGGGCCTGCTATGCCAACGGCCGATAATGCTAACTGGGCCGATCAGATCTCTGCCATCTTGAGGGACCAATTCGGCATACAACCGAAAGGGAAGGTTATCGGCTACAGAAAGCCGTACCCCGATTACATAGATCGCATGCTTTACCCTCATAATTTCAGAGTCCCGTACTTTGCCAAATTCTCTGGGGATGATTCTATTACCACCCTGGAGCATGTTGGATGCTTTATCGCGCAGTGCGGTGAAGCGGCCCAGTCCCGTACTTTGCCAAATTAGACTATTCCCTTTGTCTTTATCAGGGGCAGCATTTACTTGGTTCACCTGTTTGCCTCCAAATTCGGTCCATTTATGGAACGATTTGGAAAGCCGATTCCATGAATATTTCTTCTCAGACAGTTTGGAGCTCAGAATTTCAGATTTGAGTTTCGTACGCCAAAAGTTTGGGGAATCGGTAACGGATTATATCAAGAGATTCAGAGAAATTAGGAATCGGTGTTTTAGCGTTACGTTGCCTGACAACCAACTCGCTGAATTAGCATTTCAAGGTTTGATCCCGCCGCTTAGGGAAAAATTTGGAGGGCAAGAATTCACCGACCTTGGCCACTTATTGCATCGCGTATCGGCTCAAGAAAGTCGATTCACTGATAATAAGGTATTCAAAGATAGATTCAAAAACAACAATAACAAAGAAAAGGACAAGGCTAAGGCCAATATGGTTGAATATTGCCCTAGTGATTCGTCGGAAGACGAGGAAGCAGAAATAAATATAGCCGAATGGGTAAAAGGATCCAAGAAATCCTTAGTCTGTTCCTGCCTCAAGCCGACTAGGAATAAGTCAGAAGTTAAGTACTCTTTTGATGTTTCCAAGTGCGATCGTATTTTGATTTATACGCAAGAAAAGATAATACGATTGCGGAGGGACATGTGATACCGTCGCCGACGAGATCAAAAAATGCAGGTATTGCAAGTGGCATCATTCTTATTCGCATAACACTAATGATCGCAATATCTTTCGTCAATGATTCAATCGCTATTGAAGATGGTCGGTTGAAGTTTGCCGATGAGCCGACCATGCAAGTTGATGTTGATCCGTTCCCATCAACATGGTGCGGTGTTGGCTAAAGGAAAAGAGCCGATGCAAGGCGAAGCGAGAAAAGGGTCGACAAGTCGACATATAATCAAGTTCGGACGGCGGTCAAACACTGAAGATTACCATCGGTTCCTTACAAATAGAAACCGATCAAGAAGGAAAAAATTCAAGAACCATTAAACCCAAGGGGAATCTCCAGGTGGGTAAATGGTACAAAGCAGAGAAATCTCCATCAAGGCATCCAGCGAAAAGGTCAGGTCCAACGTTCTCACAATTAATGGAGAAATACGAAAGGATGAATAGCCGACCATGGAGTAATACCCGCCGGTCGGATAATTTGTACCGTACTGAGAATGTGGAGAGGGCACATAGAAGGTGTCCCTTTTGGCAGTTTTGCTGGGAAAGAAGAGTAGCGTTACCATCACCGTACACCTGCCCGATGGAACATTATCCCCAAGACGATTGGCCAAGGCAACGGCCAGAGATAGGCTATCTAGGCCGATCAGAGAGCAGGGCAGAAGTCACAGAAGGCCGGTCCACGAGAGAATATCTAAACCGAATCAAGAACCGAGCCAAGACAAGACGCACGAGCCCAGTTCTAATCAAGTAGATTTGGCTGGCCAAATACGGAAGCCGGTGGAACCCAAACCCAGGTGGTGTCCATCTGGCCTGAGTCGATCGCAACGACGACGGCTTCAGAGGTTGAGGACACAAGAGATTCGTGAAGCCGACGCATAGAGAGAGAGACGAAGTGTTTAACGAACTTCGTCCAGTTAAATGCGTCAAAAAAGAGTGGAGAAGAAAAGAACAAGCCGAAGAAGATTTCGACTCGGTGATGACTGGATTCTCCCATGATTGAGATGACACGCCTCAATGGATATTAACATGGTGTTCACATTGCGGTGAGTTGAGTTAGAACCGAATCGGCCAAAGAGGCGATTGCTCGGTGTGCTCGGCGTGCGAGCGCCATCTTCGAAACCCAAAGATGATCATCGGCATCGAAACCATTGTATCCGAAAGGGTATATAAATAGCAAGCCGATATCAAGGATGCTAGTAGGCGGGCGCCACGGTGAATCGATGCCGTATACGACATGCAAAAAGCGGGTAAGTCGGCGAAGACTTAATCAAAACTAACATGGTTACGAATGACTTCACGGTGACCCTACGAAGCAAAGGGTGTCATAGTCATCGGTATTGTCGGCAGCAAGACCTTGCCGACGGCATTCTTTGTAATTGACGCCAAAGGAAACTACGATGTCTTTGCTCGGCGGGATTGGATTCATGCAAACTGTTGTATCCCATCGACCATGCATCAAGCGCTTGTTTAATGGAACGGAGAAGAAGTTGAGGTCGTTACAGCCGATACATCGGCTCACATTGCCATGGCTAGCTCCGATGCGAATTGGCAACACGAAGAAGTGGTGCATATCGGGCAAAGTATTGGGCGATCTGCGATTTCATTTGTGTGAGCAAGTCAGTCTCATGCCGATCGATGTCAAGCGGGCACTTTTGATCGGGCAAATGAAGTATTACGCCGATGGGGACAAGAAAAACATTGAAAGCTTGCGAGATAAAATGCAAAGCTATCGGCAAACAACGGATAGCTACGAAGCCATCGAAGATGTTGAAGAAATTGAAAAGTTAGGTTAAGGCTTCACATCCACTGATTTACTTGAAGAAGTCGATATAGGTAGCGGTGATAGAAAAGACCAACTTTTGTTAGTGCGAATTTAGATGTAAAGTACAAGGAGAAACTAATAAAAATACTTAGAGATTATAAGGATTGTTTAAGCTTGGGAGTATCATGAGATGCGGATTAAGCCGTCAGCCGGTGGAACATCGGCTACCTATAAAATCGGGCTATCGGCCGTTTAAACAGTATCCCAGGCGTTTTAATCCAGCCTTGTACCAAGTCATAAAGGAAGAAATAAAGCGGTTGTTGGAAGCAAAATTTATTAGGCCCTACCGATCGCGAGTGGGTTTCCAACATCGTTCGATCATGAAGAAGAATGGAAAGCTTGGTATCGTCGACTTGAGATTTAAACAAAGCGGCGCCAAAGATGAATACCCGATGCCAATAGCCGATATGCTTATCGATGCTACATCGAGGAACAAGATCATAAGTTTTCTAGATGGTAATACGGTATAACCGGATACTCATGGCGGTGATATCACAGAAACGACTTTCGGATGTCACGGTGCAATATGATTGTTCGAGTGGGCGATAATGACTTTCGGCTTGAAAAGCGCTGAGCAACGTATCGGCGGCAATGAATCGATCTTTCATGATTTAATCGGCCACATTGTCGAAATATATATTGACGATGTAGTGGTAAAATCTGCAGACGATTTCCAACATATGGCCGATTTAGAGAGGGTGTTTAAAAACATAAGATCGCACGGTTTGAAGATGAATCCTTACAAATGTGCGTTCGGCGTGTCGGCTGGACAGTTTTTAGGCTTTATAGTACATGAAAGAGGAATCGAAGCCAGCCAAACGAGGGTCAAGGCCATAGCCAATACTGAACCACCGACATGCAAGAATGAATTACAAAAGTTGATCGGCAAAATTAACTATCTCCGTCGGTTCATCTCGAACCTTTCTGGTAGAATTCGTGCCTTTACTCCATTACTGAAGTTGAAGGACAATGAAGAATTTATATGGGGAGCCGATCGTGAAAGCTTTCAATGAAGTCAAAGGTATTTGTCCAACCCTCAGTTTTGTTGCACCTCAAAAGGATTCCTTTCAGATTATATGTCTCGTAGAAAAAGATACTATCGGTTTGTTTTAGCACAAGAAGTGCATAGTAAAGAGAGGGTTATCTTTTATTTAAGCCGACGATTGCTAGACGCAGAAGTCAGGTACCCTTTTATCGAAAAACTATGTTTGTCGTTGTACTACTTATGCACAAAACTAAGGCACTACATATTAGCATCGGCCTGTAAGGTAATCTGCAAAACCGATGTTATAAAATATATTTTGTCAGCTCCAATTCTGCGAGGTCGACTTGGCAAATGGGCTTACGCCTTGGTCGAGTTCGACTTATCATATGAATCGGCCAAAGCGGTCAAAGGACAAGTCTAGCCGATTTTATAACGAGGACATGACACAATGACAAACTTAGTCTTGGTAGCACCATGGCAATGTTCTTTGTGGATCGGTATGTGGGGAAGGTGATGATATCGATATTGTACTCACTTCACCCAAAGGGCATAGCTTTGAATTTGCATTCGGCTAAATAGCCGATGCTCCAACAACCGGCCGAGTCACGAGCGTTACTCAAAGGCTTCTTGTTGTTAGAAAATATTGAGTAAGAGCCGTTGAGGCATATGGTGATTCACTATTGGTAGTCTGACAAATAAAGGGAGAATACCAATGTCGGGATGAAATACTACTGAGATATTTAGAACAATGTTTAGAGATTATCAGCTCTTTTACTTCATTTTCTATCGGTCATATTCCTCGTGAATTGAGCGATAGCGCTAATCTTTAGCTCGGCAAGCATCGAGGATATAAGGATTTTGACCAAAGTCGGAGATGAATGGTGAGCAAAGCGGTCATGTCTTGCAGATATTCTTGATTGGAGAACGCAAATAAAAGATTATCTAGTCGATCCATCCAAGCCGATGAGCGAAAGATAAGACAACAAGCGTTGAAATCGTTGTTTTGGGCGATATACTATATTATCGGACTATGGAAGGTTTGTTGTTGAGATGTCTTGAAACTGAAGAAGCGCGGGTGGCAATGGGTGAAGTACACGAAGGGATTTGTGGTTCTCATCAATCGGCACATAAGATGAAATGGATGCTCAGACGGACAGGTTATTTTTGGCCGACGATGATAGAAGATTGTTTCAAGTACTATAAAGGATGTCAGACATGTCAAAAGTTCGGCAACATACAACTAGCACCAGCATCGGCTTTACATCCAATTATTAAACCTTGGCCGTTTAGGGGTTAGGGAATAGATATAATCGGCCAAATATTTCTTGCTTCGAGTAAAGGCCACAAATTTATTTTGGCCGCAACCGATTACTTTTCAAAGTGGGTTGAGGCTATCCCACTTAAGAAGGTAACTAGTGTTGAGGCGATTAGTTTTGTAAATGAACATATCGTCTATCGGTTTGGAATACCACAAACAATTACGACCGATCAAGGTACGGTATTCATGTCTAACGAGTTTCAAGGTTACGCCACAAGTCTAGGGATCAAATTGTTAAACTCTTCGCCATATTACGCTCAGGCTAACGGAAAGGCCGAGTCGTCTAATAAAACACTAATCAAGTTGATCAAAAGAAAAATTGATGAGAAGCCAAGGAATTGGCATTCGACTCTATCGGAGTCACTTTGGGCCTATCGGCTATCTTATCACGGAGCGACAAAATTTTCATCTTACCAATTGGTGTATGGACAAGAAGCTGTTTTACCTGTAGAAATCAACATTGAGTCGATATGAATAGCCAGACAGAATGGTTTGTCGGCTCAAGATTACAATGACTTAATGGTCGGCGACTTGGATGAGTTAAGCGAATTCGTTTGTCTACGCAATCGGCAAGAAGAATAAGATCGAGTTGCAGGGCATACAATAAAGGGTCATGCCTAAATCTTTCGATCAAGCCGATTTAGTATGGAAAACAATATTGCTGTTGGTTCTAAGGATAAGCGATTTGGAAAATGGTCACCTCGTGGGAAGGGCCATACAAAATTAATCGGCTAGTCGGCGGAAACTTCGTACTTACTGGAAACACTTGAGGGTATGTATTGCCAAAAGCTATTAACGGAAATACTTGAAGAAATACTACCTAGCGTTTGGATTGGAGCATAGCCATTGAAGATCGATTCAAAGCCAAGATTAACACGATCTTTGTTAATCGGTGAAAGGATTACAAACTCGGGATATAGGCAAAATATAAATCGGTTAAGCAGTAGATTATAAACATTACAAAATTACAAGTATTCAAAGTATTTGAGTAAGTGTTTTGGGCTGATTAAAAGGTTACATCCCGAGCACAGGAGTCGTGCACCCAAAGCGATAATGCTCCGTGACCTTAGCTATAGTTTCTGCACCTCATCCGAGGATTACTGTCATCTTCATCTGCTTTGCGGGATGGGTACAAGTTTAGCCGATTGCTCTTTGAAGGTTGCTACGGCCGATGCTATTTACGCATACATTGCTTAGCGGCGAAGTTGTTTTCAAAGGAATCTTGGCCTTGACAATGAGCTTTATCGTTTCGACAATTCATCCTCAAGAAATTTCTTAGTGGTTTCCAATTTACGAAGGGAAGTTTTGTTAGCTTTGGAGATTCTATGGTTGCATCAAACCTTTTCTTTTTGCCTTCGTCTCATAACCATTTTGTCAAGAATCTCTGAGTCGGCTTCTTGGGCTTCTCTCTTCTTCTTCCTTTCTTGGCTGCCTCCACCAAAGCTTTTTCTCATCGGATGGCATACTTCAGCGGTGCGACCATGGTCGCCATTGGTGGCGGATCGGCCTCAAGCTGCAGCCATAGCATCCGGATTGGTGATTATGATTGGGATCTCATTGCGGCACGGACACTAGATCAAAAAGCCTATTGAGGCGATCTTGCATTCGAGGCCGACGAGACCGCGTGAGCGCATCTTTTGAGACCGCAATGATGTTACGAATTGCGAGAGATGTAATCATCGGTTGCAAAGACCTGCAGGTCATCAAGTCCGATAAATTAAAGCCGAGAATGTTGGATGTATCGGAAATCTGGAGCGGCGGCGGTTGTTGGCGATGGTATCGGTGAGGAAGCAATGACTCTTTGGGTGATATATCGGGTAAGCTTGATAGAATGTTGGCCACTTGTGCCGAAGCGGTAGGTGAAAGAGAGAATATAATGAAAACCGATGGTTTAAATCAATATTAAGTAAAATTTTGAGATGGAAAAAATACGAGCGTTGGCGATCCGTGCGGTGAACTTTCGCCACTTTGTTCTGTGGCTTGGAGTATTTTTCTTGGCGGGAGCTTTGGTGGACTTTGGCTTCTTCTTCTCGAAAATTCATCAATTTGGAAAGTTAGTTAAATGAAAAGCGGAAAGAATAAAAGGCGAGAGATGGTCGGGTATAATTTACTTGGTTCTTTGTTGTCTTTCTAAATCGGATAAAGATGGACTTTGAATACCCAAAGAACCGGAGGTATAGCCAGTAAGTGCGATTGCCTTGTGCGATCGTTTTCCTTTGCTTACTACGGGAACATCGATCGGCTTCTTGCCATCGACTTTAGTACGCAAAGAGGAGTATAAAGCCGATGAGATAAGTTCGTATGGGCTGCGATGGAGAAAAGTTAAATAGATTAAATACCTCGCTAGTAATATTTACGAGACTTGTATTATCATATCCGGAGCTCGATTAAATCGCTTTAATCGTTATCGAAGAGACCATCGGCTCGAGATAGGTGCAGGAAAAGAGGCGCAATAATAGGCGATGGAGAGCGATCAAGGAGAAGCGCTTACGCAATTGAAGACCACCACGCGAGTATCGGCTAGACCGACATTATTCAAAACAAAGTGCGGCAAGGATCGATTTGCAAATCATCGGCTATTTTCAAGACCATGTTGGCTGCGACTAAAGATCGTACTACGGTCTGGGTGTACTAAATCAAGGAGTGAAAGGTTGGGGATCATCGACCGAAACCTAATTGTCTAGCAAAGGCGGAAGGATGGTAGAATTCATATGAATTTGGAAGATACGGTTTCTTGTATTAAAGCCGATATGAAAGATACCGGAGAAATAAAATTTTAAAGAAATCGAGTCGATTCGGGCATCTCGAGTGTCGAATCTAGATGAAGAAAAGATGGCCATTCAAAATCAATTTGCGTTGGTATAATGAAGAAGTCTTATTGGCTAAAATTATTACTATCCAAGTTAGGGAAGAAAGATAAGTATTTTTGGGCTAGCTGGAGAGATCTTCTTCTTTGCCGAACACATAATGTATCTTTCGCCATAAGATCGGTGGCTCTGAATTCTAGTGTTGCATTTTACGGTGTGTCTTGCGAGAAGCGCGAATCTTACGAAGGATCAATTTGAAAGATCGGCTAAATAAGCGGTACAACCATACTTGGATGAACCACGGAGGACCGCCTACATTGCAAGCGCAAAATCGCAAATCCGGTAAATAGTGACTCTAATCACATGCATCATTTGTGATTGCTCCTAAGAATATTTTTCCTAATGCTAGCCGACGACCCTCTACCAATTTGTTCCGCTATTAGTGATATACTTGTGTTGGTCAAGAGGCGCTCCACAGAACAAGAAGCGGTCTAGCCAAAGATTGAGAATGCAACGTGCTCTTCGTCAGATACTAGGCCATTAACCTTGTTGTTATTTCAATATATTTTGCCCAACCTTCACCTTTAGATCGGATAAGCTTATATTTTGGTTTTCCACTAAAAGCCGATACTTGATCTCCATCGGCGAAGACAACACAATTGAGCAACGTCTAATAAAGTTGGGCGATGGGGCGATATGAAATAGGAAGGCGTTGAAGGTCTCGGGCCGAAATAACGGTAGTGGCCACTAAGGGCTCATTGGCTTACGGATCGGCTAAAGAGAGAGGATGCATTCAGCTATACCCATCCTTTCCCATTACATTCTTTTACGGCGCAGCCACGCGAATATACCAAGATCTCCATCCTTTGAGTCTTTATTGGCCATGCCCTAAAGCTTTTTCCCAGCTCTCTATATTAAGCGCGATAGCCGATAGAGGGAGGCGAGAATGTCTGGCTAATAACCGTCTTGGCGTCTAGATTCCCTATCGGACCAAGAAATCTTGATCTTCTTGTTAGGGATTGGAATGAGTACGACTCGCGTCCATTTCGGCCGATCTTAGCAAGCCGATTGATGAAGGAAGATGCAAGCGATTGATGGAAGCGAGCAGCGGATTAGACGAAGCCGATTGTTGAGTAGAAGCTTGTGCGCGTGAAGAGTGACCGAGGTGGGGCGCATTTTATAGCACGGTGAAAATTTGAAGAGGCGGAAGTGAATCTCAAAAGCGCGGCGATTAAAGCGCACTACCGCATGTCAAAAAATAGCGGCGAGTAAAAGCGGCGATTAATGGGTGAAGTTCAAGCGTTAGCGATTGAAAAGCCGATTATTGATATTTTTGAAAGATGACATGTCATCTCTCAAAATGGGGGCATATGTTTGCACCAAAATTTGGCAAATCTAACCGTAATCGGCAATGAAATCAAAGATATGGGCGTTAAGAGACAAGTTAAGAAAGTTTGGAGATATTTATGCTAACGGCAAGATTTTTAGGAAATAAGCTGTTCAAGATAAGGCCGATCACGGATACGGGCTTAAATCGTGTTGTAACAGGACACTATCGGCCAAAGGTATAAAAGAAGGACCAAAGCAAGCTGCGAAAGAAATCATCAACACAATACAATCAACCAGCTTTTACTTTCTTCCTGTCGACTAGGAGTAGTTTTTGTAATTTAGTCTCTGTAATCGAACTTGATCAATAAAGTTGCGCATCGCCGATTGTTGATCTTCTTCAATTACACCCCAGGTTTGGTTTATTCTGATTTTGTTGCGCATCGCCTTCTTCAGAATCAATCTACCTTTATCCTCTGATTAGCCTTGATCGGCTAATTAGACTTACCTTATTACTTTGATCTTAATCGGCTTGGTGATTGGGTCTAAGCCGATTGATCGTTACGATCGGCTTTTGAGTAAATTTTATATTTTACCTTGTCGGTTATAGGTCAAATCGACTGGCACGCTCTTGAATCAGGTGTTCATCTAGTGTGCTGCTGTCAGAAACCCTACCTCAAGTTTTTGACGCCAACAGACTCCAAATTGTATGGGAAATATCCGTCCCGTTTCACCCTACTCATTAGTGCCTTTGAGATGGGTGGATGCAGGTTTATATAGTTTAGGTTGCGAGATCTTAGCTACATTATTTTTATTTCCATCGAGTGCTAGCTAGGCAATTCTTTTTCATTTTGTTATCTTAGAATTTAGTGATTGCTTTTCAAAGTATCTATTAGATTGAAGTTACGATAATAAAAAATTTACTGAAGTTAGTAAGATTCTTTCACTAACCAAATTTTGCAGCACAACATAGTGACAATTTTGTACCAGCAGCAAGCCACAGTAGCATAATATGTAGGGTTTTTTTTTTGTGATCGGCTAATCATGTCATGTCGCACGTACATCAGGGCTTGCTATGTACCTTCAGGAATGGCGTCTGGGACGCTCTTCCCATTGAAAATGGCGATCCCCAAGCAAGCTCCACGCGCCTAACATGTGTCGGGCCTTTGCTATTTGGACGTCCAAGGGTTGATCTGTTCGTGTTTGCAGGTCCACTGGTAATTTCCAAACCGTGCAAAAACTTCCTTGGATGAGTAAACCCATGCAAGTGCCAGTAACATTACTTCCCTACGTCGTAGTGTTGCTCGATTGTACATGGTATTCAAGTTCAATGGTGCATGATTTCAAAGATGCTTACATTGAGAAAACAAGGGATAAATGCACTCGAGCAGGGTCAGAAAACAAAGGGATAAATGCACCCGAGCAAGCTTCGCCTAATGCTTAATTCAACCTGGACTATTTCAATGCAATCCAAACAGCTCTTAGGTCTGGTTGATTTGATGACAAATTTGCCTCACTGGACCTTACCAAAATTTAGTCACCAAATTGACTACTAATGTTTTGACCAAAGATTGGCAAGAAAATGAATTAGAAAACCAAGCGAGAAGGGAATCACACCAAAATTTAGTAGCAAACCAAATGCTTGCCAAATTTAGTCAACACTACCATCATTTGGTAAGACAAACATTGGTAGCTATTGGAAGCAAAGCAAACAGGCCCAGGTGATGAATCAGATCCGACCATCCAATTTACATGCATAACATTGCAACATTCTGATCAACTCCGATCCCAACAAACATTACCGCAGACCTACCAAATAAACTTGCCGGTTCAAGTTCGGCAGGCTAAAAGCCTTGCATTTCCTGCTGTCCAATCATAAATCTACAGATAGAAACAAAGCTAACAGAGACTAGAGATTGTGCAGGCTTCCAGACAGACGAAGTCATGCTAAAATGTTACCCTACCGGGAACTGCCATACATGCTATATATTACACAACAGGTCACACTGGTTGGTCATGTTCCTAGCAGAACATAGTCAGTCACATGTCCATGTCAATCAATGCATCTTCCTCTTCACCATCAGACGGTGCGCCAGTTAGGAAGTCATCTCCTGACAATTTGCTGTGGTAGAATAAACTTGTCAGTAACTCAGGTAGTTTCAGAACATTCCATATCGTGTTCACTGACAAAAGCATGCAGACTGGAGCAAGCACCTACCTAGTACAACAACATCGAAAGCTCACTACTCGCTTTAGCTTTCGATTGTAGAAGAAAAGGTTAATCGACCATCTACAAGAAAAATAGAATACCGTATCCATATTAGAGCATCCCTTTTAGTTCTCAAATTAAACCATGGTTTTTGTAGATAAGCTGAACGTACATGGCCCCTTTCTCTAGAAATGGATCTCCATCGGAGTCTGGGTTATAGCTGTAGATGTCACACTCCCTGATTTTGATAACCTACAAAATAGTAACATGTAAAAGTAGAATGTAGGACCATCCAACTTTTCTGAACTAACATTACGATGGAGGCTCACCTCATCAATAGCTTTAGTCATACTGTCCAGAAGAGAACTGCCCTCATTTGTTGCCACCCATTGCTGAACAACAGTCCGATTTCAGGATAAGCAAATCAAACCAATGAAAAAGGGAAACAGTCCCAGCATCATTTGAAAATTAGTTTACTGACAAGATAGTTGCAACGATTCAAGTTTTCCTTTTTGCAGTATTACTACACCTATTTGTGTATGTTTACAAACATGTGTATCGTTAAATCAAGAGTAAAATACATGATAATAAAAAAGCATTACCCTAGAAGCCCCTGATAAGTAGGTGTCTACCATCTGCTTGAAACTTTCCCACTCCTCTTCTTTGAAGAACAGGTGTGCCCGAACAGCACTGCTAAGCGAACAAATGTTGACAAAAAGTATGTTAAATTTAATCTGAAGGTCATCCCATCATGCATGTGTCGCATGGCAGCGAAAAGACCTTAAGAAAGTTACAGCTCTGTCAAATACCAAAAACGCCAAGGGAAATGGAGAGAATTGAACTCTCAGCTCATTGAGCAACGGTTATCAATCCGTCTGTCATACCATTTGACAACACCCCCTTAGGCTGGTCGGAAAGGATAAAAGTGGGTTGCCATATCGCCCAAAAAAAAGCTGACTATGACATTACCCAATATCCTTCCTCCCAGATTATATTACAGAACACATTTGTTATAAACACAAAATTACCTGAAATCATAATCTGGATACATATGGCCAAGAGTGAGAACTAGATATATCAATGTTTTCCGGCTGGAATAAACACCAAAAACAAGAAGGAATTAGGCTGATTAAACAGAAAATGTGCAAAATAAAGGTAATCTATGCACCATTACCTTGACCTACAGGACAAATGCTCCACAGGCGAAGGAGGATCACTATCAGAAGACTTGCCAAGGTAATCAAGAATCTGAACACACAACAGAGAAGTTAAATTAGCAATTACAAACAAGAACAGATTCAACACTGGCATGCCGGTACAACTAAATTTGAAAATAAATAAAATGAAAAACTTCATACATAGAGTCTTTGTAAGCTTTCAAAAGCATGATATAATGTGTTTCTGAAATTTTAAGTAACATGCTCTAATGTTTCTTAAAGAAAATGACTAGTATGCTAAACAGAGAAACACAGCTATAACAGAAAGACATATAATATAGCAATGGCAACATTTAGCAATGAAAATATAATCATTTCATAAAATTCATATGCGAATCAATTCATAATATTTCAGGTATGCAAGAGGAACTCTACAAAATTAATGCCTGACAACAACCGATTGCAAAAAATGAAAGGAAATATCAACATTAACTTCACATACTGCTTTAAATGAATATCAATATGTTACTACAAACATTCATAACTTAGCTTCAGTTTTTATATGATTCCAATGACAAGACATATGACGTCCTAAACAAACCACAGTAGTCTGAATGCGTACTAATTCATGGCCTTATTAAAAGACAATGGAACTCAACTGTCATATAATACATGGATTGATGGAAAGTATGTACCTCATGTTCTAAACTTATTGAAAGCCGACGATCATTCCCAGCGTGCTTGCCTGCAAGTTAACATAGAGCTTGGTCCTCATTGTCATGAAGTAATATACTTGATAAGAGAGAGTCAATGGAGCATATTCTTACATGAGAAGGCCTCAAGGTTTCCCCTAATTGTACAATCACCAAGGTTGAGTTGATCGAGGAACAAATTTATACTGGAAGAAAAGAAACCAAACAACAGAATTAGTAAATTAGGGCAAAAAATTGCATGTTACCAGGAGCCCACTGACAACTAGAAAGAAGAAAAAGATGCCATGTTTACCTGTCGAAGGGGGTGTATTCTAAAAACTTCATGTTGAATGTCTTGTGAACTCATAAAAATATCGATCAGAACAGATGTGTCTCAGAAGTTGGGCTTCAAATCCCAACTGTCAAATCAACCTATCAGAAGGGTAATCAATAGAAAATCAAACAAGCAACATGATAAGAGATAAAGAAAAAACACACTAGTATAATAGAAAGCAAAGCAAGTAGATTCTTTGGGCAGTTTCCTTCCCTTTTGCTCTCCTTGGGATCAAAACACACATAAACCATCAGAAATATGAATGGTCGCATTTCAGCGAACAACTAATGGGCATTACTGGGACGGCTGTGGAGGCATAGGAAATAAGTTGCGGCAGTGGAGGTGGCTGTGGGTGGTTGGGGCCAAGGGGGTTGGTGAATTGCAGTAAAGTCGGGCTACACTTCTCCCATTTGGCACATACATCAAAATCCAACTTACTAGCTATACTTTGCATCTGCAAATCAATTTCATAGTATCCACTGCCAAGCAGGCACACAAAGCACCTACCTAAATTCAATCATCTGCACATCCATGCAGCACCTAGACAGAACCTACTCAACGACTCAATTCCTCGCCTCTACTCTCCCATTAGTGTCAGTGGCATACATTGAACTAAAATGGAAACAGTAAGTGGGACCAAACCATGCACATGTCCAGCAAACACAACTTTCTAGGGTGCCTCGGTGAGTCAGACTGCTCATGCAAAGCGGCTTCATCTCATAAGCATTTTGCCGAACATCTGGCAGGCAGCACAATGCCAATGTTCAATGCAGCCAATTTAGACATTATTTCAAGTCACTTAAGGGCAAAAATGGCAAATTTGCATAGCTCACATGTTGAACTTATGGACAACACAAAGCATGAATACATCATACCTCCTTCGTTAGACTCCCCCTCACGGCCTCATCTACTGGCTGCCGCATAACCCCTCAGCCTGCTGGATTTGGGCGTCTGCCGCTGCCTGCCTCCGTCGCGGTGCCCAGGAGGCAAGGCTGCACGCCCGCGCCGGTGCCGCCGCCACTACTATCTGTTCGCGCTCTTGCCCAGTCTAGCTGACACCCATAGGACTTACGTGCCAGGTCGAGGCGCGTGCGAAGGCACAGCAACGCGGCCCAGTTATCCCGCCCGTGACCCTCCTCTGCTTCGATTCCACCGGCCGGTGCTCACCTTCCCAACTCCGGCGCCGGTCCTAGTGGGGCCTCGAAGGCGCTCGAGCACCCAAGAAAGAACCAGACGCATCAACGCGGCGCTCGCTCCTCAGGATTTCAAATCCGTCTAATCTAGCCAGAGTTCCCCATCCCTCTGAAGTACAACTACCACGAACGAGCGCCGAATCAAACAACCACAGGAATGGAAGCACATCTAACCAAGCACGGATCAACAGCAAGGGAAACGCAAGAAGATCTCGCACAAGAAAGGGCGCGTGCTAAGACGTATATATAATCTACAATTCATTCAAGATTGGGAGAAGATTTTTAGCCAAGATCAAGCAGATTCTTGCAGGGGAGGAGGCAAGAGGAAGAAGAGCTCCGTACCTTCTCAGATCGAGCTGCCCACGGAGAACAGAAGACGAAGACGACGACGACGAAAAGTATTCTTCCTTTCCCCTCGGAGCTGCCGGGATTTGCCACCCACCACCACCCCCGTCCTCCTCCTCCTCCTTCCCCACGGAGATTTCGAGGTGGGGTGTTCCGACTTCCGACTTTTCTTTTCCTTTTTTTTTTATTTTTGTTTTCTCTCTCGCAATTATAAAATAATGGCTGCTGAGATGAGATCCCCGTGAACGGACGGCCGTTTATCTTTGATCGCGCCGTGCGGATCTCGTGAGTTTTTGGCGGTCGAGAGGAGAGGAGGCATCAACGGAACGGAAACGTTACGTCTTGCTCGTGTCGTGTACACGTGTCCACGCCACGGAGGCAGAGGAAAGTGGGCCCTCGCCAAGGTTTGAAAATTTGGTTTGGGAATAAATTTCGTCCCCGGCCGGATCGCGAAATTTCGGCGAAATTTCGAAAATATTTCGGACGAAAATTGAATTTGAAAATTTAAATCCGGTCCATGCGGGAACGAAAAATCCTAAAATTCGGCGAGAAACCCCGAAATTTTGGATTTTTTGCATCGGCAAAAAAGTGGTCTAAACGTTACCGAAAAATTTTGAAATTTGTTTTGGAGGTTCCTGACACATTGCTGATGTTCTCACGAAAATTTCAGCTGATTATCACATCTGAGGAATATTTAAAAATTCAGAGAGTGGTACTGTCTGATAAAACACTGACCGACAAGTTTGATCCGAATGGAAAATAGTACAAATCAAGTTAGAAACTGTTGAAATTTTTTGTGCATGGTTATGATCCATAAATAATGTTCTCACAAAAAATTCAGCTGATTATTACATCTGAGAAATTTTTTAAAATTCGGAGAGTGGTACTATTCTGATAAAACACTGACCGACAAGTTTGATCCGAATGGAAAATGGTACAAATCAAGTTAGAAACTGTTAAATTTTTTTATGCATGGTTATGATCCATAAATAATATTCTCATAAAAAATTCAGTTGATTATCAAGCTTCATGAATTTTTAAAAATTTGAACAGTGCTACTTCACATTACATTTTTTTCATAGTTTCGAGCATGAAAAAATTATAATTTTTTTTACATAGTTGGAAAGCATCGATGATATTCTCATAAAATTTTGAGATTATGATCAAACATAAACAAATTCCCAAGAAATGTGAATGTGGTACTTCACAGTTTCCGGACTTCAGGGCGCGTGTTTATACTGTTTACTATTTTTTATCGAGTAGCCAAAACAGGTTCAAATTTTCTGAAACTTTTACAGAAGGGTTACGAGAGAATTATTAACTTCTCATAAAAATTTAAGGTGATTATCAAATATGAAGAAATTTATAAAATTCTAACACTGTTACTTCCTTGTTTATGCTAATTCTGTTTTTTTTAAAACATAACAAACGAGGTTAAAATATTTTCAAAACTTTTATGTGCGATCCTAGGTGTGTTATGATGGTACCATAAATTTTTCATAGCATGAAAAGGCTTCCTCGATTTTATACAATTCCGACAGTTTCTGTCGAAACTTTAAAATGTCTCAAAAATTAACTTTTTGGACAAATTATCATTGAAGATCACTTTTTATATGTTATTGATGCCATTCCGGTGAAATCCGGCCATAAATTTTGAAAAACTGGTCAATTATCCTGGAATTTCGCCGAAATTACTGTAGCATTTCGAATTTTTTTTTCAAAATTTTAAATTTGGCAGTATTTTCAATCTCGTTGGGGTCCGAAATCCGAGATTTCGGCGGAAATTCGCCGAATTTTCTAACCCTGGCCCTCGCTGGTTCAGATTCCTGGAGTGCGGTAGCGACAAGGGAAAACCTTGTGTTCATCCACTCTCTTTTTTTTTACGAGGGTTCTTGCGTTTCTTTCTCTTCTTTATTTTGTTGCGTTTGGTACGGAAAAGAAACTCTATATCCTATCATCTGCGCGGTGTGCTCGACCCCTATGGTGCTCTTCGTGCCTTTGAGGTAGTGATTACTGATTAGAGGTGGGCGTTGGCGTTGTGCCGGACCGGCCGTGCAGTGTGCTCGACCCCTATGGTGCTCTTTGTGCCTTCGTGTTACTGACTGTCTGGGCCATCGCCGTCGGGCGTTTGCCTCCAGTGCAATGCATATGTGGCGGCCATTTCTAGCGGTGGTGCTGGACTCAAGTCAGCAAGGTACCTGATGTTACAGACAACCTTTGGAACCTCGGTCGGCCATGGCAACCCAGGCCGCTTGTTCATTGAAAACGAAGCCGTGTGTACGGCAATTACGACGCAAGGCCATTTACACTAAGGTAGGGATGGCAATTTCGTCTGTTTACTCCGTTACCCGTACATAAAAATAGAGTGCTACTACTGAACCCTATACCGTTGGAATTGATTCCAACGGTATAGCAGGTTTCATAGGTTTCAGAAGTTTCATAGCAGATTTTAGAGCAGGTTTCATATGTTTCATCGACGGCAAAAATGGTATACCGTACAAACGGTATACCGTACGTTTGTTTTTCCGATAAAAATATAGGTTTGTTTCCACGTGTCAACGTTTTTCTAGCTGCTTGATAATTTTTGTGTGTAAATATATCTTTTTTTTTCTAAATATAATTGTAAAAATAGCTTCATCTCTATCAGCAGAAACACCGTGTCACTTGCCGCGCTCGCCACGCTAGAGAACTGCGGGAAGTTTCTACAGAGGTCCTGGCAAGAAATTGGGATGTTAATTATTAAATTAAATTAATTAATCATTAATATTAGTCACACAATTAGTTAATTATTTTAATTAATCACTTAATTAATGACATTCGCTTCATTATATCGATTCATTTATGCTACCTAGGTAGCAATGCTCAGTATGTGCTCCTTCCAAGCTTCTACCGCACGGTACCTTATGTCGTGGCACAAGAGTACTGAAGGTGACATGTGTTGCTTGTTAGCGTTTTCACGGTCAGGAGGATTATTTTTTTAATTACATTTGGTAAGATGCTAGATTTTTTTAAAAAGTTAGATGGCTAAAAAAAGTGATGGGTTCTGGTTTCCTTGTGCCGCGGATAAACGTGCACCGACACAAGTGATCCAACCTGCGTCTGCTCCGCCTGACTGCTTGTGAAACAACACTGATAAGTGGGCCCTAGTACTGTACGTGAGCAAATCCTTAAACTGGTGATGTTTATTAGGGGTGTGCATTTTTAAACCAAAACCGAACCGAATAAACCGATTTTTTTTTCGGTTTACGGTTCGGTTTTTATTTTAGTCCTATTCGGTTTACGGTTCGGTTCTGTAAATTCAGAAACCGAAATAACCGATTTACCGAAATAACCATTCATGCCTCACAGGTCACAGGCTCACAGCCTTAGCGCATCGCCGCATCGCACGGCCACGGGCCAAGGCCCAGCCAAGCCAACACTAGTTCGGTTTCGTTGCAAGCCCGCAACCCTCATTCAATTGTTCCCCATTTCCCCATTCGCCAAGACGCAACCCTAGTTCCCCTCCCGATTCGGTGGATTCACGCACCAACGGGTTGCGGCGAGTCGGCGACGGCGCCGAACCTCCCGGTCCCAAGCTTCCGGAGTCCCCGCTCGGCGTTCCCCTCGGCCCTCGCGAACCAGCGGCGCCAGCCGCAGGCACCTCGAGAACCAACGGCGGCAGCCGTAGGCATCTCGAGAACCAACGGCGGCGGCTGCAAGCATCTCCCAGCGTGAATCAGTTGCACCGGCCGCAGGCACCTCCCGGCGCAGCCTCAGACCATCCTCTGAGCACCGGATCTTCTCGAAGAACAAGGTCCCCCGACCCCCTTCCATCTCCGATACATTTCTTGTGCATATGGCATATTAACCAACTGACAAATTTAATTGAAGGATCAGAAACCTCGATCTCTGATTCATTTTTTTCATTGATTCTGTAAGTAATGCAAACAGTAGAATAATGCCCCTTCAGTAAGCATTTTGTTGAAGAGTAAATACCATAATCCTTAGTTCAAAAAATTTAAGCAATGTTTCTCTATCTTAATTATGATTTTGCAATAGAATAATCATTGGTGCAGGCAAGTATGCAACTTGTTCTAAAGACACATCTCATGCGAAATTGAGTTGGGACTCGGATTAATATATCTCGAGTTCATGCAGCTGCATTTCATGTCCAGGTTAGTGTCAGATAGTGAATTTCATACGCGTCTCAGTGTTGTGCCTCTCTTGCGTGTAACTAACGGTGACTTTCTGCCAGAAATTATTTGCGATTGAGCCATGCAGGGCTCGTTTGCTTGATTGGTTTTATCGTCATTTTTGTCATGGAACGCAGAATTTGTAGAAATGAAATACCTTACATACATGAACCATGTGCTCAACAAAGGAGAGAGATGCAGAACGGTTGGTTGGCCAATGAATGCACAGATGGGAAGAGTGTCCATAAAAGCAAAACAATAAAATGAGAAATGCAAGAGGGAAGAAGGAAGGAACCAGCCAACGTCAGTTCGGTTAACCGAATAACCGAACCGAATTAGTTTGGTTAATTTGGTTTGATTTCTGTGACTATTCGGTTTGGTTTCGATTTGCAGAACTGTCGGCGTTTCGAGCACCGGCAAGTAAATTTGTAAGTCTAAGGGGCCGCGCGTTCCACTCCCTGAATGGTTAGACTCAGAAGTCCAAGATGTATACTGGTTCGGGCCGAAGGTTCCTACTCCAGTTCGTGTGGCGGCGTTGTATTCCCTTCAGTACAGATGACTGCACAAAGTTTACAAGCGAGAGTGCTAATGGCTTAGCGAGATGGGTTCGATTGCGATCCTCTCCTCCTACGGGGGTTCCCGCCTCCTCTTATACAAAAGGAGGTGGCAGGTTACATCGAGAATTGGAAGAGGACAAGATGACCTACACTAGGAGCTTCGGTCCTTCGTTCATTGGCCGATCATTGCCGTCTTGCCCATCTTTGGGTCGGTAGCTTAGTTGGTCAGGGCGGTTAGGTATTTCCCCGGGAAACTTGTAAGGTCGAGGATGCCGACTAGAGGGGGGTGAATAGGCGGCTTTTAAATAATTAAAACTTTCTCTTTCTACTAATTTCTAAAAAGCAATTCACCCCTTAATTACCCCTATGCCAAAACCTTATCAATAATAATGCAGGCGATAAACTAAGGTTTTGACAATTAAAACCTAAATCAACTAGGCTCACTATGTGCACTAACTAATTATGTCTCTAACAAAAGCAATTCTAAAGACAAACAATCAATCAATTTAATTCTATGAATGTAAATTGCTTGAATATAAATAAAGAGAACAAAGCAAGCACAAGAGACACAATACTTTTTACTGTGGTGATCGGAGACTTGCGGTCTCCCTAGTCCACGTTGAGGTTAGCCCAAACACATTGGACCGGCTCCACGAATTGAGCACCCACCTCGAATCCACTAGATGTGGTTTTCACGCTTTCGCGTAGGCTCAACCGAACCTTCACAAACTTGCGGGGCTTCTCACAACCTTGAGGCTCCGCGCCTGACGGCCTCTCGCCGTCTAGGAGTCGGCAACCTCCAAGAGTAACAAGCGAATCCTCTCGTTTGAACTTCACCAAGCACAACACATGTGCTTCGGTGATCACCAAGTGCAACACATGCACAGGATCCTCCTCAAGTGCAACACATGCACAAGAGACTCTCAATCCTCTCCTAATTGCAACACATGCAATTAGAGGCTCAACCTAGCTCAAGAAGCAAATGGGAGAAGGCAACACATGCACACAACTCCTACAAACACCCAAAAGCTCTAACACACAGCCAACCTCCTCTCCTTGCCCCCCAAGGCCTCCTTTTATAGCCTCCAAGCCAAAACTAGCGTTGGGGAAGTGCAGACAAAACCGAATTCCCGGTGCTACCGCCCTCTTTGGGACCGGTAGCACGGCCTCTCTCAACGGCTACAAAACTAGCCGTTGCGGGATTTCGGTAGAACCGGCCAGCTGGGAGCGGTGCTACTGACCGCTCGAGCGGTAGCACCGGCCTCAACCCGGTTGCACCGGCCTCGGGCGAACTCAAAACACCTCCTCTGGATTTTCACACCGGCGGAGGCGGTTGCACCGGACATCCGGTGCTACCGGCCTACCATGGTGGTAGCCGGACCTGATCGCCAAAAACATCCCCTCTCTGGATTTTCCACACCGGCGGAGGCGGTAGCACCGGACCTTGGTGCTACTGGCCAAGCTAATGGTAGCACGGACTCGGTGCTCACCGGCCTCTGAGTGATGCAATGGCCGGCCTCGGGAGAAAACACCGTTTTCACAAAAAACTTTTCTCAAACCATTAAAGATATTCTTTGAGCTATGTGAGGATCAACACATGATCACAACACTATGCAAAACACATTTGTACATGTTAATCACATACTCCAAAGAATCTCATATAAGCACAACTTATTTGCAAAACACATTTGCCAATAAACCAAGAACTTATGAGATCAATCCTCTTAGCCATGTGATGATCAACACATGATCAAGTCAATTTGCAAAACACATTTGCAAACCCTATTCACATGCTTTAGGATAGGAACCCATAATCTAAAGTTCATTTGCAAAACACATTTGCAAATAACAAATCCAACTAACGAAAACACATTTAGTAAACAACTCAAGATCTATTTGCAAAGCGTATTAAGCAAATCAAACTCGAGTCTATGAGATTAATCCCCTACCCATGTGAAGGTCAACACAAGACCAGTCAACTTGCAAACACCGTTGCAAGCCCTACTCACATGCTCTCGGATTAGGACCCATAGACCTCGGTTTATTCGCACAACGAACTTGCAAATATACATTAAACCAATTTAATGCTTGAGCATTGTTCTTTGCAACACCTGCAAAAACCTAGCTCCAAGCAATACCAAAACATGAGCTCTCTATTTGCAACACATGCAAATCTCTAGCACCATGCAAGCAACCACAACAAATACAAGTGCATGAGTTCTCTATTTGCAACACATGCAAATCTCTAACACCATGCAAGCAACCACAACAAATACAAGTGCATGAGTTCTCTATTTGCAACACATGCAAATCTCTAACTCCATGCAACCAACCACAACAAATACAAGTGCATGAGTTCTCTATTTGCAACACATGCAAATCTCTAACTCCATGCAAGCACTTTAAACCAAATTGCTTGAGCTCTCTCCTTTTGCGACACATGCAAAACTTAGCTCCAAGCAAAAACCAAATCAAATAAGATTCAAATAAATGCAAGTATGAGCACCCTTATTTGCAACACATGCAAATACTTAGCTCATACAAAATCCAATGCACAAGCTTTACCAATTTGCAACACATGCCAAATGGTTAGCTTCATGCAAACATCAAACAAGAGAGTGAGCTAGAGTGAACGGATCGAGTTCATCAACACATGATGAAGCTTCAAGCTAAAAGACTCAACCCCTCTTAATAGTACGGCACCTAACAAGCAACCCGGTCTCACAACCAAACACGGAGACCCGGTAAAGACTAGGAACACATCCTTAGCCCTAGCTAGTTATACCTTTGCCACACTTGATCCACTTGGAGCTTTTATGATTTCCAATCATCTTCTCTCGAGGATCACCTCTTCTTCTTCTTCTTGGTCATCAACGCATGATGAACCTTCTCTAGCCCTTCTCTTCACTTGGGATCACCTCTTGAAGCTCATCAACTCATGATGACTTCTTCTTCGATTCTTCATCATCTTAGACTTAACCTACTTCACAACTCATGGAAGATGTTAGTCCAAAAACACAGTTGTCTCAATCATCACCGCACTCCATTAACACATAATGGATGCCTCCAAGATCGATTGAGCACAACCTAATCAATTGAATGATTAATTGTGTCTTGAGTACTTTGATGCAACTAATGCTTCATTATACTCAAGAACTTTTAAACTTGTCTTTAATCAACAAGGAAACACCATCAACACATGATGAAATGTTCTTTGATTGATTGAGAGACAATCGAACTCAATTTAAACTTATTTAAATTGACATGAGTATATAACTACACAAGTCATATATACTCAAAAGATTGTTTCAAGGTCTTGATCCTTTATATTGTATGACAAGAGGACATGGATCAATACAATTGAAACATCAAGTTAAATTATAAACTCCCCCTAGATGTGTGCATTCATGTATATATGAATTAGGGACATAATGCACATATTTGGACTAAAACAACGGAAGAGTTCATACTTTAACTTGACTTCTAAGTATGCATATTGATAATAGAATGAATACAAGTGCATACCTTAGGTTTTCCATTTTCCATCCAAGTATGAGATTAATAAGAATAAGACTCAATAGAATATGTTAGTCTCATAATGATTTGATTTGTCATTAAACAATGATTAAACATTAATATTAAACCAATCACCAAAACCAATAGAGCTTGAACTTACAAAACTGCGTACCTGCCCTCTGCGAACCTTACGAGTGTTGACGTTGCTGCGCCTGGCGTGGGCGTTGCCTTAGGAGAGGGCGTGTCTTACGTCTTGTATGTGACTGGCGATGGGGATTTGGGAGCATGACTTGATCGAGTCATTAAACCTTCTTGGGAAGGAGCCACGCCCTTGTATAGTCGCCGATTGGCCCCGTTAAGTAGAGTGCGTGGTACATTGGTGGTAGAGTAGAGGCCGACCGCGGCCCTTGGCGGGGTTGTCTTAGCACGATCGGTCGGGGATCCCGACCAGCTGCGGTCGGGAGCTCCGGCAGTCGAGCCAGGGGTCTCGTCCGCTGCGAAGTCGGGAGCCACAGCAGTCGAACACTTCCTCGATCGGTCGGGAAGGGATGTCTTGTGTGGCCTTGTTGGTGCCGATCGGTGAGTGGGTGGGAGGCGGCTGTTGGGCTTGAGCTGTGCTTGAGGTCGTCGGCTCGTCGCTTTGGGCGTTAGGGTACCTGTTATAAGTATTCATCGATAGCCCGAACCCCTGGCGATTTGCGATTCGGTTGGGGTTGAGCTTGGATGAGAATAGTGGTGGGCACGAGTGGTTGGCCCGACCAGACCGAGTCAAGCGATTTACGCGGCGTACCCCAGCGCATCCGATGGCTGCCACGGAATTTTGCACAGGGTATTGAACAGCAGGGGCTTTGAATCACCTCGTTGTGCCGCCGCGCATGGCTTGGCGCGCCTCGTCGCTTCGTCTTACGGGTGCCGGGTTACGGTGAAGGCGCCGTTTTCCAGCGCTTACATTTAGTTACGGAGGCGTTTAATCTCCCTCATTCGGGTATATAAGGATACTACGGCTGCTTGAAGCGACAAACCTTTAAGCGAGAATCCTTTCTTTTGCTCTTTGAAATGGCTTGAGACCTTTGTCGGCGTTTTTGGCGCTGGCAAATAAATTTATAAGTCTAAGGGTCACGCGTTCCACTCCACAGAATGGTTAGACTCGTAAGTCAAGATGTATCTTGGTTGGTGAAAGTCCCTACTCCGATTCGGATAAGCGTGTGTATTGCTTTTGCACTATGTTTTTCTGACGAGGCTCTTAAATGACTTAGTCTCCTCGTGTTCTTATGTGTCCTCCTTTGAATCGTTTTGTCTGTCTCCTTTCATACGGAAGGAAGGCGAGTTACATCGAAGTTGGGAGGAAGAGGCGAGAGTGACCTATGTTAGGAGCTCAGGTCCGCCGTCACGTGGTGGTCGCCACCGTCTTGCCCATCTTTGGGTTGGTAGCCTTGGTGGTCGGGAGGTTAGGTATTCCCAGGAAATAGCGTACTTGCCCTCTGTGACCCTTGCGAATCTTGGCGTTGCGGTGCGTGGCGTTGGTCTTTGCCTCGGGAGGAGCGTGCGTTAAATCTTGTCGTGGTGGTTGATAAATTTGGAAGCTTTGTCTTCTGCGATCACGGATCTTCTTGGGAAGAGCCACGCCCTTGTATAGTCACTCCGATTGACCTCATTCGAAGTGCGTGGTGATAGGCGATGAGGACGACACGCGGCCCTCGGCGTCCGTCACTACTGGTTCGGTTGGAGTCGGAGATCCGCCCGCCAAGAGGGTCGGGGCGTGTCCGTCGGTCGGAGATCCCGCCCGCCAAGAGGTCGAGGCTATGCGGTCGGTCGAGATCCGCCCGCCAAGAGAGTCGGGGCGCTGTCCGGTCGGATCGCTTCCCTGGCGGTCGGGAAGCGGATGTCTTGTAGTCTCGCGACGATTCGGTCGATGGTGGCGGGCGAGCGGCTGTTGGTGGAGATATGCTTGAGGCGGCTGGCTCGTCGCTTGGTGTTAGGGTACCCTATTATTAGTATTCGTCGATAGCCCCGAACTCCGGCGATTTGGTGGTTCGATTGGGAGTTGAACTTGGGCGAAAGTGGTGGCGGGCACAGTCGGTCGGTCCGCCGTCCGGTTAGCGATTTCGTCGGTGTGCCTCGTTGGATCCGGCGGCTGCCACGGAGTTTGGTAGGGGCATTTGAACCGCGGAGGCTTTACTCGCCTCGTTGCGCATGCGAGTATAGTTTAGCGCGCCCTTTGCTAGTCTTCTTGACTACGCCGGGTTACAGTGAAGGGCGCCGTTTCCGGCACCGCATTTACTCTGAGGCGCTTAGCCTCCGCCGTCGGGTATATATATATGCCTTTGTAGCTTGCTTGAAGGGATGAGAGCTCTTTCTTACATTCTTTCAAATGGCTTGAGACACCCTCTAGTCTTTAGCTTGGCGATGGCGTCGCGGTGGAAGAAGAAGATCCTCTGGTGAGCTTTGGGTGAGTTCGACCGACGATGGCGAGCTTAGGGAGGAAGAAGGCGCGACCCGTGTGGCTATACATTGTGTATTTGCTCGAGGCGTTCGAGGCTCGAGGTGGTAAGGGGGCCATACGGGGCGATGGCGCAAAGGCGCCGGCCGTGATTAGTGCGGCAGCGTCGATGTCATTGAGCAGCGGCGGAGGCATCGGCGTGTTACTTAGCGGCCATGGCGGCTATCCGTCGACCGAGGCAAGGGCCTACTAGCATGCCGTCGGTGCCACCGATGCCGCTACGGATGTTTGATAGGTTCTAGGCGTGGGTAGAGTCTGCAGTGGTGCGGCGTGGCCACTCTTGTATCTGTCGGTCTTGTGTGTAAAGTCGTGTAAAGTCGAGCTGTTGGCCTATAATGAAATTTTCTTTTCTTTATGAAAATGTCTTGTGATGAGTTTGCTTTAATTTTAATCGTTGTGGGCCGGCGCCTTGGTTGGCGAGGCGGCCGGATGCCTCTGTGAGATCGGGTGTCAGAGTGCTCGTTTAACGTCGTAGCTAGGCGAGTGCCTTGGTGGCGAGGGACGGCCGGATGCCTCTGTGAGGTTACGGTGTCCATTGCCTTGGTCGGCGAGACGGCCGGATGCCTCTGTGAGGTTCGGGTGTCCGAGTGCCTTGGTCGGCGGGGCGGCCGGATGCCTCTGCGAGTTGGTGTCAGAGTGCTCGTTTAACGTCGTAGCTAAACGGTGCCTTAGTCGGCGAGGGCGGCCGGATGCCCTGTGAGGTTACGGTGTCAAGTGCCTTGGTGGCGGGACGGCCGGATGCCTCTGAGAGGTTGGTGTCCGGCGCCTTGGTCGGCGGGGCGGCCGGATGCCTCTGTGAGGTTGGTGTCCAAAGTGCCTTGGTCGGCGGGACGGCCGGATGCCTCTGTGAGGTTGGTGTCCAGCGCCTTGGTCGGTAGGGCGGCCGGATGCCTCTGTGAGTTGGTGTCAGAGTGCTCGTTTGCGTCGTAGCTAAACGGTGCCTTGGTCGGCGAGGGGCGGCCGGATGCCTTTGTGTGGTTACGGTGTCCGTGCCTTGGTGGCGGGGCGACCGGATGCCTCTGAGAGGTTGGTGTCCGGCGCCTTGGTGGCGAGGCGGCCGGATGCCTCTGTGAGTTGGTGTCAAAGTGCCTTGGTCGGCGGGACGGCCGGATGCCTGTGAGGTTGGTGTCGGCGCCTTGGTGGCGGGATGGCCGGATGCCTCTGTGAGGTTGGGTGTCAGAGTGCTCGTTTAACGTCGTAGCTAAACGGTGCCTTGGTGGCGGGGCGACCGGATGCCTCTGTGAGGTTACGGTGTCCATTGCCTTGGTCGGCGGGGACGGCCGGATGCCTCTGTGAGGTTGGTGTCCAGCGCCTTGGTCGGCGGGGCGGCCGGATGCCTCTGTGAGGTTACGGTGTCAGAGTGCTCGTTCGCGTCGTAGCTAGGCGTGAGTGCTCGTTCTGCGTCGTAGCTAGGCGTGAGTGCTCGTTCTGCGTCGTGGCTGGGCGTGGGGCATCCTTCTCGAGTCCTCGTCGGCGAGGTAGCTGCGAGAGGAATGGCCACCGTCTATCCCACATGTATACCCCATCGCGGTGTGGGACACGGAGGGATGGCGGCCGCGTTTACTGCGTTGGTTTGAGCGCCGTGCTCGTGGAGCTAATGGCGGGTAGTCCGAGTGGGTCTGGGAGGTCCGCTTAAGGGACCCTTAGGCGAGCGGACGGTCCCAGTAGGAGTGTCTGGCCTGGCGTGGGGCAACCCATAAAAACCTTTCTCTACTCAATCCGTATGGACTGGGTGCGTCCGCCGACCCGAGCCTACCGTGTTGTCGCTCATTGATGAGCTCCGGGAGAGTGTGAAGTATGGTCTCGGACGAGTAGAGGTGATTAGGCCGTCGGCCGACCTAGCAGAGGGCCGTGGGGCTCACCTCATACACTTGCCCTTGCTCAAGTTTTCTTTTTGGCCTTATACCCGTCTGGTGGGGTAGGCCTTTTGCACCTGACTCCTCGCTGGGCCTGGCGCAAGCCACAAAGCTTTGCAGTCTTGGGGCGCGGCTGACCGATGGGCTTCTCGCGCCGAACAACCGTTCGGCCTAAAGCGGAGACCAAGAGGTTACGGGACACGTTGTTGGTAGCGTCTTTATGGCCCTTATCGCTGACATGACGGGGATTAAAAGCGGAGTGGTATTAGGCCCAGGAGTTACGGTGGCGCAATGGGCGGTGAGCGGCGGCTTAAGCCGGCAGTGGGTGCTGCTTGGCGGCGTTAAACATCCTCTATCATCGCCCGTTGGGTGCTTAGGGTGGTCACGCTTTCTTGCCTTCTCTGTCTCGCCTGCGAAACAAGAAAAGCACGAGAGCTAAGGAAAAAAACCTGACCTTTCTTTCTCACCTTCGATCGTCTCCCTGTGAAGATGTCGTGGCGGGTGCTCGCGCAAGGCGACCGTGCGTTTAACTTAGTGAAGAAGGGCTTCCTCATGCCTTGAGACCTTTACATTTGGAGGTGCCGCCAGGAGCCGCCACCCGCCGCCATGAAGCGGCAGATCGTGGTGCCGCCTCGTTCTTGGCCAGCGGCTTTGGCTGCCATTGCACTCCGTTCGTCCGAGAACTCTTTGTCTCACTACAAGGTGGAGTGCACCATCTCAACCCCAATGGGGTCCTCCACATCGCCATCTTCATCATGTTGTGCGAGGCCTTCTGAGGATCGGCGCGGCTGGCGTTGTGGAGCACTTCTTCGAGCAAGGCTCGGAAAAGCGGCCGTCGGGCCGTGGCGCCACAGGTGCTGGCCCTCCGGCTCGCCCGGTCGAACGCGGAGTACTGGAGGTAAAGCGCCCTCGTCCAACAAGGTGGCGTTCGAATGGCTCGTTGAAGCGTCGGTGGCGGCGCCCTCGTTTCACCGTGAGCTTCCCATGGTGGAGGAAGCGGTGGGCGGGGGCGCCGAGAAGAGAAGAACAAAGCGCCACGATCGTGGAAGCGGTCGGGGCTCAAAAGCGGGGCTCACGGGGCGTGGTTGTCTTGGCGCCTTTATGGGGATCTTGCGTGCAACCTTGTGCCTGAGCCGCACCCCATTCGGTCTGTGAGGCCGTCCGGCCGGGCGAGGATAAGCGAGAACCCGGCTGGCGCGCTGCGAGTGGAGGCCGGGTGGCGGCCGTTCTGGCGAGCGCCACGGTGGCCGCGGATGGCCACCGGAGCCATTCTCGGTGGCTTTTCCGCCAAATGAGTGGCCGGTGAAATTCGCTTCTGCTTCTCTTTTCTTTGTCCTTAGCACTTGGCCAGACATTCCTGCATCCTCTTAGGGGCTCATGGGGATGTCTTCGGCGCCGCTCGGGGATAAGGAAGCGCATGACGGACGCCCGGCGAAAAGCGCGGTGACTCCTCCGCGAAGCGGAAGGAGGAAAGGAGGAGGAAGAAGCATAAGGAGCGTCGTGGCAGGCGTGGCGAGATGTGCCGGAGACCACCGCCGTGGGGACAACCTCCACGCGTGGCGGGGCGCCTCGGCCACCTATGGTGGGTTTTCACGACTGCCGTGGCGGCGGCGGCGTGGACTCGGTAGAGGCGGCATCCGCAGGCCCGTGGCCCGGATCCCAGGCGGTGATCTTGCGCTTCATGATCGTCGCGCGTCTCGGTGGAGGTGGCCGGAAGCGACCGGTAGACTTGCTTATGGCGGGGGCGGCAAGAAGAAGGCGCGCGTGCCACTCCCGCTTCGGCCTTGTAAGTGTTTCTTTTATTGGGGCATTTTCTTTTGGCAAAGCCGCCCGGCGACTCTTGAATCTTTACAGCGTCTGGCGCCTATCTGGGGTGACCGTGGGGCGTGCTTGCTCGGCTCATAAATGTTGGCGCGGTGATTCGGTGACCTCGATCGGGTCGGTGGAAGTCGCGGCGTCGGCGTCCGGCGCGATCGCCTTGAGGGCGGGGCCTCACCGGAGGTCGTGGCGAGAAGAACTTCCGCCGCCTCGGCGAGACCCCGGACAGCGTGATCATCGTTTGGAGGATGAGGCGATGGCGCCGCCGGTGATCGC